>CM037891.1:1130105-1730105 GCA_021292165.1 Shinisaurus crocodilurus
GCTAATTTCTGAGAGAATGTTCTCTGTTACTTTATTCGTTGAGGTGCTTTAGCCTAAGGAATAGATGAAACAAAAACACGTGCTATGTTTTTTTCCCCCTTGAAGCAAAAGTAGTCACTTTTCCTTTTATGCAGAAGTCAAGGCTTCCAATGCAGTGTTTGTCCTCTTCCCATCGCCCTACTCTAACATCCCCCTACTCTCTCTCTTTCTCCCCACCCCGTACGCGCACAGTCTCGCACACATACATCAAGAAGTAGGAGGAAAAATGCAAACGCAAAAAAAGAAAGAAAAACCCCTCGGAAATCTCAGCTGCACTTCTGGCCCTTTAAAAAAGTTTGTGTAAATTGTAAGGAGGTCAGATTTGGAGCTTCTCATTGCACGCGCGGTGCTTATTATTACATTGAGTTCCAAGTCGAGGGGGTGGGGTTTGGCACAACGGAGCGTTGGATACAGCCTGCGATTGGCTTGCAGCGAAATGACTGTGAAAGGAAAAAGAGGCGCGAGGTGGAATTGGGGTCTGCTCTAAGCTGCAGCAAGAGAAAGTGTGTGTAAGAGGAGGACCGGCCAATTCCATAGTCCCGGTTTGTACATGTCCCTTTCCTCTCTTTGGGGCTGTGCATCCCAGGGAAGGCGAGAGATGGGACTCTATACCTTTATTGCACCAGTCACCGTGCTTCCTCCCAGGAAGACACACATTATTAATGCTGCTGGGTTGCATGAACGGGGCTCCCCTCTTTTAATTCCTCACAGCCACAAGCGAACAACCTCCTGATCCCTCTACCACGCGTCCTAGACTGCAGACGGTTTTTGTTTTCTGGGAGGCGGGCATATTTTTTTATATTTTTTTAAATTGTTTTTGGATTTTCGTGTGCCCTTTAAAGAAACAAGAGACTTTTAGTAGTGGGCGTGCTGCTTTTTGCTCTAACCTCTCGAGTAGGGAAGGGGGGGGGGAAGCAAGGGGCAAAAAAAGCACTTGTGAACTACGGAGTGAAGAAGAGGTGGGAAAGAGCGAGCGAGCAAACTTGGATTGGCGGTTGGTGATTTTTTTCCCCTGGTGAAGTGTGACAGAAACTACATTTAATGTTTAAAACTTCATTTTACTTGCCTTTTTCTTGGCAAACTGGCTCCTCCCCCGCCGGTTGGCAGTCGCCTAGTTCGCCTAATGGAAGCACCGGCCCTGAGCAAGAGGTGGTGGTTGTGGGGCGCTTTTTAAAGAGATCTGAGCAAGACGTGGTGTGGTGGTTGTGGGGCAGCAGCATTTCCTCTGAGTGAGATCTTCGCAGGGGGCTTGGGGACTTTTTCCAGACGCCTTTCCCAAGCGGCCCATCGGGGTTGGTGCTGGTTGCTGCAGCACTTTTTCTTCCTTATTTTTTTAAAAATATTTTGTACTCTGGGATCACCAGAATGGGCAGGTGCACGGTTATAGATACTCATCTTTTTATTTTTTTAAATATTTATTTCTGTGAAGGATCAGAACCTGGATCCTTTGCGTGAGTTCAGCGCTTAACGGGTTAACCGGTGCAGCGTTACAGCCCGTACAAGCGAAAGAAACCACCTAAGAGGTTTTCTCACAAAACAAAAGGAAACTCGGCCTTTGAACTGCCAAATAAGGCCTTTATTTATTTACACAGGATATGGAGCGGAACTAACAGCTTTAAGGAAATACTACAACGTCAATAAGACCTGACGTGACCTTTAAGTTTATCAATGACAGGCTCCCAGGCTAGCGCATTTGGATTAGTCAGTTACCTTAGATCAGAGACGTCACGCTAGTCAGTTTCAGCCTAACTCCGGGTCTGTCCGATCCGGGGAAGGAAACAGCTTACTCCAGCCGCTGCTGGAGGGTGGTTCGTACTCAAAAGTACCCTGGGTTCCCAACAACCAACAAAAGGAGGGGAGAGGGGTTTTCTACCCCTGTGTTTCCCGCTCTCCCGCCCCTTAGGTCAGGTGGGGCTATTGCCTGCCCCTGCGTGTCAAGTGGGCTTATTCCTGCCCGGGAAGAAGGTGACGTATTGGATACTTTACAGCTCTTTGAGACTGCCCTGTTAGGTTGGTGGTCTTGATGGTCCTTTCCTGGGTTTTGTGGATTACAAGCGAGATCCTCCATTGCTGGAATGCCGGTCTGTCTGGCTGCTTCCCTGTAACCCAATCTCCCCTTCTCGCCCCCCTCCCCTGGAGGACGGAGACTGGTGTGTGCGTGTACATGTATACTCGTGTCAGGCTTTCTCCACAATTTCAAACTACCGTAATTATTTACTGAATTTATTTCAGAGGCTTACATATGATCAGGAAAAGAAGACAGTCACTGCCTGCAGGCTTACAATCTAAAAAGACACACTACACAAGGATAAAGGAATAGGGAGGGATGAGGGGAGAAAATAACGATGCATTCCTCTGCATGTTTAGACAGAAGTAAGTCCTACAACTCTCAGCATCTCCCAGCTGCCCGTGGTGCCTGGGGAATTCTGGGAGTGGTAGGAGTTATTTCTGTCTAGACCTGCATAGGGGTGCATCCTGAGTCTCCCAGTAGGGTGGATGGAATGGTCCTGCCTGCCCTTCTCATCTCCCTGCTGGAATGGCCTTCTTAGGCCCGCTTTAAGGGTAAAACTTTCACAAGGTGGCGTACAGGATAAACATTGCAGAAGTATACATACAGCCCATTTTTAACCATTAAAAACATTTTATTTGTAAACTATATTATCTTTTTCTAGAAGAAAATGGGGGCTTTTCCAGAGGAAACTGTGTTCAGCATCAGGGCAGCAGAAGCAAACAACTCCATTGCATTCCTGCAGTCCTCCTGGTGACAGAATTTAAGTGAATTCAAAATTATACAGTGGAAGACCGACAACCTGGTCTTCTGCGCGGGTTCAATGCTAAGGGGGTAGCGAGTCCTGGGGCGGGCCTTCTCCGAGGTCCCCAGCGCCTCACCTTAGCCCAGAACAAAGGGATAACTTATAGCCACAAAAGTATCTTTCAAAAAACAAGTTTATTTACAAAATTACCTTCACAAACTCAGACCCACGCCTGGTAATACAGCTTTTCAGTACGGTACAAATTAGCAAGCAAAAGTCTCAAGGACAACGTGATTTCAGGGCTCTCAGCTAGTTAGTTTAGCTCGGGTCCTGGCAGAGGCCTGGTCAACCGCACGCTGCTAGCTGGGTCCCCGGCGGAGGCCCGGTCTACCCAAGCGGCTTGTGAGTGATTTCAGCTTGGTTTCCCAGGGGTCCGGTCAACCCAAGCGGCCAGTGATTCCAGCTAGCTGGAGCGTGCCGGATTCTGCTACCCGGGGTTGCTGATCCTTCGTTCCCTTACCCCAGGCATGGGCAAGATTGCTGATCAGGTTCAACAACAAAAAAGTTCCCTTGCGCAGGGTGTTTTATACCTTGGTGTTTCAGGTAGCCCTTCCCTCCGTGATCAGGTGGGTTGACACCCTCCCTGAGGGGCGGCCTTTGGGGTCAGGTGGGGTGACACCTCCCCCCCCCCCCCCCCGTGGGATGGGGTCCTTTTGAAGCCACTTGCTTAATGGTCCCATCCTATGGTGTTGAGTGGCCATTTCTTAGGGGTGCCGAAGCGTCTGCTCTGGAGAGGTATTCAAGTCTTATGTAGATGGGGCTGATATGCGAGAGCATTGACAAACCTGGTGATGCTTCCTGCCTTCCCCCCTGGGGTGATTCTATGCAGATGTTGTTTGTCCCCTTTGGCATCTGTGGAGACTGGCTGTCTCCCCCCCCTGGGTCTCCTTCCCCCCTCCTTGGTGAGTGTGTGTGTGTCAGGCAGGGGGCTTAGGTTGGCTTTCTCCACATATACATGCTCAGGGTATTATATTTTTTAAGCAGAGCTGGCCAACAGTTCTACAGCATGGGGAGGGGATTAATCTTGGGTCTCACAGCTGAAGTAGTGCTCATGGCTGTCCAAAGGCAGCTGCGGGCTGGGATGGAATAAGAGCATAACAGCATGGGAAGAGCCCTGATGCTGGATCAGGCCAAAGTGGCCCCATCTCGTCCAGTGTTCTGTCCGCACAGTGGCCAACCAGATGCCCCACTGGGAAACCCACTAGCAGGACATGAGAGCCACAGCACCCTCCTGCCCATGTTCCCCAGCAACTGGTGTACATAGGCATTCTGCCTCTGGTCCTGGAGGTAGCACATAGCCATCAGGAGTAGTAGCCATGGCTAGTCTCCATGAATTTATCCAATCCCCTTTTAAAGCCCTCCAAATGGTGGCCATCACACTCGGCATCCTCCCCTCCTGAAGTCAATATACCGTAAGTATGCACACCCTCCACAGGGATCCCTCCCTGAAAGGAGCCGCTTACCTGAGGGAATTCTCTCTCCCTGCTCCATTTCCAGCTGCAGTTCTTCTTTTCCTCTTCTTCCCTGCCCTGTCCTGGTCTGTCTTTCTCTTTATTCTACCCTGAGCACTTTGTCCCCTCCTCAGGAGGGGAGGGTGGTGGGCAAGAGGCCTTCTGAACTGGATTTGAGGTGACACACAGAGAGGAGGACGGAGGGTTTTTCTCCTCCACCTCACACACGCCTTTGGGAAAAATGGCTTCCCCCCTTTGCAGAGGAAGGAGTCTGGGGCTGTTTTGTTTGTCAGCTGCCATTTTCTGGCTATAGGCAGGGCCACAGCCCACGCCCTTGGCATGCAGAAGGTCCCGGGTTCCATTCGGAGCTATTAGGGGAAAGAAGGCCAAGCTCTGAGAAAAGCGCCCCCCCCCCCTTCCGCTAGCTTTTCCCATTTGCCTTGCAGAAGCTGGTTCTGAGATACTATTTTATTGGGACGACATTCAAGAAATGATCCCAGAAAAGAGGAGTTCCCTGTTGGGAGATGTTGACTTTTTGGTGACTTTTAGGGTCTCTTTTTGCACGGGCTGCTCCAAGGATCCGTGCAAAGAGTCTCATCAGAGATTGCTTAAAATTCTCATGATTTCATGATTTTACTACCTGTTTGATTGTTTTCTTTGAAACTTTGTTTTATTGCTTTTTTGGTTCTTTTGACTCTGGCTTTTATTTACCATGTTTTACCATTTGAGTAACTATTTGCAACTGGGATTTATTGTACGGTATTTCATTTATACTTGAGTGCCCCTGAAGTTTTGCCTTTGGCCATCAGCAACCCCCCTTTGACTGATGGGGAGAGCTTTCATCCATGGCGGGAACATCTCCCCCCACCCCAAATCTCTGCCCTCAGCACCAGGATTTTGGGGCAGGATAAGTGCCTCTGCAGTATGCAATGAGAAGCTGCCCACCCTTTAGGGCAGGTTTTTAAGTAGAATGCCCAGTAAAGGATTAAGATAGACTGTGCTAGCCTAGTGAAAGGGCCAAGGGAGAAACCAAGCTCCTCTGAGAAGTCAGGTGGGTGGGCGGGGAAGGTCCAGTGGAGCAAAGCACTTGGTGGTATCAGGCGGGGGACTGCTGGAGGTTGCCTAGCAACGGGTCAGAGTTCCATCCTGCCGCTCTGGCAGTTACCGGGTTCTACAGTCCGGGCCAGGCAGGAGGTCCCAGCACCAGGGTCTTGGGGCAGGATAAGTGCAGGTCTGGAAGAGGAGAAGGAATTGGGGGAGGGGGCTTTGGGGGGGGCAAGAGGATGCATCTGCTTTGGGCAGAAGTGTCTCAAGGTGAGGGGGAGTTGGGGGCTGGAGCAGTGCTAGAGATGCCCGTCCAGAGAGCCGCTCGTGAACCGGACAAGGTTTGGGCCCGATCTTCTTCGGTCCCCAGTCAGACTCTGGGGGAACAACTCCCTCCCACCCCCATCTGCCCCTGAGTCTGGGTCTTCCCCTCTCTTCCTTAGCCAGGGCTTGTGATCTTTGGAGGATGTGTGGTAAGGGCTCAAGTAGCCCTGGGTTCGAGTCTAGCCGATTAGGTCAATCCATCAGCCGAACGCAGGTAAAGAAGTTTAAGAACAAAGCTTTATTCAATCAGATAATGCAGCTGCATGTCCCAGCTCCAAACAAAAATGGAGTGAGCCCCGAATATGCGTAAGCGTTCTACTTTTAAGGAATACAGGTTTTATGTCACACATGTGCAGATGCTGCTAAGATCTCAAAACAGTAGAGCTAACGCCTTTTGGCTCTACGCCGGACATGCGCAGCGTATACCAACCATGCCGAGATAACATTCCACAGTCCTTTGCAAGCGGGCATCATAGAATCATAGAAAAGTAGAGTTGGAAGGGGCCTACAAGGCCATCGAGTCCAACCCCCTGCTCAATGCAGGAATCCAGGTCAAAGCATCTCTGACAGATGTCTGTCCAGCCGCACCTTGAATGCCTCCAGACTGGGAGAGCCCACCACCTCCCTAGGTAGTTGATTCCATTGTCTTATTGCTCTGACAGCAATAAGACAAACTACCTGGGGCTGATTGCAGCTGATTGATTGCAGGAAGTGGGGCTGATTGCAGGGCGTGGCCTGGAGCTCATTCTGTTCCTGACTCCCAGCTGAGCAGGAGCACAACAGGAGAGAGGCTCCAGCTGTTTTTGGGACTGTGAAAAGGCAAGCAGGCTCCCAGAGAGCGAGTGAACAGAGCGAGCGCACAGGGAGAGCAAACAGGAGTTTGGCAGCGGAGTTCGGTAGCGGAGGTCAAGGGGGAGGTCCCTAAAAAAAAAAATAATAATAATAAAATAAAAACATATATATATATATATATATATATATTCTAGGAAGACAGAAACAGAGCACTATGGAAGGAAAGGACTCAGCAGTGGTGGTGACCTGCAAGGGGTGTGCAATGTTTGTTTTCCTGCCGGAGATCAACATGGCGTACACATGCAACAAGTGCAAGCTGGTCACGCTGTTGGAAGAAAAGGTCAGAGGACTGGAGCAGCAAGTGTCAACCCTCAGGAGCATAAGAGAAAGCGAGGAGTTCTTAGACAGAACGGTGGATCTACAGCACCAAAGCACAGTACAGGAGCCAGAAGGGCAACGGCAGGATGAGGCGGAGTCGGAGACTGCAGAGGCAAGGGAAAAGAACGCAGGGGGAACTCCCTGGAAAAGGGTGACTGTTAGGAGCAGAAGATCTACAAGACACTCTGCGCCTGTGGAAGCAGTGGAGCTATGGAACCGCTTCCATGTACTTGAGGACGAGAGCAGAGGACAGCCTGCAGAGGACGGATTACCGGGCACCCAACGTGACAGCGAGCAAGAGGCTGAGGGTCAGTCAAGTGGAGGCAATCAAACCAAGGCCTACAGCAAGAGGAAGAGAAGAGTACTCGTAGTGGGAGACTCCCTCCTGCGGGGGATCGAAGCCAAAGTATGTCGCGAAGACCCATGGACTCGCCAGGTGTGCTGTCTCCCTGGGGCACGGATTAAGGATGTGACAGAGCAGCTGCCGAGGCTCATGCAGCCCACCGACACATACCCCTTTCTTCTCTTCCACGTGGGTACAAATGATACTGCCAAGCGGAGTTACAAAGAAATCACGGCAGACTTTGAAGAGCTGGGAAGGGAACTCAAGAACTTCGGGGCCCAGATAGTTTTCTCATCCATCCTTCCAGTACTTGGAAGAGGCATAGAAAGGGAAAGAAAAATACTCCGAGTGAATGACTGGCTACGAAGGTGGAGCCGACGTGAGGGATTTGGATTCTGGGACCACGGGCTACGCTTCCTGGAAGATGGACTGCTGGCAAAGGATGGGTTGCACCTCACAAGGACTGGGAAGAATGTGTTTGGCCACAGCATGAGGAACTTAATCAGGAGGGCTTTAAACTGAATCCAACAGGGGAGGGAGACATAAACTCGGGGGTACCAATGGAAGAAGGCCTCTATGCCACAATGGAGAGAACAGCTCCAGCGGTGCCCATTGATAGTCTACCACAAAATGTAGGGGGAAAGTCGGACTATAAAGCACATAGTCTTCGATGTCTCTATACTAATGCCCGGAGTATGGGCAATAAACAAGACGAACTTGAACTCTTGATACATGAGGGCAAGTACGACTTGATAGGGATAACTGAAACCTGGTGGGATGACTCCCATGACTGGAATACAGCAATTGAAGGGTATAACTTGTTCAAAAGGAACAGAAGCAACAGAAAGGGAGGTGGAGTTGCACTGTATGTTAAAAATACGTATCTCTGCACAGAGATACAGGAAGAGGAGCTTGGCAGCCCCATTGAGAGCATCTGGGTTAAAATAAAGGGGGCAAAGAATAAAACGAACATGGCGGTTGGAGTCTACTACCGACCACCCAATCAAGGAGAAGACGAGGATGGAACTTTTGAAAAGCAAATTGCCATTGTTTCAAGGAGGCACGATGTGGTAGTAATGGGGGACTTCAATTTCCCTGATATCTGTTGGGAGACTTATTCAGCCAAACATGGCCCCTCCAAGAAATTCCTGAGCTGTGCTGCTGATAACTTCCTCCTACAGAAAGTGGAGGAAGGAACTAGAGGATCGGCTATCCTTGACCTGATTCTAACCAACAGAGACGAGTTAGTGGATAAAGTGGCAGTTTCGGGAACTCTGGGGGAAAGTGACCATGTTATACTTGAGTTCTTGATTCTAACAGAAGCAAAAGCTGAGTGTAGCCAAACACGTACCCTGGATTTTAGGAAAGCCAATTTTAACAAACTCAGAACAATGATTAGTAAGATCCCATGGCATGTGACTCTCACGAGAAAGGGAGCCCAGGAGGGGTGGGAGTTTTTAAAAAAGGAAATTTTAAAGGCACAATTGCAAACAATTCCCACAAGGAAAAAAGGCAGAGGGCAACAGAAGAAGCCAATGTGGCTTCACAATAAACTCAAAGATGACCTGAAAACAAAAAAGGACACGTATAGGAAGTGGAAGGAAGGACAGGCTACAAGGGAAGAGTACAGGCAGGTAGCACAGAACTGCAGGAATAGTGTCAGGAAGGCTAAAGCTGAGAATGAGCTAAGGTTAGCGAGGAATGCTAAAAGCAACAAAAAAGCTTTCTTCAGATACATGCACAGTAAAAGACAGAAGAAAGAACTGGTGGTTCAACTACGCGATGAGGATGGCAAATTGATAACAGAAGACAAAGAAAAGGCAGAAGTGTTCAATTCCTACTTCGGCTCGGTCTTCTCCCAAAAGAGGGTCTATGACCCCCCTGGCAAACCTGAAGTGCAGACTGAAGGGGCAGAATTGCAGGTTGAGATTGATAGGCAAATGGTCAAGGAGCACCTGATTACTCTGAGCGAGTTTAAATCTCCAGGGCCTGATGAGCTGCATCCTAGAGTAATAAAGGAACTGGCAGAAGAACTCTCAGAACCACTGTCTATTATCTTTGAGAAATCATGGAGGACAGGTGAAGTGCCAGACGACTGGAGGAGGGCAAATGTTGTTCCCATCTTCAAAAAGGGCAAGAAGGAGGAACCTGGGAACTATAGGCCAGTCAGTCTGACATCAATCCCCGGGAAGATTTTTGAGCAGATTATAAAGAAGTCAGTCTGCAAGCACCTTGAAAACAATGCAGTGATTACTAGAAGCCAGCATGGATTTGTCAAGAACAAATCCTGTCAGACTAATCTGATCTCATTTTTTGATCGGGTAACCTCCCTTGTGGACTGTGGGAATGCTGTGGACATTATATACCTGGACTTCAGCAAAGCTTTCGACAAAGTGCCTCATGATATCCTGATTAGTAAGCTAGCTAAGAGTGGGCTAGATGGAACAACTATCAGGTGGATCCACAATTGGCTAAAGAATCGGACTCAAAGAGTGCTTATCAATGGTTCCTTCTCAAACTGGGGAGAGGTAACGAGCGGGGTACCACAGGGCTCGGTCCTGGGCCCGGTGCTCTTCAACATTTTTATTAATGACTTGGATGAGGAGGTACAGGGAATGCTTATCAAATTTGCAGATGACACAAAGTTGGGTGGAACAGCTAATACTCTGGAAGACAGAAACAAAATCCAAAGTGACCTCGATAGGCTGGAGCGCTGGGCCGAAAACAACAGAATGAAATTTAATAGGGATAAATGCCAAGTGCTGCACCTAGGGAGAGGAAACCAAATGCAGAGTTACAGAATGGGGGACACTTGGCTCAACAATACTACAAGTGAGAAGGATCTTGGAATTGTGGTAGATCACAAACTGAATATGAGCCAGCAATGCGACGTGGCTGCAAAGAAGGCAAATGCAATTTTGGGCTGTATTAATAGAAGTATAGCTTCCAAATCGCGGGAAGTGATAATTCCCCTTTACTCGGCACTGGTTAGGCCTCATCTTGAGTACTGCGTCCAGTTCTGGGCACCTCACTTTAAGAAGGACATAGACAAACTGGAGAGGGTTCAGAGGAGGGCAACAAGGATGATAAAGGGACTGGAAACAAGGCCCTATGAGGAGAGACTGAAAGAACTGGGCATGTTTAGCCTTCAGAAGAGGAGACTGAGGGGAGATATGATCGCACTCTTCCAGTACTTGAAGGGATGTCACACAGAGGAGGGCAAAGATCTCTTCTCCTTCACCCCAGTTTGCAGGACACGGAATAATGGGCTCAAGTTACAGGAACCTAGATTCCACCTAAACATCAGGAAAAATTTCCTGACTGTCAGAGCAATAAGACAATGGAATCAACTACCTAGGGAGGTTGTGGGCTCTCCCACTCTGGAGGCATTCAAGGTGCAGCTGGACAGACATCTGTCAGAGATGCTTTGACCTAGATTCCTGCATTGAGCAGGGGGTTGGACTCGATGGCCTTGTAGGCCCCTTCCAACTCTACTTTTCTATGATTCTATGATTCTATGACAGTCAGGAAATTTTTCCTGATGTTTAGGTGGAATCTGGGTTCCTGTAACTTGAGCCCATTATTCCGTGTCCTGCAAACTGGGATGATCGAGAAGAGATCTTTGCCCTCCTCTGTGTGACATCCCTTCAAATACTGGAAGAGTGCGATCATATCTCCCCTCAGTCTCCTCTTCTGAAGGCTAAACATGCCCAGTTCTTTCAGTCTCTCCTCATAGGGCCTTGTTTCCAGTCCCTTTATCATCCTTGTTGCCCTCCTCTGAACCCTCTCCAGTTTGTCTATGTCCTTGTTAAAATGAGGTGCCCAGAACTGGACACAGTACTCATGTGCACCAAGTCCCCGAGTAGTGGACACATTTCTGCCTAGCCATCATCTGAACTGTTCTGCTTGTCCTGCAGTTTGTTGCGCAGGGCGAAATCATGATCTGTACAGCTTATCAGTGTTCCAAGACACTGTGAGTTCTACGGCAACACACTGTGATTTAACGAACAAGTTGCTGAGGCAGACTGAAGGTGAAGCCCTTGGTGACTTTTGCCACAGATGTGACCTCCTCCCTGTCTCAGGAAAGGAAATGGGACCCTTCGTGTCCTCCCAGAGGCTGAAATGGAGCCGAGGGTGGAGATGGAAGGGCCACTGGGATCAGCGGGAAGAGGGACCCACACCGTGGCAGCACCAGGCCAGAGGAGGAGCACCGGCACTTCAGCTATGGGGTGGCCGAGGGGTCCCAAGAGGTCTGCAGTCTCCTCCACTGCCTTTGCCATCAGTGGCTGAAGCTGGAATGGCACCCCAAGAGGCAGGTCCTAGACCTGGTGATCCTGGAGTTATTTCTGGCCGTCCTGCCCTCGGAAGTGGAGAGCTGGGTCTGGGAGTGCGGGCCGGAGAGCAGTGCCCAGGCAGTGGCCCTGGCGGAAGGCTACCTCCTGAGCCAGGCAGAGGACCAGCGGCAGGTGGGAGAGGATTTCATCCTGGAAGCTCCAAGGGGCGGAGATCTTAAAAATCCCCAATGATACGTCCGCATATTAAATATCCCCAGCAGCAGCCCAAGAGGGGCTTGTCTCGTTCCCCCCTTGCTGAATGGTTCTGTGGTGGTTCAGAACTTGTGGATCTGGCCCATCTTGCAGGGATCACTGGACAGTTAAAGGGGGCTGGGAAGTTCCAGGGAGCGAGGGAATCTTCCTTCACTAGCGGTACAGTCCTCCCAGCAGAAAGGGGACGTCTGGGAGCTTCAACGTTTCCTCCTGGTTGGTTACAGGAGCTGGTTTGGGACACCTAGTTCTAGTCCTTTTCTAATGCAAGGCTTGATCTGCTGGCCTCAATCCAGAGTTCCTTGTGTGCCCACTTGCCAAAGACCCAGCTGAGAGGGAGCTGCAGGGCTTGGGAGGCAGAATGAGTGCAGAGGGAGGCCTGAGGGCAAGAGGGACTTGGAAATGCTGCCCCCACCCGTGGCCTCTGCCCGCCCCGCTCCTTGCACACTAACACCATAATCAGTCTTCCTCACCTGGTGGTCTCCCTCCTCTTCCAGGTCCAGGGGATGGAGGCCCCCGTGACCACGGATTCTGGAGAAGCAGAGAAGGCTCCCTCGGGGGACGGAGGCGTCTCCTTTCAGGGTAAGGATCACGGGGGAAGTTTGAAGATGGTCTCCCTCTGACACCTCCGCTTGACTCCCATGGGCTGCTTTTGCGTTCCCCTTGAGGCTCTGTGGCGAAGAGAAATGTGTTTCTAACATGTGGGGAAAGGTGATTTCTTTCCATAGATTAAGACTTCATCTAAATCTAAACTGGAACTTTGAATGATGCCCCAAACCAGTGTGGAGACTGGCTGGCTTCACACAAGGAAATAAGTGTGAAGAAACTAACAACTCCATCTGATACGGCAGCTGCGCCCCTATCTTCCTAATCATCTGGTCCCATCAGTGGTTCATGCCTAGATCTCCTCTTGCCTAGACTACTGTAATGTGCTCTACGTGGGGTTACCCTGGAAGACAGTTCGGAAGCTACACCTGGTACAGAACGCGGCGGCTCGCCTTGTTAAAGGCAGCCGCCGGCAGGATCACATCACACCAGTGTCGAAGGAGTTGCACTGCCTACAAGTTGCTTCCTGGGCCAAATTCAAGGTGTTGGTTTTGACCGTTAAAACCCTATACGGTCCAGGTTATCTCAAGGAGCGCCTCCAGCAACACCAAGTAGGCCGCTCAACAAGGTCTGCCACGGACGGCCTCCTTGTCCCATCAGCCAGAGCAGCCAAGCTGGTGGGGACTAGGAAGAGGGCCTACTCTGTTGCAGCCCCCAAGTTATGGAACTCCCTCCCCAGTGACCTTCGTCATGCCCCCTCCTTAATGAACTTCCGCCGGGCTTCAAAAACATGGCTTTTCAGGCGGGAATATGGGGTGGGTTAGGTTTGTTTTTTTTTAAAAAAAAACGTATATTTTTAATTGTGTTTTAATTAAGTTTAATGTAGTTTTAATTGTGTTTAATTGTATTTTAATGATTGTGCATCGTCCAGGGCGATTTAAAAATAAAATAAATAAATAATTATCTTCCCACCTTCTTTCTTGGTCTTCCTCTTAGGAAATGGGAAGACTCTCAGAGACAGTGGGAGGACACTGGGGGCGCCTTCTCGGCCTCTTCCTCTTGGTGCTGGAGTTGAAAGAGCTTCTGGGCAGCCGGAACAGGTATGGGGGCTGGGGGCTCAGTCCCCTGCATGTCTCTCTGGGTCTGACAGGATCGTCCCTCCCAGGTGGCTGCCAAGAAGGCCCTGAATGTCACGCATAGAGCCCGGATCCTGCAGGAGGGCCGCCCCTTTGCTGCCCCTTTTGCATGCTCTGCTCAGGGGAACCCTCCCTCTCCCTCTTGCAGGCTCCGGTGTCCTTTGAGGATGTGGCTGTGCGTTTCACAGAGGAGGAGGAGGCTCTGCTGGATCCGGGCCAGAGGGCTCTGCACAGGGAAGTCATGGAGGAGATTTGCAGGAATTTGGCCTCTCTGGGTAAGGCTCGCTCTTTCCCTCGGCTAAGGCATCCTGGAAAGAGGCATTGCAACTGTTTTTATATGTGTCCCTCCATTTATGGGGGATTTCCTGGCTGTTCAGTCTGGGGTCCTAGACTGAGGCTTCTTGGTCCAAGCAGGAACCTGTGACTCACCAGTTCTCTTGCACTCCCATGTGGAGCTGTTCCAAGACCTGCCCAATCTCTCTTTGACCTTGATGGGTCTGGGGAGAACAGTGGCAAGGGATGGGGAACGCTTCAGCCTGGGTGGTTTGAAGTCCCTAAACGAATTTAATAATTAGGAGTGCTGGAAGTAATTCCTCTCTTTCTATCCTCTGCAAAAGAGCTTCCAGTTCCCAGATCAGATGTCATCTTCTGCCAGGGAGAAGCAGATGACCCGTTTGTCCAGGGCTCTGGGGAAGGGGAGAGACCAGCAGGTGGGTGCTTAGCTCTGGCTGGACCCTTCGTCTGTGGGCTGTGTGTTCTCCTACGAGATGTTTCCCATGTTTGCACACAACTCCTCTGTGCTCTCCTGGAGATCTGACAGAGAAATCACCAGGGAATAGCTGGAGGGACTCGGTCAACTGGGAAAAGGCTAGTTTGTGTCTAACTTGAGATTGATAGGCAAATGGTCAATGAGCACCTGATTACTCTGAACGAGTTTAAATCTCCAGGGCCTGATGAGCTGCATCCTACAGTAATAAAGGAACTGGCAGAAGAACTTTCAGAACCACTGTCTATTATCTTTGAGAAATCATGGAGGACCGGTGAAGTGCCAGATGACTGGAGGAGGGAAAATGTTGTTCCCATCTTCAAAAAGGGCAAGAAGGAGGAACCTGGGAACTATAGGCCAGTCAGTCTGACATCAATCCCTGGGAAAATTTTGGAGAAGATTAAAAAAAAGTCAGTTTGCAAGCACCTTGAAAACAATGCAGTGATTACTAGAAGCCAGCATGGATTTGTCAAGAACAAATCCTGCCAGACTAATCTGATCTCATTTTTTGATCGGGTAACCTCCCTTGTGGACTGTGGGAATGCGGTGGACAACATATATCTGGACTTCAGCAAAGCTTTCGACAAAGTGCCTCATGATATCCTGATTAGCAAGCTAGCAAAAAGTGGGCTAGATGGAACACCTATCAGGTGGATCCACAATTGGCTACAAAATCAGACTCAAAGAGTGCTGATCAAATTGGGGAGAGGTAACGAGCGGGGTACCACAGGGCTCATTCCTGGGCCCAGTGCTCTTCAACATTTTTATTAATGACTTGGATGAGGAGATACAGGGAATGCTTATCAGATTTGCAGATGACACAAAGTTGGGTGGAATAGCTAATACTCTGGAAGACAGAAACAAAATTCAAAGCGACCTCGATAGGCTGGAGCGCTGGGCCGAAAACAACAGAATGAAATTTATAAGGGATCAATGCCAAGTGCTGCACCTAGGGAAAAGAAACCAAATGCAGAGTTACAGAATGGGGGACACTTGGCTCAACAATACTACAAGTGAGAAGGATCTTGGAATTGTGGTAGATCACAAACTGAATATGAGCCAGCACTGCGATGTGGCTGCAAAGAAGGAAAATGCTATTTTGGGCTGCATTAATAGAAGTATAGCTTCTAAATCGCGTGAAGTGATCATTCCCCTTTACTCAGCACTGGTTAGGCCCCATCTTGAGTACTGCGTCCAGTTCTGGGCACCACAATTTAAGAATGACGTAGACAAACTGGAGAGGGTTCAGAGGCGGGCAACATGGATGATAAAGGGACTGGAAACGAGGCCCTATGAAGAGAGACTGAAAGAACTGGGCATGTTTAGCCTTCAGAAGAGGAGACTGAGGGGAGATATGATCGCACTCTTCCAGTACTTGAAGGGATGTCACACAGAGGAGGGCCAGGATCTCTTCTCTATCATCCCAGTTTGCAGGACACGGAATAATGGGCTCAAGTTACAGGAACCTAGATTCCACCTAAACATCAGGAAAAATTTCCTGACTGTCAGAGCAATAAGACAATGAAATCAACTACCTGGGGAGGTGGTGGGCTCTCCCAATCTGGAGGCATTCAAGGTGCAGCTGGACAGACATCTGTCGGGAATGCTTTGACCTGGATTCCTGCATTGGGCAGGGGGTTGGACTTGATGGCCATCAGTCTCTCCTCATAGGGCCTTCTTTCCAGTCCCTTTATCATCCTTGTTGCCCTCCTCTGAACCCTCCAGTTTGTCTACGTCCTTCTTAAAGTGTGGTACCCAGAATTGGACGCAGTACTCAAGATGAGGCCTAACCAGGGCAGAGTAAAGGGGAATTATCACTTCACGCGATTTGGAAGCTATATTTCTATTAATGCAGCCCAAAATAGCATTTGCCTTCTTTGCAGCCACATCGCATTGCTGGCTCATATTCAGTTTGTGATCTAAGACAATTCCAAGATCCTTCTCACTTGTGGTATTGTTGAGCCAAGTGTCCCCCATTCTGTAACTGTATTTGGTTTCCTTTCCCTAGGTTCAGCACTTGTCATTTATCCCTATTAAATTTCATTCTGTTGTTTTTGGCCCAGCGCTCCAGCCTATTGAGATCGCTTTGAATTTTGTTTCTGTTTTCCAAAGTATTAGCTATTCCACTCAACTTTGTGTCATCTGCAAATTTGATAAGCATTCCCTGTACCTCCTCATCCAAGTCATTAATCAAAATGTTGAAGAGCACTGGACCCAGGACCGAGCCCTGTAGTACCCCGCTCGTTACCTCTCCCCAGTGTGAGAAGGAACTATTGATAAGCACTCTTTGAGTCCAATTCTATAGCCAATTGTGGATCCACCTGATAGTTGTTCCATCTAGCCCACTTTTAGCTAGCTTGCTAACCAGGATATCACGAGGCACTTTGTCAAAAGCTTTGCTGAAGTCCAGATATATTATGTCCACAAGGGAGGTTACCCAAGCAATAATGAGATCAGATCAGATTAGTCTGGCAGGATTTGTTCTCGACAAATCCATGCTGGCTTCTAGTAATCACTGCATTGTTTTCAAGGTGTTTGCAGACATATTCAGCTTTTATGATCTACAACAATTCCAAGATCCTTCTTGCTTGTAGCATTGTTGAGCCAAGTATCCCATATCCCGTAATTGTGCATTTGGTTTCTTTTTCCTAGGTACAGCATTTGGCATTGATCCCAATTAAATAAGTCTCTTTTTTCATTCTTTCAGCTGATGGGAGAGAAAGTAATAAAAACTGCAAACAGGAGGAAAGGAAAACTGAAGGTGAACAGGAGCGGCAGATCAAATTCACATCCTTTGAAGAGGTGGACTTCCATGAAATGGCAATGCTAGAAGAACCTTTCGAAGGAAACAAAACAGTTGTTCAGAATGGGGAGAAAGTGCGGACATGTTCTCAGTGTGGGAAGAGCTTGAGTCAGTGTATATACCTTACTGAACATCACAGAATTCACACAGAAGTGGAAACCTATAAATGCTTTGAGTGTGAAAAGCAATTAAGTTCCAGCTCAGGGCTTACCTTGCATCAAAGTACTCACACAGGGGAGAACTCGCATTATACATGCTCAGAATGTGGAAAGAACTTCAAATACAGCTCCAGCCTTGAACGACATCAAAGAATTCACACAAGGGAGAAGCCGTATAAATGCTCAGAGTGTGGTAAGAGCTTCATCTCAAGCTCCAAGCTTTACTTACATCACGGAATTCACACGGGGGGAAAGCCCTATGAATGCTCCCAATGTGGAAAAAGCTTCACTCACAGCTCCAGCCTTAAAACACATCAGAGATTTCACGCAGGGGAGAAGCCCTTTAAATGCTCCCAGTGTGGGAAGAGCTTCAGTCAGAGCTCCCACTGTAAAAGACATCAGAGACGCCACACAGGGGAGAAGCCCTATGAATGCTCCCAGTGTGGAAAACGCTTCACTGACAGCTCCAGCCTTAAAAGACATCAGAGCCTTCACACAGGGGAGCAGCCCTATGAATGCTCAGAGTGTGAGAAGAGCTTCAGTCGGAGCTGTAGCCTTAAACAACACCAAAGATTTCACACAGGGGAGAAGCCCTATGAATGCTCAGAGTGTGGAAAGAGCTTCATCTCGAGCTCCGAGCTTAACTCACATCACAGAATTCACACGGGGGTAAAGCCCTGTAAATGCTCAGAGTGTGGGCAGAGCTTCAGTCGGAGCTCTAGCCTTAAAAGACATCAGAGTCTTCACACAGGGGAGAAGCCCTATGAATGCTCAGAGTGTGGAAAGAGCTTCAGTCGGAGCTCTAGCCTTAAACAACACCAAAGGCTTCACACAGGGGAGAAGCCCTATAAGTGCTCAGAGTGTGGGCAAAGCTTCATATCGAGCTCTGAGCTCAACTCACATCACAGAATTCACACGGGAGAAGCCCTATGAATGCTCAGAGTGTAGAAAGAGCTTCAGTCAGAGTTCTAGCCTTAAACAACACCAAAGACTTCACACAGGGGAGAAGACAGAAACAAAATTCAAAGTGACCTCGATAGGCTGGAGCGCTGGGCCGAAAACAACAGAATGAAATTTAATAGGGATAAATGCCAAGTGTTGCACCTAGGGAGAGGAAACCAAATGCAGAGTTACAGAATGGGGGACACTTGGCTCAACAATACTACAAGTGAGAAGGATCTTGGAATTGTGGTAGATCACAAACTGAATATGATCCAGCAATGCGATGTGGCTGCAAAGAAGGCAAATGCAATTTTGGGCTGTATTAATAGAAGTATAGCTTCCAAATCGCGGGAAGTGATAATTCCCCTTTACTCGGCACTGGTTAGGCCTCATCTTGAGTACTGCGTCCAGTTCTGGGCACCTCACTTTAAGAAGGACATAGACAAACTGGAGAGGGTTCAGAGGAGGGCAACAAGGATGATAAAGGGACTGGAAACAAGGCCCTATGAGGAGAGACTGAAAGAACTGGGCATGTTTAGCCTTCAGAAGAGGAGACTGAGGGGAGATATGATCACACTCTTCCAGTATTTGAAGGGATGTCACACAGAGGAGGGCCAGGATCTCTTCTTGATCATCCCAGTCTGCAGGTCACGGAATAATGGGCTCAAGTTACAGGAACCTAGATTCCACCTAAACATCAGGAAAAATTTCCTGACTGTCACTGGGTGACTTTGGGCCAGTCACTGACTCAGCCTAACCTACCTCGCAGGGTTGTTGTGAGGATGAAATGGAGAGGATTATGTAAGCCGCCTTGGGTTCCTTGCAGGAAAAAAGGTGGAGTATAAATTAAATAAATAAATAAATGAATGAAGTGTTTCAGTCCAACAACATAGAATCATAGAAAAGTAGATTTGGAAGAGGCCTACAAGGCCATCGAGTCCAACCCCTTGCTCAATGCAGGAATCCAGGTCAAAGCATCCCTGACATGATTGTCCAGCTGCACCTTGAATGCCTCCAGAGTGGGAGAGCCCACCACCTCCCTAGGTAGTTGGTTCCATTGTCTTATTGCTCTGACAGTCAGGAATTTTTTCCTGATGTTTAGGTGGAATCTGGGTTCCTTTAACTTGAGCCCGTTATTCCGTTTCCTGCAAACTGGGATGATCGAGAAGAGATCCTGGCCCTCCTCTGTGTGACAACTCTTCAAGTACTGGAAGAGTGCGATCATATCTCCCCTCAAGTCTCCTCTTCTGAAGGCTAAACATGCCCAGTTCTTTCAGTCTCTCCTCATAGGGCCTTGTTTCCAGTCCCTTTATCATCCTTGTTGCCCTCCTCTGAACCCTCTCCAGTTTGTCTATGTCCTTCTTAAAGTGTGGTGCCCAGAACTGGACACAGTACTCAAGATGAGGCCTAACCAGTGCCGAGTAAAGGGGAATTATCACTTCCCACGGTTTGGAAGTTATACTTCTATTAATGCAGTCCAAAATAGCATTTGCCTTCTTTGCAGCCACATCGTATTGCTGGCTCTCATTCAGTTTGTGATCTACCACAATTCCAAGATCCTTCTCACTTGTAGTATTGTTGAGCCAAGTGTCCCCCATTCTGTAACTCTGCATTTGGTTTCCTCTCCCTAGGTGCAACACTTGGCATTTATCCCTATTAAATTTATTCTGTTGTTTTCGGCCCAGCGCTCCAGCCTATCAAGGTCACTTTGAATTTTGTTTCTGTCTTCCAGGGTATTAGCTGTTCCACTCAACTTTGTGTCATCTGCAAATTTGATAAGCATTCCCTGTACCTCCTCATCCAAGTCATTAATAAAAATGTTGAAGAGCACTGGGCCCAGGACCGAGCCCTGTGGTGCCCCGCTCGTTACCTCTCCCCAGTTTGGGAAGGAACCATTGATAAGCACTCTTTGAGTCTGATTTTGTAGCCAATTGTGGATCCACCTGATAGTTGTTCCATCTAGCCCACTTTTAGCTAGCTTGCTAAGCAGGATATCATGAGGCACTTTGTCGAAAGCTTTGCTGAAGTCCAGATATATTACCTATGTCCACCGCATTCCCACAGTCCACAAGGGAGGTTACCCGATCAAAAAAGATCAGATTAGTCTGGCAGGATTTGTTCTTGACAAATCCATGCTGGCTTTTAGAATTACTGCATTCATTTATTTACGGTATTTATTATATTTATACCCCGCCTTTTTTCCTGCAAGGAACCCAAGGCGGCTTACATAATCCTCCTCCTCTCCATTTTATCCTCACAACAACCCTGTGAGGTAGGTTAGGCTGAGAGTCAGTGACTGGCCCTTACCAGTACACCACACTAGCTCATTGTTTTCAAGGTGCTTGCAGACTGACTTTATAACCTGCTCCAAAATTTTCCCAGGGTTTGATGTTAGACTGACTGGTCTATAGCTCCCAGGTTCCTCCTTCTTGCCCTTTGTGAAGATGGGAACAATATTTGCCCTCCTCCAGTCACCTGGCACTTCACCTGTCCTCCATGATTTCTCAAAGATAATAGACAGTGGTTCTGAGAGTTCTTCTGCCAGTTTATTACTCTAGGATGCAGTTCCTCAGGCCCTGGGGATTTAAACTCGTTCAAAGTAATCAGGTGTTTCTTGACCGTTTGCCTCTCAAGCTGCAATCCTGGCCCTTCATCCGGGACTTCAGGTTTTCAAGGGGGGACATAAACTCTCAGGGACAAATTCTGGGTTTGAGAGCATGCCATTCTCTAGTCTAGCCTTCAAATGATCCTTCAACGCCAACTTCAGTGGACCGGTCTTGTTGTTCAAATGCCTGACTGCCGTCTCCCAAAGCAGTTACTTTATTCTCAACTCAAGGCTGGAAAGCGGAATATCGGTGGTCAATATAAGAGGTTTAAAGATGTTCTTAAGGCTAATCTAAAAAAATGCAATATAAACATCAAAAACTGGGAAGCTCTGGACCATGAACGATCTAACTGGAGGTTGGCCTTTCACAAAGGTTCTATGGACTTTGAAGAAGCTCGAGTGCAAGGTGAAAGGGAGAAACGTGCTAAGCGAAAAGCACGTCAAATAAATCCTTTACAGGACCATCTTCCATCTGGTAACCTGTGTCCTCACTGTGGGAAGCTGTGTGGATCTAGAATTGGCCTCCACAGTCACTTACAGACCCATCGCTAGAGTCTACACAATTTTTCTTTAGAATTTTCCTCCTTTTAAAATCGCCTTTTTGTAATTTTTTTTTTTTTTTTAAATCCTGGAAGACAATCTTACTCGGTCACGAGTGATCGCCTGACTGACTGAGTACTAGGGGATTATGGGAGATGTAGTCCTACACATCCAGATGGCCCAACCTGTAGAAGGCTGCTCTAGTCTTCTGAGGGGAAATGGGCAGGGCGCTGCTCTGCTTTGCTCTGCAAAATTTATAGGCCAATTCTCCTTTTTAGGGTGGAGGTGTGGGGCTCAGCCTTAAATTTGGTCTAAAGTGCAGGAATTTTCCAGGCTCCTGAACTGCCCCAGCTGCCCTTCCCCATCCCACTCCCCACTGGGGGGGGGGGGGAGCGACCCCGCCCCACATACCACCCAGAACCGCTATACCACATTTGCCGCTGGGCCTCGGCATCCTGGGAGGGCCTTTCCCCACCTGTGAGTGGAAGGGGGGGCTGCCACGAGGGGCGAGAGCAGCAGCAGTACCCCCCCCCCTGCCCTGGGCCAGCCTTGCCCCCTCAGGCCCTGCGGGTGGGAAGCCAGGCCCTGGCCGCCCTCACGGCTCTTCTGGCATCCGAGGCCAACGCTGCTTATGCTGCTGCCTCTTCCTCCTCCTCCTCCGCTTTCCCCGCTGTCTATTCCCAACTGGGGGCTGCCGAAAACGGGGAGGGGCCACTTTCCTTCAGGGGGGCGTGTCCCTCAGCGGAAAGAGCTTCCAAGGAAAACCCCTCCCCGCCGGAGCACCACATTCGCCCCTCCAGAAGCCCCTCCGGGGGGGGGGCGAGGCAAGGGGGTCCGGGGGGGAGCATCTCGGCCTACGCTGCCCCGCTGCGCACAAAGGCGGTTACTTGGCGGAGGAGGCTGCATAGCAACGGGGTCAGGTGACCGGCACTGGGCCAATCAACGTCGTGAAGACTGGCGGGGAAGGCCCAGCTCCGGAGCCCAGCCCACCCGCAGGGAAGCAGCAGCCGCGGCAGGAGGTTTTCTTTTTTCCTTTTCCTTCAGGCCGGAGCAGCTTTTAAAAAAGTATTTTTATTTTGTTTTTTTAAGAGAAGGCGGGAAAGGCGAGCGAGCGAGCCGCGTCTCCCCCCCCAGACCGAGGAGCCCCCCAGGCAAGGGACACGCGTTCGGGGGTCGTGGGGAGGGGGTGCTCTGGCGGTGGGGGGGGGGCGGCTGTGGGGCAGCTTGGGGGTGGCGCGGTTTAAGCTCTGGCGGCTTGTGCCATTCAAGTAGGATGTCGCTGACCCAAAGGGCCTCTTTCTGCCCGCCCCAGAGCTTAGAGACGGGGTCATTTCCTACCTTTTCTCAACAAGGTCTGGCAGTTGTGGGTCATTTCTGAATTTCTTTGAGCAAGAGGTGGTGGTTGTGGGACGTTTTTTAAAAAGACATCTGAGCCAGACATGGTGTGGGGGTTGTGGGGCAGCAGCATTTCCTCCGAGTGAGATCTTCGCAGGGGGCTCGGGGACTTTTCCCAGACGCCTTTCCGAAGCCGGCTGCAGGATCCTGCTCAGGAGACAGGCTGGGGCCCATCGGGGTTGGTGCTGGTTGCTGCAGCACCTTTTCTTCCTTACAGTATTTTTAAAAAATATATTTTGTACTCTGGGAGCACCTGAATGGGCAGGTGCACAGTTATAGATGCTCATCTTTTAATTTTTTAAATATTTATTTCAAACTAGTTATTTACTAAATTTACTTTAGAGTATTTTTATCCTGCTCCTCAGTCAAAAAGGCTCCTGGAGGGGCTTACATATGATCAGGAAAAGAAGACAGTCCCGGCCTGCAGGCTTACAGTCTAAAAAGACAAAACACACAAGGAAAAAGGAATAGGAATGAGGGGGGGAAATAACGGTGCAATCCTATGCATGTTTAGACAGAAGTAAGTCCTACAACTCTCAGCATCTCCCAGCTGCCCGTGCTGGCTGGGGAATTCTGGGAGTGGTAGGAGTTATTTCTGTCTAGACCTGCATAGGGGTGCATCCTGAGTCTCCCAGTAGGGTGGATGGAATGGTCCTGCCTGCTCTTCTCATCTCCCCCAGCACAGCCTGCTGGAATGGCCTTCTTAGGCCTGCTTTAAGGGTAAAACTTTCACAAGGTGGCGTACAGGATAAACATTGCAGAAGTATACAAACAGGCCATTTTTACCCATTAAAAACATTTTATTTGTAAACTATATTATCTTTTTAAAGAAGAACATGGGGGCTTATTCCAAGGAAACCGTGTTCAGCATAAGGGTAGCAGAAGCAAACAACTCCATTTCATTCCTGCAGTCCTCCTGGTGACAGGATTTATATAAACGCAAAATTACACATGCTCAGGGTATTATATTTTTTTAAAGCAGGGAGGACATTCAAAAAACGATCCCAGAAAAGAAGAGTTGCCTGTTGCGAGATGTTGACTTTTTGGTGACCTCATCGTCCTCCTCCTCCTCATTATTATTATTATTATTATTATTATTATTATTACATTATATAAAACAAATACAAAAAGAAAAAAAACAAATACATATAACTACTATAGTGCACCCATCACCATGGGGCCAAGAAAATTTCTACATAATCATTATTATTCAATATTCCAAAAAATACATCATATCTTGACATGGCTTACTCCCCTTTCCCTTTACTGAAACATAGTCTAGGAATATCCTTAAAATTATTTTTCTGTAATTGCCCCTTTTTACATTTGATACTGCAAGTTAATTTATCATTTAAGGTGATATCCCACACCTCTTTCTACCAGTCAATAATTAGAAACTGATGTTGAACTTTCCATTTTCTTGCTATCATTAATCTCCCTGTGGTTAATGGCTTCCCCCGTTTGCAGAGGAAGGAGTCTGGGGCTCTCGTTTTTCAGCTGCCATTTTCCAGCTACAGGAAGGGCCACAGCCCACACCCTTGGCGTGCAGAAGGTCCCGGGTTCTATCCCAGAAAAGAGGAGTTCCCTGTTTCGAGATGTTGACTTTTGGGTGACTTTTAGGGTCTCTTTTTGCACAGGCTGCTCCAAGGATCTGTGCAAAGAGTCTCATCAGAGATTGCTTAAAATTCTCATGATTTCATGATTTTACTACCTGTTTGATTGTTTTCTTTGAAACTTTGTTTTATTGTGTGGAGGAAGGGGGGGCTGGCTGGCCTGCCACACCCCCACCCTTTCCTACTCCAAAGGAACCAAGACCCCCAGAGATCTCAAGGTACCAGATTGCCAGCCTCAGCTGTCTGCAATCCTACTTGGATCTCTGTTGAGGGACTCGCCTTTAATTCTGTAACCTGGATTTAGATACTGAAGCCACAGAGTACTACAAAACCCATGTGGGGTAAACCAAGACAAGGTTTATTCTGGTAGCATTTTACAACAAGATTAGGGAAATGAGAGAAGCACACAAAATAAAGAGAGAGACACTTTAGTACACAGAAATAGAGCTAAAACACAATAAAACCTGATTCCTTAATATCTCTCAGGCATACACCTATGTTACCTGAGGGTATTCTCTTCAAGGGTTAAATCCAGCACAGCCTTGCCGCCCGAGGAGAACTACTCCATCTACCCGCAGGTCTGAGATGGGTAAAACTCCCACAAGGCTTGCCTTCACTAGAGCCCTCATCCAGCTCATTTCACCAGGAGCTAATTGGGGTCGGATCCGGATGCCCCCCCCCCCCAAAGGCTTGGGGCCTCTCTCTGCCTTGCTGCCATCCCCAATAGCCAGGGTAGCCGGTAGCCACGCGATCCAGGACAAAGACAAAGACCAAAAACCACGCCTTGGGAAATATACCTTTCCCCCCCCTCCCCTCCTCTGCTGCGTCTTAGCCAATCACCATGCACCTCACCTGGCCAGGCAGGGGGAAGGGAACTCATGGCTTGAACTATTTACATATGAAAGCCCTAGAGGCTTTTTCCTCCCAGCCCCCTCAACTGGCCCCACTTGGCTTACACATGAGGAGGCGTGTGTGTGTGTGTGTGCATGCATGCATGCATGCAGGAACCCCCAAGGGCCCCTCTTTCCACACGCTCACTATGCACACCCCACCCCAGCCAGTTCACACCTGAGGTGTGTGTGTGTACCCCCAAAGGCTCGTTTCTCCACATATTGCTTTTTTGGTTCTTTTGACTCTGGCTTTTATTTACCATGTTTTACCATTTGAGTAACTGTATTTGCAACTGGGATTTATTGTATTTCATTTATACTTGAGTGCTCCTGAAGTTTTGCCTTCTGCCATCAGCAATCCACCTCTGACTGATGGGGAGAGCTTTCATCCAGGGCGGGAACACCTCCCCCCACCCCAAATCTCCTCTGCATTGGAGTATGCGATGAGAAGCTGCCCACCCTGCAGGGCAGGTTTTTAAGTAGAGGGTTAAGATAGACTGTTGTAGCCTAGTGAAAAGGCCAAGGGAGAAACCAAGCTCCTCTGAGAAGTCGGGTGGGGGGGTGGGCAGGGTCCAGTGGAGCAAAGCACTTGGTGGTATCAGGCGAGGGAGTGCTGGAGGTTGCCTAGCAACAGGTCAGAGTTCCATCCTGCTGCTCTGACAGTTACTGGGTCCTACAGTCACGGCCGGGCAGGAGGTCCCAGCACCAGGGTCTTGGGGCAGGATAAGTGCAGGGCTGGAAGAGGAGAAGGAATCGGGGGAGGGTGCTTTGGGGGGGGGGCAAGAGGGTGAATCTGCTTTGGGTAGAGTGTCTCAAGGGGAGGGGGAGTTGGGGGCTGGAGCAGCGCTACAGATGCCCTGTCCAGAGAGCCGCTCGTGAACCGGACAAGGTTTGGGCCTGATCCTCTTCAGTCCTCAGTCAGACTCAGGGTCTTCCCCTCTCTTCCTTAGCCAGGGTTTGTGTAGTGTAGTAGTAGTATTTTTATTGATTAGTCAATTTGACCATATCAAATTTACAGTGAATTAGATAAAATTTAATAAAACCAGATTTAGTTAAAATGACATAAAATAGATAAAATAGATGGATTAGTAAATGAATCCATCTATTTTAATAAATGAGGAAATAAGAAATAAATGAGGTAATAAGAAAACTAATATAAAACTTGTAATTAATAAAATACAAGAGCAATATATATTTAAATAAATTTGTCGCCTTTGCAAGCAACCCCAGTTTGTTCTATGAATTGTGATCTCAGTTGGATTGCCCTAGCTATAAATGTGGCAGTGCTTAATGCCACGTATAAACTTGTGCCCTGAAGGAAATGAGCTAGTCGTTTCTTACAGTCCCAGTGTTTAGTTTTATCGAGAAGCAAATGTAAGTACTGAGTCCTTGCTGAAGCGTAAAGTTGGCAGTTGAAGAGGACATGTGCAATATCCTCTACTTCTGGTACACCACAGACACATGTTCTCTCAGCATACAGGACTTGATGGAAGCGGCCGTGCTTGACCCTGGAATCGAGCTGCTCAAATCTTGCTCTGGTGAGGGCTGTCCTGTAATACTGATTCAAACCCAAGGACAAATATTTTTCTGACTGAAACTATCATTTTGTTTTTTGCCGACCATTTTAATGACCTAGTGTTTGCAAGTCTCTCAATATCAGATCGGGCGTTAACGTCGAGGACTCGTTGTTTAAAAATTACATTAGCCCGATGTCCGGCTAAAAGTAGCTGTTGAATAGAGAGGCCAAGATGTGAGTGTGAAGGACTTGACCAGTCCGTGCTGCCCTTGCCCTGGGCCCAACGGTTCTGCCTCCTGGTCAAGGTACTGGATGTTAGCACTGAATCAATAGAGAAAACTGCTCACACCATTCAGGTTAAAAACAAGAGCAATTTATTTAGGGTTAAAAAAGGAACAGGTAAAATAGGAGGTGGGAAGAAGGGAAGGGAGAAAACAAAGAAATACAAAGCTACTTTGATACACACAATCAGAGCTACAAAACAACAAACTACTGTACCTACAAGCACCTAAGCTGGTCCGTCCTGCTAGGGGGGTCGATCTCTTCAGGGCCCTGCCTAAGCAGCAGCCTCCTCCACCCTTTGCATCACCGGGCCAGAAAGAAAAGACACAGCATTCCCAAGTCAACGTTCCTATATTCCCCCCCCCCCCAGACCATGACTTAATTGCCTCTAGCCAATCCAGGGCACTCTGACCATGCTCAATTACCTCAGGGCCCAAGATCTATCCTAATAGGTTTCAGCTGTAAATCTCGCCTGCCCTCTTGATGGGCCCCAGCTGTAAATTCCTTCTTACACTCCGGGACCAACGGCCTTGAGGGCAAGGCACAGTAACTCTCTAAGATAAGGGAAAGAGCCATCTGGCCCAGGGAATAGGAAACAACCATTTCTGTCAGAAAGCTATTTCGCAATCTACCCACTATTTACGCTGGCCTTTCCACAGAAAGAACAGGCCTCCCAGCTTCTCCTTCACAGTGAGATGTTTGGAGAAGTTGTTCAATCCATGTGGTGGGGTGTGGTGCGCCCAACTGTTCTTCAAGGCACAGTTTGGGTAGTCTGTCAGGGACCGCATGAAGGATCTTCCGCCAGTAGTTGAAAACCTTGGCTGCTGCCTGCTGGGCTGTGGATGGGGCGGGTACCGTACCTGTTTCTGCTCGTACTGCTGCAGCGGGTGTATTCCTGTCCGTCCCCAATATATTTCTTAAAAAGCATGCTTGATTTTGTTCAAGTAGTAAGCACTTTGTTAGACCCCATTGGTACTATTTTTGCCTTATAGACCTTTAAAATGGGTAGCAGGGAGCTTGGATGGTGATAGCTGAGTAATTTGGTTAATGTTTTAGAACCCGCCGTAGCCTTTTTGAAGCTTTGTTTAAAGTGATTTGCCCAGGGCCCATTATCTGTAAAGACCACCCCCAAGTAAGAAAAGTGGTCTTATTTGTTTGATCAAGTCCCCGTCCGATTGCCAATTGTATTTGGCCCATCTTTCCCGGAATACTGCCACTTTGGATTTGGTCTTGTTGATTGTCAGGGAATTAAGAGTGCAGTAAGCAGCAAATTTCCCCATCAGTCTTCTCAGACCAACTTGAGAGTGTGCCATCAGAACCATGTTGTCTGCGTATACAAGGATGTTAATATGCCTGTTGAGGATTTTAGGCATGCGTACATCTGTTGAGCAGAGCAGTCCTGGGATGGCATTTACGTACAAATTAAACAGCATCGGTGCCAGAATACATCCTTGTCTGACAGCTTTGTGAGTGGGTATGCTCTGTGTGAGAGAGCCACTCGCTCCAGTACGAACTTTCAGGCATGTGTTTGTATAAAGGGCCTTTATCAAAAATAAGAGTCTTGATTCCATGTTTAACTTGGCCAGCTTGTTCCATAGGATGTCTCTATTTATAGAGTCAAATGCCGCACTAAGGTCTATAAAAGAAGTAAACAAGTGTTTGCCGTCAGTTGTGTATTTGGAGATAAGGTGCTGTAGGACGAAGCAGTTGTCTATTGTGGAGTGCCCTGGCCTAAACCCAGCCTGTTCTTCCACTAATATCTTTTTTTCTAGTGCCCAGTCCTCTGTTTTTCTGAGAAGATGTTTTGTGTACATCTTAGCTGTTATATCAATGAGGCTTATGGGTCTGTAATTTTTAGGATCGGCCTTTTCTCCTTTTTTATGGATGGGGATTATAATGGAAAGTTCCCATCCTGAAGGAATATGGCCAGTGTTGTTTATATACGTAAAAAGACCTGCCAGGAGTGGGGCCCACCAGTCAGTGTATGTCCTGAAGAGTTCAGGGGGTAGATAGTCTTCACCTGGGGCCTTATTGGATTTCAATGCCTGAATAATGTGTTTAATTTCTATCACTGTGACTGGTGGCCAGGGCGAAAGATGTTCCAGTGTCAGAAGATCAGTTGTCCTAACTTGATGATCACAAATAGGATTGGCAAATAGGGTGGTATAAAAATCCTCCCAAACTGTGGCTGAGATGGGAGTATCAGATATGAGCTTACGCTCCTTCAACATGCCAGATACGAGGTTCCAAAAGACAACTGAATTGGACCCTTTAGCAGACTTTTCTAGATCGAACCAGACTGTGGCTGAGTACTGAGCCTTCTTAGAGGCTATTAGTTTCTTTCTTATAGTCACGTCTGTGCATTGTCATCATGACGTGATTATTTGGTGTGGGGTTTCTTTGTGCGAGGCGCATGACTGCCTTTAGGGTCTTTCTTGCACGCAAACAGTCCAAATCAAACCAGTTAGGTCTTGAATAGCGTCATTTCCCGGCTGGCGAGTTGACAGAAGATTTCTTAACGTGTAGCGCAAATTGGCATATCCAGCTAAGGTACCGTTTGGGTCATGTGAGGATGAGGTGACCATTTTCTCCCAAATTTGGGCCCTCACAGAATTCATAAAACGGGAAATTGCCTTGGTATCCACTTTAGACCATTTGAGTCTTCTAGTTTGTCTTACTTCAGGATTGACAAGTAACCATTTATCGTTTGTTATGGATGGTCTCAAATAAGAGCTGCCATAGAAGTTGACTGTGATTGGTTGATGATCACTGTCCTCCCTCACATGGACCTGAATGTCTGAAAATTTTGTCAAATTTGTCGATTTTGTCAATTGAGACGCATATGTAGTCCAGGACACTGCTGGCATTCCCAGCGTGGAATGTGAAGGGATATATGAAAGAGCTATCTTTGCCTCCAAGAATGTAAAAATTACATGCATATATCAAGGAGATCAATTTAGAGCCAGCTGCGTTCTTTTTGGTGTCTCTAGAAAGCCAGGGTGGATTATTTGATAAATAGTTCTCAGGTATAATACCCAGGGCTTGTGATCTTTGCAGGATGTGACCTCCTCCCTGTCTCAAGAAAGGAACTGGGACCCTTTGCGTCTTCCTGAGCCAATTATTGACTCTTTGCGTCTTCCTTGAGCCAATTATTCCGTGTCCTGCAAACTGGGATGATCGAGAAGAGATCCTGGCCTTCCTCTGTGTGACAACCCTTCCAAGTACTGGAAGAGTGCAATCATATCTCCCCTCAGTCTCCTCTTCTGAGGGCTAAACATGCCCAGTTCTTTCAGTCTCTCCTCATAGGGCCTTGTTTCCAGTCCCTGTATCATCCCTGTAATGCCCTCCTCTGAACCCTCCCGAGTTTGTCTACGTCCTTAATGTGTGGTGCTTAGCAGCGCTAGAGATGCCCCGTCCAGAGAGCCGTTCATGAACAGGACATGGTTTGGGCCTGATCCTCTTCCGTCCTCAGTCAGACTCCTGGGGAACAACTCCCACCACCATCTCCCCGAGTCTGGGTCTTCCCCTCTCTTCTTTAGCCTGGGCTTGTGATCTTTGGAGGATGTGACCTCCTCCCTGTCTCAGGAAAGGCAGTGGGACCCTTCGCGTCCTCCTGGAGGCCAAGATGGAGCCGAGAGTGGAGAGGGAAGAGCCACTGGGATCAGCGGGAAAAGGCCCCTGCACCGTCCAGGATGGGAGCAGTGGGGAGCTCCGGGGAAGGACGGGGCCGGAGAGCCCTGTTAAGGAAAAACTCCATTTGTAATCCTTGGATGCAGAAAGAGAGAACTTTATTAACACAGCTGTGTGGAAGCTGGACATGCCCAGTTCTCCGAACAAATCCAGGACGGAATTTTTATACTTTCTGGTAGGCAAGCAGAAAAGGATGATGTTAGCGAGAATCAACGTTGTGATTGGTTATTCGCATGGGAAGAATGTGGTCTCATTCTTACCTTGTTTCCTTACGGCTCCCAACAACAAAGTTACATCTTCACTCAACTTGTACTGGCTTAAACCAGGTCTGCAGTTACACAGTCAGCAAAGTTAAGGTCATTCACTTATATAAACTCCAAATATTGCTTTCTACTAACAACAAGCAACCTGAACTTTGCCTTCACTGCCCGAGTGGTGGCAGCACCGCCAGGCCGGAGGAGGAGGAGTGCCGTCATTTCAGGGGCTTCAGCTATGGGGCGGCCGAGGGCCCCCGAGAGGCCTGCAGCCTCCACCGCCTTTGCCGTCAGTGGCTGAAGCCGGAATGGCGCCCCCAGAGGCAGATCCTGGACCTGGTGATCCTGAAGCTGTTCCTCGCTATCCTGCCCCTGGAGGAGGAGTGCTGGGTCCAGGAGTGCGGGCCGGAGAGCAGTGCCCAGGCAGAGGACCAGCACCAGGTGGGAGAGGCTTTCATCCTGGAAGCTCCAAGGGGTGGAGATCTTAAAAATCCCCAGTGATACGTCCGCATCTTAAAAATCCCCAGCAGCAGCCCAAGAGGGGCTTGTGTCGTTCCCCCCTCGCTGAATGGTTCTATGGTGGTTCAGAATGTGTGGATCTGGCCCACCTTGCAGGGACCACAGGACAGTTAAAGGGGGTTCGGAAGTTCCAGGGAGGGAGGGGATCTTTCTTCACTAGCGGTACAGTCCTCCCCCAGAAAGGGGATGTCTTTCAACATCTCCTCCCGGTTGGTTAAAGGACCAGATTTGGGACGCCCTGTTCTAGTCCTTTTTGAATGCGAGGGTTGATCTGCTGGCCTCAATCCAGAGTTCCTTGTGTGCCCACTTGCCAAAGACCCAGCTGAGAGGGAGCTGCAGGGCTTGCGAGGCAGAATGAGTGCAGAGGGAGGCTTGAGGGCAAGAGGGACTTGGAAATGCTGCCCCCACCCGTGGCCTCTGCCCGCCCCACTCCTTGCACGCTAACACCATAATCAGACTTCCTCACCTGGCCTCCTCCCTCCTCTTCCAGGTCCAGGGGATGGAGGTCCACGTGGTCACGGATTCTGGAGAAGCCGAGAAGGCTCTTTCAGGGGACAGAGGTGTCTCCTCTCACGGTAAGGATCACGGGGGAAGTTTGAAGATGGTCTCCCTCTGACACTTCCGCTTGACTTCCATGTGCTGCTTTTGCGTTCCGCTTGAGCCTCTGTGGGGAGGAGAAATGTGTTTCTAACATGTCGGAAAAGGTGATTTCTTTCAATAGATTAAGACTTCATCTAAATCTAAACTTTTGGAGAAAAAGCCTAATCGCCCATTACCCCTGAATTCTGGTATATCTTGTTCCTCCCTGTTTTCCCATCCCCTCTGGCTCTACATAAGCCCACTCTGCATAATCCTCGCCCTTGGCAAGGGAGACATAGCCATAGCAGGTCTCATCTGCATTTCACACAAAGGGCACATTTACAGTTTACCCCGATTACCCCGAGGAGGTGCAAAACGTCTTGCAGTCTGCAAGATGCTTCCCTAGGAACACCCATCCGGTGCCACGCCTCCACTGGTGGGAATCCACCTGGTGAATCACCTGGGATGGAGAGGGGTCTGGAGAAGGGGTCTGGGCAAACCTCTTGTGGTGGATCGTGACTGGTCCATTGCACGGGTGCGGCACTTAAAGGGTTAACTGGCACCGAAGAAATGCCCTTTACGTGGCTTCTGAGAACTTTAAACCCAGCCGCAACCATTGACACTGAATCGCATAGAATCGTACTGAGGCAGGAAGCGGCTAATTTCAAAGAGTTTAATGGAGTGGACCTAATAGACTACAGGAATTCCACACCATAAACAAGGAAGTCCATAAAAATAACTGAAGCGGAAAGCTTCAATACACATACGAGGATAGGCTTTGCTCAATACAGAAGAGTAACCTTACATCAGAGACTCTGACTTGCTGATCTTGCGTAGCGGTCTGTGTAGCCGGTCTCCGGGCATCATGTCCGGGGTTGAAAGTTGCTTGATCCTGACCAGAGCCAGGGACCTGATCCGTGCCAGCCTGCACCGAGTTCCCAACAACCCTTTGTCTCTAGGGCTTGTCTTTTTCTCCCTCCCTCACCCCCTCCCCACCCTTGATGACCAGGTGGGCTGGTTCCACCCTGCGGGGTGGTGGCGCCTCTCGGGTGTTGGCATCTCCTGGATATTTTGGGGTACTTTGCAGCTCTTTGAGACCGCTCCCCACCTTCGAAATGTTGATGCCCTTCCTTGAGGGGAGATGTAAGGGCGCCCTATTGAGAGTATGCAGATGTAGCTATGCAGATGTGACCACGTACAACCGGTCTGCCCAGAACTGTGTCTCCTGTCCGCTGGGTGGAGATTACGCAGAAAGATGGGGGAATGAGGGGTGTCGGCGACAGGGGGGAAACTATGTCAGGGTTCATTCACCTGTGTGTGCTCAGGCTTTCTCCACACCTCTGACCGTCAAGGTTGTTGGAAGCTGGTGCATGCTCTGCACGGATCAAGCCCCTAACTTCGGTCAGCAAGCAGCCCTCCAGCCCTGGGCGCGGCACCGGTGATCGCCTGTAGGAGAGAGACCAAGACTAGTGAGTTAGGTTCTCTGGTGTTCTTTTACTTTGTGTATAGCAAGCTTGTTACATAGCCTATCCTATGCACAATTGATCCCTAATGTGACTCATCTGTTTTACTGTGAAATTCCTGTAGTTTATTAGTCTGCTCTATTAAAGGTGTTGTACGCAAACATAGATTGCTATTTGGTCTATTTCCCGTGTCATTCCAGGTCGTGGCTGACTTAGCTTCGGCAACAGCCGCAAGGGGAAGGGTTTCCTCCATGCTGGTTAACGCTTTCCGTTCCGAACTCATGCAAAGGACCTGCGGAGGTCCTTCACAAAATTGAAACTTAGAATGATGCCCCAGACCAGTGTGGAGACTGGCTGGCTTCTCACAAGGAAATAATTGCAAGGTGTATCTTCCCACCTTCTTTCTTGGTCTTCCTCTTAGGAAATGGGAGGACTCTCGGAGACAGTGGGAGGACACTGGGGGCGCCTTCTCGGCCTCCTCCTCTTGGTGCTGGAGTGCAAAGAGCTTTTGGGCAGCCAGAACAGGTAGGGGGGCTGGGTGCTCAGTCCCCTGTACGTCTCTCTGGGCCTGACAGGATCGTCCCTCCCAGGTGGCTGCCAAGAGGGCTATGAATGTCGCTCCTGGAGCCCGGATCCTACAGGAGGGCCTCCCCTTCGCTGCCCCTTTTGCATGCTCTGCTCAGAGAAACTCTTTCTCTCCCTCTTGCAGGCTCCGGTGTCCTTTGAGGATGTGGCTGTGTGTTTCACGGAGGAGGAGGCGGCTCTGCTGAATCCGGGCCAGAGGGCTCTGCACAGGGAAGTCATGGAGGAGAATTGCAGGAATTTGGCCTCTCTGGGTAAGGCTCGCTCTTTCCCTCGACTGAGGCATCCTGGAAGGAGGCATGGCAACTGTTTTTATCTGTGTCCCTCCATTTGTGGGGGATTTCCTGACTGTTCAGTTTCCTGGGGTCCTAGACTGAGGCTTCTTGGTCCAAGCAGGAACCTATGACTCACCAGCTCTCTTGCACTCCCATGTGGAGGAGTTCCAAGACCAGCCCAACCTCTCTTTGACCTTGATGGGTCTGGGGAGAACAGGGGCGGAGTGGGGGGGAGGATTCAGCCTGGGTGGTTTGAAGTTCCTAAACAAATTTATTAATCAGAAGTGCCAGAAGTAATTCCTCTCTTTCTATTCTTTTCAAAAGGGCTTCCAGTTCCCAGATCTGATGCCATCTTCTGCCAGGGAGAAGCAGATGACCCCTTTGTCCAGGGCGCTGAGGAAGGGGAGAGACCAGCAGGTGGGTGCTTAGCTCTGGCTGGACCATTCGTCCGTGGGCTGTGTGTTCTCCTACGAGATGTTTCCTATGTTTGCGCACAACTCCTCTGTGCTCTCCAGGAGATCTGACAGAGAAATCGCCAGGGAATAGCTGGAGGGACTCGGTCAACTGGGAAAAGGCTAGTTTGTGTCTAATGTGTGGGGAAGACATCTATTGAATACCAGTCCTGAAGGACCATACCCTCATTTCATTTTATGTTACATCATTTTTAAATTACAGTACATCCCAACTTTTACCCTCTTGCACAAAACGCAAGGGGGCTTACATGGTCCTCCTCCTCCTCCTCCTCCTTTTTATCCCCGCATCAACCCTGTGAGGTAGATTGGTTGAGGGTGAATGACTGGGGCATGTGCTGCGAGGGCGGGCGGTTACGCCAGAAAGTCCTGCTGCCTTTAACCAGTGCTGAGTAGAGGGGAACTAGTACTACACGTGATTTGGAAGCTATACTTCTGTTAATGCAGCCTTTTTTGCAGCCACATCACATTGCTGGCTCATATTCAGCTTGTGTGATCTACAACAATTCCAATATCCTTCTCACTTGTAGCATTGTTGAGCCAAGTATCCCCTCTCCTGTAACTGTGCATTTGGTTTCTTTTTCCTAGGTGCAGCACTTGGCATTGATCCCTATTAAATTTCTATTCAATTCTATTTAGTTAAATTCTATTTAATTAAACTATTAAAGTCTCTTTTTTTAATTCTTTCAGCTGATGGGAGAGAAAGTAATAAAAACTGCAAACAGCAGGAAAGGAAAACTGAAGGTGAACAGAAGTGGCAGATCAAATTCACATCCTTTGAAGAGGTGGACTTCCACGAAATGGCAATGCTAGAAAAATTTTTCGAAGGAAACAAAACAGTTGTTCAGAATGAAGAGAAAGTGCGGAAATGTTCTCAGTGTGGAAAGAGCTTGAGTCAGTGGATATACCTTACTGAACATCACAGAAGCCACACAGAAGTGGAAACATATAAATGCTTTGAGTGTGAAAAGCTATTAAGCTCCAGCTCAGGCCTTACCTTGCATCAAAGAACCCGCACAGGCGAGAATTCGCATTATACATGCTCAGAATGTGGAAAGAACTTCAAATACAGCTCCAACCTTAAACGACATCAAAGAATCCACTCAGGGGAGAAGCCCTTTAAATGTTCAGATTGTGGAAAGGGCTTCAGTCGGAGCTCCCACCTTAACTTACATCACAGAATTCACACGGGGGAAAAGCCCTATGAATGCTCAGAGTGTGGAAAGAGCTTCACTCGGAGCTCCCACCTTAACTTACATTACAGAATTCACACAGGGGAAAAGCCCTGTGAATGCTCACAGTGTGGGAAGAGCTTTGGTCACAGTTCTAGCCTTAAAGAACACCAAAGACTTCACACAGGGGAGAAGCCCTTTAAATGCTCAGAGTGTGGGCAGAGCTTCAGTCGAAGCTCCAACCTTAACTCACATCAGAGACTTCACACGGGGGAAAAGCCCTATAAATGCTCAGAATGTGGGCAGAGCTTCAGTCGGAGCTCCCACCTTAACTTACATCACAGAATTCACACGGGGGAAAAGCCCTATGAATGCTTAGAGTGTGGGAAGAGCTTCATGTCAAGCTCCCAACTTAATTCACATCATAGAATTCACACGGGGGGAAAGCCCTTTAAATGCTCAGAGTGTGGGAAGAGCTTTAGTCAGAGCTCAGAGCTTAACTCACATCATAGAATTCACACAGGGGAGAAGCCCTTTAAATGCTTGGAGTGCGGGCAGAGCTTCAGTTGGAGCTCCCACCTTAACTCACATCACAGAATTCACACAGGGGAAAAGCCCTATAAATGCTCAGAGTGTGGAAAGAGCTTCATGTCGGGCTCCCAACTTAATTCACATCATAGAATACACACAGGGGAGAAGCCCTATAAATGCTCAGAGTGTGGAAAGAGCTTCATGTTGGGCTCCCAACTTAATTCACATCATAGAATTCACACAGGGGAGAAGCCCTATAAATGCCCACAGTGTGGGAAGAGCTTTGGTCACAGTTCTAGCCTTAAAGAACACCAAAGACTTCACACAGGGGAGAAGCCCTTTAAATGCTCCGAGTGTGGGAAGAGCTTCGGTCGGAGCTCCAAGCTTAACTCACATCACAGAATTCACACTGGGGAAAAGCCCTATAAATGCTCTGAGTGTGGAAAGAGCTTCAGTCAGAACTCCTACCTTAACATGCATTACAGAATTCACATGGGGGGAAAGCCCTATGAATGCTCCCAGTGTGGAAGGAGCTTCAGTCACAGTTCTGGCCTTAAACGGCATCAAAGAATCCACTCAGGGTAGAAGCTCTTTAAATGCTCAGACTGCATGCAGAGCTTCAGTTGGAGCTCTGAGCTTAACTCACATCATAGGATTAACAGAGTTCCAAACTTAAACTACACCGAAGACTTCACACAGGGGAGAAGACCTAGAAATTCTCCATGTGGAAAGAGCTTTCTTCAAAGCAGATGCATGTAATCCCAGGAATGAGCACACCAATGGAGGCATCTCTTAAGTCTTTGCACTCATGGGAATGTGGGAAGCCCATCCAGTTTTTATCAAGAAATATTAAATTCCAATTTAGATATTATACATGTTTATCAAACCATTATTAAAAATCTTGGACCCATTTTGGTCTTTAATAAACTATTTAATTCTAATAGAGTAGTAGGTAATAGATGGTTTGATCAGGAATGTAGAGATGCTAGGAAAGTTTTAATGGATTATTCACGACTGGTATTTAGAAACATTAGTTCTACCTGTCCGGACATTTTAGTTTCTATAAGTTATCCTATAAGGCACTCTTAAAACAAAAGATATATATTTTTTATATATACACCAGTGTGACATAGTGGTTAGAGTGTTGGACTGGGACTCAGGAGATCCGGGTTCTAGTCCCCGCTTGGCCATGAAACTCACTGGGTGACTTTGGGCCAGTCACTGACACTCAGCCTAGCCTACCTCACAGGGTTGTTGTGAGGATAAAATGGAGAGGAGGAGGAGGATTATGTAAACTCCCTTGGGTTCCTTGTAGGAAAAAAGGCGGGGCATAAATATTTTATATATATATATATGGAAACAATGGAGATATATATATATATATATATATATATATTAGATCACAATGGAAACAACTAGTGCTAGCTGTGACGGAAAAGAATGAAATGCAGTTTTGGGATATAACTTCTACTGGTATGTATACAGTCTGGTAATTATTTTGCAAATTTCTTCTCATCAGTGGCATAAACAATTTAGCAGGCACTATGGAGATATATCTCTAGGGAACAACTCTTGTTCCTGAAATCACTTGTTTGCCTGATTGGCCCCTGGTTTCAATGTCAGAGATAAAGAAAGTGATTGCAGCTCTTGCTTTGGGTAAGGCTCCAGGAGAAAATATGTTGCCACCAGAAATATTTAACAAACAAACAACAATAATTTATTACGGCAAATAGCCAGCTATAAGAACAGATAAACAATCCAATACAACACAGAAAACATTATTAGAATTTAAAAAATCGAGTTTAAAATTGAGAATTCAAGAATCAATAACATACAGGCCTGTGGCTTATGCTGGTTCAGCTTGTTTGAGTGGAAAGCTAAGCAGGGTCAGGCCTGGTTATTATTTGGATGGGAGACCCCTCCTATAGTTTCCTGCATTGAGCAGGGGGTTGGACTCGATAGCCTTGTAGGCTCCTTCCAACTCTATGATCTATGAAATCTACAGTAAAAAATGCACAGTATTTAGTAGTTTCAATATTTAACGATTTTAATCCATCCCCTTTCGACAATTCATGGCTGCTACGCAGAAACTGACCACTTTAGCTGTGATACTTTGATTCTGGTCGGACAGTGAATACGCTAAGTAAAATTTGTTTGACCTACCAGGATTTTTTTTGTATAAGTGGAGTTATGAATAGGGATTGACAAGCAAGCCTCGCCAGGGCAGAACGAGGCTGAAATTGGCCCCGCTCACGCCTGGAGAGGCCTTACCTTTTCTTTGGGGCGGCTCGCCCACTCCGCTGCGAGCCACCCGCGCGGCCCGATCCGTCCCGTCGCGTCACTTCCAGGACTGGAAATGATGCGACGCAACCCTGCGCAGGCGCGCTGGACCCCTGTGATGCGTTCTGCGCCTGCGCAGGGTTCCGACGCCTCTCGGAAGCATTGGACGGGCCGGAGCACCCCGATCGAGTGGCACACCGCTCAGAAAATGGAGTCGGGTCGGCGCCAAGCCCGAAAATCGACTCAGAGGCGCCGACCTGGCTTGGATGCATCACTAGTTATGAAGGTATCTCTAAGGCCTTGATAAAATTGCAATAAAGAAGTACATGACCTGCTGTTTCTACCTCCCCCGTCCCACATGGGCAGATCCACTTGCTATAGGGGATCTTTCTTAATCTTCCAGCAGCGGGGATGGTAGAACATTTAATTTGGCTAGCGTAAATGCCTTTCTAAATTTAGGGATGGTCAAATTTATCAGGTAGTTAGCAGGCGCAAAATGGCCTCTACTTTCTGTAAAAACAATATAAAGCTGCTTGACTTAAATGGTTTTGGAGTTTGATGTCTCGAATTCGCTGGGCAATGGCTATTTTTGCTTTGGTATATCCTAGGGTTAAGATGGCAGTTGTAGAAAAGCCAAAGGTTAATAGTTTCATATTTAGTTGTTTTTTCCATTTTGATTGAAAGGAGTCGGTTAAAGTAAGTGGCGCCAATCCTACCGGTACAAACATCTTTAACCAGAAAAAGAATTTACATTGCCATATATGGGCCTCAATTGATATTAAACCTGCCTCTAGGCGAGTAATTACATTTGGAACACAACTAGGAATACCAAGTATTGCTCTCAAGAATTTAGTTTGCACAGCCTCCAAAGGAGCAGTTTTTTTCAGTTGGGCATACTTCTAAGCCATACAACAGCTGGGCAAGAACCTTTGCAACAAATACCTGGATGGCAGAGGGGATATGCTGCCCTCCCTTCTTGTAAAAGAACGAGAGAAGTGCTTTTGCACTTCTCTGTACATTTGCAATGGCGTTTTTTAATTGGGCCCTCCATATTCCTAGTGAATGGAATATTATTCCTAGATACCTATAGGTAGTCACCTGTTCAATTTTATGACCATTTATTTGCCAGTTATGCTTTGGCCTCTTCCTAGAAAAGACAACAACCTTGGTTTTATCATAATTAATTTGCAGTAATTCTTATTTTGCAAGAACTGTCCAGGGCCTTCAACAGACGTCTCAATCCAACACTTGTTAGTGATCAGAGTACTGCATCATCTGTGTAAAGCAGGATTGACAAAGGTCTATTTGACAAACTGGGGTGATGAGAACATACCCCCTCTAAATTTTTAACCAAGGAGTTAATGTAAAAATTGAACAGGGTAGGGGCCAAAACGCAACCTTGTTTCACTCCATTGAAAGGCCCAGTCAGATGCCCCGCGCTATTAAATCTCACCCGCAGATGAGTGTTGTCATATACTAGTTTGCGGATAAGAGTCAATAAACGTCGATCAATGTTAGTGGCTTCAAATTTGTTCCATAATCTGTCCCTTGATATAAGATCAATGAAGGCAGCATAGAGAGCTCCCCCAGGTTTAGCCAAGTACTTTTCAACCAGATGTTATAAAACTAATCCATGGTCTATAGTAGAACGTCCACCCCTAAATCCAGCCCGCTCATCATTTATAATATTTTCCTAAATTTTTTGTAATTTTTCCAATGTGGGTAGCATACAGTTTGCTAATAATATTTAGCAGGCTAATAGGTCTATAGTTAGCAGGGTCTGCTGTATCCCCCTTTTTATTGATTGGAATGTTGATAACAAGGCCCCAGTCTTCTGGGATATATGCTGTCTGATCAATGGTTGTAAATATTGCCGCCAGCACAGGGGCCCACCACTCTATATTGGATTTTTTAAAAAATAAATTTTATTATTTTTTTTCAATCATACAACATAATCTAAAAGAAAATACAACATAAACATACATCGTGCTCCCCCCACCTCAAGATTAACTCAAAAGAAGTCTCCATTCCTAGGTTCCTATAGTTGTTTCTAGTAAAAACCATATCCCAAATTATCCTCCCCAGACACAGGCAAGCTCAAATAGGTTGTAGGTTTTTTCAGCCATGTTGGAAAGTTATAGGGTTTAGAAAGTTTATTCACAGTCTTATCTTCCAATGAAGATCCGGTCTTAATTACTCAGCAGCTGCGAGAATTGCAAACATTTGAGTGTTTAAACATTTAGGTTTGTCCTTGAAATATTTTCCTCCTCCAATCCCATACACAGCCAGATGAAGTAGCTTAAAGCACAATAGGCCAAAAATGGATCTCAAAAAGTAATGACAAAGATAGAATACCACAGCTAGAAGCAGATAAATTCAGAGTTCAAATCAGATAAAAGCTAAAAATAATTTTAAAAGCAAAAACAAGCTGAAGAAACACTAGAACAACAAGCACGGAGCTCCGGAGAAAATGCCCACTCCCATCGCCATTCTCCAGCGAGCACCCCCCGCATCTTGTCGAAACAACTAACCAACAATTGCGAGACAGGCAGCTAGTGAGCGGAAAATATGTTGCCACCAGAAATATTTAATGTTTTTCTGAGTGGTGGGCCCCTATATTAGTCAAAGTGTTTACTTACATTAATGAAACAGGCATAATGCCAATGGGTTGGAAACAGTGTGATTGTTCCTATTTACAAGAAGGGTGATCAGGAAGATCCTAATAATTATCGGCCTATTAGCCTTCTATCAATCAATTTGTGTCATGGGGTCTGTTGGCTGGATTAATAAATTGATTAATAAATCAATAAGCTTCTCAGTAAAAATAATAATTTAATTAAATTAAAATAAAATTTACATTCATAGAAAAGTAGAGTTGGAAGGGGCCTACCAGGCCATCGAGTCCAACCCCCTGCTCAATGCAGGAATCCAGGTCAAAGCATCCTTGACACAGATAAAGATCCTAAAACACCAATACATAAATATGTATAGATAGATATATACTATAAAATTTATGTACAAATGGGGGGGGGAACCAGAATAAAAGATTAATATAATACAATTTCTTTCCTAATTCTTATTGCTCTCAGTAAATATTTAGCTGCAGTTTCCGTAACAGGCTCTTTCAGATCTGAAAGAAGAAAAAAGACATAATATTCAGCCGTTCTTCCAGGGTAGCAAGAAATCAATGGATCGAGCAACTCCCTACGTAAATCTCGATAGAAATTGCAGGAGAGGAAAACGTGATTTATAATTGCCTCAGAGCCACATGGGCATAATCTAGTTGAATAAGGTATTCCTCTAAACCTTCCCTCCAAGAGGGCTGAGGGTAATACATTGAAACGGGCAAGCGTAAATGCCCTCCGATACTTAGGAATGTTTAATTTATTCAAATACTTAGCTTGGAAATTAGGAGAGACATAATTGATACCGAATGTTAGAGAGGAGCAAGTTTTGTTTGCTGCTGCAGATGAAACTTGATAATCAATATATTTAATGCGCTCTATAACATGATATCTAGCTTTCTCAGGACCATAGGAGAAGAGCAACAGTGGAGAAAACTCTAAATGGTATACTTTATTGACTGGTATTTTCATCCAAGAGCTAACATGCTGATCATACTGGACTAGTGATAAAAGGTCATCGGAGGGGACTAAAAACATTAAACGAAGCCAAAATTTTAATTTGAGTGACCAAGCTCTAGCTTCAATAGAGTCTTCTGCGCCCACCTCTAGCCGCAAGACTGCCTCTGCTACACAGTTGGGAACCCCAAAAATAGCCCTTAGAAAGGCAGATTGGACCTTTTCAACTTTTGAGTTGAATCCTGTGATTCATATTTGAACTCCATAGAGAAGTTGGGCCAGTTCCTCTGGAATGTCCAAGATAAAGAAGAGTGAAAGAAAATTCCTAAATATCTAAATGAAAAAACTTGTTCAAGTGGACAACCATCTAACGACCAAGTGTACTTTTTCTTGTTTTTTGAGAAAACTAAGACCTTAGTCTTATCATAGTTGATCACAAGGGCTTCTTTCTTACAATAATTGGAAAATTCCATCAAGGAGCGTTTTAGCCTTATTTGAGTTTGGGAAAGAATAGTTGCGTCATCTGCATAGAGCAAAAGAGGCACTCTAGTTTCAGCAAGTTTAGGTGCATGAAATCTAGGGGAGTCAAAACGGGGCAAGATCATTAATATATAAATTGAATGAAAGTGGGGCTAAAATACACCCCTGTTTTATCCCTCTCGTTGAAACAACAGAGCTTGAGAGGTGGCCTCTGACACCACATCGAATTTGAATAGAGGTCTCTGAATACAATTGCTTAGGAGCCTTTTATCAATTGCTACGTTCTTTAGCTTGATCCATAGCCTTTCTCGAGGAATCAAGTCAAAGGCTGATTTCATTTCATTTATTTAATTTATATACCGCCCCATGGCCGAAGCTCTCTGGGCAGTTCACAATAGATTATACATAAAAACAACAATAACATACAAAAAAGGTTGACAAAAGCTACAAATAACTTCTTACTGAAACTAGATATTTTTGGGGCAAATTTGATAAAATAAAGTAGTGGTCTATGGTGGAACAACCCTTTCTGAATCCTGTCTGTTCCTTACCCAATATCTTTTCCGTCTCAAGCCAGTCCATATATTTTGTATATAGAAAACTAGCATATAATTTTCCAATTTTAAAGGCACAATTGCAAACAATTCCCACAAGGAAAAAAGGCAGAGGGCAACAGAAGAAGCCAATGTGGCTTCACAATAAACTCAAAGATGACCTGAAAACAAAAAAGGACACGTATAGGAAGTGGAAGGAAGGACAGGCTACAAGGGAAGAGTACAGGCAGGTAGCACAACTGCAGGAATAGTGTCAGGAAGGCTAAAGAAGTGTTCAATTCCTACTTTGGCTCGGTCTTCTCCCAAAAGAGGGTCTATGACCCCCCTGGCAAACCTGAAGAGCAGATTGAAGGGGCAGGATTGCAGCTTGAGATTGATAGGCAAATGGTCAAGGAGCACCTGATTACTCTGAACGAGTTTAAATCTCCAGTGGCTGATGAACTGCATCCTAGAGTACCGGTAATAAAGGAACTGGCAGAAAAACTCTAAGAACCACTGCCTATTATCTTTGAGAAATCATGGAAGACAGGTGAAGTGCCAGATGACTGGAGGAGGGGAAATGTTGTTCCCATCTTCAAAAAGGGCAAGAAGGAGGAACCTGGGAACTATAGGCCAGTCAGTCTGACATCAATCCCTGGGAAATTTTTGGAGCAGATTATAAAAAAGTCAGTCTGCAAGCACCTTGAAAACAATGCAGTGATTACTAGAAGTCAGCATGGATTTGTCAAGAACAAATCCTGCCAGACTAATCTGATCTCATTTTTTGATCGGGTAACCCCCCTTGTGGACTGTGGGAATGCTGTGGACATCATATATCTGGACTTCAGCAAAGCTTTCAACAAAGTGCCTCATGATATCCTGATTAGCAAGCTGGCTAAAAGTGGGCTAGATGGATCCACCTTCCTACTATCAGGTGGATCCACAATTGGCTACAGAATCGGACTCAAAGAGTGCTTATCAATGGTTCCTTCTCAAACTGAGGAGAGGTAACGAGCGGGGTACTACAGGACTCGGTCCTGGGTCCAGTGCTCTTCAACATTTTTATTAATGACTTGAATGAGGAGGTGCAGGGAATGCTTATCAAATTTGCAGATGACACAAAGTTGGGTGGAACAGCTAATACTCTGGAAGACAGAAACAAAATTCAAAGTGACCTCGATAGGCTGGAGCGCTGGGCCGAAAACAACAAAATGAAATTTAATAGAGATAAATGAAATTTAATAGAGATAAATGCCAAGTGCTGCACCTAGGGAAAGGAAACCAAATACACAATTACAGAATGGGGGACACTTGGCTCAACAATACCACAAGTGAGAAGGATCTTGGAATTGTGGTAGATCACAAACTGAATATGAGCCAGCAATGCGATGTGGCTGCAAAGAAGGCAAATGCTATTTTGGGCTGCATTTTGGTATAGCTTCCAAATCGCATGAAGTGATAATTCCCCTTTACTCCGCACTGGTTAGGCCTCATCTTGAGTACTGCGTCCAGTTCTGGGCCCCACACTTTAAGAAGGATGTAGACAAACTGGAGAGGGTTCAGAGGAGGGCAACAAGAATGATAAAGGGACTGGAAACAAGGCCCTATGAGGAGAGACTGAAGGAATTGGGCATGTTTAGCCTTCAGAAGAGGAGACTGAGGGGAGATATGATAGCACTCTTCCAGTACTTGAAGGGTTGCACAGGGAGGAGGGCCAGGATCTCTTCTCAGTCATCCCAGTTTGCAGGACAAGGAATAATGGGCTCAAGTTACAGGAACCCAGATTCCACCTAAACATCAGGAAAAAATTCCTGACTGTTAGAGCAATAAGATAATGGAATAATGATGCCTCAGCAATCCTTAATTTTTTCCATTCTAGAGGCGGTCTTTTTGTTCCAGCAGCAATAAAACTGTTCGAGGCCAAATGTATAACCCAGCTCCTGTATGGAGCACAACTTGGTCTATATTCCAGTTTCACACATATGGAAGCTGTCCAATCCAAATTTTTAAGAGCAATTTTGCAAGTCCCTTCATGTGTGTCAAATGCAACGGTACGACTTGAGACAGGCCTGCAAAAGATCGAAGCTAGGGCCTGGATTATGGTTTTCAACTTCTGGCTGAGGCTAATTTTCTTCCTGTTTGGCTTAGCTCAATTCACCCTCTGGGATGGATTTCAGTCTACCCGGAAACAAGCAATTTCCCGAAAGATCCAGCAATGTGGTCTCTCATTGCAGCATCTTATTTCTATGGGCCCAGAGAAGGCCAGGGCAATTTTCAAGCAGCATATCTTGAATATAGACAGTCAGCTTGATCTTAGTACTGTGTCCTGCCAAATTTTCATCAATAGAGCGCCCCAAATTTCTATACCATCTAACTATCTTTTTGTGCTTTCTGTCCCAAAACACCATAGGGCTTTTACTTTGGCACGTTTCAATATCCTTCCCACAAAGGTTTTGGAGGGCAGATACCAGAAAATTCCTTATCACAATCGCAAATGCCCTTGTGACTTTGGTGAGATTGAATCTGTGACTCATGTTCTGCTTTATTGCTCCTTTTACCGAGATTTGCGATTTGCAAAGAACCTTTATTGATCCAGTTCTCCGAAATACCCCTGGACGCTCAGATGCCTGTTATATGTCATTACTCCTTTCGGATCAATTTCCCACAATTACTGTACAAGTAGGTAGCTAAATTTTGTGCTGCCGCCATTAAAACCCGTCAACAGGTGATTTTAGTTTAGCATGTTCTTAACACTATTGTATGTATGAACATCGTGTATCTTGTTTTATCTTTTGTAATTTATACTGGTCATTGACTGTGTGGAGGAAGAGGGGGGGCTGGCTGGCCCGCCAGACTCCCAACCCTTTCCTCCCTGCAAAGGGAACCCAGCACTTGCCACCATGTGGCCCAGAAGGGGGGGCTGGCTGACCCGCCACCACCCCACCCTTGCCTGCTGGCAAAGGAACCAAGACCCCCAGAGATCTCAAGGTACCAGGTTGCCAGCCTCAGCTGTCTCTGCAACCCTACTTGAATCTCTGTTCAGGGACTCGCCTTCAATTCTGTAACCTGGATTTAGATACTGAACCAACAGAGTACTACAAAACCCATGTAGAGTGAACTCAAGACAAGGTTTATTTCTGGTAGCATCTTACAACAAGATTAGGCAAATAAAAGAAGCACACAAAATAGAGAGACACTTTAGTACACAGTAAAGCTATAAAACAATAAAGACCTGATTCCTTAAAATCTCTCAAGCACACACCTGTTACCTGAGGGTGTCTTCTTCAAAGGGTTAGATCCAGCACAGCCTTGCTGCCCGATGGAGAATTACCACACCTACCCGAAGGTCCAAGATGGGTAAACCCCTACAAGGCTTGCTTTCACCAGTCCTTCAAACCAGCCAATTTTACCAGAGGCTGTCTGGGGTCGGTTCTTGAGGGGGGCCCCCCCTAAAGGCTCGGGCCCCTCGCTGGCGCGCTGCCATGCCGGCACGCTACCAAAAAGGACTGACCAGGAACAAAGGCTTCCACGTGGGGAAAAAGCTCATCCCCCTCCCCTTTTCTGTAGCCTTCTTTCTTCAGCCAATCAATTTGAATTTCACCTGGCCATGCAGGGGGAAAGGGAACTGTGAGTCATGGCTTGAACTATCTGCATGTGAATGCCTTCAGCCTGGCTCCTCCAGACTTCTAGAGGCCAGGCCCCATCTCATGTTCCATCACCTTTGGCTTCCTCCCAGCCCCCACCTGGTTTACTCATGAGGAGGTGCGTGTGTGTGTGTGTGTGTGTGTGTGTGTTTGTTTGTTCCTGCATGCATGCATGCAGGAACCCTAAAAACTCTTTTCTCTACATGCTAACTATGCACACCCCACCCCAGCCGGTTCACACATGAGGTGTGTGTGTGTACCCCCAAAGGCTCGTTTCTCCACACCCTTTCCTTTGGGAAAAGATGAAAAGAGGGGCTAACCCTCTCCTTTCATCTATACTAACAAAAAACACAGAGAAACGAGCTTGCGCTAGCTTCCTACCACTAGGCACCTCTTCTCTTTTACACACAGAACAAAAAAAAACAAGCATCAAAACATCAAACACCTTAACTATAGTCTTAACACAGCTTTAACATCTTAATTCTTAAAATCTTCTTAAAACATCAAAACAGCCAAAACACAATCAATAACCATCAATCAGAAGTTTACAGGTTTGCATACCCAAGAGACATCAATTACAATTCAAATGAGAACCCTCAACCCTTTGTTGCCTGTCTGGCACTCTTGTCTAAAAGAAACAAAACAAAACAGAAACTTTTTTAGGGTTGCTGTTTCTCCCACAGCCTGTAGGGGGCAGATTATGGACTGAAATGTGACTCAATTCGCCCCTACCACTCTCAACGACCTGAATACCATCACCCCCCCCACAAAGACTCGATGGGATGGCCTCCCACCACCCAATGACGTGAATGCCTACTCCCCTTTCCCAAGGGTTGCATTTTCTAAAACACACAGCTTGACAATCTTCCAGCCTCTTGGGCTTGGCTCTTTTTGCCCACCACCCAAACTTGCACGGGATGACTTTCCCTCAGCATTGAATGCTTAGCTTTGGAGGCTCTACTCAGTTTCTAAAGGCTCTTTTCAGAACACAGTCTGGTAATTTTGCTTTCGGCCACTAGAGGGCTTTCCCGCCTCTAAGTTCCCTGGCCTCGTGAGACCTTTTACATTCAAAATTTTTTCATCATCTTCATTTTCAAATTGAAACATGACACAAGACCACACAATAGTTCAGCTGTTTACACTGGGAGCACTTGGCCCTGGTCTCCCAGCAACACTATGGATAACACAATTACATTTGGATCACAGATCATCCCCCCTCCCTTCAAGGAACAACTCATCAGTTTTCATTTGCTTTATCACAATTAACCACCAATGTCTTCTTTTCTTCTTGGGAGACACTTGAAGAAAAAAATCTTTCTGTCTGGGCTTCTGTCAGCTAGGAGGGAAATCCCCTTCTCTCTCCGCCGCCCACACTGGGATCGCCTGCCCAGTAACAACACAAAGACAACTTGAATCACCTGTCCCCCCTCCCCCTCGAGGAACAAGTCAGAGTCCGCTGTTTTCCAAGTGGCAGCAGAAAAAATGTTTTTTGGGGGGGATTCCTTTTTCTTCTGCTGATTCTCTGCCCGCTTCTTGCAGCACCGGACAAAGTCTCTTTTTTCTGGGGGGGGGGGGTTTCCTGATGTCCGCCCCCCCTCTGCTTGCTGCTGCCCAGCCTAGCCATTCACCATGCCCCCCCCAAGAGCAAATGGACAGTCTTAAGTTCAAAAATCTTGAGTCCTTCTCCCGTGGGAGAGATGTAGGGCAGGACTGTGCCCTCCCCCCCCCCACCAAAGTCTGACTCTTCTGGGGCACACAGCACAACTAAAATTACTCATCAAACGCTGTCCCAAAATTCAACGTTTTGCTCACCAGCCTCTTAAGAGAGGTTTCTTGGTCTTCTCTCCTTCCTCCTGGAACACACGTGCGCACGCCCACACTATTTTCTTCTTCTCTTCCCGGGCTTGCCACCATGTGGCCCAGAAGGGGGGGCTGGCTGACCCGCCACCACCCCACCCTTGCCTGCTGGCAAAGGAACCAAGACCCCCAGAGATCTCAAGGTACCAGGTTGCCAGCCTCAGCTGTCTCTGCAACCCTACTTGAATCTCTGTTCAGGGACTCGCCTTCAATTCTGTAACCTGGATTTAGATACTGAACCAACAGAGTACTACAAAACCCATGTGGGGTGAAACCACGACAAGGTTTATTTCGGTAGCATCTTACAACAAGATTAGGCAAATGAAAGAAGCACACAAAATAGAGAGACACTTTAGTACACAGTAAAGCTATAAAACAATAAAGACCTGATTCCTTAAAATCTCTCAAGCACACACCTGTTACCTGAGGGTGTCTTCTTCAAAGGGTTAGATCCAGCACAGCCTTGCTGCCTGATGGAGAATTACCACACCTACCCGAAGGTCCAAGATGGGTAAACCCCTACAAGGCTTGCTTTCACCAGTCCTTCAAACCAGCCAATTTTACCAGAGGCTGTCTGGGGTCGGTTCTTGAGGGGGGCCCCCCCTAAAGGCTCGGGCCCCTCGCTGGCGCGCTGCCATGCCGGGCACGCTACTAAAAGGACTGACCAAGAACAAAGGCTTACACGTGGGGAAATAGCTCATCCCCCTCCCCTTTTCTGTAGCCTTCTTTCTTCAGCCAATCAATTTGAATTTCACCTGGCCATGCAGGGGGAAAGGGAACTGTGAGTCATGGCTTGAACTATCTGCATGTGAATGCCTTCAGCCTGGCTCCTCCAGACTTCTAGAGGCCAGGCCCCATCTCATGTTCCATCACCTTTGGCTTCCTCCCAGCCCCCACCTGGTTTACTCATGAGGAGGTGCGTGTGTGTGTGTGTGTGTGTGTGTGTTTGTTTGTTCCTGCATGCATGCATGCAGGAACCCTAAAAACTCTTTTCTCTACATGCTAACTATGCACACCCCACCCCAGCCGGTTCACACATGAGGTGTGTGTGTGTACCCCCAAAGGCTCGTTTCTCCACAGACTGTAATAAACAGAATTAAAAAGATAATGGAACCAAGTACTTAGGGAGGTGGTGGGCTCTCCCAATCTGGAGGCATTCAAGGTGAAGCTGGACAGCCATCTGTCAGGAAAACAAAATCAAACTTCAGAAAAGTGACAAACCCTCTGGGCCTCCACACACAGGAGAAAGTCTCTTGGGGGGGGGGGTGTTCCTGAGCCCAGTAGCTCAAAGATGGGCCAGAAGCTCAAAGAAACATAGTTTATGTTTCTTATTACAAAATATGAGTAGAATTACTTAGTATTGATTAATTAGAAGAATTAATACCTGTGGTTATGGTTAAAGTGATGTTTTGTGAACTTGTGAGGTGGATGATGAAGAATATTTGACAAGACAAAAAAGAGAAATATCTTTGTAACTATAGAGTATATGATGTTACTTTTTAGTTACAAAGATACTTCTCTTTGTTGTGGAAAAATTGGAAATCCATTTTAGTTTAGTTTTTTGTTGTGTTTTGTTTTTTAATTTTTGGGTTAGTTTTTGAAATAAAGGTTTATGGAAAAAAGAAGGAAAAGAGCTTTCCAAAGGGGAGCCTCCGGCGCCCACTTCCCTCCCCCTGTGGGGGGTTCCTGCCCTCTTGCCACGGCGGCTCCCCGAGCAAGAAAGGGCCCCCATCCGGCGGCAGCAGCGTCGTTCGGGCAACTGCGCGCACTTACCGGCCTCGTGCGATGGGCTGGCCGCCCCGGGAGTTTGCAAAAAAAGAAGTTTCGGGAAAAACAACAGCTAAACTTCGGGAGGGGGGGAGGAAGAGAAGGAAGGGGGCGTGCGGTGCTTCAGGGGGCGCGACCGGCTTTACCCATGCGAGGCCGCCCTGCCCCTTCCCAGGTGGAGGGCTCAGCGGGGCGCATCCCGGGGCTCAGCTCACGGTGCCTGCCCGGCCGCCCGGCGACTGAGTCTGGCAGGGAGGGCAGGTCGCAACCGGCCCACCTCGAGGAAGCCGCCGCTGCGGAACCGCCTCCTCCTCGGGCCCATCTGGGGGCCGGGCGGGGCGGAGACACTTTCCAGGGGATGATCCTCCTCCTCCCCCTCCTCTTTCCTCGCTGTCTCTTCCCAACTCGGGGCTGCCGAAGACGGGGAGGGGCCGCTCTCCTGCGGGGGGGCGTGTCCCTCAGCGCAAAGAGCTGCCAAGGAAAATCCTCCCTCCCCGCCGGAACCCCACATTCGCCCCTTCAGAAGCCCCTGGGGGGGGCGAGGCAAGAGGGCCCGGGGGGGGGGCATCTCGGCCTGCGCTGCCCTGCTGCGCACAAAGGCGGTTCCTTGGCAGAGGGGGCTGCGTAGCAACGGGGTCAGGTGACCGACACTGGGCCAATCAACGTCGTGAAGACGGCCTGCGTGGAGGGTCGGGCGGGGAAGGCCCAGCTCCGGAGCCCCCCCCCCCGCGGGGAAGCAGCAGCAGCCGCGGCAGGAGGTTTTCTTTTCTCCTTTTTCTTCAGGCCGGAGCAGCTTTTTAAAAAGTATTTTTATTTCGTTTTTTGAAGAGAAGGCGGCAAGAGCGAGCGAGCGAGCAGCGTCTCTCCCCCCCCCCAGACCGAGGAGCCCCCCAGGCAAGGGACACGCGTTCGGGGGTCGTGGGGAGGGGGTGCTCTGGCGGTGGGGGGGCGGCTGTGGGGCAGCTTGGGGGTGGCGCGGTTTCAGCTGCGGCGGCTTGTGCGACTCAACTAGGATGTTGCTGACCCAAAGGGTGGCCTCCGGGCCTCTTCCTGCCCGCCCCATAGCTTAGAGACGGGGTCATTTCTTACCTTTTCTCAGTAAGGTCTGGCCGTTGTGGGTCATTTCTGATTGGAACCACCTGCAGCACTATTCCTTCTAGTAAGTTCAGATTCTTTGATATTAGTACTGTCTGTGTGCTCTGCAAGCCTCATTCTGCAAACCCTTGCGCTGCGCTCCATTAAGTTTTATAGACTGCTCTTTATTTACTGTGGAGTTCTTTATCAATCTATTTGCTACGCTCCATTAAACGTGTTATAAACAAAACCTCAAAACGGTTGCGGTCCTTCACAAAAACATTTTATTTGCAAACTATGTTATCTTTTCCTAGAAGAAAATGGGGGCTTATTCCGAGGAAACTGTGTTCCGCATCGGGGCAGCAGAAGTAAACAACTCCATTTCATTCCTGCAGTCCTCATAGTGACATGATTTAAGTAAATGCAAAATTACACATGCTCAGTGGGTTATTTTTTTTTAAAAGCAGGGCTGGCATACAGTTCTACAGCATATGGGGTGGGGGGAACGTTAAACTTGGGTCTCACAGCTGAAGTAGTGCTCATGGGTGTCCATGCTGCGGGCTGAGGTGGAATAAGAACATAACAGCATGGGAAGAGCCCTGATGCTGGATCAGACCAAAGTGGCCCCATCTCGTCCAGCACTCTGTCCGCACAGTGGCCAACCAGATGCCCCAATGGGAAACCCACTAGCAGGACATGAGAGCCACAGCACTCTCCCGCCAGCAACTGGTGTACATAGGCATTCTGCCTCTGGTCCTGGAGGTAGCACATAGCCATCAGGAGTAGTAGCCATGGCTAGCCTTCTCCATGAATTTGTCCAATCCCCTTTTAAAGCCCTCCAAATGGATGGCCATCACTACATCTTATTTATTTATTTATTTCATTTTTATACCGCCCAATAGCCGAAGCTCTCTGGGCGGTTTACAACAATTAACAAGACAGTCCCTGCCCGCAGGCTTACAATCTAAAAAGACACGACACACAAGGAAAAAGGAATGGGGAGGGAAGAAGGGGGAATATTAATACTCTTGGCAGGGCGGGTGGAATGGCCCTGTGCTCCCTCTCTTCTCCCTTTGCCTGTTCACTTTCTCCACACCAGGCATAGTTCTGTACCAGGCATGTCTCCCCTCACTCGCCTTTTTCCTAAATTAAACAATCCCAGCTGCTGTCACCTTTTTTTGTCAAAAGTCTTTTGAAAGTCCAAGTAAACAATGTATCGGATCTGTATGATCGACACGGGTTCAAAACTAATCCAGTAATGAATCTCAGTACCACAGACGGAAAGAGGAGATAGCAGCAGTTATAAAGATTAAGGAGTTTATTCTTTTGTAGGACCCAGTACATGGGATTAAGGCAAGTTAGCAATGCAGGCTTCTCTTACGCAGAAGAGATGACTCTTTCTCACTACATGACTGCAGAGGCAAAGTTGTCCAGTGAAGAAGAAGAAGAAGAAGAAGAAGAAGAAGAAGAAGAAGAAGAAGAAGAGGAGGAGGAGGAAGAAGACAAGTGAAGTGATGTGATCAGGTCAGGTCAGGTCAGGTCCCAAGTCCAAGTCAAGTCCCAACTACATTTCTCATAACAGTGTTGCCTTGATTTATAGTAAGACCCTGTACCTATAAATAGGATATTACTCACCAATTGTGCAACACTTATATAACTTGTTGTACATAACATGTTGTCTTCAAACTGTCCCATGACTCTGAGTCACAGACACCTTAAGACTGTCAGGAGACATTCTCCATGTCAGGAGACATTTTGCATTCCATCCATTTCTGTACACCATACCAAAACCTAACAGGATCACCCCTGTCCACATGGTTCTGGAAACTGTCAGAGAACTCTAAATGGTTAGTGAGACAGGACTTACCTTAGCGGAAGCCATGCTGATTCTTCCTCAGTAGGGCCTGCCCTTCTATATGCTGACTAATTTTATCTTTAATAAGGTTTTTTTTTCAACCAATTTACCAGGAACAGATGTTAAACTAAGCAGACTGTAATTTCCCAGATCCCCCCTGGATCCTTTTAAAAAATCGGTGTTACGTTGGCTATTAATCAGTCCTCTGTTACAGAGGCTGACCTTAGGGACATGTTACATATTTTTGTTAGAAGATCAGGAATTTCATATCTGAGTTCTTTATAGGTTGCAATGATTTAAATCAATGATTAAATCATTGATTAAATCATCAATAAAAATCGATTTTTTCAATTTTTTGCAAAAAATCATGATTTTTTGCAACCCTGGTTCTTCGAGGACTCTAGGATGGATACCTATGGGAATATGTGATGACATGATCCAGGAAGTGCTGGGGCTTTTAAATGAGAAAAAAGGAAGAAAAGCCCCTCAGCATCCTCCCCTCCTGAAGTCAATTTAAGTATGCACACCCTCCACAGGGCTCCCTCCCAGAAAGGAGCTGCTTGCCTTCAATCTGGATTCAGGCCTGGTTTTGGAACGGAAACTGCCTTGGTCGCCCTGTGGGATGACCTCTGCCAGGAGGGGGACGGGGGAGTGCAACCCTGTTGATTTTCTTGGACCTCTCAGCAGCTTTCGATACCATCAACCATGGTATCCTTCTGGATAGGTTGTCTGGGTTGGGAGTTGGAGGCACTGCGCTCCAGTGGTTCCAATCCTACTTGGGCGGCCGATTCCAGAAGGTGGTGCTGGGGGATTACTGCTCTGTCCCTTGGCAGTTATGCCATGGGGTGCCACAGGGCTCTATTTTATCCCCTATGCTGTTTAACATCTACATGAAACCACTGGGAGAGGTCATCCGGAGGTGTGGGCTGAGGTGTCATCAATATGCAGATGACACCCAGCTCTATTTCTCCTTTTTATCTAATCCAGGTGAGGCAGTGGCAGTTCTGAATCAGTGTCTGGGCACTGTAATGGACTGGATGAGGGCTAATAAACTGAGACTCAATCCAGATAAGACGGAGGTACTGTTAGTGGGTGGTTCATCTGCCTGGCTCAGTGATATTCAACCAGTTCTGGATGGGGTTGCACTCCCCCTGAAGGATCAGGTTTGTAGTTTGGGGGTGCTCCTGGATCCACAACTGTCACTCGAGGCACAGGTGAACTTGGTGGCACGGAGCACCTTTTATCAGCTTAGGCTGATTTACCAACTACATCCTTATCTGGACAGAGATAGCCTAGCTACAGTTATCCATGCTCTGGTAACCTCTCGTTTGGATTACTGCAATGTGTTATATGTGGGGCTGCCTTTGAAAACGGTCCGGAAACTTCAGCTGGTCCAAAATAGGGCAGCGAGATTGTTAATGGGGACTGGCTGATGTGAACATATTATGCCAGTGTTTTCTCATCTGCACTGGCTGCCAGTCTGTTTCCGGGCCCGATTCAAAGTGCTGGTACTAACATTCAAAGCCCTAAACGGCTTGGGGCCAGGGTATCTGAAGGATTGTCTCCTCCCACATGTACCTACCCGGACACTAAGATCTTCTTCAGTGATCCTTCTCCGAGAGCCCCTGTCAAAGGAAGTGAGGCAGGTGGCTACTAGGAGGAGGGCCTTTTCTGCTGTGGCACCCCAGTTATGGAATGAGCTCCCCAAAGAGGTTCACTTGGCGCCTACTTTGTTTTCTTTCCAGCGCCAGGTGAAGACCTTTCTATTCTCCCAGGCATTTTAATCATTTTAATCATCTTAATCATTTTAATCGTGTAGTTTTTAACTCCGTTATTGTAACTGCTGCTGCTAGCTCTGCTGTTTGTTTTTAATCTGTGCTTTTAAATGTTATATTTTATATTGTATTTTATGGTTTTTACTGTTACAGAGAGCTTCGGCTATTGGGCGGTATAAAAATGTATTTGCCTTGGGGGAATTCTCTCTCCTTGCTCCATTTCCAGCTGCAGTTCTTCTTTTCCTCCTTTTCCCTGCCCTGCCCTGTCCTGGTCTGTCTTTCTCTTTATTCCACCCGGAGCACTTTGTCTCTGGGAATTCTCACGAGGGGAGTGGGCAAGAGGCCTTCTGAACTGGATTTGACTTGACACACAGAGAGGAGGAAAGAGGATTTTTCTCCTTCTCCGCCTCACAGAGGCTTTTGGGGAAAGTGTCTTTTTCCGTTTGCAGAGGAAGGAGCCTGGGGCTGTTTCGTTTGTCAGCTGCCGTTTTCCAGCTATAGGAAGGGCCACAGCCCACACCCTTGGCCTGCAGAAGGTCCTGGGTTCCATTCAGAGTTATTGGGGGAAAGAAGGCAAAGCTGTGAGAAAAGCCCCCCCCCCTTCCGCTAGCTTTTCCCATTTGCCTTGCAGAAGCTGCTTCTGAGATACTTTTTTTTTTTAATTATTTAGTTATTATAAACTACATACAAGACTGTAAAACAAAAACATACAACTACAGTAAATCATAAGATGCACCCCCCACCCGCCTAGGGACCAACTAATGTACTTCCATCTCCTTAATCAATTGAATTCCACATTCCAAAAATATAACATGTCCTGACAAGGCATACTCCCCTTCCCCTTTATTAATACATAGTCTAATAATTGATTCCATATCCATAAAATTATTCTTCTTTAACTGTCCCTTTTTGCATTTGATACTACAAGTTAGTTCATTGTTTAGGGCTATATCCCAGACTTCCTTTTACCAATCCGTTGTTAGAAAAACATGTTGTACTTTCCATTTCCTTGCTATCATTAACCTAGCCGCTGTTAACAAGTTTACAGTTAGTTCCTTCGTATTTTGGGCACAAGTGACTTTATTGGTTATTGATAACAATGCAAGTTTAGGACAGACCTCTAAATCAATACCAATAATTTCCCAATATTTCTGTAAAAACCTGTCGCCAAAATTCCAGTACATTTTTACAACTCCACCACATATGGGCCTATTGGGCCATATGTACCTATTTCCTGACATCCTCTCCAACAGAGAGCGGAGCAATTGTTATCTATCCTATTTAATCTTACTGGAGTTAGGTACCATCTGCATATTCATTTATAGAAATTCTCCTTTATCCTAGCTGACATAACTTTCACAATCCGTATCCCATATATTGTTCCAGCCCACCTTCAAGGTCACCTCTTCAAATTCATTATCCCATACTGTATTTGGATGGTCATCTTGTTCTTCTGCTTTTTTAATCAATTATTTTTATTTATTATATTTATACCCCGCCTTTTCGGGGTATAAATATAATAAATTAAATAAATAAATAAACCCAAGGTGGCTTACATAATCCTAATCCTCCTCTCCATTTTATCCTCACAACAACCCTGTGAGGTAGGTTAGGCTGAGAGTCAGTGACTGGCCCAAACTCACCCAGTGGGTTTCATGGCTGAGTGGGGACTAGAACCCGGATTTCCCAAGTCCCAGAGCGGGAGGGGATTGCTCAAAACCAGGAGCTTTTTGAGCGAGGGAAATTAACCCTTGTGAATGCTCACTTCTCAGCTCTAGTCCCAGTCCAACACTCTCACCACTACTACGCCACACTGACTCTAATCAATCCGTATAAATCCCTTGTTATACCTCCTGTTGACGTGTTCCCTTCTAAGCCATCTCTAGACATAGCAACGTCCGTCCACATCTTAAAAATCTCCACCAGCAGCCCAAGAGGGGCATGTCTCATCCCATCTCGCTGAATGGTTCTATGGTGGTTCAGAATGTGTGGATCAGGCCCACCTTGCAGGGATCACAGGACAGTTAAAGGGGGCTGGGAAGTTCCAGGGAGGGAGGGGATCTTTCTTCACTAGTGGTACAGTCCTCCCAGGAGAAAGGGGACGTCTGGGAGCTTCCACGTCTCCTCCCGGTTGGTTAAAGGAGCGGGTTTGGGATGCCCTGTTCTAGTCCTTTTCTAATGCGAGGCTTGATCTGCTGGCCTCAGTCCAGAGTTCCTTGTGTGCCCACTTGCCAAAGACCCGGCCGTGTGGGAGCTGCAGGGCTTGGGAGGCAGAATGAGTGCAGAGGGAGGCCTGAGGGCAAGAGGGACTTGGAAACGCTGCCACCCACCCGAGGCCTCTGCCCGCCCCACTCCTTGCACGCTAACACCCTAATCAGACTTCCTCACCTGGTCTCCTCCCTCCTCTTCCAGGTCCAGGGGATGGAGGTCCACGTGGCCACGGATTCTGGAGAAGCAGAGAAGGCTCCCTCGGGGGACGGAGGTGTCTCCTCTCAGGGTAAGGATCACGGGGGAAGTTTGAAGATGGTCTCCCTCTGACACCTCCGCTTGACTTCCATGGCCTGCTTTTGCGTTCCCCTTGAGGCTCTGTGGGGAGAAGAAATGTGTTTCTAACATGTGGAGAAAGGTGATTTCTTTCCATAGATTAAGACTTAGATCTAAATCTAAACTGGAACTTGGAATGATGCCCCAAACCAGTGTGGAGACTGGCTGGCTTCTCACAAGGAAATAATTGCAATGTGTGAATGAACTATAAAGTATCTCCCCACCTTCTTTCTTTGGTCTTCCTCTTAGGAAATGGGAGGACTCTCGGAGACAGTGGGAGGACACTGGGGGCACCTTCTCGGCCTCCTTCTCTTGGTGCTGCAGTGGAAAGAGCTTCTGGGCAGCCAGAACAGGTACGGGGGCTGGGGACTGGGTGCTCAGTCCCCTGCTCATCTCTCTGGGCCTGACAGGATCGTCCCTCCCAGGTGGCTGCCAAGAGGGCTCTGTAGATGTAGAAGTAACACAATGTATTGCTTATAGCCAATAGCCATCACAATACAGTTACAGACTGCAAAAACCATTTAATACAATAAAATAAAAGTACAGTAAAATGGTCGGAATTTAAAACGTTCCTTCTGTCCTGCTCCCTTAGGGTTTGGCAGTAATTTGGCCTACAAAGGCAGCCCTTATTTTTCTTGCAGCTAGTGCAAATAAAGCAATCCTATAACTGATAAATTTCTCCACGTCAGCCAACAGCCATCTAATTTTGAAGTCGTCTGACTGACCTTCCAACGTGCCTTGGAAAGGAGATATAAATTTAGCCCTAGGTGAATTATAGAGTGGGCAGTATAGAATGTAATGTACAAGATCTTTGATATGCCCTGCTTCACTTATACAGAGACACTCCTTTACCCAGTGGGCATCATTTCAAATCTGAGCTGGGTGAAAGCATGCCTGACAGGAAAGAATGTTAATTCTTGCAAGTAGCTTGCCCTTTTATGGTCTGTTTTACTTTTGGTGTACCAAGTGGCAGATTTAGTTTTTTATGTATTCGAGATCTCTTTTGGGTTTGGCATCTTCACCAAACACAATAACTCGGATCTTATGATCAGATACATCCTGCATTGTCATTATTGAGGGAATTGAGTAGTTCAGCATCAGGCATCTGCAAGATTTTACCCAACCTTCTCTATTCTGCAGGTCCAGAAGGCATAATTTTGCTAAATGCTGTTCTGGCAGTGAGTTTAGTTTTTTCCAATACAGTATTATGGATTTATGTATGCATGCTTTTAAGGAAGGGAGACCTAATTCGGTTCTTAGTAATGCGCCAGACATACTACCAACTTTAAGTCGGCCCTAACATAAGTCGGGGCCCCTAATTTCACCCCCCAAAACTGGGAAAACTTATTGCCCCCCAGTATAAGTCTAGGGTGGGAAATGTACGAGGGGAGACTCCCGCCGCCACCCCCAGACACCCCCCACCCCCGTACCTACACCCGCCGCTGCCGCAGCCCCTCCCCCGCCGAAGCCGTGCCGCAGCCCCCCCATGCCACCCCCACGCTACCCCCAGACACCCCCAAGACACCCCCCGTCACCGTACCTGCTCCCGCTGCCGTAGCCCCACTTCGGAAGGGGAGGGGCGCGAGCGATCCTCTTCCCGCCCGAACCTGCGCCTTTCGCGGCCGGCCGCCTGGCCGGCCGAGCTGGCTGGCTGGCTGGCGGGGGCCAGCTCGGAGCGCGGTGCCATCGCGCTGGGGGAGGGCGCACGGAGGCCCCCTCTCCGCCGCTCTCCACCAGACACCAGATCCAGGGGGGCGCCTGAAGTTTCCTTCCCCCCCGCTGGCGCCTCTCTCTCTATTTTTCTTCCGGCGGGGGGCGGCGTTTGCTTTCCTCCCTTCCGCCGGACGGTCCGTCCTTCCTCCCTTCCGCTCAAGCAGCGCCCGGGCGGACCGTCCGGCGGAAGGGAGGAAATAGAGAGAGAGGCGCCGGCGGGGGGGAAGGAAACTTCAGGCGCCCCCCTGGATCTGGTGTCTGGTGGAGAGCGGCGGAGAGGGGGCCTCCGTGCGCCCTCCCCCAGCGCGATGGCACCGCGCTCCGAGCTGGCCCCCGCCAGCCAGCCAGCCAGCTCGGCCGGCCAGCCGGCCGGCCGCGAAAGGCGCAGGTTCGGGCGGGAAGAGGATCGCTCGCGCCCCTCCCCTTCCGAAGTGGGGCTACGGCGGCGGGAGCAGGTACGGTGACGGGGGGTGTCTTGGGGGTGTCTGGGGGTAGCGTGGGGGTGGCATGGGGGGGCTGCGGCGCGGCGCAGCTTCGACGGGGGAGGGGCTTCGGCGGCGGCGGGTGCAGGTACGGGGGTGGGGGTGGGGTGTCTGGGGGTGGCAGCAGGGGTCCTGGGGGTGGAGGGGGGTGCCTGGCGGTGGCAGCGGGGGTCCTGGGGGAGCGCTGACCCACTTATAAGTCGAGGGGGGCATTTTTCAGCACAAAAAATGTGCTGAAAAACTCGACTTGTATTCGAGTATATACGGTATGTGATATTGCCAAGAGCGTTCGCAAGAACTTGTTTTGTATTACCTCAAGTTCGTTTCTGCAGTGGCTGCCCCAGATTGGTGCACCGTATAAAAGGTGGGACACAATCTTGTCTACAAAGATCTTTAGGGTTAGTTCTACTAAACGATAGCCCACAGTATAATGCAGTTTTTTATAGGTCCCAATAAATGAGCAGCTGAAGATGTAATTGTTTCGAAATGGTTATGCCATAGAGTGTTTTCGGAGAAATTAAGCCCTAAGTACTTGAATGAGTGGCATTGTTCGATACTCAGTGTGGCCAGTGTGGCGTAGTGGTTAGAGTGTTGGACTGGGACTCTGGAGATCTGGGTTCTAGTCCCCGCTCGGCCTTGAAACTCACTGGGTGACTTTGGGCCAGTCACTGACTCTCAGCCTAACCTACCTCACAGGGTTGTTGTGAGGATAAAATGGAGAGGAGGAGGAGGACTATGTAAGCCGCCTTGAGTTCCTTTCAGGAAAAAAGGCGGGGTATAAATATAATAAATAAATAAATAAAAATACGGTGTCCATCCAAGGTCCATTTATGCAGCTCATGCCTTTTGGCAAACACACCCACTTTTGTCTCACTGTAATTGATGGATAGGCCTTCCTGCCTACAGTAATTTCCAAATTTGGTGAGTAATCTTCTCATGCCAATTTGGGTTAATGAGATAAGAGCCATATTGTCTGCTTAGAGCGGGACTGGGACCTTCTGTTTCCCAACCACAGGAGGGAAGTTGGCAGAAGAAGAAAGCTCCTGTGTGATGTCATTTATGTAAAGACTAGTTTTTTTTACACGGGTCGTCATTTTCCTGTAGGCACTATTTGTTCGAAATTCCTTAAGGTACCGTATTTTTCGCTCCATAAGACGCACCGGACCATAAGACGCACTTACCATATGGTACCAATTTTTTTTTTTTTAAATCAGCTGTTCCGTGGGGAATCAGCTGAGAGGCGGGGGCTTCCCCCACCCTGCCCAGGAGTCCTCCGCTCTTCCGGACCAGAAGAGGAAAGTAAAAAAATAAAAATAAAATAATAATTATTATTATTATTTTATTTTTTACAAAATCAGCTGTTCCACGGGGAATCAGCTGAGAGGCGGGGGCTTCCCCCGCCATGCCCAGGAGTCCTCCGCTCTTCCGGACCACCAGAGGAAAGTAAAAAATAATAAAATAATAATAATAATAATTTTATTTTTTTAAAAATCAGCTGTTCCACGGGGAATCAGCTGAGAGGCAGGGGCTTCCCCCGCCCTGCCCAGGAGTCCTCCGCTCTTCTGGACCAGAAGAGGAAAGTAAAAAAATAAAAATAAAATAATAATAATAATAATAATTTTTTTTTTTTTTAAATCATCTGTTCCACGGGGAATCAGCTGAGAGGCGGGGGCTTCCCCCGCCATGCCCAGGAGTCCTCCGCTCTTCCGGACCACCAGAGGAAAGTAAATAATAATAATAATAATAATTTTATTTTTTTTAAAATCAGCTGTTCCACGGGGAATCAGCTGAGAGGCAGGGGCTTCCCCCGCCCTGCCCAGGAGTCCTCCGATCTTCCGGACCAGCAGAGGAAAGTTAAAAAATAAAAATAAAATAAAATAATAATAATAATAATTTTATTTTTTTTTAAATCAGCTGTTCCACAGGGAATCAGCTGAGAGGCGGGGGCTTCCCCCGCCATGCCCAGGAGTCCTCCGCTCTTCCGGACCACCAGAGGAAAGTAAAAATAAAATAAAAAAATAAAATAATAATAATAATAATAATTTTATTTTTTTTTAAATCAGCTGTTCCACAGGGAATCAGCTGAGAGGCGGGGGCTTCCCCCGCCATGCCCAGGAGTCCTCCACTCTTCCGGACCAGCAGAGGAAAGTTAAAAAAAAAATTAAAAAAAAATTTTTTTTTTTAAATCAGCTGTTCGGCGGGAATCAGCTGTTCCGTGGGAATCAGCTGTTCGGCGGGGGCTTCCCCCGCCCTGCCCAGGAGTCCTCCGCTCTGGACCAGCAGAGGAAAGTTAAAAAAAAAAAAAAAATTTTTTTTTTTTACTGTATTCACTCCATAGGACGCACAGACATTTCCACCTAGTTTTTTTGGGGGGGAAGTGCGTCTTATGGAGCGAAAAATACAGTAGCTGTCCGCTGTTTTGAATCCCTCCATAGGAAAGGTCCCCCGGGACTACATAATGGAATCCCAGCTCCCGCCTGGCCTACACAATGAAATCCCTGTTCCCTTTCCCCCAGGACTGTACAATGAAATCCCAGCTTCCCCCCCCCCCCAGGACTAAACAATCAAATCTCTGTCTGCCCCCTGGGACTACACAATGAAATCCCAGCTTCCCCCCCCCCCGAACCACACAATTAAATCCCTGCTCCCCCCCCCCCCCGGGACTACACAACAATGTAATCCCAGCTTGCCCCCCCCCAGGGACTACCCACCAGTGGAATCCCTGCTTGCCCCCCCTCCCGTGTAGACCCCGGCTGCATTTCATATGAACATTCTATTTGGATGTAGGAGAGATTTGCATATCCGCTCCTGATTGGGCCCCTGTGGCAGTGCATACCAGCATTCTAAATGCCGTTGGAGTGATTTGTATAACCGCTCCTGAATGGCCCCTGCATGCATTCCAAGTGACGCCATTGGCTCTCATCTTTTTTGGGCCATACAGGCGCGGCAAGGGTTTTTCGGAGATTTGAGCCCACCAGTCTTTGTCCTTGGGTGATGTAGAGTATGCGTGCCAAGTTTGGGGTGGATCCGTCCAACCGTGTAGGAGCCTATGCGACGCACGCAAACCCCCGTGCGGACGGACGTACAAACAAACTTTCACATTTATATAGTAGATTAAATAGGAGTGGTGCCAGGATGCAGCCTTGTTTGACTCCCCTTACTGTTGGTATTGGGTCAGAAAGGGAACCTGCTGTGCCAACTCGGATTCTTATATCAGTTTTAGTATAAAGTTGTTGCATAAGAAGCAGCAAGTGTTTATCAATTGAGATGGCATCTAGTTTCTTCCATAGGCGTTGTCGGTCTATCGAATCAAATGCAGATGAGAGATCTACAAATGTGACATACAGCTTTTTGGGGGGACTGTTTACATGTTTTTGGATAAGATAGTTCAGGACAAAGCACTGATCTATCATGCTGTGCCCCTTGCGAAAGCCTGCCTGCATCGGGGACAAAACCTGATGTTCTTCAACCCAATCATCTAATTTTTTTAAGAGATGCCATGCGTCTGTTTTAGCAGGTACATCAAGTAGACTTATTGGGCGGTAATTTTGTGGATCCCCTCACTCACCTTTCTTATAAATTGGGACAGTAATGCTAGATGTCCAACCCTTTAGTAATATTCCACTTAAATTAATTGTTGTAAATAATGTTGCCAGGATTGGTGCCCACCATTCTGGATCCAAACGGAAAATGTCTGGAGGCAACATACCCCAACCTGGGGCTTTACCTGAAGACAACCTCCCAATCAGGCTTTTAATTTCTGCTTCAGTGAATGGGGGCCATATAGGTAACATTCCCAAATCCACCTCCTCCTTTATTTCTGGGCAGCCTGAACAGGTAAGGGGGGCCCTGGGTGCTCAGTCCCCTGCACGTCTCTCTGGGCCTGACAGGATCGTCCCCCCGTCCCCCAGGTGGCTGCCAAGAGGGCTCTGAATGTTGCCTCCCCTTCACGGCCCATGCTCTGCTCAGAGAAACCCTTCCTCTTCCTCTCCCTCTTGCAGGCCCCGGTGTCCTTTGAGGATGTGGCTGTGCGTTTCACGGAGGAGGAGGAGGCTCTGCTGGATCCGGGCCAGAGGGCTCTGCACAGGGAAGTCATGGAGGAGATTTGCAGGCATTTGGCCTCTCTGGGTAAGGCTCGCTCTTTCCCTCGGCTGAGGCATCCTGGAAGGAGACATTGCCACTGTTTTTATCTGTCTCCCTCCATTTGTGGGGGATTTCCTGGCTGTTCAGTTTCCTGGGGTCCTAGACTGAGGCTTCTTGGTCCAAGCAGGAACCTGTGACTCACCAGCTCTCTTGCACTCCCATGTGGAGGAGTTCCAAGACCTGCCCAACCTCTCTTTGACCTTGATGGGTCTGGGGAGAACAGTGGCGAGGGGTAGGGAACACTTCGGCCTGGGTGGTTTGAAGTCCCTAAACGAATTTTATAATCAGGAGTGCCGAAAGTAATTCCTCTCTTTCTATTCTTTGCAAAAGGGCTTTCCGTTCCCAGATCTGATGTCATCCTCTGCCAGGGAGAAGCAGATGACCCCTTTGTCCAGGGCGCTGAGGAAGGGGAGAGACCAGCAGGTGGGTGCTTAGCTCTGGCTGGACCCTTCGTCCGTATCCTGTGTGTTCTGCTAAGAGGCGTTTCCTATGTTTGCACTCGACTCCTCTGTGCTCTCCAGGAGATCTGATGGAGAAATCGCCATGGAATAGCTGGAGGGACTCGGTCAACTGGGAAAAGGCTAGTTTGTGTCTAACGTGTGGGGAAGACATCTATTGAATACCAGTCCTGAAGGACCATACCCTCATTTTATTTTATGTTACATCGTTTTTTAATTACAGTACCGTATATCCCAACTTTTCCCCTCTTGCATGAAATGCAAAGGGGCTTACATGGTCCTCCTCCATTTTATCCTCGCATCAACCCTGTGAGGTAGATCTGGTTGAGAGTGGACGACTGGGGCATGTGCCGGGAGGGTGGGTGGTTTCTCCAGAAAGTCCTGCTGCCTTCAACCAGTGCTGAGTAGAGGGGAACCACTGCTTCACGTGATTTGGAAGCTATACTTCTATTAATGGAGCCCAAAAGAACATTTGCCTTTTTCGCAGCCACATCACATTGCCAGGTCATATTCAGCTTCTTTGATCTACCACAATTCCAAGATCCTTCTCGCGAGCAGTATTGTTGAGCCAACTATCCCCCATCTTGTAACTTTGCATTTGGTTTCTTTTTCCTAGATGCAACACTTGGCATTGATCCCTCTTAAATTTCTATTTAATTCTATTTAATTAAACTATTAAAGTCTCTTTTTTCATTCTTTCAGCTGATGGGAGAGAAAGTAATAAAAACTGCAAAGAGCAGGAAAGGAAAACTGAAGGTGAACAGAAGCGGCAAATCAAATTCACATCCTTTGAAGACGTGGACTTCCACGAAATGGCAATGCTAGAAAAAAATTTCGAAGGAAACAAAACAGTTGTTCAGAATGGAGAGAAAGTGCGGAAATGTTCTCAGTGTGGAAAGAACTTGAGTCAGTGGATATACCTTACTGAACATCACAGAATTCACGCAGAAGTGGAAACCTATAAATGCTTTGAGTGTGAAAAGCAATTCAGTCCCAGCTCAGGCCTTACCTTGCATCAAAGAACTCACATAGGGGAGAAGTCGCATTATACATGCTCAGAATGTGGAAAGAACTTCAAATACAGCTCCAGCATTGAACGGCATCAAAGAATCCACTCAGGAGAGAAGCCCTTTAAATGTTCAGATTGTGGAAGGAGCTTCATCTCGAGCTCCGAGCTTAACTCACATCATAGAATTCACACGGGGGAAAAGCCCTATAAATGCTCAGAGTGTGGAAAGAGCTTCAGTCACAGTTCTAACCTTCAAAAACACCAAAGACTTCACACAGGGGAGAAGCCCTTTAAATGCTCAGAGTGTGGGAAGAGGTTCATCTCGAGCTTCAAGCTTAACTCACATCATAGAATTCACACGGGGGAAAAGCCCTATAAATGCTCAGAGTGTGGAAAGAGGTTCAGTCAGAGCTCCCTCCTTAAGTTACATCACAGAATTCACACAGGGGAGAAACCCTATAAATGCTCAGAGTGTGGAAAGAGCTTCAGTCAGAGTTCTAGTCTTAAACGACACCAAAGACTTCACACAGGGGAAAAGCCCCATAAATGCTCAGAGTGCGGAAAGAGCTTCACTAACAGCTCCCACCTTAACTCACATCACAGAATTCACACAGGGGAGAAGCCCTATAAATGCTCAGAGTGTGGAAAGAGCTTCAGTCAGAGTTCTATCCTTAAACGACACCAAATACTTCACACGGGGGAGAAGCCCTTTAAATGCTCAGAATGTGGGAAGAGCTTTATCTCAAGCTCCGCACTTAACTCACATCGCAGAATTCACATGAGGGAAAAGCCCTATGAATGTTCATAGTGTGGAAAGAGTTCTAGCCTTAAACAACAAAGACTACACACAGGGGAGAAGACCTAGATATTCTCTGTGGAAAGAGCTTTCTTCAAAGCAAGTGCATGGAGTCACATGAATGAGCACATGGAAGGAGGCATCTCTTAAGTCCTTGCACTCGTGGGAATGTGGGAAGCCCCTCCAGTGGAGCACTGCCCTTCCTGTTTTTAATGTTCCTGTTTTTATTAGTGCAAGGTTTTATCATTTTAAATTCTTGTACACCACCTGCTTGGTTTTTTAGTGGATAAGGCAGTATATCAAAATGAATAATACATAAAATAAATAGTTTGCTTCTTGAAATCTGCATTTGGGGGGGTTTTGTTTTTTTGTTTTGGTTCTCTCTGTTCTGTTGGCTTTGTGCTAGAATGCTTCCATCAAATGATGCAATACTAGTTAATTTGTCTCCTCTTTGAGTCTATTCTTGCTGAGGAGGGTCAGGATTCGTTCCATGTGCCTGGCTGGCCTCCCGAGTACAGGGTTGCCTGAATCCCCTGGAGCTCCAGGTGTCAGGATCTGCTCCCATCAGCACAGCGCCACAGCTCCATCTAGTGGTCGCTTCCAAGACAGCAGCCCAGCTCACTCTGCTGTCTTCGCAGAATCCTGCCCCAAACCTGCTGCTGCTCTCAGGCCTGCCAATGCAGACTGGTTGGGAGCTGCTGGAGGCCCCATAGAAGGGCTTCCTCTGCACTCCGGCCTTTGCCACAGCAACACAAGCCTCAGTGTTGTGTGCAGCCGGTTCCTGCTTGCAGCTGGTTCCTGCTTGCAGGAACCAACCTTGAGCCTTTCTCCCATCCAGGTGCCAGCTTTGACCTCGGCAGGGAAGGAATTCCTGTTTGCTATGGTGTAAGGCAGGGGTCCTCAAACTTTTTAAACAGGGGACCAGTTCATTGTCCCTCAGACTCTTGGGGGGCTGGACTATAGTTTGAAAAAAATATGAACAAATGGATCAAATAAAAAAAAAAAGGACCCAAACACACATACAGAGGCAGAAATCAAATTCACTCGGCAGTTTGGAAGTATATGCAACTTTAATCTTTTTAAGCCATAAAACACTACCTAACATCTCAAAGTTAGATCAACTCCCAAATATCACAGCAGGATTAATCCTATGCCCACCTACCTGGGAGTAAGCCCCATTGAACTCAATAGGACTTACTTCTGAGTAGACAAGTATAGGATTGCACTAAAGTGGACAACACAATGCAGTTATACCAAAAGATGGAAACGTCTTGCATAGTTTCATTACTGACTTAGGTTGCAATCCTATGCACTTTCCTCAGAGAAAAGCCAACTGAACACAGTAGTCTTTATTCCAGAGCAGGCAGGCATAGGTTTGTGCTGTCAAACCACTAAGAAAGTAAACCTCAGCCGTGTCTTAAAGTCATTGGTGACTAGCATACTTTTTTTTTTCCTTTTTTGCTACGACCTTTCCCAAAGGTGGCTCTCTGAATTAAGATTTACCCGTGTTATCGTACAAATTCTCAGCGTCTTAACTCATCGGAAAAGAATGCGCTGGATACATTATCTATTAATCTGAACGCCTGGCTTTTTAAAGGTGCATGCTGCTTTTCATGAGTAGTCCCACCGGGGGGGGGGGGGAGACACCAAGTTCGGGGGCGGGGGGGGGACACATGATCACAACGGAGAAAGAAAAACACTCAAGTGTTTTGCTTCAAGAAGCCCCCCTCTCCCCCGCTAACTGAAACTCAACGTAAGCGATGCTGTTTGGGACACTCGAAACTCCTTTCGGTTTCCCAAGTGTTGCGCAACCTCTAGCCCCCAAAGCAGACGGGGCCAAGCATCAATACATTTCAGGGGAGGGGGTAGCATTACAAACAACAACACCGTTATCTGCCAGTCTGCTTTGCTCAGAACTGCTCCTCCCCGTCCCCAAAACCTTTTTCGGAAGCTCCCCAATAAGCCCATGGCGCACGACGACGCGCTCTGGAGGGGAAGCCGCCAGGGGGGGGGGACGACACACACAGCGGCTAGCCGCCTCTGCTGCGCTTCCTCCTCTCGGGCAGGCACCTGTTCCTCCTGCAGGTTCGGCTCGGCGGGCTGTGCTCCTGCTCGCTTTTCGCGCTGCTCATTGTCTTCTCCGCCGGCCTGAGGTGCCCTCTACGCCTCTCCTCTCCTCTCTGTGGCGCGGCGTCTGGGCTGAGGTGGTCGCAGGCGGGCAGGCGCGCCAAGGAGGCGCGCGGCGAAGACAGGAGAGGGAGGGGAAGCGGCGGGGCTCTCGCCCTGGCCACCACCAGCTGCTTGAGCAGCATGCAGGGGTCTCTCTCAGAGTGGCGGAGTGAGACCCCGAACGAGCCGGGAGAGGGGCGGGGAGTGACTGGCGGCTGCTTCTTCCCTTTGGAAGGGGGTGGGGGGGAGAAGAACCCAAAGGCTTGCCTGCGCGCCTTGCTCCGGTTGGCGGGGAAGGTGACTCCCTTGCCTGGCGCCCGCTCCCTGGGACGTCGTGGGGGGGGGCTGTGGGGGAGGAGGAGAGGGAAATAATCGTGAGGGAGAAAAAAGGATGCCCATCTGAAACCCACTGGCCAGAGCACGTGAATGGAGGCGGGGCAGAAAGCAGACATCAAGGCTCTGGAAGCAGATTCTCCCCACGAAAACTCTGCCTTCCTGGCTAATGATCAATGAATGACTTTCCCAAATTAGAGTTGCTGCCTGCCGTCGCCTCCACCACCACGACTTGGGGCCCCTCCTCCTCGAGTCGCTCACGTGGGCTCCTGCTGATCTCATGCCCCCTCCCCATTCTCCTCCCTCTTCCCCGAGCTGGAGCATCAGGCCCAAGGCAATTCTTTTCTCCTCTCTAGTAGGCTAGATCGGCCGCCTGAAAGGACTCGCCGGGCCGGGTGTGTCCCGCGGGCCGTAGCTTGAAGACCCCTGCTGAATAGCTTTGTCTTCTACAGAGTCTGAATACATAGCAGCCACAGAAGCCTGCAGAGAGGTGGCCTGGCTCGATCAACTGATCAAAGACTTTGGGTTAGTGCAAAAGGGGCCTGTTTGCCTGATGGAAGACAACCAGAGTTGCCTGAGACTGTCCCAGAGTGAGAAGTTCCATGCCAGAACGAAGCACATTGGGGTGAAGTATGTGCGTGCAGGACCTGTGCAGGGCAGTTTGGCACCCCAGGCGAAATAATATTTAGCGCCCCCCCCTCTCCAAAGCAGCAAAAAAAAAAACCCTGCACCGCCACCACCAACCTACCTTCCCCCCCGCCCTGGCTGCGGCTGCTGCTGCTGCTGCCGCCGCCTCCTCCTCCTCCTCCTCCTGAAGTGACGCGACGGGACCCCCGCGCTGTTTTTTGCCGGGGAAACCATGGCAACAGGGCTGTTTAAGCCCTGTTGCCCTGTTTCCTCCCGCCAAAACAACGCGGGCGGGGCTCCGGAAGCGACGCGACGCGGAGAAGGTAGGTGACGGGGGGGTTGGGGGGGGTGGCGATGGCGGGGGGAGGCGCAGCGGCAGCGAGCGGGAGGGCGGGGGAGGCGCAGCGGCGAGCGAGCGAGCGGGCAGGGGAGGTGCGGCGGCGGCAGGCGGGGGGGTGGGGAGGCGGAGGCTTGGCGGGGGCGGCGCAGCGGAGGCGGAGGCCTGGCGGGGGCGGCGCAGCGGAGGCCTGGCGGGGGCGGCACAGCGGCAGCAAAGAGGAGCGCAGCGTTTCCGCGCCCTCTTCAGCCGCGCGCCCTAGGCAACCGCCTAGTTTGCCTAGCGGTAGCGCCGGCCCTGTGTGCGTGAGGCTGTCCAAGATGGACTTGTGGACTTGACATACTGTCATACTAAAGAGATGACTGCTGATATCCTAACCAAGCCTCTACCAAGAGACAGTTTCCAGAATCTTCGAGTCAAGATGGGACTGTGGGTGGATTAATAAAAATGTGCATGAATGTCATGTTGTTTTGCCTGAGAAGGGGTGTGCGGGATATTTAAAGTGCTGTCAAAATCAGTGGCTCATGTTTCACCAGTTAGGTGGATGAAATGGTTAAGACCACTGGTATCTTCTAAGGTGGATTCCCTAGAAGATACTCAGTGTATGTTTAGCTGAGCCTCAGCAGGAAGTGGGGGTAGCTCTCAGCTCTTCTCTTCCTGCTGAGACACTGACTGTGGTAGTAAAGGTGTTGCCTCCACGGTACCAACAGCAGCATGTAACCAGAGTTGCTGGTCTGAACTCCACAAGTTCAGACCCCAAGTATTTCCAAATGTACTTTTACCAACTGTAAGAAATGCTTTTAAGTCTGCCTGAATGAAACTGCATAATCTGAGTGAGTAAATGTTACTTTTAACTTTTACAAGACTGTGTCTCTGATTATTGTTTTGAGGGAGAGAAAAGGGGGCAAAACCAGGGAAATCCAGTCTGCCTTAAAGCATCCTGGATCACCAAATGCTAACTGGCTAACACTAGCCAAATCTAAGTTTCTTTTAAGCTGGAAAGGGACTCTACTCTGCTGATCTCACTAACGTGAGATAGGAAGGATAATACTCAACAATATATCTTCTCCTAGCATCTTTTCAAGTCCCAACAATCTACAACGAAGCAGAAACTTCCTACCGTGGTGTAATTCTTTTTTGGGTGACTCTAAAAAGGAATTTGCTTTAAAGACTCACATGAGAAGATTAATAAATAAGTTCTGAAATCAGAAGGAAAGAGGTATTTTAAATCTGATCTTTTGGGAAAGTATATAAAAGGTGAGAAGCTGTGTGTATTTGAACAGCATGGGTTGGCTTCTGTTTTTCACTAACAGGCTGTTGGAGACATCGCAGTCAAGGTGGCCACACGGGAATGATTTTGTAAGCTGGCGGATCAATGGCTGAACAGATTTGATGCTTTTGAGAGAAGATTAATTGGGAAATTGGTTCAAATAGAAGTGGCCCTGGCTCAGAAAGCTGTAAGTTTCCATAGCCTCACAAAACAAGCATTTGGAGTCAGAGATGGAACAAATCACGGATAAGGCTGTAATGTAGGGTGGCTGGTTGCCGGCCAGATGGCGATTAACAAATGTAAATAATAATGTGGGAGTTAAAAGCGGAAATACAGAACAGAGAGTTGGAATAGGAAACGAGTACTAGAGAAAGAGAACAGAGAGAATTGGATCAGCTGGTTAATGAGAAATTAGCGGATCCAGTCCATTGGCAATATTTCTTCATTGGACTGGGGGTGGATGTGCCTAGTGGCATATGGAAGGAGTTGCTTATTGGGATTTCCAAGAAGGGAGACTGTGTTCTTTTTACTCCAAAGTCCAAATGGAAGAAGTTCATTTTTGACAGAAGGAGAAAAAGTGGATGACTTTAATAAGAAGATTGGGTGCTGATTACTGGAACTGACAGAAACAGTTTAATCTATGTTATGAGCGTTGTTGTTTATTGGAGCTGATGGATTCGATTTGTTCTGTGTTATGAATTGGAATTGTTAGAAATGGTTTAAAGTGTTATGATGCTATGAATTAAGAAAGAATTGACATGCTCATGATTAGTTTATGTTTCTTATCTTGAAAAATGATTGGAAGAGGCTGGAAATTAGATTCTGAAGGTAACATATAACTGATCTCTGTTGTAATTTGAGAAAGATCAATGGAAGAGATGTAAACAAATATAGGCCTAAAATTGTTAAGAGATACCAGAGCTATGGCTGAAATAGGAAAATATGTGGTTAAAAAGTTTCTCTCTTTGAATAAGTGGAAAGAAGCCAGGAAACTTTACCAAATATGAGTAGAAAGGCTTAGTATTGTTAAATTATAAGAATTAATACCTGTGGTTATGGTTAAAATGTTTTGTGAACTTGTGAAGTGGATGCAGAATAATAATATTTGACAAGACAAAAAAGAGAAATATCTTTGTAAATAATGTTACTTATACTTTGTTGTGGAAAATTCGGAAGTCCATTTTAGTTTAGTTTTTATTGTGTTTTTTTTTTGTCTTTTACTGTTTGTGTGTGTTTGTTTTTTAAATTATTTTTTTTATGGAAAACTGGAGCTTTCCAAAGGGGAGCCGCCGCCGCCCACTTTCCTCCCCCCCCCCCCGCTCCCCGAGCAAGAAAGAGCCCCCATCCGGCGGCGGCAGCAACGTCTCTCGGGCAACTGCGCGCACTTATCGGCCTCGTGCGATGGGCTGGCCGCCCCGGGAGTTTGCAAAAAAGAGAAGTTATGGGAAAAACAACAGCTAAACTTCGGGGGGGGGGGGGAGGAAGAGAAGGAAGGGGGCGTGCGGTGCTTCAGGGGGCGCGGCCGGGTTTACCCATGCGAGGCCGCCCTGCTCTTTCCCGGGCGGGGGGCTCAGCGGGGCGCGGAGGGGGCGCATCCCGGGGCTCAGCTCACGGTGCCTGCCCGCCCGGCCGCCCGGCGACTGAGTCTGGCAGGGAGGGCAGGTCGCAACCGGCCCACCTCGAGGAAGCCGCCGCTGCGGAACCGCCTCCTCCTCGGGCCCATCTGGGGGCCGGGCGGGGCGGAGACACTTTCCAGGGGATGATCCTCCTCCCCCTCCCTCCTCTTTCCTCGCTGTCTCTTCCCAACTGGGGGCTGCCGAAAGAGCTTCCAAGGAAAACCCCTCCCCGCCGGAGCCCCACATTCGCCCCTCCAGAAGCCCCTCCGGGGGGGGGGGAATCTCGGCCTAGGCAGGAGGGGCGGGGGGGGGGGGGCATCTGGGCCTGCGCTGCCCCGCTGCGCACAAAGGCGGTTCCTTGGCAGAAGAGGTTGCATAGCAACGGGGTCAGGTGACCGTCACTGGGCCAATCAATATCGTGAAGAGACGAGCCCTTTCTTTCTGGAGGCGGGGAAGCAGCAGCAGCCGCTGCGGGAGGTTTTCTTTTCCTTTTTCCTTCAGGCCGGAGCAGCTTTTTAAAAAAATATTTTTATTTCGTTTTTTTAAGAGAAGGCGGGAAAGGCGAGCGAGCGAGCAGCGTCTCTCCCCCCCCCGAGACCGAGGAGCCCCCCAGGCAAGGGACACGCGTTCGGGGGTCGTGGGGAGGGGGTGCTCTGGCGGTGGGGGGGCGGCGGTGGGGCAGCTTGGGGGTGGCGCGGTTTAAGCTGTGGCGCCTTGTGCCATTCAACTAGGATTTCGCTGACCCAAAGGGCCTCTTCCTGCTCGCCCCAGAGCTTAGAGACGGGGTCATCGTCATTTCTTAAGTTTTCTCAGCAAGGTCTGGCAGGTGTGGGTCATGCTTGAATTTCTTTGAGCAAGAGGTGGTGGTTGTGGGCCGTTTTTTAAAGAAATCTGAGCCAGACGTGGTGTGTTTCTGGGGCAGCAGCATTTCCTCCGAGTGAGATCTTCGCAGGGGGCTCGGGGACTTTTCCCAGACGCCTTTCCCAAGCCCGCTGCAGGATACTGCTCAGGAGACAGGCTGGGGCCCATCGGCTGGGGCCCATGCTGCCCATGCTGGCTGGGGAATTCTGGGAGTGGTAGGACTTATTTCTGTCTAAACCTGCGTAGGAGTGCATCCTAAGTCTCCCAGTAGGGTGGATGGATCGGTCCTGCCTGCCCTTCGCATTTGCCCTAGCACAGACTGCTGGAATGGCCTTCTTAGGCCTGCTTTAAGGGTAAAACTTTCATAAGGTGGTGTACAGGATAAACATTACAGAATCATAGAAAAGTAGAGTTGGAAGGGGCCTACAAGGCCATCAAGTCCAACCCCCTGCTCAATGCAGGAATCCAAGTCAAAGCATCCCTGACAGATGGCTGTCCAGCTGCACCTTGAATGCCTCCAGAGTGGCCACCTCCCTAGGTAGTTGGTTCCATTGTCTTACTGCTCTAACAGTCAGGAATTTTTTCCTGATGTTTAGGTGGAATCTGGATTCCTGTCACTTGAGCCCATGATTCCGTGTCCTGCAAACTGGGATGATCTAGAAGAGATCCTGGCCCTCCTCTGTGTGACATCCTTTCAAGTACTGGAAGAGTGCCATCATATCTCCCCCCAGTCTCCTCTTCTGAGGGCTAAACATGCCCAGTTATTTCAGTCTCTCCTCATAGGGCCTTGTTTCCAGTCCCTTTATCATCCTTGTTGCCCTCCTCCGAACCGTCTCCAGTTTGTCTACATCCTTCTTAAAGTGTGGTGCCCAGAACTGGATGCAGTACTCTAGAGATTTGGATTCTGGAACCACGGGCTACACTTCCTGGAAGATGGAGTGCTGGCAAAGGATGGGTTCCACCTCAGAAGGACGGGGAAGTATGTGTTTGGCCACAGCATGAGGAACTTCATCAGGAGGGCTTTAAACTGAATTCAACAGGGAAGGGAGACACAAACTCGGGGTAACAATGGAAGAATGTCTCTGTGCCACAACAGAATAGCTCCAGCGGTGCCCAATGATAGTCTACTACAAAATGTAGGAAGAAAGTTGGACTATAAAGCACATAGTCTTTGATGTCTCTATACTAATGCCCAGAGTATGGGCAACAAACAAGATGAACTTGAACTCTTGATACATGAGGGCAAGTACGACTTGATAGGGATAACTGAAACCTGGTGGGATGACTCCCATGACTGGAATACAGCGACTGAAGGGTATAACTTGTTCAAAAGGAACAGAAGCAACAGAAAGGGAGGTGGAGTTGCGCTGTATGTTAAAAATACGTATCTCTGCACAGAGATACAGGAAGAGGAGCTTGGCAGCCCCATTGAGATAATCTGGGTTAAAATAAAGGGGGCAAAGAATAAAATGAACATGGCGGTTGGAGTCTACTACCGACCACCCAATCAAGGAGAAGACGAGGATGAAACTTTTGAAAAGCAAATTGCCATTGTTTCAAGGAGGCATGATGTAGTAATGGGGGACTTCAATTTCCCTGATATCTGTTGGGAGACTTATTCAGCCAAACATGGCCCCTCCAAGAAATTCCTGACCTATGTTGCTGATAACTTCCTACAGAAAGTGGAGGAAGGAACTAGGGGATTGGCTATCCTTGACCTGATTCTAACCAACAGAGACGACTTAGTGGATAAAGTGGCAGTTTCGGGAACTTATTAATAATAATAATAACTCTGGGGGGAAAAGACCATGTTATACTTGAGTTCTTGATTCTAAAGGAAGCAAAAGCTGAGTATAGCCAAACGCGTACCCTGGATTTTAGGAAAGCCAATTTTAACAAACTCAGAACAATGATAAGTAAGATCCCATGGCAAGCAATTCTAATGAGAAAAGGAGCCCAGGATGGGTGTGAGTTTTTAAAAAAGGAAATTCTAAAGGCACAATTGCAAACAATTCCCACAAGGAAAAAAAGCAGAGGGCAACAGAAGAAGCCAATGTGGCTTCACAATAAACTCAAAGATGACCTGAAAACAAAAAAGGAAGGAAGTGGAAGGAAGGAAGGACAGGCTACAAGGGAAGAGTACAGGCAGGTAGCACAGAACTGCAGGAATAGTGTCAGGAAGGCTAAAGCTGAGAATGAGCTAAGGTTAGCGAGGGATGCTAAAAACAACAAGAAAGCTTTCTTCAGATACATGCATAGTAAAAGACAGAGGAAAGAAATGGTGGTTCAGCTATGCAAGGAGGATGGCAAATAGATAACAGAAGACAAAGAAAAGGCAGAAGTGTTCAATTCCTAGTTCGGCTCGGTCTTCTTCCAAAAGAGGGTCTATGACCCCCCCCCCCCCCCTGGCAAACCTGAAGTGCAGACTGAAGGGGCAGGATTGCAGCTTGAGATTGATAGGCAAATGGTCAAGGAGCACCTGATCACTCTGAACGAGTTTAAATCTCCAGGGCCTGATGAGCTGTATCCTAGAGTGATAAAGGAACTGGCAGAAGAACTCTCAGAACCACTGTCTAAATTATCTTTGAGAAATCATGGAGGACAAGTGAAGTGCCAGATGACTGGAGGAGGGCAAATGTTGTTCCCATCTTCAAAAAGGGCAAGAAGGAGGAACCTGGGAACTATAGGCCAGTCAGTCTGACATCAATCCCGGGGAAAATTTTGGAGCAGATTATAAAGAAGTCAGTCTGCAAGCACCTTGAAAACAATGCAGTGATTACTAGAAGCCAGCATGGATTTGTCAAGAACAAATCCTGCCAGACTAATCTGATCTCATTTTTTGATCGGGTAACCTCCCTTGTGGACTGTGGGAATGCGGTGGACATAATATATCTGGACTTTAGCAAAGCTTTCGACAAAGTGCCTCATGATATCCTGATTAGCAAGCTAGCTAAAAGTGGGCTAGATGGAACAACTATCAGGTGGATCCACAACTGGCTACAGAATCGGACTCAAAGAGTGCTTATCAATGGTTCCTTCTCAAACTGGGGAGAGGTGACGAGCGGGGTACCACAGTGCTCGGTCCTGGACCCAGTGCTCTTCAACATTTTGATTAATGACTTGGATGAGGAGGTGCAGGGAATGCTTATCAAATTTGCAGATGACACAAAGTTGGGTGGAATAGCTAATACTCTGGAAGACAGAAACAAAATTCAAAGTGATCTCAATAGGCTGTAGCGCTAGGCCAAAAACAACAGAATGAAATTTAACAGGGATAAATGCCAAGTGCTGCACCTAGGGAAAGGAAACCAAATGCAGTTACAGAATGAGGGACACTTGGCTCAACAATACTACAAGTGAGAAGGATCTTGGAATTGTGGTAGATCACAAACTGAATATGAGCCAGCAATGCGATGTGGCTGCAAAGAAGGCAAATGCTAATTTGGGCTGCATTAATAGAAGTATAGCTTCCAAATCGCGGGAAGTGATAATTCTCCTATACTCAGCACTCAGTAGCTAAATTTTGTGCTGCTGCCATTAAAACCCATCAACAGGTGATTTTAGCATGTTGTTAACGCTGTATTGTATGTATGAACCTCATGTATCTTGTTTCATTTTTTGTAATTTATACTAGTCATTGACTGTAATAAACAGAATTGAATGGAATGGAATGGAAACGAAACTGCTGCTGTATAATTACTTCTTACTCCTCTTTGACCTTCCCCCACAAACATCATAAAGAAAGCTGTACACTCACTTTTCTCGGTTTTATTTGTTTATTACATTTTTTAATCGCCCATCTGGCCGGCCACCCTGGGCGATGTATATTCCAACAATAAATAAAACAGATTTACACAATTAAAACAGTATAAACATTTTTTATAAACCCACCCTATATTCCCGCCTGAAATACCACGTTTTTAATGCGCGGCGGAAGCTCATCACGGAGGAGGCATGGTGAAGGTCACTAGGGAGGGAGTTCCATAACTTGGGGGCCGCCACAAAGAAGGCCCTCTTCCTAGTCTCCACCAGCCTGGCTGCTCTGCCTGATGGGACAAGAAGAATGCCGTCCATGGCAGATCTTGTTGAGCGGCCTGCTTGATGTTGCTGGAGGTGCTCCTTCAGATAAACTGGACTGAAGCCATGTAGGGTTTTAAAGGTCAAAACCAACACCTTGGATTTGGCCCGGCAAGCAACTGGTAGCCAGTGCAACTCCTTAAGCACTGGAGTGATGTGATTGTTGGTATTTCGTGATCACGCTGGCGGCTGCCTTTAACCAGGTGAGCCGCCGCATTCTGTACCAGTTTCAGCTTCCAAACCGTCTTCCAGGGTAACCCCATGTAGAGCGCAATACAGTAGTCTAGGCGAGAGGAGACCAAGGCATGAACCACTGATGGGAGCAGATAATTAGGAAGGTAGGGGTGCAACTGCCGTATCAGATGGAGCTGATACAGCGCCGCCCGGCTCACAGCTGACACCTGAGCCTCCATGGACAGCTGGGAGTCTAGAATGACCCCCATGCTGCGGACCTGATCCTTCAGGGGTAGATGTACCCCATTCAGCACCAGGTCAACATCCCCTAACCTTCCCTTGTTTCCTACCAGAAGTACCTCGGTCTTGTCGGGGTTCAGTTTCAGCATGTTCCTTCCCATCCAGCCACCCACTGCCTCCAGGCACTTGGACAGGGTCTCAATGGCCAACCTTGGTGGGGATTTGAAAGAGAGGTAGACTGTAATAAACAGAATTGAATGGAATGGAATGGAAACGAAACTGCTGCTGTATAATTACTTCTTACTCCTCTTTGACCTTCCCCCACAAACATCATAAAGAAAGCTGTACACTCACTTTTCTCGGTTTTATTTGTTTATTACATTTTTTAATCGCCCATCTGGCCGGCCACCCTGGGCGATGTATATTCCAACAATAAATAAAACAGATTTACACAATTAAAACAGTATAAACATTTTTTAGCTGTATTTTATCCACATATTGATGACACTGCACCCCAAACCTCCTGATGACCCCTCCTGATGACAGCCCCCAGTGGCTTTAGGTAGATGTTAAATAGCATTGGGGAGAGGATGGAACCCTGCAGCACCCCACAAGTGAGCAGCCGAGGGTCCGAAACCACCTCCCCAAGAACTACCCTCTGGTACCTTTCAGAGAGGAAGGACCAGAACCACTGTAATACAGTGCCTCTGATACCCAACCCCGCCAGGCGGTCCAGGAGGATACCGTGATCCACGGTATCAAAAGCCAATGAGAGATCAAGGAGGACTAGGAAGGAGCATTCGCCCCTATCCAAGGCCCTCCTCGTATCCTCCCCGTTTCTGTCCCATGTCCAGGCCTGAAGCCCGACTGACATTGATCTAAATAATCGGCTTCATCCAAGTGTGCCTTCAACTGAGCCCCCACTACTCGCTCAATCAGCTTGCCCAGAAATAGCAAATTGGAGACTGGGCGAAAGTTGTTCAAGTCTTGGGGATCCAAGGAGGGCTTCTTTAAAAGTGGTCTTACTGCGGCCTCCTTAAAGGCTGATGGCATCACTCCCTCATCGAGGGAGGCATTCACCACCGCCCTGATCCCTTCACCCAGTCTCTCCCTGCAACTCATAACGAGCCAGGATGGGCAAGGATCAAGCAAGCAGGTGGTCAGCTTCACAGATGAAAGCACCTTGTCCACTTCATCAGAAGGAAGAAGCTGAAACCGATCCCACAAGACTGGTCTACCATTGGCCTCCTCCTGCTCACTTCCTGTATCCACGATGCACAAAATCCAACTCCTAATCCGATCAATTTTATCTGCGAAGTGCTTTGCTAAAGCCTCACAGGAGGCTTTAGATTGTTCCATCGGATCCAGAGCAACTGGACCGACCAGGCTCTGAACCACTTCGAACAGCCTCCTGGGGCAGCACTTCGCAGACTCGATGGAGGCAGTATAGAAATTCTTCTTGGCTGCCTTCGCCACCACCTGGTAGGCTGAAGATGCAGCTCTAACCTGTGTTCGATCGTCTCCGGAGCGGGATATACGCCATCGACGCTCTAGCCTTCTCACATCTCGCTTCAGAGCTCGCAGCGATAGAGTAAACCAAGGTGCCGTGCGAGCTTTGTTCAGGTGAAGAGGGCGCTTCGGGGCAACTCGGTCTAATGCCCTGGTGATTGCAGCATTCCAGTCATCCACCAGGGTCTCAACCGAGCTACCGTTTGCGTGCTCCAGTTCCCCAAGCGTGTTCAGGAATCCATCCGGATCCATAAGACGTCTGGGGTGGACCATCCTAATAGGTCCTTCACCCCTGCAGATGTGTTGTGGCACCGAGAAATCTAACCCCACCAGGTAGTGATCTGACCATGACAATAGGGCGGTGGAAATACCGATTTCCAGATCATTTCCCCCCTCTCTGGAAACAAAAACCAAGTCTAGTGCCTGACTGGCTACATGGGTAGGTCCAGTTAGTATAGGGTGCAGCTCCCAGGAAGCCATGGTCTCCATGAAGTCCCGAGGTGCCCCTATGAGGGCAGCCCCCGAATGCACGTTGAAGTCCCCCAGCACCAGTAGCCTGGGGGACTGCACACGCACATCAGAGACCACCTCTAGCAGCTCGGCCAGGGAGTCTGTTGTGCAGCAGGGTGGACGGTACACGAGCAGAATCCCCAGACTGCCCTTTGGACCCAACCTCCAGTACATGCACTCAATAAACTTGGTCTCCTGGAGGGGGAGTCTGGTAAGGACCAAGGACTCCCGGTAGATAACAGCCCCTCCCCGTCCCCCAACCCTTGGCTGCTGGGCATACGAGAAACCGGCCGGACACAAGGCCACCAGAGTTGGAGCAGCGGCCTTGTCCAGCCAGGTTTCCGTAATACATGCCAGGTCCACACCCTCATCCAGGATCAAGTCATGGATGAAATACGTTTTTTGGGTAACGGACCTGGCATTACACAACAGCAAAACGCAAGGTTGGGGGAGGAGCCACACAACCCCCAGTTATCCCTTGGCTCTGGGCAGGCCTGGAACAAGGGATAGATATTAAGCATCGATCCCCTGTTCCCCTTAATCGACATGGCTCTGCCAGCATCTGCCGCTCAACAATGGTATGTTTTGCCCCCCAGAACTCCCCCCATCATCTCCCTGAGATGAACACATGCCCCCTTGCTTCTGCCGATCAGGCGGGAATCCCACCCCTAAAACCCCAACCCAGCTAAAAGAATAAAACAGTAGAGGGGCCCCTCAGGCTCCCACCTCTCCTATCTTCCCACATACAGGGGGGTAGGCCCTCGCCCTTGTATCACCCCCCAAGTGGCTCCCCCAAAGGGGTGACCCCTTTGGCGTCATCCCCTTCAGAGATGTCGCCGCCCAGCTCCGCGGGCCGGCAGACGAAGGCTTGGGTCTGCTGGAGCAACTGGCGCCAGTCCCCAATCAGTCCAGGGGGCAGCTCCTCCTGGCTGCTGCAGAGGCAGGGCCCCAGTCCAGCATGGAACCACCACTGAGGGGGGAAAGCTGGCTGAAGGTGGAAGTCACCAGCTTACCTCCTCCCTCCCTGGAGAAGCCCAAATGCTGCCTGGGCTGGCAGGTCTTCAGTGCAGTTTTCAGGGTGATTTATACTTTTAATCAGTTCTTTCTTGGGAGCTCTGTGAGAAAGCTGCTACTCCATATCTGGCGAGGCTCCTCCCCCCACCGGGCATAATTCTGTACACCTCTATCGTGTCTCCCCTCCCTCGCCTTTTTCCTAAGTTAAACAATCCCAGCCACTGTAACCTTTTTTGTCAAAAGTCTTTTGGGAGTCGAAGTAAACAATGTATCAGATCACCCCTGTCCACATGTTTATTAAAACTGTCAGAGAGCTCTAAATGGTTAATAAGACAGGACTTACCTTAGCGGAAGCCATGCTGATTCTTCCTCAGTAGGGCCTGTCCTTCTATAGGCTGACTAGTTTTATCTTTAATAAAACCAATTTCAACCAATTTACCAGGAACAGATGTTAAACTAGGCAGACTGTAATTTCCCAGATCCCCCCAGGATCCTTTTTAAAAATTAGTGTTACGTTGGCTATTCTCCAGTCCTCTAGTACAGAGGCTGATCTGAGGGACATGTTTCATATTTTTGTTAGAAGATCAGGAATTTCATATTTGAGTTCTTCTATAACTCTAGGATGGATACCTATTGGATTATGTGATTACATGATCCAGGAAGTGCTGGGGCTTTTAAATAAGAAAAAAGGAAGAAAAGCCCATCAGCATCCTCAAGCATCTCCTGAAGTCAATTTAAGTATGCACACCCTCCACAGGGCTCCCTCCCTGAAAGGAGCCGCTTGCCTGGGGGAATTCTCTCTCCCTGTTCCATTTCCAGCCTTAGTCCGTCCCTGCCTTAGTCTGTATTTCTCTTTCTTCCACCAGGAGCACTTTGTCTGGGGGAATTCTCACGAGGGGAGGGTGGTGGGCAAGAGGCCTTCTGAACTGAACTCCTCCTCTGCCTCACGCAGGCCTTTGGGGAAAGTGACTTCTCCCGTTTGCAGAGGAAGGAGTCTGGGGCTGTTTCATTTCGCAGCTGCCGTTTTCTGGCTAGATTAGAAGAAGGGCCACAGCCCACACCCTTGGCCTGCAGAAGGTCCCGGGTTCCATTTGGAGCTATTAGGGGAAAGAAGGCAAAGCGCTGAGAAACGCCCCCCCCTTCCGCTAGCTTTTCCCATTTGCCTTGCAGAAGCTGGTTCTGAGATACTGTTTTATTGGGACGACATTCAAGAAACGATCCCAGAAAAGAGGAGTTCCCTGTAAGGAGATGGTGACTTTTGGGTGACTTTTAGGGTCTCTTTTTGCACGGGCTGCTCCAAGGATCCGTGCAAAGAGTTTCATCAGAAATTGCTTAAAATTCTCATGATTTCATGATTTTACTACCTGTTTGATTGTTTTCTTTGAAACTTTGTTTTATTGCCTTTTTGGTTCTTTTGACTCTGGCTTTTATTTACCATGCTTTACATTTTGAATAACTGCATTTGCAACTGGGACATGGAATGACCCTTAAGGTAGACTGTTATAGCCTAGTGAAAGGGCCAAGGGAGAAACCAGGCTCCTCTGAGAAGTCGGGTGGGTGGGCAGGGTCCAGTGGAGCAAAGCACTCCGTGGTATCAGGCAAAGGAGTGCTGGAGGTTGCCTAGCAACAGGTCAGAGTTCCATCCTGCCGCTCTGGCAGTTACAGGGTCCTACAGTCAGGGCCAGGCAGGAGGTCCCAGCGCCAGGGTCTTGGGGCAGGATAAGTGCAGGGCTAGAAGAGGAGAAGGAATCGGGGGAGGGTGCTTTGGGGGGGCAAGAGGGTGAATCTGCTTTGGGTAGAGTGTCTCAAGGGGAGGGGGAGTTGGGGGCTGGAGCAGCGCTACAGATGCCCCGTCCAGAGAGCCGCTCGTGAACTGGACAAGGTTTGGGCCTGATCCTCTTCCGTCCTCAGTCAGACTCCGGGGGAACAACTCCCACCGCCATCTCCCCCTGAGTCTGGGTCTTCCCCTCTCTTCCTTAGCCAGGGCTTGTGACCTCTGCAGGATGTGACCTCCTCCCAGTCTCAGGAAAGGAAATGGGACCCTTTGCGTCCTCCTGGAGGCAGAGATGGAGCCGAGAGGGAAGAGCCACTGGGATCAGCGGGAAAAGGCCCCCGCACCGTCCAGGATGGGAGCAGTGGGGAGCTCCGAAGAAGGACGGGGCCGGAGAGCCCTGTTAAGGAAAAACTCCATTTGTAATCCTTGGATGCAGAAAGAGAGAACTTTATTAACACAGCTGTGTGGAAGCTGGACACGCCCAGTTCTCCGAACAAATCCAGGAAGGAATTTTTATACTTTCTGGTAGGCAAGCAGAAAAGGATGATGGTAGCGAGAATCAACGTTGTGATTGGTTATTCGCATGGGAAGAATGTGGTCTCATCTTGTTTCCTTACGGCTCCCAACAAGAAAGTTACATCTTCACTCAACTTGTACTGGCTTAAACCAGGTCTGCAGTTACACAGTCAGCAAAGTTATATAAACTCCAAATATTGCTTTTTTTTGGTTGTTTTTTGTTTTAAATTTGTTTATTTGAATTTTAACATATACAAGACAACCGAACAACCAACAAAACATCTAATCCATTACAGAAATTGTATTAGATCAGCACAAAGTAAATCCCCCCCCCCCCCGAACCAACATTCAAAGGAACAAATCTGGCTGGGCACCTTTTCCGGAGTCTTTTTCGGCCATAAAGTAGTCAGTTTTGTGATAGGTGGATATTTGTAAGTTTATTGCATCCAAATGTACTGGAAGGCTTGAGGTATTTTTGTTGTAGATGTTCTGTATGAAAATTGGATAAAAGGCCACCATTCTGCTTCAAAAGAGTTTGTTTTCTTCCCCCCCCCCCTGCAATTCTCAATTTTTGAGTTAGTTTTTCAATTAATGCAATTTCCCATACCACATTATACCAGTGATTGATGGTTAGCCCTTTGGCATCTTTCCATCCTCTTGCTATTAGTAATTTAGCAGCTTGTAATAGAAATCTTATTAGGTTCTTGTATAATAAATTTTTATTATCTCTTTGAAAAATGTTTAATATTGCTAATTCTGGAGTTTTAGTTATCTCTGTCCCTACAATTTTAGATATTTCTTTGAAAACTATTGTCCAGAAGCGGGATACTTGCTTGCAGGACCACCACATATGTTTGTGTGATCCGATTTCTCCACAGGCTCTCCAGCATAGGGGAGAGTAGTTCTTATTAATATGAGATATTTTGTGAGGAGTCCAGTGCCATTTCTGTATTATTTTCAGCGAGAGTTCTTTGAATTTTGTTGAAATCGCTTTAAACGGGAATTCATCCCATATATTTTCCCATTCTTCATCTTCTATTTGCATTCCCCATTCTCTTTCCCATTTTCTTTTAAGAGGAAGGCTATTTCCCATGTCTGTTTTTATCAGAAGTGCATATAAATCTGACATTAATCCTTTTTCCTGATCTGTAAAAGTTAATAATATCTTTTCAAATTGTGTCAGATCTCTGGTGCCTTGTTTTTTCACATTCTCTAGTCTAATGAATGAGCTTATTTGGTACCATTGTAACCAAGTAATTGCCGTATTTCGTAATGTGTTTCTCCATGTGTCTCTTGGTAGTGGTTGTGAGTTATTATATAAGTCTCGTAATATCAATAGGTTATTATTTTTCTGTGATTCTCTAGATATCTGTATGTCTTTAACTGGAAAATTTGGGTGTGCATAGAGTGGTATTAATGGTGAAATTCCTGGCATCAGTGTCTCCTTTCTTCGTTTCCATATCTTTAATATTATTTCCATATTGGAGTGTTGATTTTGTATACCTTGTGTTATTCGTTTTTTGACAAAGGGTATTGTGTGTGGATTATCTTGTGCTAACAAAAAAATTTCTATTTTGACCCAATGTTTATTTTTATTATCTGCCATGAATGATAATAGATGTCTCAGTTGGTAAGCTTCATAGTATAATTTAGTGATGGAATTCCCCACCCTCCATCAATGGTGGGTCTGTATCTGAGATTTCTTGCCATACGTGGTTTCTTACCATTAAATATAAATTTTTCTAGGGTGTCTTGCCATGATTTAAGCCATCTCATAGGTACTTCTATGGGTAGAACATAAAATAAGTATGTGAATTTAGGTATGACTATCATTTTGATGGTGGCTAATTTGTTCATTGTGGTTAAGTTCAATCTTTTCCATCTTTTGAGGTCTTTCTTGATATTTTCCCATACTTTGGAATAGTTTAGTGTGAAGGTTTTGTTTGGGTTTTTTGCAACTTGAACTCCTAGATATCTAAAGGCTTTGTGAACTATAGGAATTTGTAGATTTTTAGAAATGTCAAGTTGATTGTTTGCCCCTATATTATAACTCATGAAGTCAGATTTGTCGTAATTTACTTTTAAGCTAGACGCTGCTTGAAAATCTTGCAGTTCTTGATGTAGTGGTTGCAATGCCTCTATTGGGTTTTGTATTGTTAATATCAAATCATCAGCATACATGCTGAGTAAGTATGGTTGATCTTGAATTTGTATACCTTGTATAGCGTCATTATGTCTGAGTCTGTCTGCTAGAAATTCTATAACTAAATTGAATAACAGAGGGGATAGGGGGCAACCCTGTTTGGTTCCTGCATTTAGTTGAAAAGGGCGTGAATCATAAGAATTGGATCGTATATTTGCTGTTGTTTTGTTATATATGGCATTAAGAATGTGAGAGAAATTTGGGCCAAAGTTGTACACAGATGTGCTCTCCAGTAAGAACTGTAAATTAACACTGTCAAATGCTTTGAACAAGTCTAGAGCAATTATGGCTAGCGGGGTGTTTGTTTTTTTACTGTATTTTATTATGCTATATAGCCTGCGTACAGGGTCTGCTATATATGTTTTTGGAATAAAACCATGTTGATCTTCATGTATTATTTCTCCTATCACAAATTTTAATCTATTAGCCCATATGGTGGTAAATATTTTATAATCTATATTTAATAAAGAGATGGGTCTGTATGATTCTGGGAGCTCAGGATTTTTCCCTGGTTTTAATATCAAGATGATTCTGGATTGTGTCCATGTGTTAGGAAGTGAGACTCCATCTAGAATTTCATTATATAATGACAATAGTCTTGGGGCTAATAATTCTGTATATGCTTTATAAAATTCACTTGTAAAACCATCGGGTCCCGTTGACTTGTTGGGTTTTTGTGTTTTAATGGCTTCTGTTATTTCTTCTATCGTAATCCTTTGTTCTAGGATTTGTTTACTTGCTTCAGTTAGTCCTGGGATGTTTGTTTTGCTCTGATACTTTCTAATTGTGTTCCTGTCTTTTTCTTCCCCTTTGTATAGTTTTTCAAAATAATCTACAAAAATGTCACCCATCTCTTCTATGTCATATGTTTTATTCCCCTGTTTGTTTTTAAGAGCATTTATTTTGTTTTTGTCCCTCCTTTTTTTTACCCTGTTTGCCAAGAGTTTGGATCCCTTTCCATCAAATTCATAATGTTTTTGTTTAATATATAGTAAATTTATCATGGTTTGATCTAATTCCAATAAATTTAATTCTGTCCTTTTCTTCTCCATTTGTTGTCTGATCTTTTGTTCCCCTGTTCGTTTATATTGTACAGTAAGTCTTTCTAGTTCTAATTCTGTTTCTGATTTTCGCGTCCGTCTCTTTTTATTCATGTGGCTCATCTCTTTGATACTCAGTCCTCTAAGAACCGCTTTCATTGCTTCCCATCTGGTCCTTTCTGTTGTGTCCCCTGCTTTATTTTCTGTGAAGTAGTTGTCTATTCCCTTTTGTAAATTTTCTCTGCTTTCTTTGTTTGTTAAAAGAATGGGATTGAATCGCCATATATAATTGCTCTTGGTATAGTTGTTTACTGTGAGTTGGACAGATACCGGTGCATGGTCTGTCACTTTTATGGGTCCTATATCTGCCACTGTGACGTTTTGCATCAGTGTACTAGTTAGCATAATTGTGTCTAGCCTTGAGAAAGTTCCATGTACCCTGGAACAAAATGTGTGTGTGTAGTCTTTGTTGTTAAGTTCTGCCCATACCTCCCTTAAATTAAATTTGTGAATTATGTTTAAAAGTTTTCCTGCTCGTGTGCTATGTGAGTCTGTTTTATTATATAATCTTATATCTTTTTGTACTTTTCTAGGTTCAGCTTCTTGCATGTTCCAATTAGTGTCTGCTCCAATTATTGCCTCTGCTTTTGAAAAGGTTCTCAACTTTTTCAAAACTTTATGTAGGAAGTCTAGCTGTCTTTCGTTTGGACTGTATAATGAGGCTAATACTATTTGTTTGTTTTGATTTAGTGTTCCCTCTACAAATATGTATCTGCCATTGGGGTCTTTCTGTACTTGCCGTATTGCAAAGTCCACTGTGTTATGTATTAATATTGCTACTCCCCTGGATTTGTTTGTTCCTTTTGCTATATGTACAGTTTTCCATTGACTACTGTTAAAAATTCCTTCCCTTTTTTGGGCTTTGTGTGTCTCTTGTAGAAATAGTATTTTTGGTTTTAGATCTCTTATTAGTTTATGAAGCCTCGCCCTTTTTAACTGATTCCCCATGCCTTTAATGTTTAGAGTTAGCACCTTAAGGTCTCCCATGGTATATGCCAATTTCTGTCTGCCTTGCCCATTATCGCACCCAGCTCAGTCGTGTCCTCCCTCCCTCCCCTGTCATTCCCCAACCTTCTCATTTTCCCTAACTTTAAAACTCCTTTGCAGCTCTCTCTTAGCATAACTAAAGCTGCGAATGCAGGTGAGATCCTCCCCTCCCCTTACAGAGAGAGTGATTCACGTGTTCTTCACCCTGCCTTGAGGCTATGGTTTGTTCTTTTCAGATTCCTTAAAACTATAACTGAGCAGGTCAATCTATTCCTTCATAGATTGACTACATAGAGGCAAGAATTCCCCCCCCCCCTATTTTATCAATGGTTTAAAACAGCGTGACTCTACAAATAAAGAATATTTTCTCTCCCCTTTGGGGCTAGTCTCCCTCCTCCCTTTTCCTCCCCCTTCCCTTTGCTATGCATTTGAATATTTACACTTCAATTGTCTTTCACTTTGTTTTTGTCACCTCCTGTGGTTCACTGTTACTCAGTTTCTCTCATCTCTTCCTTTGTGGCAGAGTTCTCAGGATTCTTGGGGTCTGTGGATTTTCATAGTCATTTCTTTCCCGCCTGTTTTTCCGGTGTCTGTTTACAGTGTTCCAGCCATCTCCTTGTGGCTCTTGGCCTGCTGCTTCTTCTCCATTATCTGTTTCTTCCTGAGTAGCCTCTGCCGGGAGTTCGATGCTTAGTGTTCTGAATAGCTCAGTCATTTCCAGGGGGGAGGCTGCAATCAGCGTGTGTCCCTTGTTGGGGATTATTATCTTGAAGGGGAATCCCCAGTGATATTTCAGCCCCAGTTCTCATAGTTTCAATGTGTAGGGCTTGAGGAGTCTTCTTTTCTGCAGCGTCTCTGGTGCCAGGTCTTGCATAATCATTACAGGTTTGTCATTATATTTTATTTCTTTTAAAAGTCTTAGCTTTTTAAAGAATTCATCTTTCTTATTGTATCTGCTGAAACATATTACCAAGTCTCTTGGAAAGCTGGAGTTTTTTCTTCTGGGTCCTAGTGCCCTGTGAGCTCTTTCTAAGTCATCAGCTTCTATCGGGCAGTCTGGAGTTAATGAGGTCAGCCATTTTGCTATAAAAACCTTAATGTTTTCACCTTCAGCTTCTTCTTCCAAGTTTTTTATTCTCAGATTACACCTTCGGTTGCGATTTTCTTGGTCTTCAATCTTTGATTTATTTTCCGCTACCGCTCTTTGTAGGGTTTTTATCTTTTCCTCCTGTTGCTGAGCTTTTTCTGCAGCTTTATTTGCTGTTGTTTTTACTGCCTCCACCGTTTCTGTTATTTCCTTCAATTTGGTGTCCAGCAGTTCTGCCCAATGGTTCATCAGTTCTTGTTTTAATGTTTTTAATTGTTGTAATATTGCCTCCTTCATTTCGTTATTCGATATCTGTGCGCTTGATCCTGGCTCTTCTGTGTGTTCTCTGTCTTCTCCAGTAGCCATTTTTATTCTCTGAGTATGCTGTACTGCCTTGTGCAGTGTTTTTCTTTCTTTGTAGGGAAAGTAGTGTGTAATCTCGCTGTTTTTCGTTTTGCTAGATTCCTCTGTCATTCCCCATCAGAACTTTAAGTTTTTGTTGCTTGTTGGGCTTTTTAAAATGTTGTAGAGTCCTCCTTTTTAGTTTTAGGGTGAGGAGCTCTCCCTCTACGCCGCCATCTCTTAGGCGTGCTAGCTCCGCCTCCCCAAATATTGCTTTCTACTGACAACAAGCAACCTGAACTTTGCCTTCACAGTCCGAGTGGTGGCGGCAGCGCCAGGCCGGAGGAGGAGGAGTGCCGGCGTTTCAGGGGCTTTGGCTACGGGACAGCCGAGGGCCCCCGAGAGGTCTGCAGCCACCTCCACCACCTCTGCCTCCAGTGGCTGAAGCCGGAATGGTGCCCCCAGAGGCAGATCCCGGACCTGGTGATCCTGGAGCTGTTCCTGGCCGTCCTGCCCCTGGAGGAGGAGTGCTGGGTCCAGTAGTGCGGGCCGGAGAGAAGTGCCCAGGCGGTGGCCCTGGCGGAAGGCTTCCTCCTGAGCCAGGCAGAGGACCAGCACCAGGTGGGAGAGGCTCCAAGGGGCGGAGATCTTAAAAATCCCCAGTGATACGTCCGCATCTTAAAAATCCCCAGCAGCAGCCCAAGAGGGGCATGTCTCGTTCCCCCCTCGCTGAATGGTTCTGTGGTGGTTCAGAATGTGTGGATCTGGCCCAACTTGCAGGGAGCACAGGACAGTAAAAGGGGGCTGGGAAGTTCCAGGGAGGGAGGGGATCTTCCTTCACTAGCGGTACAGTCCTCCCAGCAGAAAGGGGACGTCTGGGAGCTTCAACGTCTCCTCTCGGATGGTTAAAGGAGCGGGTTTGGGACGCCCTGTTCTAGTCCTTTTTGAATGCGAGGGTTGATCTGCTGGCCTCAATCCAGAGTTCCTTGTGTGCCCACTTGCCAAAGACCCGGCCGTGAAGGAACTGCAGGGCTTGGGAGGCAGAATGAGTGCAGAGGGAGGCTTGAGGGCAGAGGCCAGAGGAACTTGGAAACGCTGCCGCCCACCCGAGGCCTCTGCCCACCCCACTCCTTGCACACTAACACCATAATCAGACTTCCACACCTGGTCTCCTCCCTCCTCTTCCAGGTCCAGGGGATGGAGGTCCATGTGACCACGGATTCTGGAGAAGCAGAGAAGGCTCCCTCGGGGGACAGAGGTGTCTCCTCTCAGGGTAAGGATCACGGGGGAAGTTTGAAGATGGGCTCCCTCTGACACCTCTGCTTGACTTCCATGGGCTGCTTTTGCGTTCCGCTGGAGCCTCCGTAGGGAGGAGAAATGTGTTTCTAACATGTGGGAAAAGGTAATTTCTTTCTATAGATTAAGACTTCATCTAAATCTAAACTGGAACTTCGAATGATGCCCCAAACCAGTGTGGAGACTGGCTTGGTTCACACAAGGAAATAATTACAAAGTGTGTACGAATTAACAAGTATCTCCCCACCTTCTTTCTTGGTCTTCCTCTTAGGAAATGGGAGTACTCTCGTTGACAGTGGGGGGACACTGGGGGTGCCTTCTTGGCCTCCTCCTCTTGGTGCTGGAGTGGAAAGAGCTTCTGGGCAGCCGGAACAGGTACGGGGGGGGGGCTGGGGGCTCAGTCCCCTGCACGTCTCTCTGGGCCTGACAGGATCGTCCCTCCCAGGTGGCTGCCAAGAGGGCTCTGAATGTTGCTCCTGGAGCCCGGATCCTGCAGGAGGGCCTCCCTCTCGCCTCCCCTTTGCTGCCCCTTTTGCATGCTCTGCTCAGAGAAACCCTTCCTCTTCCTCTCCCTCTTGCAGGCCCCGGTGTCCTATGAGGATGTGGCTGTGTGTTTCACGGAGGAGGAGGCGATTCTGCTGGATCCGGGCCAGAGGGCTCTGCACAGGGAAGTCATGGAGGAGAATTGCAGGAATTTGGCCTCTCTGGGTAAGGCTAGCTCTTTCCCTCGGCTGAGGCCTCCTGGAAGGCAGCATGGCAACTGTTTTTATCTGTGTCCCTCCATTTGTGGGGGATTTCCTGGCTGTTGAGTTTCCTGGGGTCCTAGACTGAGGCTTCTTGGTCCAAGGGGGAACCTGTGACTCCCCAGCTCTCTCGCACTCCCATGTGGAGGAGTTCCAAGACCTGCCCAAACTCTCTTTGACCTTGATGGGTCTGGTGAGAACAGGGGCGGGCGGAGGGGAGGCTTCAGCCTGGGTGGTTTGAAGTTCCTAAACAAATTTAATAATCAGAAGTTCCGGAAGTAATTCCTCTCTCTCTACCCTTTTCCAAAGGACTTCCAGTTCCCAGATCTGATGTCATCTTCTGCCAGGGAGAAGCAGGTGACCCCTTTGTCCTGGGCGCTGAGGAAGGGGAGAGACCAGCAGGTGGGTGCTTAGCCCTGGCTGAACCCTTCGTCCGTGGGCTGTGTGTTCTCCTACGAGGTGTTTCCTATGTTTGCAGACCACAACTCTGTGCTCTCCAGGAGATCTGATGGAGAAATCGCCATGGAATAGCTGGAGGGACTCAGTCAACTGGGAAAAGGCTAGTTTGTGTCTAACGTGTGGGGAAGACATCTTTTGAATACCAGTCCTGAAGGACCATACCCTCATTTCATTTTATGTTACATGATTTTTTAATTACACTACATCCCAACTTTTACCTTCTTGCATGAAACGCAAGGGGGCTTACATGGTCCACCTCTTCCTCTGTTTTATCCTCGCATCAACCCTGTGAGGTAGAAAATGACGGGCATGCTGTGAATTTCGTGTGGGACACACGAGGGGGTGGGGAGTGGCTGCATGCGGCCAGCACGTCACCTATCCCTATTCTAGATAAAAGCTTGTTCTTGTTCATTTTATGTAACATAAAATGAAATGAGGGTATGGTCCTTCAGGACTGGTATTCAATAGATGTCTTCCCCACACGTTAGACACAAACTAGCCTTTTCCCAGGGGGGGGGGGGGGGGGGGCATGCGGTTTCTCCAGAAAGTCCTGCTGCCTTCAACCAGTGTTGAGTAAGGGGAACTAGTGTGTCACGTGATTTGGAAGCTATACTTCTATTAATGCAGCCCAAAAGAGCATTTGCCTTTTTCGCTGCCACATCACATTGCTGACTCATATTCAGCTTGTTTGATCTACCACAATTCCAAAATCCTTCTCGCTTTGCAGCATTGTTGAGCCAAGTATCCCGCATCCTGTAACTGTGAATTTGGTTTCTTTTTCTTAGGTGCAGCACTTGGCCTTGATCCCTATAAAATTTTATTTAATTCTATTTATTTAAATTCTATTTAATTAAACTATTAAAGTCTCTTTCTTCATTCTTTCAGCTGATGGGAGAAACAGTAATAAAAACTGCAAAGAGCAGGAAAGGAAAACTGAAGGTGAACAGAAGCGGCAAATCAAATTCACATTCTTTGAAGAGGTGGACTTCCACGAAATGGCAATGCTAGAAGAATCTTTGGAAGGAAACAAAACAGTTGTTCAGAATGGAGAGAAAGTGCGGACATGTTCTCAGTGTGGAAAGAGCTTGAGTCAGCGGATATACCTTACCGAACATCACAGAATTCACACAGAAGTGGAAACCTATAAATGCTTTGAGTGTGAAAAGCAATTCAGTCCCAGCTCAGGCCTTACCTTGCATCAACGAACTCGCACAGGGGAGAAGTTGCATTATACATGCTCAGAATGTGGAAAGAACTTCAAATACAGCTTCAACCTTAAACGACATGAAAGAATCCACTCAGGAGAGAAGCCCTATAAATGTTCAGATTGTGGAAGGAGCTTCATCTCGAGCTCCGAGCTTAACTCACATCATAGAATTCACACGGGGGAAAAGCCCTATAAATGCTCAGAGTGTGGAAAGAGCTTCAATCAGAGTTCTAACCTTCAAAAACACCAAAGACTTCACACAGGGGAGAAGCCCTATAAATGCTCAGAGTGTGGGAAGAGGTTCATCTCGAGCTCCAAGCTTAACTCACATCATAGAATTCACACGGGGGAAAAGCCCTATAAATGCTCAGAGTGTGGAAAGAGCTTCAGTGACAGTTCTAGTCTTAAACAACACCAAAGAATTCACACAGGGGAAAAGCCCTTTAAATGCTTAGAGTGTGGGAAGAGCTTCAGTCGGAGCTCCCACCTTCAATCACATCACATAATTCACACAGGGGAAAAGCCCTATGAATGCTCAGAGTGTGGGAAGAGCTTCATCTCGAGCTCTGAGCTTAACTCACATCACAGAATTCACACAGGGGAGAAGCCCTATAAATGCTCTGAGTGTGGGAAGAGCTTCATCTCAAACATTGAGCTTAAATCACATAATAGAATTCACACGGGAGAAAAGCCGTATAAATGCTCAGAGTGTGGAAGGAGTTTCAGTCAGAGTTCTAGTCTTAAACGACACCAAAGACTTCACACAGGGGAAAAGCCCCATAAATGCTCAGAGTGTGGAAAGAGCTTCACTAACAGCTCCCACCTTAACTCACATCACAGAATTCACACAGGGGAGAAGCCCTATAAATGCTCAGATTGTGGAAAGAGCTTCAATCAGAGTTCTATCCTTAAACGACACCAAATACTTCACACTGGGGAGAAGCCCTTTAAATGCTCAGAATGTGGGAAGAGTTTCAGTCGGAGCTCCAACCTTAACTCACATAACAGAATTCACACAGGGGGAAAGCCCTATAAATGCTCATAGTGTGGAAAGAGCTTCAGTCAAGAGTTCTAGCCTTAAACAACAAAGACTTCACACAGGGGAGAAGACCTAGAAATTCTCAGTGTGGAAAGAGCTTTCTTCAAAGCAAGTGCATGGAGTCACATGAATGAGCACATGGAAGGAGGCATCTCTTAAGTCCTTGCACTCGTGGGAATGTGGGAAGCCCCTCCAGTGGAGCACAGCCCTTCCTGTTTTTAATGTTCCTGTTTTTATTAGTGCAAGGTTTTATCGTTTTAAATTCTTGCACACCACCTGCTTGGGTTTTTAGTGGATAAGGCAGTATCCTTATCAAAATGAATAATACATAAAATAAATACAGTAATACCTTGGATTGAGCGCATAATTCGTTCCGGAACCGTGTTTGTTCCAAAACACTCTTATATCAAAGCGAGTCTCTGGTGGGCGTGAGCAGGGCCGATTTCGGCCTGCTACGCCTGCTCGAGGCGAGCGGTTACATCCCTACACTACTTGTCTTGCAAGGCGTCGCTTCTTTATCAAGTCAAAATTTTAAATTTTTTTTGCTTGTCTTGCAAAACGCTCTCAGACCAAGTTACTTGCAATCCAAGGTATTACTGTAGTTTGCTTCTTGAAATCTGCATTGAGGGTGTTGGGTTTTGTTTTTGTTTTGGTTCTCTCTGTTCTGTTGACTTTGTGCTAGAATGCTTCCATCAAATGATGCAATACTAGTTAATTTGTCTCCTCTTTGAGTCGATCCTTGCCGAGGAGGGTCAGGATTCGTTCCATGTGCCTGGCTGGCCTCCCGAGTACAGGGTTGCCTGAATCCCTTGGAGCTCCAGGTGTCAGGATCTGCTCCCATCAGCACAGCGCCACAGCTCCATCTAGTGGTCGCTTCCAAGACAGCAGCCCTGCTGTCTGCAGAATCCTGCCCCAAACCTGCTCCTGCTCTCAGGCCTGCCAATGCAGGAGCTGGGAGCTGCTGGAGGCCCCATAGAAGGGCTTCCTCTGCACTCCGGCCTTTGCCACAGCAACACAAGCCTCAGTGTTGTCTGCAGCCGGTTCCTGCTTGCAGCAACCAACCTTGAGCCTTTCTCCCATCCAGGTGCCAGCTTTGACCTTGGCAGGGAAGGAATTCTTGTTTGCTATGGTGTAGGGCCTGTGAGAATCCATTTGGAACCAGAAAGCATCTTCTATTTTCCTTGGCCTGAGAGAGGCCTAGAAAGCATCCTACCCCCCCAGCCCTCCTTGCTGCTGCCGCCGCCGGAGGACCCCCACCGCCATCGCCCTACCTGGTCCTGCGCTCCGGCGAGCCTCCGTCGCCTGCGGAACCAATGCTCCGGCACGCTGGAGCCCCACCCGCGCTCTGTTTTGGCGCGGGGAACCATGGCAACGGCTTAAACAGCCCTGTTGCCATGGTTCCCCCCCCCCCGCCAAAAGCAGCACAGGGTCCTGTCGCGTCACTTCCTCCGTGCCGGAATTGACGCGACGGGACCCTGCAGACAGGGAAGACAGGGGCCTTGCTCCTGTCTGCGGGCTGCTCGGCTACATCCCTACTTCAAAAGGCCCCACCTTCTCGGGTTTCTTAATATACTGCAAGGTCCCGGCAGTCCCAAAAATGTGACGGAGGGATTTCTGCTGGGCTTCCTCGAGCTTTTCTTCAGTGACTGCAGTTGGGAAGAAACCCAGGTAGACCCATGCCAATTTCACCTCCTGTCGGGGCAAGAACAGTCATGAGAATGAAGGAAACCCCAGGACCGCCTTGCAGTGCCAAGGCTCAGCCAGCTGGGCAGTATATGAATGACAAAGAAACCGGTGTGCCCTCTGAAGCGCGTACAGAGTGCTACCCCTTGACTTAGTAAGAATAACCACAGCCAACTCCAGTGCATCTAAGATTAAGTCGTCTGGAGGAACAGCTCAAATTGGGGCTGGACAGGGTGGCCAGATGCCAAGGAAATATATTGCTGTGAAAGCTACACCAGCCGTAATTTCTTCTTCTGCACAAGTATTAAAGATGCAGGAGCCGATTTCTTCTTTATCTGGATGCCCTGGGCTAGAGTCCTGCCCACCATACACATTGCGCTATCGACCTATTTTGTTAATGTTGACATTAAAATATTAAGAGCAATTTTGGCTGATAGATTGCATAGATTTCATAGCTAGTGTGGCGTAGTGGTGAGAGTGTTGGACTGGGACTCGGGAGGTCCGGGTTCTAGTTCCCGCTCAGCCATGAAACTCACTGGGTGACTTTGGGCCAGTCACTGACTCTTAGCCTAACCTACCTCACAGGGTTGCTGTGGGGACAAAATGGAGAGGAGGAGGAGGATTATGTAAGCCGCAATATAATAAATAAAATAAAATAAATAAAATCATTGGAAGGAGTTATTACAACACTTGTTCGATCTGATCAGGTGGGAGTCATTATAAATCAACAGGGAGGTGATAATCTTAGATTAGTAGTTGATCCGATACAAATAGAAATACAAATAGAACAGACGCAGCTGCTATAATTTCTTTGGATGCTGAAAAGGCCTTTGACAAAATTCATTGGAAATTTATTTTTGCTACGTTGAGAAACTTTGGCTTTCCCATGGAATTTTTAAATTGGGTTTAAAATTTGAATTTTTAAATTTAACCCCAAGAGTGAGAGTTAAGACTACTGGGTTTTTCTCAGACTATTTTATACTTGGGAGACAATCTTCTATCTGAAGGGCTGTCCAGTCCAAGTTCAGTTTACATATACTGAACCCTAAGAAAGAAGAGCAGGGTCCTGGAGGTTGCCCATTGGCAGCACGTGGACGTGGACCACAGGCTGAGCAAGGCACACACATCACCTGGTCACAATTTTGCCCACTACAGTGAATCATGTATTGCATTGTTGTCTAAATTATAGTCATCATTTCTATAAATTAACACATGCAGATTTTATGCAAAGCTATATCCTCTCTTTTTGGTGATACATTTCCTCTTCTGGAAAGTGGCCACCCTAATTGCCCTGCCCTGTAAGTTGCCCTTGGACTGCTGAGCTGAAAAGAAACACACTCTGGCCCAGAGGACAATGGGCTCCTGGGTTGGGTGTATGCACGGGGTTTTTTATTTTATTTATTATATTTATACCCCACCTTTTTTCCTGCAAGGAATCCAGGACGGCTTACATAATTCTCCTCCTCTCCATTTTATGGAGAGTTGGTTTTGTATTAGAATCTATTGTAAGCCACCTTGAGGATCTGTGGATGAAAGAGCAGGGTATAAACCTTCAGAGCAAACAAGCAGCAAGTGAGAGGACTAACTCACCCCTGGACAATGCCTCCTGAATTCAACTGTATATTCTTCCCCTGTATCCCAGCCTCCACTTCCCTTCCTTGTAAGTTCCTTGGGGCAGAGACCTGCTCTCTTGTACTCTGTACTCATACACGTTTATGATCATCCACTGAAACTACAGTGTTCCTTGGCTGCCGCCACACGGCTGCGGACGGCCTAGAACCCTGCCAGAGACAACCTTTCACAGGGCCCAGCGACGTGGTGAGCGGAGAGCTGTGGCCCAGTGAGTCAGTTTGCGATGCCAATGTCACCATGCAGAGCACGGCTGTCCAGGATCCCAGACGCTCTGTTCCGTTCCCCCCCCACTCCCTGCCTGGCCCCGGTTTCCTCCACAACCGGCAGTCGGCACTCATGTGGTCACTGCACATGCTCAGTCCACATTGGGTTATTTGGGGGGGGGTTCCCTCCCCACAAGTTTCCCCCCAAAATGTTTTTGAACTTTTCCAAACCCTGAGGTTCCTCCAAACCTGTGTGTGGCCGCCAACTCTTACGCATTGGTGGCGCTGTTTTTGCTACACAAGCAATGACATTCACGGCCTGAACATCAGAAATAGAGGGAGTAGAGGTCAAAATACGGCTGGGCACGCCTCGTTCCCCCCCCCCCCCCGCCCTCTGCCCGCCTCTTTATTTCCTGGGGCCCATGGGGGGGGGCGGAGCGACACTTTCCAGGGGATCCTCCTCCCCCTCCTCCCCTCCTCCTTCCTCGCTGTCTCTTCCCAACTGGGGGCTGCCGAAAACGGGGAGGGGCCGCTCTCCTGCAGGGGGGGGCGTGTCCCTCAGCGCAAAGAGCTTCCAAGGAAAACCCTCCCTCCCCGCCGGAGCCCCACATTCGCCCCTTCAGAAGCCCCTCCGGGGTGGGGGCATCTCGGCCTGCGCTGCCCCGCTGCGCACAAAGGCGGTTACGTGGCAGAGGAGGCTGCATAGCAACGGGGTCAGGTGACCGGCACTGGGCCAATCAACGTCGTGAAGAGACGAGCCCTTCCTGCCGCACCGGACGGCCTGCGTGGAGGGTCTGGCGGGGAAGAAGCGGCAGCCGCTGCGGGAGGTTTTTCTTTTCCTTTTTCCTTCAGGCCGGAGCAGGTTTTTTTAAGAGAAGGCGGGAAAGGCGAGCGAGCGAGCCGCGTCTCCCCCCCCCAGACCGAGGAGCCCCCCAGGCAAGGGACACGCGTTCGGGGGTCGTGGGGAGGGGGTGCTCTGGCAGTGGGGGGGCGTCTGTGGGGCAGCTTGGGGGTGGCGCGGTTTAAGCTGTGGCGGCTTGTGCGACTCGACTAGGATTTCGCTGACCCAAAGGGCCTCTTTCTGCCCGCCCCAGAGCTTAGAGACGGGGTCATTTCCTACCTTTTCTCAACAAGGTCTGGCAGTTGTGGGTCATTTCTGAATTTCTTTGAGCAAGAGGTGGTGGTTGTGGGACGTTTTTTAAAAAGAAATCTCAGCAAGACGTGGTGTGGTGGTTGTGGGGCAGCTTGGCATTTCCTCTGAGTGAAATCTTTGCAGGGGGACTTTTCCCAGACGCCTTTCCGAAGCCGGCTGCAGGATCCTGCTCAGGAGACAGGCTGGGGCCCATCGGGGGTGCTGGTTGCTGCAGCACCTTTTCTTCCTTACACTATTTTTTAAAAATATATTTTGTACTCTGGGAGCACCTGAATGGGCAGGTGCACAGTTATAGATGCTCATCTTTTAATTTCTTAAATATTTATTTCAAACTAGTTATTTACTAAATTTACTTTAGAGTATTTTTATCCTGCTCCTCAGTCAAAAAGGCTCCTGGAGGGGCTTACATATGATCAGGAAAAGAAGACAGTCCCGGCCTGCAGGCTTACAGTCTAAAAAGACAAAACACACAAGGAAAAAGAAATAGGGAGGAATGAGGGGGGGAAATAACGGTGCAATCCTATGCATGTTTAGACAGAAGTAAGTCCTACAACTCTCAGCATCTCCCAGCTGCCCGTGGTGCCTGGGGAATTCTGGGAGTGGTAGGAGTTATTTCTCTCTAGACCTGCATAGGGGTGCATCCTGAGTCTCCCAGTAGGGTGGATGGAATGGTCCTGCCTGCCCTTCTCATCTCCCCCAGCACAGCCTGCTGGAATGGCCTTCTTAGGCCTGCTTTAAGGGTAAAACTTTCACAAGGTGGCGTACAGGATAAACATTGCAGAAGTATACAAACAGGCCATTTTTACCCATTAAAAACATTTTATTTGTAAACTATATTATCTTTTTAAAGAAGAACATGGGGGCTTATTCCAAGGAAACCGTGTTCAGCATAAGGGTAGCAGAAGCAAACAACTCCATTTCATTCCTGCAGTCGTCCTGGTGACAGGATTTATATAAATGCAAAATTACACATGCTCAGGGTATTATATTTTTTTAAAGCAGGGCTGGCAATCAGTTGTACAGCATGGAGGGGCATTAATCTTGGGTCTCACAGCTGAAGTAGTGCTCATGGGTGTCCAAAGGCAGCTGCGGGCTGGGATGGAATAAGAGCATAACAACATGGGAAGAGCCCTGATGCTGGATCAGGCCAAAGTGGCCCCATCTCGTCCAGCGCTCTGTCCGCACAGTGGCCAACCAGATGCCACAATGGGAAACCCACTAGCAGGACATGAGAGCCACAGCACCCTCCTGCCCATGTTCCCCAGCAACTGGTGTACATAGGCATTCTGCCTCTGGTCCTGGAGGTAGCACATAGCCATCAGGAGTAGTAGCCATGGCTAGCCTTCTCCTCCTCCATGAATTTGTCCAATCCCCTTTTAAAGCCCTCCAAATGGGTGGCCATCACTACATCTTGTGGAAGTGAATTCCATAGTTCAGCTATGTGGTGTGTGTGAAGAAGGACTTCCTTTGATCTGTCCTGAATCCCCCACCAGTCAGCTTCATGGGATGACCCAGCTGGGTTCTAGTTATGAGAGAGGGAGAAAAAAATGTCTCCCTGTTCACTTTCTCCACACCGGGCATAATTCTGTACACCTCTATGACATGTCTCCCCTCACTCGCCTTTTTCCTAAGTTCAACAATCCCAGCTGCTGTAAGCTTTTTTGTCAAAACTCTTTTGCGAGTCCAAGTAAACACTGTATCGGATCACCCCTATCCACATGTTTGTGGAAACTGTCAGAGAACTAAATGGTTAGTGAGACAAGACTTACCTTAGCGGAAGCCATGCTGATTCTTCCTCAGTAGGGCCTGTCCACACGCAGAGTAGCTTTATCTTTAATAAGGCTTTCAACCAATTTACCAGGAACAGATGTAGAATCATAGAAAAGTAGAGTTGGAAGGGGCCTACAAGGCCATTGAGTCCAACCCCCTGCTCAATGCAGGAATCCAGGTCAAAGCATCCCTGGCAGATGACTGTCCAGCCGCACCTTGAATGCCTCCAGAGTGGGAGAGCCCACCACCTCCCTAGGTAGTTGGTTCCATTGTCTTATTGCTCTGACCGTCAGGAAATTTTTCCTGATACTTAGGTGGAATCTGGGTTCCTGTAATTTGAGCCCATTATTCTGTGTCCTGCAAACTGGGATGATCGAGAAGAGATTCTGGCCCTCCTCTGTGTGACAACCCTTCAAGTACTTGAAGAGTGCGATCATATCTCCCTTCAGTCTCCTCTTCTGAAGGCTAAACATGCCCAGTTCTTTCAGTCTCTCCTCATAGGGCCTTGTTTCCAGTCCCTTGATCATCCTTGTTGCTCTCCTCTGAACCCTCTCCAGTTTGTCTACGTCCTTCTGAAAGTGTGGTGCCCAGAACTGGACGCAATACTCAAGATGAGGCCTAACCAGTGCCGAGTAAAGAGGAATTATCACTTCACACGATTTGGAAGCTATACTTCTATTAATGCAGCCCAAAATAGCATTTGCCTTCTTTGCAGCCACATCACATTGCTGGCTCATATTCAGTTTGTGATCTACCACAATTCCAAGATCCTTCTCACTTGTAGTATTGTTGAGCCAAGTGTCCCCCATTCTGTAACTCTGCATTTGGTTTCCTCTCCCTAGGTGCAGCACTTGGCATTGATCCCTATTAAATTTCATTCTGTTGTTTTCGGCCCAGCGCTCCAGCCCATCAAGATCACTTTGAATTTTGTTTCTGTTGGGAGGAAATTCAAAAAATTGGGAGGACATTCAAAAAACGATCCCAGAAAAGAAGAGTTGCCTGTTGCGAGATGTTGACATTTTGGTGACCTCATCGTCGTCGTCCTCCTCATTATTATTATTATTATTATTATTATTACATTATGTAAAACAAATACAAAAAGAAAAAAAAACAAATACATATAACTACTATAGTGCAGCCATCACCATGGGGCCAAGAAAATTTCTACATAATCATTATTATTCAATATTCCAAAAAATACATCATATCTTGACATGGCTTACTCCCCTTTCCCTTTACTGAAACATAGTCTAGGAATGGTCCCCAAATATCCTTAAAATTATTTTTCTGTAATTGCCCCTTTTTACATTTGATACTGCAAGTTAATTTATCATTTAAGGTGATATCCCACACCTCTTTCTACCAGTCAATAATTAGAAACTGATGTTGAACTTTCCATTTCCTTGCTACCATTAATCTCCCTGTGGTTAATGGCTTCCCCCGTTTGCAGAGGAAGGAGTCTGGGGCGCTCGTTTTTCAGCTGCCATTTTCCAGCTACAGGAAGGGCCACAGCCCACACCCTTGGCGTGCAGAAGGTCCCGGGTTCTATCCCAGAAAAGAGGAGTTCCCTGTTTCGAGATGTTGACTTTTGGGTGACTTTTAGGGTCTCTTTTTGCACAGGCTGCTCCAAGGATCTGTGCAAAGAGTCTCATCAGAGATTGCTTAAAATTCTCATGATTTCATGATTTTACTACCTGTTTGATTGTTTTCTTTGAAACTTTGTTTTATTGTGTGGAGGAAGGGGGGGCTGGCTGGCCCGCCACACCCCCACCCTTTCCTACTCCAAAGGAACCAAGACCCCCAGAGATCTCAAGGTACCAGATTGCCAGCCTCAGCTGTCTGCAATCCTACTTGGATCTCTGTTGAGGGACTCGCCTTTAATTCTGTAACCTGGATTTAGATACTGAAGCCACAGAGTACCGTACTACAAAACCCATGTGGGGTAAACCAAGACAAGGTTTATTCTGGTAGCATTTTACAACAAGATTAGGGAAATGAGAGAAGCACACAAAATAAAGAGAGAGACACTTTAGTACACAGAAATAGAGCTAAAACACAATAAAACCTGATTCCTTAATATCTCTCAGGCATACACCTATGTTACCTGAGGGTATTCTCTTCAAGGGTTAAATCCAGCACAGCCTTGCCGCCCGAGGAGAACTACTCCATCTACCCGCAGGTCTGAGATGGGTAAAACTCCCACAAGGCTTGCCTTCACTAGAGCCCTCATCCAGCTCATTTCACCAGGAGCTAATTGGGGTCGGATCCGGATGCCCCCCCCCAAAGGCTTGGGGCCTCTCTCTGCCTTGCCGCCATCCCCAATAGCCAGGGTAGCCGGTAGCCACGCGATCCAGGACAAAGACAAAGACCAAAAACCACGCCTTGGGAAATATACCTTTTCCCCCCTCCCCTCCTCTGCTGCCTCTTAGCCAATCACCATGCACCTCACCTGGCCAGGCAGGGGGAAGGGAACTCATGGCTTGAACTATTTACATATGAAAGCCCTAGAGGCTTTTTCCTCCCAGCCCCCTCAACTGGCCCCACTTGGCTTACACATGAGGAGGCGTGTGTGTGTGTGCGCGCGCGCATGCATGCATGCAGAAACCCCCAAGGGCCCCTCTTTCCACACGCTAACTATGCACACCCCACCCCAGCCGGTTCACACCTGAGGTGTGTGTGTGTACCCCCAAAGGCTCGTTTCTCCACATATTGCTTTTTTGGTTCTTTTGACTCTGGCTTTTATTTACCATGTTTTACCATTTGAGTAACTGTATTTGCAACTGGGATTTATTGTATTTCATTTATACTTGAGTGCTCCTGAAGTTTTACCTTCTGCCATCAGCAATCCACCTCTGACTGATGGGGAGAGCTTTCATCCAGGGCGGGAACACCTCCCGCCACCCCAAATCTCCTCTGCCCTGCAGTATGCGATGAGAAGCTGCCCACCCTGCAGGGCAGGTTTTTAAGTAGACTGCCCAGTAAAGGGTTAAGATAGACTGTTATAGCCTAGTGAAAGGGCCAAGGGAGAAACCAAGCTCCTCTGGGAAGATGGGTGGGTGGGTGGGCAGGGTCCAGTGGAGCAAAGCACTTGGTTGGTATCAGGCGAGGGAGTGCTGGAGGTTGCCTAGCAACAGGTCAGAGCTCCATCCTGCCGCTCTGGCAGTTACAGGGTCCTACAGTCAGGGCCAGGCAGGAGGTTCCAGCACCAGGGTCTTGGGGCAGGATAAGTGCAGGGCTGGAAGAGGAGAAGGAATTGGGGAGGGGGCTTTGGGGGGAACAAGAGGATGCATCAGCTTTTGGCAGAAGGGTCTCAAGGTGAGGGGGAGTTGGGGGCTGGAGCAGCACTGGAGATGCCCCGTCCAGAGAGCCGCTCATGAACTGGACAAGGTTTGGGCCTGATCCTCTTCCATCCTCAGTCAGACTCCGGGGGAACAACTCCCACCCCCATCTCCCCCCGAGTCTGGGTCTTCCCCTCTCTTCGTTAGCCAGGGCTTGTGACCTCTGCAGGATGTGACCTCCTCCCTGTCTCAGGAAAAGAAATGGGACCTTTTGCGTCCTCCTGGAGGCCGAGATGGAGCCGAGAGTGGAGAGGGAAGAGCCACTGGGATCAGCGGGAAAAGGCCCCCGCACTGTCCAGGATGGGAGCAGTGGGGAGCTCAGGGGAAGGACGGGGCTGGAGAGCCCTATTAAGGAAAAACTCCATTTGTAATCCTTGGATGGAGAAAGAGAGAACTTTATTAACACAGCTGTGTGGAAGCTGGACATGCCCAGTTCTCCGAACAAATCCAGGAAGGAATTTTTATACTTTCTGGTAGGCAAGCAGAAAAGGATGATGGTAGCGAGAATCAACGTTGTGATTGGTTATTCGCATGGGAAGAATGTGGTCTCATCTTGTTTCCTTACGGCTCCCAACAAGAAAGTTACATCTTCACTCAACTTGTACTGGCTTAAACCAGGTCCACAGTTACACAGTCAGCAAAGTTAAGGTCATTCACTTATATAAACTCCAAATATTGCTTTCTACTAACAACAAGCAACCTGAACTTTGCCTTCACAGCCCTAGTGGTGGCGGCAGCGCCAGGCCGGAGGAGGAGGAGTGCCGACGTTTCAGGGGCTTTGGCTACGGGACAGCCGAGGGCCCCCGAGAGGTCTGCAGCCACCTCCACCGCCTCTGCCGCCAGTGGCTGAAGCCGGAACGGTGCCCCCAGAGGCAGATCCTGGACCTGGTGATCCTGGAGCTGTTCCTGGCCGTCCTGCCCCTGGAGGAGGAGTGCTGGGTCCAGGAGTGCGGGCCGGAGAGAAGTGCCCAGGCGGTGGCCCTGGCGGAAGGCTTCCTCCTGAGCCAGGCAGAGGACCAGCACCAGCTGGGAGAGGCTCCAAGGGGCGGAGATCTTAAAAATCCCCAGCAGCAGCCCAAGAGGGGCATGTCTTGTTCCCCCCTTGCTGAATGGTCCTATGGTGGTTCAGAATGTGTGGATCTGGTCCACCTTGCAGGGAGCACAGGACAGTAAAAGGGGGCTGGGAAGTTCCAGGGAGGGAGGGGATCTATCTTCACTAGCGGTACAGTCCTCTCAGCAGAAAGGGGACGTCTGGGAGCTTCAACGTCTCCTCCCGGTTGGTTAAAGGAGCGGGTTTGGGACGCCCTGTTCTAGTCCTTTTCTAATGCGAGGGTTGATCTGCTGGCCTCAATCCAGAGTTCCTTGTGTGCCCACTTGCCAAAGACCCGGCCGTGAGGGAGCTGCAGGGCTTGGGAGACAGAATGAGTGCAGAGGGAGGCCTGAGGGCAAGAGGGACTTGGAAACACTGTCGGCCCCGCTCCTTGCATGCTAACACCATAATCAGACTTCCTCACCTGGTCTCCTCCCTCCTCTTCCAGGTCCAGGGGATGGAGGTCCATGTGACCACGGATTCTGGAGAAGCAGAGAAGGCTCCCTCGGGGGATGGAGGTGTCTCCTCTCAGGGTAAGGATCATGGGGGAATTTTGAAGATGGTCTCCCTCTGACACCTCCGCTTGACTTCCATGTGTTCCCCTTGAGGCTCCGTAGGGAGGAGAAATGTGTTTCTAACATGTGGGAAAAGGTGATTTCTTTCTATAGATTAAGACTCCATCTAAATCTAAACTGGAACTTCGAATGATGCCCCAAACCAGTGCGGAGACTGGCTGGCTTCACTCAAGGAAATCATTGCAAAGTGTGTACGAAGTAACAAGTATCTCCCCACCTTCTTTCTTGGTCTTCCTCTTAGGAAATGGGAGGACTCTCAGAGACAGTGGGAGGACACTGGGGGCGCCTTCTCGGCCTCCTCCTCTTGGTGCTGGAGTGGAAAGAGCTTCTGGGCAGCCAGAACAGGTAATGGGGGCTGTGGGCTCAGTCCCCTGCACGTCTCTCTGGGCCTGACAGGATCGCCCCTCCCAGGTGGCTGCCAAGAGGGCTCTGAATGTCGCTCCTGGAGCCTGGAACCTGCAGGAGGGCTTCCCTCTCGCCTCCCCTTCGCTGTGTGAGAGCTGGACTGACCCGGGTTCAAAAGCTTCCCTAGCCAGTGACCCTCAGTCCCAGTCACGCAGGCGGAAGGAGGAGATAACAGCAGTTAATAAAGATTAAAGAGTTCATTTGTAAGACCCAATTACATGGGATTAAGGCAAACAATGCATCTCTTACTCACTACATCATTGCAGATACAAATCCAATACCCCAGTGGTAAGGCTAGATGAAGTGAAGTCCAGAACAAGAGACATGTCGAGTCGAGACGAGCAAGACAGCAAGTGAGAGGAGAAGTGAAGCTATCAACAAGTGTGTTAGCTTTATACCCTGCACCTATAAATAGGATATTACTCACCCCAGTTGTATAACCTATTCATCAACATATTGATTCCAAACCTGTCCAAATTGCTGAGTCATATCATCTTGAGACTATGTCTCGTGACCAACGACCTTGTGTACTTGAACTCAAGAGACACCCACCAGGTCAGGTGATAATCTCGATGTCAGGTGGTAATCTCGTTCTGCCTATGCAAAACCTAACATCCCCCTGCTTTTGCATTTGTCGCAGAACGTGGTTATTTACCTCATACAACAGCAACAGCTTTGTTGACATCTGATGCTGTTCCTTCATCTATGGACTTTAATAAAAAAACTTTCTGCAGGAATGACTTTACCTGCCAGAAATTTGAACCACCATCAAATCACTTCTGATGTATCCCTCCTTATGACACAGTTTTATTTGCAGACCCAAAACGTTGTGTATTGCTATCTGCCTGCAGCATAGCAATCCTGCCTTGGTTTCCTGAAAAAACTGTAGTAGGTTTTTCACATCAATCCCAGCATCATTTAAACATTTTTAACACATGCAATAACTATTCAAGCTTTACAATAGCATAATAGCACAATACATAATACAATGTATTCAGTTCAATTTCAGTTGAACTCTAACCTTTAAATGATTGTTTCTACAAAATCAATCAAACAAAGTATGGTTATAAAAATAACAAACTTCAGGTGTGTTCTTGTTGTTCTTACTATCACAACCACAACTGGCATTTCTGTGAATCTGTAAGCCACCTGTGCTCTGACTTGTAACATAGTCTGAAGTGTGATGTTCCCTCCAGATAACACTCAACTCCTTTTCAGAGCTCTCCAAGCATGTCCTGTTGGTCTAACAGTCTGCCCATTACACTGACAGCAATACCTGGCCTTGTTGCTTGTACAGTAAAGCTCAACAGCCCAATGCTTCTGTGTAGCATTCAAACTGCTTTTCCATCAGCATGTGCTTGAAAATCCTCAATTATTTGGAGTCTCTCACTGAGTTAACTTTTTCCAAAATTCTCAATCACATCCATGATATTTCTCTGGTTTGTTGCAGTAAGTACTGCCCTCTTGGTTCTCCCTCAACTTCTATTTACAAATAAACAGTTGATCCACCACCAAGCAGTTTCATTTTCAAATGAAATTCCAAACCCTGGATCAATTATATCATATTGCTTTTATCTGTCCAGAAAAAACAATAGATCATCCATTTAACAAGTACATACAGTCTATGTCCCTGTTCTTCCTGTTTAACAAACAAACATTGATCTGCCTCTCTGTGCAAATCTCAATTCAGCAATGTTTGAGTTCAAAACAGAATTCCAGCCTCCAGCTGATTCTAGCTTTCCTACAGAAAAATATTCTCAGTTTTCCAAAGACTTCCTCTTATTTAAAATGCTTATGTTCCAATATTTCAACTGTGAAATATTCATACATTTCTCCACATTCTTAAACATCAGTCTAACTGTTTCCAAAGCAAATTGTTGTTGCACTCACTCATGATTATCCAGCTCCTTTACTTCAGCAAAACTCACAAGCAACCAATCTTGTTATTTTGTCATATAACCTTTTCCAATCTGGTTAGTTTTCATTTAAAAAAATCTATCTGGTAACAATGAGTTCCATGGACTGCTGTTTCTTTCACCAGCTTCCATGTTTTGTTCTTTATCCAAAGAATTCAACTCAGCCTGCATAGCCTGAAGCTATGGTTCAGCTTCCTTAACAGACAATTTTTCACCTCTTTGAAATTTTGAGTTTCAAATGCAAATTCATCCTGATATCTCACAGGTTGTTTGACTCACCTGTTCTTTACCTCATCAGTTATCAGGTTCCTGTTCCAATGAAATTTGCACCAATGATGAACAATCATTTGTTTAGCCTCCACTAAACCAAATGTGTATCAGAGTTTGTCAAATTTACCTGACTGTCTTTCAGCAAATGCTTCTCTATTTTGACTCTGAACTTGATGCATCTCCTGCATTAACAGAATTAATTTTGAAAAATCTCACCTTTTCATTCAGCATTATACTAAACACTACTAGATAATCTCACTATCCAAGTGTTATTCATGTGAAACACAATATTCTCATTTCTAGAAAAATCTCATGTAAGCTCCCTTACAGATTTCTTCTAACTTTGAGGTGTATGTACCTACATATCAGATCCAAGATCCTGAAATGTTTCTCCAGAAGATTCTTCCTTCTACACTACTTTCTATAAGGTGTACAGTTCAATACAGAACTAAAACTTCTATCATGTACATAATCAAAACATTTAAGAGTTTCTACCCAAATCTCATTATCCAAATTAGTATCATCTCTTCTGAGTGTTTGTTTACTCTTCCACACAATCCATGTGTTCAGTATCACATCCTGTTAGAAATGCATCTAAATATGCACTGAATTGAACTTCCCCCATATCTCAAAAGAAATAGGTAACATGGGTAATATGCTTGTTTCTCACCCAAGCACAAAACACCTTGACTTTGTTCAAAACTCCAGCTTTCTATCTAACATGTACACAACCTGTACTTCGTGTATTGATCAATTGACATCATGAAATAACGTGCCTCTCCTCTAAAAACCATCAGAGTATCCACAAGATCACCAAGAACAAATTTAAATGAAATGAACTGGTTTTTCAGCTTGCCTTCCAGTTTACCTGTTGAAGCTAGCATCCCTTGTTTATGTGCACAAAATTACCTTTCATCTGAAAATTACAATTTCCAAATGCTTTCCCCACCACATTTTGCATTTTCTTTCACAGGCCTGTGAATCTAAATGATCAAACATCATGTGATATGCATGCATGTACATGTCATACATATAAGCATTTAACTTTTTTATAGTTGCAACAGTACAACTTTCCATTTCTTTATTACACCATTACAGTATAAAAGAAATAATCCATCTCTTAGCTTTGCCATATAAACATACCTAATTATTCAGTAGTTCACATTTTGCTACAGAAAAATACACAATATACTCAAGTCATATACATTCAGTACATTTCCTGACATTTTCAAGAGCATATATTACACTTTCTTGATTCCAAGTTATCCAAACTTTCAAGAAATACAGTTTCAAAAAACATGACTGTTAAACTCCTGACCATTTGCATAGTCCTCTTTCTGCTTATTTATGTCCAACACAGAAAGCTTCGTTTAAACAATCCACTGTTTCTGCTCACAACAAAATAATGTCCATTTTGTTATGTCCTGGGTTAAAACACAAAGTTTTTCCCATCAGCAGCACCCCTGCTGATTTCAAGCTCCTTCTGTGATCCCACATGAAGAAAATGAAGAACAGCTTCTCATTTTAAGCACAGCTTTCTCTGTTCAAAACTGCCGCGCTGTTTTTCTCCTACTGTTTTAAAACCATGCCTACGCTGGTTTGATACAGCCTTCCGTGTAGTAAAGTTTCCCAAGATATGTTCCTGTCACACGTGACTTTGCTGCGACATGACGCTCCAGACGCTTTGCCCACGTCAGACGTAATCCACGCATTTGTAATCCAAGCCACTTGTTGATACAATGCAAAAGATAGCTGATCCGCTGCTGAGCGAAGAAGCAAACTGTAAAAGAAATATGATCCTCCTGCTGTAGTCTTGACTCAAATGAGTAGACACAGAGCCTCCTGGAGATATTTCCTTGCCCGTTACAGCTCCTTGACAATCACTCCAGCAAGCTGTGGAAAACGAAATCCTTGTGTCCAGCGTTGTTCACTTTTCAGCCTAGTAGCTGCCCGAACCGGCACCCCCGTTCCAGCTTCTTTTCACAGTCTGTAGCCTTGGATTTTGCCAAGCCTGGCACCTCCGTTCCAGCTGCTTCCAAAACGAAAAATCCTTCGTCTTTCTGTCAGTTGTGCTGCATTCCAAGCCGCTGTTATCAGCACCCAGCTCTAGCAACATGCATTGCCTTCCCGGTTTATTTACAAACCGTTCTTACAAATAGTAAACAAATCCTTTAACTCTATAACTGCCGAATTTCTCCGTACTGCGTCTCTGTGGGCTTATCTGCCCATCTGAGATAACCATCAGGCTTATCTCTACTGATTATCTGGGCCCATAACCAGATGTGAGAGCTGGACTGACCCGGGTTCAAAAGCTTCCCTAGCCAGTGACCCTCAGTCCCAGTCACGCAGGCGGAAGGAGGAGATAACAGCAGTTAATAAAGATTAAAGAGTTCATTTGTAAGACCCAATTACATGGGATTAAGGCAAACAATGCATCTCTTACTCACTACATCATTGCAGATACAAATCCAATACCCCAGTGGTAAGGCTAGATGAAGTGAAGTCCAGAACAAGAGACATGTCGAGTCGAGACGAGCAAGACAGCAAGTGAGAGGAGAAGTGAAGGAGAAGTGAAGCTATCAACAAGTGTGTTAGCTTTATACCCTGCACCTATAAATAGGATATTACTCACCCCAGTTGTATAACCTATTCATCAACATGTTGATTCCAAACCTGTCCAAGGTTGCTGAGTCATATCATCTTGAGACTATGTCTCGTGACCAACGACCTTGTGTACTTGAACTCAAGAGACACCCACCAGGTCAGGTGATAATCTCGATGTCAGGTGGTAATCTCGTTCTGCCTATGCAAAACCTAACACGCTGCCCCTTTTGCATCCTCTGCTCAGAGAAACCCTTCCTCCCCCTCTTGCAGGCCCCGGTGTCCTTTGAGGAGGTAGCTGTTCGTTTCACGGTGGAGGAGGCGGCTCTGCTGGATCCGGGCCAGAGGGCTCTGCACAGGGAAGTCATGGAAGAGAATTGCAGGAATTTGGCCTCTCTGGGTAAGGCTCGCTCTTTCCCTCGGCTGAGGCATCTGTTTTTATCTGTGTCCCTCCATTTGTGGGGGATTTCCTGGCTGTTCAGTTTCCTGGGTTTCTAGACTGAGGCTTCTTGGTCCAAGGGGGAACCTGTGACTCCCCAGCTCTCTTGCACTCCCATGTGGAGGAGTTCCAAGACCTGCCCAACCTCTCTTTGACCTTGATGGGTCTGGGGAGAATAGGGGCGGGTGGAGGGGAGGCTTCAGCCTGGGTGGTTTGAAGTTCCTAAACAAATTTAATAATCGGAAGTTCCGGAAGTAATTCCTCTCTCTCTACCCTTTTCCAAAGGGCTTCCAGTTCCCAGATCTGATGTCATCTTCTGCCAGGGAGAAGCAGATGACCCCTTTGTCCTGGGCGCTGAGGAAGGGGAGAGACCAGCAGGTGGGTGCTTAGCTCTGGCTGGACGCTTCGTCCATGGGCTGTGTGTTCCCCTACGAGATGTTTCCCATGTTTGCGCACAACTCCTCTGTGCTCTCCAGGAGATCTGACAGAGAAATCGCCAGAGAATAGCTGGAGGGACTCGGTCAACTGGGAAAAGGCTAGTTTGTGTCTAACTTGTGGGGAAGACATCTATTGAATACCAGTCCTGAAGGACCATACCCTCATTTCATTTTATGTTACATCATTTTTTAATTACACTACATCCCAACTTTTACCCTCTTGCACGAAACGCAAGGGGGCTTACATGGTCCACCTCCTCCTCTGTTTTATCCTCGCATCAACCCTGTGAGGTAGATCAGGTTGAGGGTGAATGACTGGGGCATGTGCCGGGGGTGGGGGGGGGCGGTTTCTCCAGAAAGTCCTGCTGCCTTCAACCATTGCTGAGTAAGGGGAACTAGTGTGTTACGTGATTTGGTAGCTACACTTCTATTAATGCAGCCCTAAAGAGCATTTGCCTGTTTTGCAGTCACATCACATTGCCGGCTCATATTCAGCTTGTTTGATCTACCACAATTCCAATATCCTTCTCGCTTGTAGCATTGTTGAACCAAGTATCCCCCATCCTGTAACTGAATTTGGTTTCTTTTTCCTAGGTGCAGTACTTGGCCTTGATCTCTATAAAATTTTATTTAATTCTATTTACTTAAATTCTATTTAATTAAACTATTAAAGTCTCTTTCTTCATTCTTTCAGCTGATGGGAGAAAAAGTAATAAAAACTGTAAAGATCAGGAAAGGAAAACTGAAGGTGAACAGAAGCGGCAAATCGAATTCACATCCTTTGAAGAGGTGGGCTTCCACGAAATGGCAATGCTAGAAGAATCTTTGGAAGGAAACAAAATAGTTGTTCAGAATGGAGAGCAAGTGCGGACATGTTCTCAGTGTGGAAAGAGCTTGAGTCAGTGGATATACCTTACTGAACATCACAGAATTCACGCAGAAGTGGAAACCTATAAATGCTTTGAGTGTGAAAAGCAATTCAGTCCCAGCTCAGGCCTTACCTTGCATCAAAGAACTCACACAGGGGAGATCTTGCATTATACGTGCTCAGAATGTGGAAAGAGCTTCAAATACAGCTTCAGCCTTAAACGACATCAAAGAATCCACTCAGGAGAGAAGCCCTTTAAATGTTCAGATTGTGGAAGGAGCTTCATCTCGAGCTCCGAGCTTAACTCACATCATAGAATTCACACGGGGGAAAAGCCCTATAAATGCTCAGAGTGTGGAAAGAGCTTCAGTCAGAGTTCTAGTCTTAAACGACACCAAAGACTTCACACAGGGGAGAAGCCTTTTAAATGCTCAGAATGTGGGAAGAGCTTCATCTTGAGCTCCAAGCTTAACTCACATCATAGAATTCACACGGGGGAAAAGCCCTATAAATGCTCAGAGTGTGGAAAGAGGTTCAGTCACAGTTCTAGCCTTAAACAACATGAAAGACTTCACACAGGGGAGAAGCCCTTTAAATGCTTAGAATGTGGGAAGAGCTTCAGTCGGAGCTCTGAGCTTAACTCACATCATAGAATTCACACTGGGGAAAAGCCCTATAAATGCTCAGAGTGTGGGCAGAGCTTCACTCACAGCTCCCACCTCAACTCACATCACAGAATTCACATGGGGGAAAAGCCCTATAAATGCTCAGAGTGTGGAAAGAGCTTCAGTCAGAGCTCCCACCTTCACTTACATTACAGAATTCACACGGGGGAAAAGCCCTATGAATGCTCAGAGTGTGGGAAGAGCTTCAGTCACAGTTCTAGCCTTAAACAACACCAAAGACTTCACACAGGGGAGAAGCCCTTTAAATGTTCAGAGTGTGAGAAGAGCTTCATCTCGAGCTCTGAGCTTAACTCACATCACAGAATTCACACGGGGGAAAAGCCCTATAAATGCTCAGAGTGTGGAAAGAGCTTCAGTCGGAGCTCCCACCTTCACTTACATTACAGAATTCACACGGGGGAAAAGCCCTATGAATGCTCAGAGTGTGGGAAGAGCTTCAGTCGGAGCTCCCACCTTCAATCACATCACAGAATTCACACAGGGGAGAAGCCCTATGAATGCTCAGAGTGTGGGAAGAGCTTCATCTCGAGCTCTGAGCTTAACTCACATCACAGAATTCACACAGGGGAGAAGCCCTATGAATGCTCAGAGTGTGGGAAGAGCTTCATCTCGAGGTCTGAGCTTAACTCACATCACAGAATTCACACAGGGGAGAAGCCCTATAAATGCTCTGAGTGTGGGAAGAGCTTCATCTCGAACATTGAGCTTAAATCACATAATAGAATTCACACGGGAGAAAAGCCGTATAAATGCTCAGAGTGTGGAAAGAGCTTCACTAACAGCTCCCACCTTAACTCACATCACAGAATTCACACAGGGGAGAAGCCCTATAAATGCTCAGATTGTGGAAAGAGCTTCAATCAGAGTTCTATCCTTAAACGACACCAAATACTTCACACTGGGGAGAAGCCCTTTAAATGCTCAGAATGTGGGAAGAGTTTCAGTCGGAGCTCCAACCTTAACTCACATAACAGAATTCACACAGGGGGAAAGCCCTATAAATGCTCATAGTGTGGAAAGAGCTTCAGTCAAGAGTTCTAGCCTTAAACAACAAAGACTTCACACAGGGGAGAAGACCTAGAAATTCTCAGTGTGGAAAGAGCTTTCTTCAAAGCAAGTGCATGGAGTCACATGAATGAGCACATGGAAGGAGGCATCTCTTAAGTCCTTGCACTCGTGGGAATGTGGGAAGCCCCTCCAGTGGAGCACTGCCCTTCCTGTTTTTAATGTTCCTGTTTTTATTAGTGCAAGGTTTTATCATTTTAAATTCTTGTACACCACCTGCTTGGGTTTTTAGTGGATAAGGCAGTATATCAAAATGAATAATACATAAAATAAATACAGTAATACCTTGGATTGAGCGCATAATTCGTTCCGGAACCGTGTTTGTAATCCAAAACACTCTTATATCAAAGCGAGTCTCTGGTGGGCGTGAGCAGGGCCGATTTCGGCCTGCTACGCCTGCTCGAGGCGAGCGGTTACATCCTACGACTACTTGTCTTGCAAGACGTCGCTTGTTTATCAAGTCAAAATTTTAAATTTTTTTTTGCTTGTCTTGCAAAACGCTCTCAGACCAAGTTACTTGCAATCCAAGGTATTACTGTAGTTTGCTTCTTGAAATCTGCATTGAGGGTGTTGGGTTTTGTTTTTGTTTTGGTTCTCTCTGTTCTGTTGACTTTGTGCTAGAATGCTTCCATCAAATGATGCAATACTAGTTAATTTGTCTCCTCTTTGAGTCGATCCTTGCCGAGGAGGGTCAGGATTCGTTCCATGTGCCTGGCTGGCCTCCCGAGTACAGGGTTGCCTGAATCCCTTGGAGCTCCAGGTGTCAGGATCTGCTCCCATCAGCACAGCGCCACAGCTCCATCTAGTGGTCGCTTCCAAGACAGCAGCCCTGCTGTCTGCAGAATCCTGCCCCAAACCTGCTCCTGCTCTCAGGCCTGCCAATGCAGACCGGTTGGGAGCTGCTGGAGGCCCCATAGAAGGGCTTCCTCTGCACTCCGGCCTTTGCCACAGCAACACAAGCCTCAGTGTTGTCTGCAGCCGGTTCCTGCTTGCAGCAACCAACCTTGAGCCTTTCTCCCATCCAGGTGCCAGCTTTGACCTTGGCAGGGAAGGAATTCTTGTTTGCTATGGTGTAGGGCCTGTGAGAATCCATTTGGAACCAGAAAGCATCTTCTATTTTCCTTGGCCTGAGAGAGGCCTAGAAAGCATCCTACCCCCCCAGCCCTCCTTGCTGCTGCTGCCGCCGGAGGACCCCCACCGCCATCGCCCTACCTGGTCCTGCGCTCCGGCGAGCCTCCGTCGCCTGCGGAACCAATGCTCCGGCACGCTGGAGCCCCACCCGCGCTCTGTTTTGGCGCGGGGAACCATGGCAACAGGGCTTAAACAGCCCTGTTGCCATGGTTCCCCCCCCCCCGCCAAAAGCAGCGCAGGGTCCTGTCGCGTCACTTCCTCCGTGCTGGAATTGACGCGACGGGACCCTGCAGACAGGGAAGACAGGGGCCTTGCTCCTGTCTGCGGGCTGCTCGGCTACATCCCTACTTCAAAAGGCCCCACCTTCTCGGGTTTCTTAATATACTGCAAGGTCCCGGCAGTCCCAAAAATGTGACGGAGGGATTTCTGCTGGGCTTCCTCGAGCTTTTCTTCAGTGACTGCAGTTGGGAAGAAACCCAGGTAGACCCATGCCAATTTCACCTCCTGTCGGGGCAAGAACAGTCATGAGAATGAAGGAAACCCCAGGACCGCCTTGCAGTGCCAAGGCTCAGCCAGCTGGGCAGTATATGAATGACAAAGAAACCGGTGTGCCCTCTGAAGCGTGTACAGAGTGCTACCCCATCTGGAGGAACAGCTCAAATTGGGGCTGGACAGGGTGGCCAGATGCCAAGGAAATATCATCATCATCAGGCGATCACTCGTGACCGAGTAAGATTGTCTTCCGGGATAAAAGGAAGAAATTCTAAAGAAGATTGTGTAGACTCTAGCGATGGGTCCGTAAGTGACTGTGGAGGCCAATTCTAGATCCACACAGCTTCCCACAGTGAGGACACAGGTTACCAGATAGAAGATGGTCCTGTAAAGGATTCATTTGACGTGCTTTTCGCTTAGCACGTTTCTCCCTTTAGCCTTGCACTCGGGCTTCTTCAAAGTCCATGGAACCTTTGTGAAAGGCCAACCTCCAGTTAGATCGTTCATGGGCCAGAGCTTCCCAGTTTTCGATGTTTATATTGCATTTTTTTAGATTAGCCTTATGAACATCTTTAAACCTCTTATATTGACCACCGATATTCCGCTTTCCATCCTTGAGTTGGGAGTAAAGTAACTGCTTTGGGAGACGGCAGTCAGGCATTCGAACAACATGACCGGTCCACTGAAGTTGGCGTTGAAGGATCATTTTTTCAATGCTAGTAGTCTTTGCTTCTTCCAGTACACTGACATTTGTTCGCCTATCTTCCCAAGTAATTCGAAGGATTTTCCGGAGGCAACGTTGATGAAACCTTTCAAGGAGGTGGAAGTGACGTTTATAGATAGTCCATGTTTCGCAGGCATACAATAAAGTTGGTAATACAATGGCTTCATAAACCAGTGTTTTGGTCTTCTTACAAATATCCCGATCCTCGAACACTCTATGTTTCATTCGAGAAAATGAGGCACTTGCGGAGCTCAGACGATGCTGGATTTCACTGTCGATGTTAGCTGTAACAGAAAGATAGCTGCCAAGATAGAGAAAATGATCGACATTTTCCAGTATTGTCCCGCCAAGCTGGATAGATGGCATCACCAAAGGATTGGCTTGCACTTGCTGATGAAGCACTTTGGTTTTTTTGATGTTAAGTGAGAGACCAAGTTTTTCGTATGCTTCTGCAAAAGCATTTAGGATAGTTTGGAGATCATCCTCTGAATGTGCGGAGACCACATTATCATCAGCATACTGAAGTTCCACAACGGAGGTTGTAATTACCTTACTTTTTGCTTTCAGCCTGCTGAGATTAAAAAGCTTTCCATCTGTTCGATATATAATTCCCACACCGGTGGGAAGTTTCCCCTTGACAAGATGTAAAACCATGGCGATGAAAATGGCAAATAATGTTGGGGCGATAACACATCCCTGTTTAACACCTGATCCCACTTTAAATGGAGCACCATGAGAGCCGTTGTTGTCCAAAACCGTTGCCGTCATGTTGTCATGGAGAAGTCGCAAGATATTCACAAATTTATTGGGGCATCCAATTTTCATAAGGATAGTCCAGAGAGCTGTACGGTCTACAGTATCAAAGGCCTTAGCCAAATCGATAAATGCCATATAAAGGGGTTGATTTTGCTCCCGGCATTTTTCTTGGAGCTGACGTGCAGTAAAAATCATGTTTACTGTCCCTCTAGAGGGGCGGAAACCATATTGAGTTTCAGGGAGGATCTCTTCTGAAATAGATAGAAGACGGTTTGCGAGAATCCTAGCAAATATTTTACCTGCGGTTGCTAAGAGAGAAATGCCCCGATAGTTTCCACAGTCTGTTCTATCACCCTTCTTAAAGAGAATATATTGCTGTGAAAGCTACACCAGCCGTAATTTCTTCTTCTGCACAAGTATTAAAGATGCAGGAGCCGATTTCTTCTTTATCTGGATGCCCTGGGCTAGAGTCCTGCCCACCATACACATTGCGCTATCGACCTATTTTGTTAATTAATGTTGACATTAAAATATTAAGAGCAATTTTGGCTGGTAGATTGCATAGCTAGTGTGGCGTAGTGGTGAGAGTGTTGGACTGGGACTCGGGAGATCCGGGTTCTAGTTCCCGCTCAGCCATGAAACTCACTGGGTGACTTTGGGCCAGTCACTGACTCTCAGCCTCACCTACCTCACAGGGTTGCTGTGAGGACAAAATGGAGAGGAGGAGGAGGATTATGTAAGCCGCCTTGGGTTCCTTGCAGGAAAAAAGGCCGGGTATAAATATAATAAATAAAATAAAATAAATAAAATCATAGAGTTGGAAGGAGTTATTACAACACTTGTTCGATCTGATCAGGTGGGATTCATTATAAATCAACAGGGAGGTGATAATCTTAGATTAGTAGTTGATCCGATACAAATAGAAATACAAATAGAACAGACGCGGCTGCTATAATTTCTTTGGATGCTGAAAAGGCCTTTGACAAAATTCATTGGAAATTTATTTTTGCTACGTTGAGAAACTTTGGCTTTCCCATGGAATTTTTAAATTGGGTTAAAATGTTATATTCAACCCCAAGAGGAGAGTTAAGACTACTGGGTTTTTCTCAGACTATTTTATACTTGGGAGACAATCTTCTATCTGAAGGGCTGTCCAGTCCAAGTTCAGTTTACATATACTGAACCCTAAGAAAGAAGAGCAGGGTCCTGGAGGTTGCCCATTGGCAGCACGTGGACGTGGACCACAGGCTGAGCAAGGCACACACATCACCTGGTCACAATTTTGCCCACTACAGTGAATCATGTATTGCATTGTTGGCTAAATTATAGTCATCATTTCTATAAATTAACACATGCAGATTTTATGCAAAGCTATATCCTCTCTTTTTGGTGATACATTTCCTCTTCTGGAAAGTGGCCACCCTAATTGCCCTGCCCTGTAAGTTGCCCTTGGACTGCTGAGCTGAAAAGAAACACACTCTGGCCCAGAGGACAATGGGCTCCTGGGTTGGGTGTATGCACGGGGTTTTTTATTTTATTTATTATATTTATACCCCACCTTTTTTCCTGCAAGGAACCCAGGACGGCTTACATAATTCTCTCCATTTTATGGAGAGTTGGTTTTGTATTAGAATCTATTGTAAGCCACCTTGAGGATCTGTCGATGAAAGAGCAGGGTATAAACCTTCAGAGCAAACAAGCAGCAAGTGAGAGGACTAACTCACCCCTGGACAATGCCTCCTGAATTCAACTGTATATTCTTCCCCTGTATCCCAGCCTCCCCTTCCCTTCCTTGTAAGTTCCTTGGGGCAGAGACCTGCTCTCTTGTACTCTGTACTCATACACGTTTATGATCATCCACTGAAACTACAGTGTTCCTTGGCTGCCGTCACACGGCTGCGGACGGCCTAGAACAGTGATGGCAAACCTTTTTGAGCCCGAGTGCCCAAACTGCAACACAAAACCAACTTATTTATTTCAAAGTGCCAACACTGCAATTAAACCTGAATACTGGGGTTTTAGTTTAGTAAAAACAACTCATACAGTTGTCTGAACTAATTAACATATTTTGTCTTAAAAGAAAAACACAATAACTTTGGGTCAGTCACTGACTCTCAGCCTAACCTACCTAACCTAACCTACCTCACAGCCTAACCTACCTCACAGGGTTGTTGTGAGGGTAAAATGGAGAGGAGGATTATGTAAGCTGCCTTGGGTTCCTTGAAGGAAAAAAGGCAGGGTATAAATAAAATAAATAAACAGCATGAGAAAAATATATTAAAGTACATTTAAAAGCCTAGTAGGAGAATAAAAATGCATTTGCCTGGCACCGAAAGGATAATCATATTTGGCAACTGGTGGACCTATATGCGGAAAGGATTCCACAAAGGGGACACCACCACTATATTCCTGCCATGTAGAATACCCATGTAGAATCAACACTAAGCCCAGTGCAACCCCACTATATTCCTGCATATAGTGCAGGAAAAAAGGCAGGAAAAAGGCGGGGTATAAATATAATAAATGAAATAAATAAACAGGGCTTTCAATGATACAATGATACAAACAGTTTTTTTCATTGAAACAGGGGTTTCAATGAGACAAACAGCCTGTGGAGGGAGAGGAGAGCAGGGGCGGGTGAGCGGGCGGGAGAGCCCCCGGTCCCAAACGCAGCCTTCGGTGGGGCAAACTGCGGGAAACCAGCCCGAGCCCCCGCCCCGTTCAGGCACCAAACGCTGCCACTGTAGTCACGGCTGGCAGCTCAAAGAGAGGCCGGTGTCTCCCAGGACTGACGACCGGCTGCCGCCTCGCTGGGCAAAAGGTCCAAATAAAGCCCGCTGGGACGGGGATGGCTGGGCGGGCTCGCTCACCGGTGGGCACGATCGCGACGAAGCTCCAGCTCGCCCTCACACAGCGGATTTGCTCGGGCTCGCCCAGCGCCACTGGCTCCAGCCTGGCCTCCGTCGCCGCCCCGAAGCGGAACCTGAACTACTGCTGCCGCCGCCACCACCCATCGCTCTTCTGAGCAGCGCGGAACATCCTCCACGCCGCTCAAGCCACCGCCACCGCCGCCTCTGGACCCGCCGTCGCCACCCGTCGCGTCATGTCCGGCGCGCTGGATCCCCGCGCTCTGTTTTTGGTGGGGGGGGACCAGGGCAACAGGGCTGTTTAAGCCCTGTTGCCCTGTTTCCCCCCCACCAAAAACAGAGCGCGGGGATCCAGCGCGCCGGACATGACGCGACAGGCGGCGACGGGTCCAGCGCGGGCGGCAAGGGGGCAGCAGGTAGGCCCGTCGGCCCGGCCCACCCGCCGCGTCACGGCCTGAGCCCGGGCGCCCAGCATGGTGACTCTCCTATGGCTCGCGTATCAGCAGAGCGGTCCACACGTGCCACCTGTGCCATAGGTTCGCCATCACTGGCCTAGAACCCTGCCAGAGACAACCTTTCACAGGGCCCAGCGACGTGGTGAGCGGAGAGCTGTGGCCCAGTGAGTCAGTTTGCGATGCCAATGTCACCATGCAGAGCACGGCTGTCCAGGATCCCAGACGCTCTGTTCCGTTCCCCCCCCCTCCCTGCCTGGCCCCGGTTTCCTCCACAACCGGCAGTCGGCACTCATGTGGTCACTGCAGAGGCGTAGCGTGGGGGGTGCAGGGGGGGCCGGCCGCACCGGGCGCAACATCTGGGGGGGCGCGCTCGCACTCGCAGCTCTCTGCCCCTGCCTGGCTCACTCACTCTCTCTGCAGTGCTGGCTGTGCGCCCAGCGCTAATTCCCGTCCTAATTCATCTATAGGGGTTGTAGTTCCGTTCCTTGTCTCTTCCCCTCTACTTCCATCGAGCTTTGGAGAATCAACAAACTACAGTCCCCAGAGTGCACCGCGCGAGCGGAGCCGCCGCATGACGGGAGTCGTAGTCCTTTATTTAAATAACGTTGCTCTAGCACGCAGGAAGCCTCTTGTGCAAGCGTGGGAAGAAGAGAGAAGAGGTGTCCTTTCGGAGCAGTGCACTCTGGGAACGGCCTTGAATGGTCATCAGAAGGAAGGGGCGGGGGAGACGAAACAGATTCCCGCATTGCATGAGGGGAATTGCAGTTCTCCACCAGTCTTCCTTGGACTACAGGTGTTCAATTAACATAGCAAAACAAGGAAAGTGGGGTTTTCCCCAGTTACTGCTGTTGCAAATGGTAACTCTGCTGTACTGATCTTTTATACATATCAACTTTGCATAATAATCCCACAGATTTATGCTTCTTGTACGTTATGGCCATTTGGGTCCACTGTTTACACACATACACACCCTACATATATGTTATCTGTCAACTGCAGATAATTTTATTTATTTATGTCCCACCTTTTTTCCTGCAAGGAACCCAAGGTTGCTTACATAATCTTCCTCCTCCTCCTCCTCCTCCTCCTCCTCCTCCTCCTCCTCCTCTCCATTTTGTCCTCACAACAACCCTGTGAGGTAGGTTAGACTGAGAGTCAGGTACTGGCCCAAAGTCACCCAGTGAGCTTCATGGCCCAGTGGGGACTAGAACCCAGATCTCCCGAGTCCCGGTCTGACACTGTAACCAATAAGCCACACTGGCTCTCAATCTTTCAATGAAGCTGGCTCTTTTCCATTAAAGCTTATGATCCAATAAGGCAGCAATTCTGTACCCATTCTGTACCAGGGAGTAAATCCCATTGAACTCAATGGGACCTACTTCAGAGTACACATATATAGGATTTTCCAGATGGATAGCGGTGGTATTTTGTTGCAGCAAAACCAGCGAGGAGTCTTGTGGCAACTACAAGGCTTATTCTGCATTTATTCTGGCATTATTTATACCAGAATTTATTCCAGAATAAATTCAAATTATTATATTATTAATATTAGAAGTATTATTTAATAATTTTTATTACAATAAATTAGCAAATTTATGCAGGAATAAATTTGTTAATGTATAGGATTGTAAATGTACAAAGATAGGATTGCACTGTAAATCTGTGAGTCTTCAGAATGTCAGTTATGTGATTATATACCGTAGAAATCATATACTGAAATTATATTTTACCACACATTCATGCCAAAGATGGATTGATTATTCTTCTTGATACTAAATTGGAGCAGACCTTGTGGTATAATAAAACGTGTCTATGAGTTTCCCAGTATGAGTGAGTATTGCCTTTCAGTGCAATGTTTACTCGGAAGTAAATTTCACAGAGCCCAAGGGTTTCCTTCCTACCTAGTAAGGGCGCAATCCTATGCAAGTTTAGAACAGGTAAGGGTTTCTTTAACTAATCTAGTTAAACCCATCCAGAACAGGTAAGGGTTTCTTTAACTAATCTAGTGGAAGAGACTCGAGTGCTAAAATCCACGGGTTAGGGGGCGCAAATTACTTGCCTTGCCCCGGGTGCTGACAACCCACGCTACGCCACTGGGTCACTGCACATGCTCAGTCCACATTGGGTTATTTGGGGGGAGGGGTTCCTCCTCACAAGTTTCCCCCCAAAATGTTTTTGAACTTTTCCAAACCCTGAGGTTCCTCCAAACCTGTGTGTGGCCGCCAACTCTTACGCATTGGTGGCGCTGTTTTTGCTACACAAGCAATGACATTCACGGCCTGAACATCAGAAATAGAGGGAGTAGAGGTCAAAATAAGGCTGGGCACGCCTCGTTCCCCCCCCCGCCCTCTGCCCGCCTCTTTATTTCCTGGGGCCCATGGGGGGGGCGGAGCGACACTTTCCAGGGGATCCTCCTCCCCCTCCTCCCCTCCTTCCTCGCTGTCTCTTCCCAACTGGGGGCTGCCGAAAACGGGGAGGGGCCGCTCTCCTGCGGGGGGGGCGTGTCCCTCAGCGCAAAGAGCTTCCAAGGAAAACCCTCCCTCCCCGCCGGAGCCCCACATTCGCCCCTCCAGAAGCCCCTCCGGGGGGGGGGGCATCTCGGCCTGCGCTGCCCCGCTGCGCACAAAGGCGGTTTCTTGGCGGAGGAGGTTACGTAGCAACGGGGTCAGGTGACCGGCACTGGGCCAATCAATGTCGTGAAGAGACGAGCCCTTCCTGCCGCACCGGACGGCCTGCGTGGAGGGTCTGGCGGGGAAGAAGCGGCAGCCGCTGCGGGAGGTTTTTCTTTTCCTTTTTCCTTCAGGCCGGAGCAGGTTTTTTTAAGAGAAGGCGGGAAAGGCGAGCGAGCGAGCCGCGTCTCCCCCCCCCCAGACCGAGGAGCCCCCCAGGCAAGGGACACGCGTTCGGGGGTCGTGGGGAGGGGGTGCTCTGGCAGTGGGGGGGCGTCTGTGGGGCAGCTTGAGGGTGGCGCGGTTTAAGCTGTGGCGGCTTGTGCGACTCGACTAGGATTTCGCTGACCCAAAGGGCCTCTTTCTGCCCGCCCCATAGCTTAGAGACTCATTTCTGAATGTCTTTGAGCAAGAAGAGGTGGTGGTTGTGGGCCATTTTTAAAAGAAATCTGAGCCAGACGTGGTGTGTTTGTGGGGCAGCAGCATTTCCTCCGAGTGAGATCTTCGCAGGGGGCTCGGGGACTTTCCCCAGACGCCTTTCCCAAGCCCGCTGCAGGATACTACTCAGGAGACAGGCTGGGGCCTATCGGGGTTGGTGCTGGTTGCTGCAGCACCTTTTCTTCCTTACAGTATTTTAAATATATATATTTTGTACTCTGGGAGCACCTGAATGGGCAGGTGCACGGTTATAGATGCTCATCTTTTAATTTTTTAAATATTAATTTCAAACTCATTATTTACTAAATTTACTTTAGAGTATTTTTATCCCGCTCCTCAGTCAAAAAGGCTCCTGGAGGGGCTTACATATGATCAGGAAAAGAAGACAGTCCCAGCCTGCAGGTTTACAATCTAAAAAGACACAGCACACAAGGAAAAAAGAATAGGAAGGGATGAGGGGAGAAAAATAATGATGCAATCCTATGCATGTTTAGACAGAAGTAAGTCCTACAACTCTCAGCATCTCCCAGCTGCCCATGCTGGCTGGGGAATTCTGGGAGTGGTAGGACTTACCGGTATTTCTCTCTAAACCTGCGTAGGAGTGCATCCTAAGTCCCCAGTAGGGTGGATGGAACGGTCCTGACTGCCCTTCTCATCTCCCCCAGCACAGCCTGCTGCCAGCACAGCCCCAGCAGTTTCATAAGGTGGCGTACAGGATAAACATTATACAATCATAGAAAAGTAGAGTTGGAAGGGTCATAGAAAAGTAGAGTTGGAAGGGGCCCATAAGGCTATCGAGTCCAACCCCCTGCTCAATGCAGGAATCAAAGTCAAAGCATCTCTGACAGATGGCTGTCCAGCTGCACCTTGAATGCCTCCAGAGTGGGAGAGCCCACCACCTCCCTAGGTAGTTGGTTCCATTGTCTTACTGCTCTAACAGTCAGGAATTTTTTCCTGTTTAGGTGGAATCTGGGTTCCTGTAACTTGAGCCCATTATTCCATGTCCTGCAAACTGGGATGCTCGAGAAGAGATCCTGGCCCTCCTCTATGTGACAACCCTTCAAGTACTGGAAGAGTGCGATCATATCTCCCCTCAGTCTCCTCTTCTGAAGGCTAAACATGCCCAGTTCTTTCAGTCTCTCCTCATAGGGCCTTGTTTCCAGTCCCTGTATCATCCTTGTTGCCCTCCTCTGAACCCTCTCCAGTTTGTCTACGTCCTTCTTAAAGTGTGGTGCCCAGAACTGGACGCAGTACTCAAGAAGAGGCCTAACCAGTGCTGAGTAAAGGGGAATTATCACTTCCCGCGATTTGGAAGCTATATTAATGCAGCCCAAAACAGCATTTGCCTTCTTTGCAGCCAGCCACATCGCATTGCTGGCTCATATTCAGTTTGTGATCTACCACAATTCCAAGATCCTTCTCACTTGAGTATTGTTGAGCCAAGTGTCCCCCATTCTGTAACTCTGCATTTGGTTTCCTTAAAACTTTGTTTTATTGCTTTTTTTGTTCTTTTGACTCTGGCTTTTATTTACCATGTTTTACCATTTGAGTAACTGTATTTGCAACTTGGATTTATTGTATTTCTTTTATACTTGAGTGCCCCTGAAGTTTTGCCTTCTGCCATCAGCAATCCACCTCTGACTGACGGGAAGAGCTTTCATCCAGGGCGGGAACATCTCCCGCCACCCCAAATCTCCTCTGCCCTGCAGTATGCGATGAGAAGCTGCCCACCCTGCAGGGCAGGTTTTTAAGTAGACTGTCCAGTAAAGGGTTAAGATAGACTGTTATAGCCTAGTGAAAAGACCAAGGGAGAAACCAAGCTCCTCTGAGAAGTCGGGTGGGGGGGTGGCCAGGGTCCAGTGGAGCAAAGCACTCGGTGGTATCAGGCAAAGGAGTGCTGGAGGTTGCCTAGCAACAGGTCAGAGCTCCATCCTGCCGCTCTGGCAGTTACAGGGTCCTACAGTCAGGGCCAGGCAGGAGGTCCCAGCACCAGGGTCTTGGGGCAGGAGAAGTGCAGGGCTAGAAGAGGAGAAGGAATCGGGGGAGGGTGCTTTGGGGGGGCAAGAGGGTGAATCTGCTTTGGGTAGAGTGTCTCAAGGGGAGGGGGAGTTGGGGGCTGGAGCAGCACTAGAGATGCCCCGTCCAGAGAGCCGCTCATGAACCGGACAAGGTTTGGGCCTGATCCTCTTCCATCCTCAGTCAGACTCCGGGGGAACAACTCCCACCCCCATCTCCCCCCGAGTCTGGGTCTTCCCCTCTCTTCGTTAGCCAGGGCTGGTGACCTCTGCAGGATGTGACCTCCTCCCTGTCTCAGGAAAAGAAATGGGACCCTTTGCGTCCTCCTGGAGGCCGAGATGGAGCCGAGAGTGGAGAGGGAAGAGCCACTGGGATCAGCGGGAAAAGGCCCCTGCACCGTCCAGGATGGGAGCAGTGGGGAGCTCCGGGGAAGGACGGGGCCGGAAAGCCCTGTTAAGGAAAAACTCCATTTGTAATCCTTGGATGCAGAAAGAGAGAACTTTATTAACACAGCTGTGTGGAAGCTGGACACGCCCAGTTCTCCGAACAAATCCAGGACGGAATTTTTATACTTTCTGGTAGGCAAGCAGAAAAGGATGATGTTAGCGAGAATCAATGTTGTGATTGGTTATTCGCATGGGAAGAATGTGGTCTCATTCTTACCTTGTTTCCTTACGGCTCCCAACAACAAAGTTACATCTTCACTCAACTTGTAGTGGCTTAAACCAGGTCTGCAGTTACACAGTCAGCAAAGTTAAGGTCATTCAGTTATATAAACTCCAAATATTGCTTTCTACTAACAACAAGCAACCTGAACTTTGCCTTCACAGCCCGAGTGGTGGCAGCAGCGCCAGCCTGGAGGAGGAGGCGTGCCGGCGTTTCAGGGGCTTTGGCTACGGGACAGCCGAGGGCCCCCGAGAGGTCTGCAGCCACCTCCACCGCCTCTGCCGCCAGTGGCTGGAGCCGGAACGGTGCCCCCAGAGGCAGATCCCGGACCTGGTGATCCTGGAGCTGTTCCTGGCCGTCCTGCCTCTGGAGGAGGAGTGCTGGGTCCAGGAGTGCGGGCCGGAGAGAAGTGCCCAGGCGGTGGCCCTGGCGGAAGGCTTCCTCCTGAGCCAGGCAGAGGACCAGCACCAGCTGGGAGAGGCTCCAAGGGGCGGAGATCTTAAAAATTCCCAGAAGCAGCCCAAGAGGGGCATGTCTCGTTCCCTCCTCGCTGAATGGTCCTATGGTGGTTCAGAATGTGTGGATCTGGCCCACCTTGCAGGGACCACAGGACAGTAAAAGGGGGCTGGGAAGTTCCAGGGAGGGAGGGGATCTTCCTTCACTAGCGGTACAGTCCTCCCAGCAGAAAGGGGACGTCTGGGAGCTTCAATGTCTCCTCTCGGTTGGTTAAAGGAGCGGGTTTGGGACGCCCTGTTCTAGTCCTTTTCTAATGCGAGGCTTGATCTGCTGGCCTCAATCCAGAGTTCCTTGTGTGCCCACTTGCCAAAGACCCGGCCGTGTGGGAGCTGCAGGGCTTGGGAGACAGAATGAGTGCAGAGGGAGGCCTGAGGGCAAGAGGGACTTGGAAACGCTGCCGCCCACCCAAGGCCTCTGCCCGCCCCACTACTTGCACGCTAACACCATAATCAGACTTCCTCACCTGGTCTCCTCCCTCTTCCAGGTCCAGGGGATGGAGGTCCACGTGGCCACGGATTCTGGAGAAGCAGAGAAGGCTCCCTCGGGGGACGGAGGTGTCTCCTCTCAGGGTAAGGATCATGGGGGAATTTTGAAGATGGTCTCCCTCTGACACCTCTGCTTGACTTCCATGGGCTGCTTTTGCGTTCCCCTTGAGGCTCCGTAGGGAGGAGAAATGTGTTTCTAACATGTGGGAAAAGGTGATTTCTTTCCATAGATTAAGACTTCATCTAAATCTAAACTGGAACTTCGAATGATGCCCCAAACCAGTGCGGAGACTGGCTGGCTTCACACAAGGAAATCATTGCAAAGTGTGTACGAAGTAACAAGTATCTCCCCACCTTCTTTCTTGGTCTTCCTCTTAGGAAATGGGAGGACTCTCAGAGACAGTGGGAGGACACTGGGGGCGCCTTCTCGGCCTCCTCCTCTTGGTGCTGGAGTGGAAAGAGCTTCTGGGCAGCCGGAACAGGTACGGGGGGGCTGTGGGCTCAGTCCCCTGCACGTCTCTCTGGGCCTGACAGGATAGTCCAGGGGTCTGCAACCCGCGGCTCCGGAGCCGCATGCGGCTCTTTCAAACCTTTGCCGCGGCTCCGCTCCAGTCTGAGACTCCGCTGGCCGCCTGGCCTGGGCGCCTGTCACTTACCGTATTTTTCGCACCATAAGACGCACTTTTCTCCCCCCAGAAAGGAGGGGGAAATGTATGTGCGTCTTATTGAGTGAATGCTGGGGAAAAAAACCAAATATTTTTCCCCCTACCTTCCTCTGCGTGCCTCCAACCGGTCCAGTGGAAGACAGGAGGAGGGCTCCTGCAGGGAAAAAAACTTGGCAGCGGCAGTGGCAGCGGCACCCCCCCCCCCCCCCCCCCCCCGGAAGCAGGGACTCGAGCAGGCAGGCAGCGGAAGAGAGGAGAGCAGGACAAGGCTGCCTGCTCCGCAAAAAACTTTGCCGCTGCCTCACATATGGCCTGATTCTGTTGGCGGGGGCAGCCCGATTTCGCTCTTCTGAGCGGCGCGGAGCGTTCTCCGCGCCGCTCTAGCTGCCGCCGCCGCTGGAGTCAATGCCGGAGCCGCTGAAGCCGCCGCCGCGTCACATCCAGCTGCTTCGGCGCGCTGGACCCCCACACTATGATTTTGGCAGGGGAACTTTGGCGGGGCGGGGGAACTTTGGCGCGGCGGCAGCACCCCCCCCTGGGCAGCAGGGACGCGAGCGGGTGAGCGGCAGAAGAGAGGAGGGCTCCTGCACGCGCCAAAGTTCCCCCCCCCCGCCAAAAACATAGCGCGGGGTCCAGCGTGTCGAGGGACCAGCGCGGCCGGCTCGCCGCGGAGAGCACAAGCAGGCGAGGAGGCAGGTAGGCCTTTGGCTATCCGGGCATGCTGGGAGTTGTAGTTGTGCAACAGCTAAAGAGCCCCAGGGTAGGGGGAAGTGCTCTGTTTCCCAATCAGGGTGCCTCCTGCTGTTGCAGCTGCCTCTTTTGCCCCACATTAAAGACAGGCCTGAGTAGCACCCTCATCATCCACCAGCAACACCCTCCCCCCAGCAGTAGCACCCCCATCATCCACCAGCAAATCCTGCTGATGGATGATGAGGGGTGCTATTACCACATGGAGGGGGTTTCTGGTGGATGATGAGGGTGCTACTGCTGGATGGTGCTGATGACGGGATGCTACTGCTTGGGGGGGGGGATGTTGCTGGTGGCATCCCATCATCCACCAGCAACACCCCCATCATCCGTCAGCTGATAATTTCCCCTACCTATGCACCCAACATAATCAACCAGCTCTTGCTGGTGGATTATGTTGGGTGCATAGGTAGGGGAAATTATTACATTTTATATGTGGGGCACAATGTCACAATGGTTTTGCGGCTCCCAGTTTTTTTTTTTTCTTCGGAAACGGGTCCAAGTGGCTCTTTTTGTCTTAAAGGTTGCAGACCCCTGGTAGTCTCACCAAGGTGGCTGCCAAGAGGGCTCTGAATGTCGCTCCTGGAGCCTGGAACCTGCAGGAGGGCCTCCCTCTTGCCTCCCCTTCGCTGCCCCTTTTGCATGCTCTGCTCAGAGAAACCCTTCCTCTCCCTCTTGCAGACCCCGGTGTCCTTTGAGGATGTGGCTGTACGTTTTACGGTGGAGGAGGCGGCTCTGCTGGATCCGGGCCAGAGGGCTCTGCACAGGGAAGTCATGGAAGAGAATTGCAGGAATTTGGCCTCTCTGGGTAAGGCTCGCTCTTTCCCTCCGCTGAGGCATCTGTTTTTATCTGTGTCCCTCCATTTGTGGGGGATTTCCTGGCTGTTCAGTTTCCTGGGTTTCCAGACTGAGGCTTCTTGGTCCAAGGGGGAACCTGTGACTCCCCAGCTCTCTTGCACTCCCATGTGGAGGAGTTCCAAGACCTGCCCAAACTCTCTTTGACCTTGATGGGTCTGGTGAGAACAGGGGCGGGCGGAGGGGAGGCTTCAGCCTGGGTGGTTTGAAGTTCCTAAACAAATTTAATAATCAGAAGTGCTGGAAGAAATTCCTCTCTCTCTACCCTTTTCCAAAGGGCTTCCAGTTCCCAGATCTGATGTCATCTTCTGCCAGGGAGAAGCAGATGACCCCTTTGTCCTGGGCGCTGAGGAAGGGGAGAGACCAGCAGGTGGGTGCTTAGCCTTGGCTGGACCCTTCGTCCGTGGGCTGTGTGTTCTCCTAAGAGGTGTTTCCTATGTTTGCACATAACTCCTCTGTGCTCTCCAGGAGATCTGACAGAGAAATCGCCAGAGAATAGCTGGAGGGACTCAGTCAACTGGGAAAAGGCTAGTTTGTGTCTAACGTGTGGGGAAGACATCTATTGAATACCAGTCCTGAAGGACCATAACCTCATTTCATTTTATGTTACATCATTTTTTAATTACACTACATCCCAACTTTTACCCTCTTGCACGAAACGCAAGGGGGCATACATGGTCCACCTCCTCCTCTGATTTATCCTCGCATCAACCCTGTGAGGTAGATCAGGTTGAGGGTGAATGACTGGGGCATGTGCCGGGGGCGGGGGGGGCGGTTTCTCCAGAAAGTCCTGCTGCCTTCAGCCAGTGCTGAGTAAGGGGAACTAGTGTGTTACGTGATTTGGTAGCTACACTTCTATTAATGCAGCCCTAAAGAGCATTTGCCTGTTTTGCAGTCACATCACATTGCCGGCTCATATTCAGCTTGTTTGATCTACCACAATTCCAATATCCTTCTCGCTTGTAGCATTGTTGAACCAAGTATCCCCCATCCTGTAACTGAATTTGGTTTCTTTTTCCTAGGTGCAGTACTTGGCCTTGATCTCTATAAAAATTTTATTTAATTCTATTTACTTAAATTCTATTTAATTAAACTATTAAAGTCTCTTTCTTCATTCTTTCAGCTGATGGGAGAAAAAGTAATAAAAACTGTAAAGATCAGGAAAGGAAAACTGAAGGTGAACAGAAGCGGCAAATCGAATTCACATCCTTTGAAGAGGTGGGCTTCCACGAAATGGCAATGCTAGAAGAATCTTTGGAAGGAAACAAAATAGTTGTTCAGAATGGAGAGCAAGTGCGGACATGTTCTCAGTGTGGAAAGAGCTTGAGTCAGTGGATATACCTTACTGAACATCACAGAATTCACGCAGAAGTGGAAACCTATAAATGCTTTGAGTGTGAAAAGCAATTCAGTCCCAGCTCAGGCCTTACCTTGCATCAAAGAACTCACACAGGGGAGATCTTGCATTATACGTGCTCAGAATGTGGAAAGAGCTTCAAATACAGCTTCAACCTTAAACGACATCAAAGAATCCACTCAGGAGAGAAGCCCTTTAAATGTTCAGATTGTGGAAGGAGCTTCATCTCGAGCTCCGAGCTTAACTCACATCATAGAATTCACACGGGGGAAAAGCCCTATAAATGCTCAGAGTGTGGAAAGAGCTTCAGTCACAGTTCTAACCTTCAAAAACACCAAAGACTTCACACAGGGGAGAAGCCTTTTAAATGCTCAGAATGTGGGAAGAGCTTCATCTCGAGCTCCAAGCTTAACTCACATCATAGAATTCACACGGGGGAAAAGCCCTATAAATGCTCAGAGTGTGGGAAGAGGTTCAGTCACAGTTCTAGCCTTAAACAACATGAAAGACTTCACACAGGGGAGAAGCCCTTTAAATGCTTAGAATGTGGGAAGAGCTTCAGTCGGAGCTCTGAGCTTAACTCACATCATAGAATTCACACTGGGGAAAAGCCCTATAAATGCTCAGAGTGTGGAAAGAGCTTCAGTCAGAGCTCCCACCTTTACTTGCATCACAGAATTCACACAGGGGAGAAGCCCTTTACATGCTCAGAGTGTGGGCAGAGCTTCACTCACAGCTCCCACCTCAACTCACATCACAGAATTCACATGGGGGAAAAGCCCTATAAATGCTCAGAGTGTGGAAAGAGCTTCAGTCAGACTTCTAGCCTTAAACAACACCAAAGACTTCACACAGGGGAGAAGCCCTTTAAATGTTCAGAGTGTGAGAAGAGCTTCATCTCGAGCTCTGAGCTTAACTCACATCACAGAATTCACACGGGGGAAAAGCCCTATAAATGCTCAGAGTGTGGAAAGAGCTTCAGTCAGAGCTCCCACCTTCACTTACATTACAGAATTCACACGGGGGAAAAGCCCCATGAATGCTCCCAGTGTGGAAGGAGCTTCAGTCACAGTTCTAGCCTTAAAAAACACCAAAGACTTCACACAGGGGAGAAGCCCTTTAAATGCTCAGAGTGTGGGAAGAGCTTCATCTCGAGCTCTGAGCTTAACTCACATCACAGAATTCACACGGGGGGAAAGCCCTATAAATGCTCAGAGTGTGGGCAGAGCTTCACTAACAGCTTCCACCTTAACTCACATCACAGAATTCACATGGTGGAGAAGTCCTATAAATGCTCAGAGTGTGCAAAGAGCTTCAGTCAGCATTGTAGCCTTAAACAGCATCAAAGATTTCACAGAAGGGAGAAGCCCTTTAAATGCTCAGAGTGTGGGAAGAGCTTTAAATACAGCTTCAACCTTAAACGACATGAAAGAATCCACTCAGGGGAGAAGCCCTTTAAATGTTCGGATTGTGGAAGGAGCTTCATCTCGAGCTCTGAGCTTAACTCACATCATAGAATTCACACAGGGGAAAAGCCCTTTAAATGCTCGGAGTGTGGGAAGAGCTTCAGTCGGAGCTCCCACCTTAACATACATCACAGAATTCACACGGGAGAAAAGCCCTATGAATGCTCCCAGTGTGGATGGAGCTTCACTGACAGCTCCCACCTTAATAGACATCAGAGACTGCACTCAGGGGAGAAGCCCTATAAATGCTCAGAGTGTGGGAGGAGCTTCAGTCGGAGCTCTGAGCTTCACTCACATCAGAGACTGCACTCAGGGGAGAAGCCCTTTAAATGCTCCCAGTGTGGGCAGAGCTTCAGTCTGAATTCTAGACTTAAACTACACCAAAAACTTCACACAGGGGAGAAGAGCTAGAAATTCTCCATGTGGAAAGAGCTTTCTTCAAAGCAAATGCATGGAATCCCATGAATGAGCACACAGAAGGAGGCATCTCATAAGCCCTTGCACTCGCGGGAATGTGGGAAGCCCCTCTAGTGGAGCCCAGCCTTTCCTGTTTATATACCTCTATTGTACTAGCTCCCAACAGGGGAGCTAGTACGATAGATTATATGGCAGTGTCTGCCAATCTGCTCCCGGATATTTATAGGTTATTATAGAGTTGAAAGTGATCATTTCCCCCTATGTTTGTTATTTAATTGAGAGATGTCTTATCATTCATATTATCAAAATTTCAGTGGATTCCATGTGGGGGGACAGAAAATACGGTGGTCACTTAATTTGGGAACCTCTGTCCTCCAGATATTTGATAGTTCTACTTTTAAATCTTTTTATCAAGAAATATATTCCAATTAAAAATTAAAAATGATAGGTTGAAATGGGAGAAGCTGTCCTTGTTAGGGAGGATCTCTGATAAAAATGAATGTTTTGCCATGAATGGTGTTTTTATTTCAAACATTGCTGATTATAACTAATGATTTACCTTTTAAAGAATGGCAAAAGGATTGATCTAAATTCATATGGCAAAGGAAAAAACCACGTGTTAAATCTGTAGTCCTACAAGATGCGAAAGAAAGGGGTGGATTGGGTGTACCTGACCTGAAACTATTTTACTGCTTGCAGTTTTGTTTGGTTGAAGGAATGGGTGATATTGAGAAACAATAGACTTTTAGAATTAGAAGGACATGATTTATGGTTTGGATGGCATGGATATTTGTGGTATGATAAAGTTAAAGTTAATGTAGATTTTGAGAACCACTATATCTGAAGAGCATTATTAAGAGTTTGGAATAAGTATAAGCCTAGGTTATGACCAAAATTACCACTATGGATATCACCCCAAGAGTCGCTATACAGGAAAGAAATTATAAATAATGAAAACTGGTTAAAGTACCAAGAATTATGGGAATTGCATCAAGGAATGTATTGGATTAAAACACGGGATTGTCTAGTAACAGAATGTTCTAACTTGCATTTGTTTTCTTATATGCAACTATCGGAGAGATTCAATACGGATAAAAGGATGTATGATATAGAGCAAGATGAGTCTGAATTTGGAACTCAATTATGTACAGGTGATGACCATGTAATTGCAAAAATGTATACATTTCTATTGAAGCTACGGACAGAAGAAGAACAGGTTAAGGACGGTATGATTAAATGGGCAAAGACCTTTGGATGTAATATAATGATGGAATAGTGGGAACGTATGTGGATTAAGGGTATAAAATTTAGATTGTGTTCGGATCTTAATATGTTCAACTTTTCTCTTAAGCCTAATGTTGAGGATTTTGGCCATGACAGAGCCATCTATTTTCTCTCCATTTTGTTCAAACTGTCATCAGAATAGGCCAGTTCTTGATATACTGCTCAAAACAGAGTTCCATCTAACATCTCGTAGGAGCGTTAGCTTGGTTCCACCCATTCTTTTCAGGGCTGCTGCTGCAAAATGATTGTTACGGAAGTATTTAGCAATTTCAACGAGATCAGTCTTTATTTCTGGAACACTGAAGTCTTTGGCTAGGGGGTGCAGCAAATGAGCACTGCAACCATATGTTATTAGCTTTGTATTCCCTTCCTGCTCTTCTAAATTTCTTCTAATCTTGGATACATTTGTCTGTGACCAAACTGTGTACTAGACATTTGAATTTTTGTTCACATGTTATTATAGCTTTTGCTGCCACTTTTTGTAAGTATTCTGCTGTGTGTGCATTTCCTGACGTATCAATTGTTTCTGCAAGGAAGACATTCCCTTCTTCTGTTGTTATTACACGAACATACAACAGGATCATTGTGGACATTACTCCACCCATCAAGACTTAGGTTAACAATGTTACCCTCTCTAGAGCTGTTGCACATTGCTCCATTTCTCTGTCATACACTTTATCCGGCAGTTTCCCTGCAACATCTGCTCTGCTGGGTGGACTATATCCTGGTCTCAGTGACTGAACCATATCAATGAAGTGTGGGTTTTCAATCAGATGGAAAGAAGAGTTTGTTGCGTAAACAAACTGGGCAATTTTTTCATCAATTAACTCTTTTTCTAATCTGGTTTTGATCACAAACTTATCTATGGTGGTTCCTGGATGGTCGACTTTTTTCTTTCTTTTAGGTGGTATACTGTGGGTGTGCGATGTATATGATGTGACTGAAACACTATCCTGGACAGATAACTCTGAAACTGTAGAACAGGAGGAGGATGGTCTCGAAGGTGGATAGTTTCCAGAAACCTTTTTGCTGATGATGGATTCCCCTAAACAAAAAAGTCAATGCTGTTATTTTATTATTTATACCATTTCTGCTTATTTAGTATTACTCATTGTATTCACTGCCACTCAGTACTGCCAAAAAAAAGGGAATATTTGCTTGTTTCAACTCTTTATAACTGTATCAAACAATACATACCTAACACATAATACATAACAACTGTATCAAAATGACAGTAACATACAGTAATAATAATAACAAATATAATTTTGCTCAAACATGACAGTTCCTCAAGGCAGTCTTTAAGAAATATGATGAAATCAAAACGTTTACCAACATGAAGATCCTGCCTGTTCAAACATGTTCCTTTTGTCGTCTTCATCACAGCACTTCTCGTGATGTTGTTTCATTCGGGCCACCAGGCCTTGCATTTCTTTGTTGCAGTGTTTGCATTTTGCACGTATGCCTGCCTTACCCATAGGTGGAGGAACTTCATTAAAATATTCCCAAACTGGGTCTCTTTGAAAACAATGCAGTGATTACTAGAAGCCGGCATGGATTTGTCAAGAACAAATCCTGCCAGACTAATCTGATCCCATTTTTTGATCGGGTAACCTCCCTTGTGGACTGTGGGAATGCTGTGGACATTATATATCTGGACTTCAGCAAAGCTTTCGACAAAGTGCCTCATGATATCCTGATTATAATAATAATGTTTATTTACGGTCTACCAACCACACCAATATATATATATATACAATACAAACAAGATATACCAGCTCTCAGTTGTACACTCAGAATAAAAACATACAATAAAACCGAATCAGGCAAGCATAGAAGGGCTAGTCAAAATGGCAACATTCAAGAATTTTGCAACCTCCTTAGTGATTAAACTATTTGAGCCATCAAGCAAAATGGTCAAAAGAGACTCTAAAGATCGTCCAGGGAAAGTTTGTGCGATCGGATGTATTACAGTCTCTCTAGCCCCTCGATAGAAACTGCAATTAAATAGAACATGCATAACAGATTCCACCTCCTCGTTGTTGCAGGGGCAGCATCTATTTTTCACTGGGATTTTACTGTACAGTAATGCCTTGGATTGCAAGCAACTTGGTTTGAGAGCATATTGCAAGACAAGCAAATTTTTAAATATTTATTAAAAAAAATTTTTTTTACTTGATATACAAGCGACGTCTTGCAATACAAGTACTGCAGTATGACTTAAATTAAAAATCTCTGTACAAATTTTTTTGGGGGGATTTCATTTTGATATAAGAGTGTTTTGGATTACAAGCACGTTTCCGGAACGATTCCACCTCCTCGTTGTTGCAGGGGCAGCATCTATTTTTCACTGGGATTTTACTGTACAGTAATGCCTTGGATTGCAAGTAACTTGGTTTGAGAGCATATTGCAAGACAAGCAAATTTTTAAATATTTATTTAAATTTTTTTTTTTTACTTGATATACAAGCGACGTCTTGCAATACAAGTACTGCAGTATGACTTAAATTAAAAATCTCTGTACAAATTTTTTTGGGGGGATTTCATTTTGATATAAGAGTGTTTTGGATTACAAGCACGTTTCCGGAACGATTCCACCTCCTCGTTGTTGCAGGGGCAGCATCTATTTTTCACTGGGATTTTACTGTACAGTAATGCCTTGGATTGCAAGTAACTTGGTTTGAGAGCATATTGCAAGACAAGCAAATTTTTAAATATTTATTTAATTTTTTTTTGAACTTGATATACAAGCGACGTCTTGCAATACAAGTACTGTAGTATGACTTAAATTAAAAATCTCTGTACAAATTTTTTGGGGAGGATTTCATTTTGATATAAGAGTGTTTTGGATTACAAGCACATTTCCGGAACGAATTATGCTCTCAATCCAAGGCATGACTGTATCTGCCATCCAAAAGTTTGGAGGGTAGAACATTAAATTGGGATAAGGAGAATGCTCTCCTGTATTTAGGGATAGATAACCACTCTAAATAGAGCATCCCATTTTTAGGATAAAGGCCCGACAAACCCAGTGACAGAGGGGAACATGGGCCCTGCATGGAGCTCTTGAAAATTGATGTCAGTCAGTCTCTGCTTGACTAGAAATTTAGCTTTCTCCCAGGACAAGGATAGCAAATGGGAAGGAGACAGCCCAGTTGAGGCAACCTTTTGCCTCACTGCTTTATTCCAAGCAGACACATAGGAATCTAAGATTACCTGGGAAACAAAAGAATTTGGCTTAACCAAAAGCTGGCAACGAAGCCAGAAGTGATGTATCCAAGCCAGACAATTGAGAAATTAAGGCCAGCTTCAAGATAAAGAGCAGCACCAGCTACACACTTGGGCACGCCAAATATAGATCTACGGTAAGTAAGACAGACTGAATGCTTTTGAGAGAGTCTTTAAGACAAGGAAACCAGATAGGAGCTCCAAAAAGAATCTGGGATACTATCTTAACTTGAAAAACACGGATGGCAGCTGGAATAAATTTCCCACCTCTAGTGAAAAAGAAGTGCAATATGGCACTCAGATTTTGTTCGGCTTTAGCCTTAGCAAGCTTTGCCTGGACTCTCCAGTTAGCAGTCTCATGAAACCAAATACCCAGATATTTATAGGAGTCAACTTGATCAAATCTACTGTTATCCATAACCCAAGAATGTCTAACCTTCCTTGCAAATACCATAACTTTAGATTTGGAGTAATTGATTGTTAAAAGATTTTTATTACAGAACTCAGATATCCTGATTAGAAAGCTAGCTAAAAGTGGGCTGAATGGAACAACTATCAGGTGGATCCACAATTGGCTACAGAATCGGACTCAAAGAGTGCTTATCAAGAGAGGTAACGAGCGGGGTACCACAGGGCTCGGTCCTGGGCCCGGTGCTCTTCAACATTTTTATTAATGACTTGGATCAGGAGGTACAGGGAATGCTTATCAAATTTGCAGATGACACAAAGTTGGGTGGAACAGCTAATACTCTGGAAGACAGAAACAAAATTCAAAGCGACCTCAATAGGCTGGAGCACTGGGCTGCAAAACAACAGAATGAAATTTAATAGGGATAAATGCCAAGTGCTGCACCTAGGGAAAGGAAACCAAATGCAGAGTTACAGAATGGGGGACACTTGGCTCAACAATACTACAAGTGAGAAGGATCTTGGAATTGTGGTAGATCACAAACTGAATATGAGCCAGCAATGCGATGTGGCTGGCTGCAAAGAAGGCAAATGCTGTTTTGGGCTGCATTAATAGAAGTATAGCTTCCAAATCGCGTGAAGTGATAATTCCCCTTTACTCAGCACTGGTTAGGCCTCTTGAGTACTGCGTCCAGTTCTGGGCACCACACTTTAAGAAGGATGTAGACAAACTGGAGAGGGTTCAGAGGAGGGCAACAAGGATGCTACAGGGACTGGAAACAAGGCCCTATGAGGAGAGACTGAAAGAACTGGGCATGTTTAGCCTTCAAAAGAGGAGACTGAGGGGAGATATGATAGCACTCTTCCAGTACTGGAAGGGAACCGAGATTCCACCTAAACATCAGGAAAAATGTCCTGACTGTTAGAGCAATAAGACCATGGAACCAACTACCTAGGGAGGTGGTGGGCCACTCTGGGGGCATTCAATGTGCAGCTGGACAGCCATCTGTCAGAGATGCTTTGACTTGGATTCCTGCATTGAGCAGGGGGTTGGACTCGATAGCCTTATGGGCCCCTTCCAACTCTACTTTTCTATGATTCTATAACCCCAAAGTGAGCAAAGAGGGCTTTTTTGTGAGCAAACTGAAAAGTTATTTCTGCACCAGGCACACCAGTGCGTTAGCTAGGTCAGTTTGGAAATTAAATGTACATGCAAAAGCAAGATATCACAGCTCCAACAAGACATCAGGTGTGTGCACTTCTGCACAGATAATCTTCTGGCCCGGTATCACATTTAAAATTGGGGCACTGCAGTACTTCATAGACAGTCTTATGTGCCATGCTCCAGCCAGCAGCTGTATCAGCCATCTAGTTAGCAGCCATAAAATACAGAAGCTTTGCTTGGGACCAGCAACTTTGCTCAGGACCAACGTTTGCACACAGTAATACAGAGCCGACGTGGGGTCAAATCCTGCTTCCTTTTCCCTCTAGTTCAAAGCTCCCCTTTTCCTGTTTAAACCTCCCCACCACCACCCTGTCCACAATGAGGACCTGGTCTCCAGGGCCAGATTAAGATAGGGGCTATTGGAGCGGCAGCTCCAGGCCCCTCCCCCAAAATAGGCCCACCAATAGGGACGCGCGGCGCCGGGGGGGGGGAAATGAGGGTCACGCGGCGGCTGAGAACGGGACCGGCAGGCGGAGAGAGGGCAGGGGCGGAGGGATGCCGCCGGTGCTGGGGCTGCCCGCCTGCTGCTGCTGCTGCTCGCAGCCGGCCGGGAGGGCGCGCTGAGCAAAGCCCGAGTCCGCGCCAGCATGTCCCGCAAGAAGAGCCCCAAGAGCAAGGGCGGCACCTCGGCGTCCTCGTCCGCCCTGCCCGCCGCCCAGCAACGCGCCGATGCTGGCGGCCGGGGCGCGGCCCGGGCCAAGGGGGCAGCCGGAGCAGCGGCGGCGGCGTCCTCCTGCTGCGCCGCCAACGGGGTGGCGCTGCCCAGCAGTCCCTCGCTCAGCAACAGCGGAGAGTTCTACGATGTCGCCTTCAAGGTGAGCGGGCGGGGGGAGAACCGGGCGGGTGGGCACGCGCGAAGCCCCCGGCATGCCTGGGGGCGTCGGCGTCGGCCTCCTCCTCCTCCTCCTCCTCCTCGCCGGGTGGTGCTGCCGCGAGGTGCGCGCACCACACCCTCCTCCTCCTCCTCCTCCGCTTGGACGCGGGGGGGCGGGGACCTGAGCGTGCTCCCCAGAGCCGCCTCGCCCCGGAGCCTTTCTCGCCGCCGCCCTCCAAGTTTATCCATTTACATTGGCCATACCCTTGGCCACGCCCTCATGTTGCCTGGCCACACCCTCTTGATCACACCTTCATGTTGCTTAACCTTACCTCTTAAAAATTCACAGGTGTGTCCCTGGTTTCATCTGTGAAATGTTGGAGGGGATGCACCTGCAACCAGGAGGACTAGCCGATGAGTGCTGCAAGGAAAGAGGTGGGCGAGAAGAAAATTGAAATGTATAGGAAAAGGCACAAATAGATTGGAAAGTACCTGTTTGGAAGTTGTGCAGGAAGGAAAGGGGCCAGTTGACTTGTTCAGGTGTTTTCCTATTCGACCCCCACCTTCCTCTTGCAACTACTCAAGCCCCACCTCCAAGCCCCTCAGAGTGGCTGATGGGCCTCCCAGAATGGCCTGCAATGCAGCACAGGGGGGGGGCAGCCAGGGGAGGAGGGAGACCCCCCCTCAACAGAGCAGACCCTGGCTTCCTCTGATGCTAACCCAAAGGGCATCATATTTCAACAGACAGACAGACTGCAAAGAGAGGCTCCGGACTGAAACTGCTGAACTAGAATTGGTCAGCAATTTTGATCCTGCTCATTTCGGGCTTAATTGAGACCTGGGATGACTTTCCCCCTCAAGAAGTGCATCCACGTAGGTTTCAACCTCTTTATTTGGAGAATGAAAGCCACACCCTCCCCCCCCCTGGGCTCTGAACTGCCCCTCAGAGCACATGAAACCCTCCTACCCCTTTTCTCTGCCCAGCCAAAATCCAGTATTGTGGCAAAATACAAAGTGCCTCCCCGATCCGGCAGCTGAGCTGAACCCTCCGTGTCAAGGGTGGGGGGCCTTCTCACCAAACCTTCCTCAGAGGCCTGCTGTTATTGTGGAGGTGGGATGTAAGTGTGGAGACCCCCTTCCTGCGCCCATCAACTCCCCTGGGAACCTGGGCAGGATCTGTGCGCTGTCAGCCTTAGAATCTGGGGAAGGGAAGGGAGGGGCCGTCGATCAGTGGTGGAGCCCCTGCTTTGCATCTGTCTGCTCCGGTCCAATCCTGGCACCTCCAGTTCAGGAAGAATGCCAGGTAGCAGGCGAGGGGCAAATCCTTCTCTCTCTAGCTGAGGCCCTGCCTGGAGGGCCACGGGCAGGCAGAACAAAATGATTCCCAGGTCGACAGCGCTTTCAAGTGTTCATGCATTACCCAGCTGTCATCCTTATAACACCCACCCTGTATGGTAAGCCAGTGTTGTTATCCCCCATATTTATCCCTATTAAATTTCATTCTGTTGTTTTTGGCCCAGCGCTCCAGCCTATCGAGATCTCTTTGAATTTTGTTTCTGTCTTCCAGAGTATTAGCTGTTCCACCCAACTTTGTGTCATCTGCAAATTTGATAAGCATTCCCTGTACCTCCTCATCCAAGTCATTAATAAAAATGTTGACGAGCACTGGGCCCAGGACCAAGCCCTAAGGTACCCTGCTCGTTACCTCTCCCCAGTTTGAGAAGGAACCATTGATAAGCACTCTTTGAGTCCGATTCTGTAGCCAATTGTGGATCCACCTGATAGTTGTTCCATCTAGTCCACTTTTAGCTAGCTTGCTAATCAGGCTATCATGAGGCACATAAATGTTTTACAAATGTATAGTGTAAAAACTTAAGGTTATAAGGGAAATTATTTAATTTCTGAAGATCTATTAACTAAGCTCTGACCCTGTATAATGGCAAATTGCTGTGATACAATAAAGTAGAATCATAGAATCATAGAAAAGTAGAGTTGGAAGGGGCCTACAAGGCCATCGAGTCCAACCCCCTGCTCAATGCAGGAATCTAGGTCAAAGCATCTCTGACAGATGTCTGTCCAGCTGCACCTTGAATGCCTCCAGAGTGGGAGAGCCCACAACCTCCCTAGGTAGTTGATTCCATTGTCTTATTGCTCTGACAGTCAGGAAATTTTTCCTGATGTTTAGGTGGAATCTAGGTTCCTGTAACTTGAGCCCATTATTCCGTGTCCTGCAAACTGGGATGATCGAGAAGAGATCCTTGCCCTCCTCTGTGTGACATCCCTTCAAATACTGGAAGAGTGCGATCATATCTCCCCTCAGTCTCCTCTTCTGAAGGCTAAACATGCCCAGTTCTTTCAGTCTCTCCTCATAGGGCCTTGTTTCCAGTCCCTTTATCATCCTTGTTGCCCTCCTCTGAACCCTCTCCAGTTTGTCTATGTCCTTCTTAAAGTGAGGTGCCCAGAACTGGACGCAGTACTCAAGATGAGGCCTAACCAGTGCCGAGTAAAGGGGAATTATCACTTCCCGCGATTTGGAAGCTATACTTCTATTAATACAGCCCAAAATTGCATTTGCCTTCTTTGCAGCCACGTCGCATTGCTGGCTCATATTCAGTTTGTGATCTACCACAATTCCAAGATCCTTCTCACTTGTGGTATTGTTGAGCCAAGTGTCCCCCATTCTGTAACTCTGCATTTGGTTTCCTCTCCCTAGGTGCAGCACTTGGCATTTATCCCTGTTAAATTTCATTCTGTTGTTTTCGGCCCAGCGCTCCAGCCTATCGAGGTCACTTTGAATTTTGTTTCTGTCTTCCAGAGTATTAGCTGTTCCACCCAACTTTGTGTCATCTGCAAATTTGATAAGCATTCCCTGTACCTCCTCATCCAAGTCATTAATAAAAATGTTGACGAGCACTGGGCCCAGGACCAAGCCCTAAGGTACCCTGCTCGTTACCTCTCCCCAGTTTGAGAAGGAACCATTGATAAGCACTCTTTGAGTCCGATTCTGTAGCCAATTGTGGATCCACCTGATAGTTGTTCCATCTAGCCCACTTTTAGCTAGCTTGCTAATCAGGCTATCATGAGGCACATAAATGTTTTACAAATGTATAGTGTAAAAACTTAAGGTTATAAGGGAAATTATTTAATTTCTGAAGATCTATTAACTAAGCTCTGACCCTGTATAATGGCAAATTGCTGTGATACAATAAAGTAGAATCATAGAATCATAGAAAAGTAGAGTTGGAAGGGGCCTACAAGGCCATCGAGTCCAACCCCCTGCTCAATGCAGGAATCTAGGTCAAAGCATCTCTGACAGATGTCTGTCCAGCTGCACCTTGAATGCCTCCAGAGTGGGAGAGCCCACAACCTCCCTAGGTAGTTGATTCCATTGTCTTATTGCTCTGACAGTCAGGAAATTTTTCCTGATGTTTAGGTGGAATCTAGGTTCCTGTAACTTGAGCCCATTATTCCGTGTCCTGCAAACTGGGATGATCGAGAAGAGATCCTTGCCCTCCTCTGTGTGACATCCCTTCAAATACTGGAAGAGTGCGATCATATCTCCCCTCAGTCTCCTCTTCTGAAGGCTAAACATGCCCAGTTCTTTCAGTCTCTCCTCATAGGGCCTTGTTTCCAGTCCCTTTATCATCCTTGTTGCCCTCCTCTGAACCCTCTCCAGTTTGTCTATGTCCTTCTTAAAGTGAGGTGCCCAGAACTGGACGCAGTACTCAAGATGAGGCCTAACCAGTGCCGAGTAAAGGGGAATTATCACTTCCCGCGATTTGGAAGCTATACTTCTATTAATACAGCCCAAAATTGCATTTGCCTTCTTTGCAGCCACATCGCATTGCCTGCTCATATTCAGTTTGTGATCTACCACAATTCCAAGATCCTTCTCACTTGTGGTATTGTTGAGCCAAGTGTCCCCCATTCTGTAACTCTGCATTTGGTTTCCTCTCCCTAGGTCAGCGATGGTGAACCTATGGCACGCGTGCCACAGCTGGCACGCAGGGACCTCTCTGTGGGCACTCAAGCCATTGGTCACCAGATCGCGAAAAAACCGTCCCGTTCTGCATTCAGCGTCGGGTTTCCATAGTTCATGGAACTATGGAACATAGTTCCATAATTCCTCTCCACTCATTCCTCGCTGGCCTCCACAGGCAGGCTCACTCCAGCATCTCCACCCCTAGAAGCGGACTGCACAGGCGCCCAGCCCTCCTTCTAACAGACAGCTCAGAAGCACAGCACGCGCGCCCGAATCTTTGCGCGCCCGCTGAAGAGCCATGCCCTGAGACAGAGCGGGGCGCGATTAGCTAGTGCCCCCTCCTCCTTCCTGCCAAATTTAAGGCACTTTGAAATAAATAAGTTGGTTTTGTCTTGCAGTTTGGGCACTCGGGCTCAAAAAGGTTCGCCATCACTGCCCTAGGTGCAGCATTTGGCATTTATCCCTATTCAATTTCATTCTGTTGTTTTCGGCCCAGCGCTCCAGCCTATCGAGGTCACTTTGAATTTTGTTTCTGTCTTCCAGAGTATTAGCTGTTCCACCCAACTTTGTGTCATCTGCAAATTTGATAAGCATTCCCTGTACCTCCTCATCCAAGTCATTAATAAAAATGTTGACGAGCACTGGGCCCAGGACCGAGCCCTGTGGTACCCCGCTCGTTACCTCTCCCCAGTTTGAGAAGGAACCATTGATAAGCACTCTTTGAGTCCAATTCTGTAGCCAATTGCGGATCCACCTGATAGTTGTTCCATCTAGCCCACTTTTAGCTAGCTTGCTAATCAGGCTATCATGAGGCACTTTGTCGAAAGCTTTGCTGAAGTCCAGATATATAATGTCCACAGCATTCCCACAGTCCACAAGGGAGGTTACCCGATCAAAAAATGAGATCAGATTAGTCTGACAGGATTTGTTCTTGACAAATCCATGCTGGCTTCTAGTAATCACTGCATTGTTTTCAAGGTGCTTGCAGACTGACTTCTTTATAATCTGCTCAAAAATCTTCCCGGGGATTGATGTCAGACTGACTGGCCTATAGTTCCCAGGTTCCTCCTTCTTGCCCTTTTTGAAGATGGGAACAACATTTGCCCTCCTCCAGTCGTCTGGCACTTCACCTGTCCTCCATGATTTCTCAAAGATAATAGACAGTGGTTCTGAGAGTTCTTCTGCCAGTTCCTTTATTACTCTAGGATGCAGCTCATCAGGCCCTGGAGATTTAAACTCGTTCAGAGTAATCAGGTGCTCCTTGACCATTTGCCTATCAATCTCAAGCTGCAATCCTGCCCCTTCAGTCTGCACTTCAGGTTTGCCAGGGGGGTCATAGACCCTCTTTTGGGAGAAGACCGAGCTGAAGTAGGAATTGAACACTTCTGCCTTTTCTTTGTCTTCTGTTATCAATTTGCCATCCTCATTGCGTAGTTGAACCACCAGTTCTTTCGTCTGTCTTTTACTGTGCATGTATCTGAAGAAAGCTTTTTTGTTGCTTTTAGCATTCCTCGCTAACCTTAGCTCATTCTCAGCTTTAGCCTTCCTGACACTATTCCTGCAGTTCTGTGCTACCTGCCTGTACTCTTCACTTGTAGCCTGTCCTTCCTTCCACTTCCTATACGTGTCCTTTTTTGTTTTCAGGTCATCTTTGAGTTTATTGTGAAGCCACATTGGCTTCTTCTGTTGCCCTCTGCCTTTTTTCCTTTTGGGAATTGTTTGCAATTGTGCCTTTAAAATTTCCTTTTTTAAAAACTCCCACCCCTCCTGGGCTCCCTTTCTCGTGAGAGTCACTTGCCATGGGATCTTACTAATCATTGTTCTGAGTTTGTTAAAATTGGCTTTCCTAAAATCCAGGGTACGTGTTTGGCTACACTCAGCTTTTGCTTCCGTTAGAATCAAGAACTCAAGTATAACATGGTCACTTTCCCCCAGAGTTCCCAAAACTGCCACTTTATCCACTAACTCGTCTCTGTTGGTTAGAATCAGGTCAAGGATAGCCGATCCTCTAGTTCCTTCCTCCACTTTCTGTAGGAGGAAGTTATCAGCAGCACAGCTCAGGAATTTCTTGGAGGGGCCATGTTTGGCTGAATAAGTCTCCCAACAGATATCAGGGAAATTGAAGTCTCCCATTACTACCACATCGTGCCTCCTTGAAACAATGGCAATTTGTTTTTCAAAAGTTCCATCCTCGTCTTCTCCTTGATTGGGTGGTCGGTAGTAGACTCCAACCGCCATGTTTGTTTTATTCTTTGCCCGCTTTATTTTAACCCAGATGCTCTCAATGGGGCTGCCAAGCTCATCTTCCTGTATCTCTGTGCAGAGATACGTATTTTTAACATACAGTGCAACTCCACCTCCCTTTCTGTTGCTTCTGTTCCTTTTGAACAAGTTATACCCTTCAATTGCTGTATTCCAGTCATGGGAGTCATCCCACCAGGTTTCAGTTATCCCTATCAAGTCGTATTGCCCTCATGTATCAAAAATTCAAGTTCGTCTTGTTTGTTCCCCATACTCTGGGCATTAGTATAGAGACATCGAAGACTATGTGCTTTATAGTCCGACTTTCCCCCTACATTTTGTGGTAGACTATCAATGGGCACCGCTGGAGCTGTTCTCTCCATTGTGGCATAGAGGCCTTCTTCCATTGGTACCCCCGAGTTTATGTCTCCCTCCCCTGTTGGATTCAGTTTAAAGCCCTCCTGATTAAGTTCCTCATGCTGTGGCCAAACACATTCTTCCCAGTCCTTGTGAGGTGCAACCCATCCTTTGCCAGCAGTCCATCTTCCAGGAAGTGTAGCCCGTGGTCCCAGAATCCAAATCCCTCACGTCGGCTCCACCTTCGTAGCCAGTCATTCACTCGGAGTATTTTTCTTTCCCTTTCTATGTCTCTTCCAAGTACTGGAAGGATGGATGAGAAAACTATCTGGGCCCCGAAGTTCTTGAGTTCCATTCCCAACTCTTCAAAGTCTGCCGTGATTTCTTTGTAACTCCGCTTGGCAGTATCATTTGTACCCACGTGGAAGAGAAGAAAGGGGTATGTGTCGGTGGGCTGTATGAGTACTACAAGTAGTAGTTGTTGTTGTTATTGCCAATTTGTAACGAAGAGAGATTTTATCTACAACGAAGCAGAAACGTCCTACCGTGATGTAATTCTTTTTTGGGTGACTCTAAAAAGACATTTGCTTTAACGCCTCACAATGAGAAGATTAATAAATAAGTTCTGAAATCAGAAGAAAAGAGGTATCTTGAAAAATGATTGGAAGAGGCTGGAAATTGCGTAGATTCTGAAAGTAACGTATAACTGATCTCTGTTGTAATTTGAGAAAGATGAATGGAAGAGATGTAAACAAATATAGGCCTAAAATTGTAAAAAGATACGAGAGCTATGGCTGAAATGGGAAATGGGAAGAAAAGAGCCTTTGGGGGTTCCTACAGGCGCACACACACACACACACACACACACACTCATGTGTGAACCAGCTAAAGGCTGGTGTGTGTGTGTGTGTGTGTATGTTTCCTCTTGATGGCCCCTGCCGACATTTCATATGCAAATGTGGTTCAGGTCCAGTAAGTCATGAGTCATGAGTCCCCCTCCCCTGCCTGGCCAGGTGAAGTTCATCCTGATTGGCTAGAAGCAGTGGAGCTACAGAAAGGAGGGGGGGGGAAGGTATATTTCCCAAAGTGTGGGTTTTATTCTTTGTCTTTCGATCGTCGCGTGGTTGCTGTGTAGCAATGGCGGCAAGCCACGCCGAGGTCCAAGCCTTCTGACTTGCCTCAGGATTCGGCCCCAGGTGGCTCCTGGTGAAATTAGCTGAATGAGGGCTTTGGCAAAGGCAAGCCTTGTGGAGGGCTACCCATCTCGGACCTTCGGGTAGGTGTGGTATTCTTCTCGGGCGGCAAGGCTGTGCTGAAACCAACCCTGAAGAGAACCGGCCCCCAGGTAACAGAGTGTGTGCCTGGGAGATATAAAGAATCAGTTTAGTTCTTTTGGGTTGTGGCGGGCCAGCCAGCCCCCCTTCCTCCACAGGAAAATATGTGGTTAAACAGTTTCTCTCTTTGAATAAGTGGAAAGAAGCCAGGGAACTTTACCAAATATGAGTAGAAAGGCTTAGTATTGTTAAATTATAAGAATTAACACCTGTGGTTATGGTTAAAATGTTTTGTGAACTTGTGAGGTGGATGAAGAATAATAATATTTGACAAGACAAAAAAGAGAAATATCTTTGTAAATAATGTTACTTATACTTTGTTGTGGAAAATTCGGAAGTCCATTTTAGTTTAGTTTTTATTGTGTTTTTTGGTGTTTTATTTGCCTTTTACTTTTTGTGTGTGTTTGTTTTTTAAATAATTTTTTATGGAAAACTGGAGCTTTCCAAAGGGGAGCTGCCGCCGCCCACTTCCCTCCCCCTGCGGGGGTTCCTGCCCTCTTGCCAGGGCGGCTCCCCGAGCAAGAAAGGGCCCCCATCCGGCGGCGGCAGCGTCGTTCGGGCAACTTCGCGCACGCACCAGCCTCGTGCGATGGGCTGGCCGCCCCGGGAGTTTGCAAAAAAAGAAGTTTCGGGAAGAACAGCAGCTAAACTTCGGGGGGGGGGGGAGGAAGAGAAGGAAGGGGGCGTGCGGCGCTTCAGGGGGCGCGGCCGGCTTTACCCATGCGAGGCCGCCCTGCCCCTTCCCAGGCGGAGGGCTCAGCGGGGCGCGGAGGGGGCGCATCCCGGGGCTCAGCTCACGGTGCCTGCCCGCCCGGCCGCCCGGCCGCCCGGCGACTGAGTCTGGCAGGGAGGGCAGGTCGCAACCGGCTCACCTCGAGGAAGCCGCCGCTGCGGAACCGCCTCCTCCTCGGGCCCATCTGGGGGCCGGGCGGGGCGGAGACACTTTCCAGGGGATGATCCTCCTCCTCCCCCTCCTCTTTCCTCGCTGTCTCTTCCCAACTGGGGGCTGCCGAAAGAGCTTCCAAGGAAAACCCCTCCCCGCCGGAGCCCCACATTCGCCCCTTCAGAAGCCCCTCCAGGGGGGGGATCTCGGCCTAGGCAGGAGGGGCGGGGGGGGGCATCTGGGCCTGCGCTGCCCCGCTGCGCATAAAGGCGGTTCCTTGGCGGAGGAGGTTGCGTAGCAACGGGGTCAGGTGACCGTTACTGGGCCAATCAATGTCTTGAAGAGACGAGCCCTTTCTGTGTGGAGGCGGGTCTGGCGGGGAAGCAGCAGCAGCAGCCGCGGCAGGAGGTTTTCTTTTCTCCTTTTCCTTCAGGCCGAAGCAGCTTTTTAAAAAATTATTTTTATTTTGTTTTTTTAAGAGAAGGCGGGAAAGGCGAGCGAGCGAGCAGCGGCTCCCCCCCCCCGAGACCGAGGAGCCCCCCAGGCAAGGGACACGCGTTCGGGGTCGTGGGGAGGGGGTGCTCTGGCGGCGGGGGGGCGGCTGTGGGGCAGCTTGGGGGGTGGCGCGGTTTAAGCTGTGGCGGCTTGTGCGACTCAACTAGGATTTCTCTGACCCAAAGGGCCTCTTTCTGCCCGCCCCAGAGCTTAGAGAAGGGGTCATTTCTTAGGTTTTCTCAGCAAGGTCTGGCAATTGTGGGTCATTCTTGAATTTCTGTGAGCAAGAGGTGGGGGTTGTGGGCGGTTTTTTTTTAAAAAAAAATTTGAGCCAGACGTGGTGTGGTGGTTATGGGGCAGCTTGGCATTTCCTCCGAGTGAGATCTTTGCAGGGGGCTCGGGGACTTTTCCCAGACGCCTTTCCCAAGCCCGCTGCAGGATCCTGCTCAGGAGACAGGCTGGGGCCCATCGGGGTTGGTGCTGGTTGCTGCAGCACCTTTTCTTCCTTACAGTATTTTAAATATATATATTTTGTACTCTGGGAGCACCTGAACGGGCAGGTGCACGGTTATAGATCATAGAATCATAGAAAAGTAGAGTTGGAAGGGGCCTACAAGGCCATCGAGTCCAACCCCCTGCTCAATGCAGGAATCTAGGTCAAAGCATCTCTGACAGATGTCTGTCCAGCTGCACCTTGAATGCCTCCAGAGTGGGAGAGCCCACCACCTCCCTAGGTAGTTGGTTCCATTGTCTTATTGCTCTGACAGTCAGGAAATTTTTCCTGATGTTTAGGTGGAATCTAGGTTCCTGTAACTTGAGCCCATTATTCCGTGTCCTGCAAACTGGGATGATCGAGAAGAGATCTTTGCCCTCCTCTGTGTGACATCCCTTCAAATACTGGAAGAGTGCGATCATATCTCCCCTCAGTCTCCTCTTCTGAAGGCTAAACATGCCCAGTTCTTTCAGTCTCTCCTCATAGGGCCTTGTTTCCAGTCCCTTTATCATCCTTGTTGCCCTCCTCTGAACCCTCTCCAGTTTGTCTATGTCCTTCTTAAAATGAGGTGCCCAGAACTGGACGCAGTACTCAAGATGAGGCCTAACCAGTGCCGAGTAAAGGGGAATTATCACTTCCCGCGATTTGGAAGCTATACTTCTATTAATACAGCCCAAAATTGCATTTGCCTTCTTTGCAGCCACATCGCATTGCTGGATCATATTCAGTTTGTGATCTACCACAATTCCAAGATCCTTCTCACTTGTAGTATTGTTGAGCCAAGTGTCCCCCATTCTGTAACTCTGCATTTGGTTTCCTCTCCCTAGGTGCAGCACTTGGCATTTATCCCTATTAAATTTCATTCTGTTGTTTTCGGCCCAGCGCTCCAGCCTATCGAGGTCACTTTGAATTTTGTTTCTGTCTTCCAGAGTATTAGCTGTTCCACCCAACTTTGTGTCATCTGCAAATTTTATAAGCATTCCCTGTACCTCCTGATCCAAGTCATTAATAAAAATGTTGAAGAGCACCGGGCCCAGGACCGAGCCCTGTGGTACCCCGCTCGTTACCTCTCCCCAGTTTGAGAAGGAACCATTGATAAGCACCCTTTGAGTCCGATTCTTTAGCCAATTGTGGATCCACCTGATAGTTGTTCCATCTAGCCCACTCTTAGCTAGCTTACTAATCAGGATATCATGAGGCACTTTGTCGAAAGCTTTGCTGAAGTCCAGATATATAATGTCCACAGCATTCCCACAGTCCACAAGGGAGGTTACCCGATCAAAAAATGAGATCAGATTAGTCTGACAGGATTTGTTCTTGACAAATCCATGCTGGCTTCTAGTAATCACTGCATTGTTTTCAAGGTGCTTGCAGACTGACTTCTTTATAATCTGCTCAAAAATCTTCCCGGGGATTGATGTCAGACTGACTGGCCTGTAGTTCCCAGGTTCCTCCTTCTTGCCCTTTTTGAAGATGGGAACAACATTTGCCCTCCTCCAGTCGTCTGGCACTTCACCTGTCCTCCATGCTCATCTTTTAATTTTTTAAATATTAATTTCAAACTCATTATTTACTAAATTTACTTTAGAGTATTTTTATCCCGCTCCTCAGTCAAAAAGGCTCCTGAAGGGGATTACATATGATCAGGAAAAAAGACAGGTCAGCCTGCAGGTTTACAATCTAAAAAGACACGGCACACAAGGAAAAAGGAATAGGGAGGGATGAGGGGAGAAAATAACGATGCAATCCTATGCATGTTTACACAGAAGTAAGTCCTATAACTCTCAGCATCTCCCAGCTGCCCATGCTGGCTGGGGAATTCTGGGAGTGGTAGGACTTACCGGTATTTCTCTCTAAACCTGTGTAGGAGTGCATCCTAGGTCTCCCAGTAGGGTGGATGGAACGGTCCTGACTGCCCTTCTCATCTGCCCCAGCACAGCCCCAGCACTTTCATAAGGTGGCGTACAGGAAAAACATCATAGAATCATAGAAAAGTAGAGTTGGAAGGGGCCTATAAGGCCATCAAGTCCAACCCCCTGCTCAATGCAGGAATCCAAGTCAAAGCATCCCTGACAGATGGCCGTCCAGCTTCACCTTGAATGCCTCCAGAGTGGGAGAGCCCACCACCTCCCTAGGTAGTTGGTTCCATTGTCTTACTGCTCTGTCAGGAATTTTTTCCTGATGTTTAGGTGGAATCTGGGTTCCCGTAACTTGAGCCCATTATTCCATGTCCTGCAAACTGGGATGATCGAGAAGAGATTATGGCCCTCCTCTGTGTGACAACCCTTCAAGTACTGGAAGAGTGCTATCTCCCCTCAGTCTCCTCTTCTGAAGGCTAAACATGCCCAGTTCTTTCAGTCTCTCCTCATAGGGCCTTGTTTCCAGTCCCTGTATCATCCTTGTTGCCCTCCTCTGAACCCTCCCCAGTTTGTCTACGTCCTTCTTAAAGTGTGGTGCCTAGCAGCACTAGAGATGCCCCGTCCAGAGAGCTGCTCGTGAACAGGACAAGGTTTGGGCCTGATCCTCTTCCATCCTCAGTCAGACTCCGGGGGAACAACTCCCAACCCATCTCCACCTGAGTCTGGGTCTTCTCCTTCTTCCTTAGCCAGGGCTTGTGACCTCTGCAGGATGTTACCTCCTCCCTGTCTCAGTAAAAGAAATGGGACCCTTTGCGTCCTCCTAGAGGCCGAGATGGAGCCAAGAGTGGAGGGGGAAGAGCCACTGGGATCAGCGGGAAAAGGCCCCTGCACCGTCCAGGATGGGAGCAGTGGGTTGCTCCGGGGAAGGACGGGTCCGGAGAGCCCTGTTAAGGAAAAACTCCATTTGTATTCCTTGGATGCAGAAAGAGAGAACTTTATTAACACAGCTGTGTGGAAGCTGGACATGCCTAGTTCTCCAAACAAATCCAGGAACGAATTTTTATACTTTCTGGTCATCATCGGGCGATCACTCGTGACCGAGTAAGATTGTCTTCCGGGATAAAAGGAGGAAATTCTAAAGAAGATTGTGTAGACTCTAGCGATGGGTCCGTAAGTGACTGTGGAGGCCAATTCTAGATCCACACAGCTTCCCACAGTGAGGACACAGGTTACCAGATAGAAGATGGTCCTGTAAAGGATTCATTTGACGTGCTTTTCACTTAGCACGTTTCTCCCTTTCACCTTGCACTCGGGCTTCTTCAAAGTCCATGGAGCCTTTGTGAAAGGCCAACCTCCATTTATGATGTTAGCGAGAATCAACGTTGTGATTGGTTATTCGCATGGGAAGAATATGGTCTCATCTTGTTTCCTTACGGCTTCCAACAAGAAAGTTACATCTTCACTCAACTTGTACTGGCTTGAACCAGGTCCACAGTTACACAGTCAGCAAAGTTAAGGTCATTCACTTATATAAACTCCAAATATAGCTTTTTATTAACAACAAGCAACCTGAACTTTGCCTTCACAGCCCGAGTGGTGGCGGCAGCGCCAGCCCGGAGGAGGAGGAGTGCCGGCATTTCAGGGGCTCCAGCTATGGGGCGGCCGAGGGGCACCGAGAGGTCTGCAGCCGCCTCCACCACCTTTGCCGCCAGTGGCTGAAGCTGGAACAGTGCCCCCAGAGGCAGATCCTGGACCTGGTGATCCTGGAGCTGTTCCTGGCCGTCCTGCCCCTGGAGGAGGAGTGCTGGGTCCAGGAGTGCGGGCCGGAGAGAAGTACCCAGGCGGTGGCCCTGGCGGAAGGCTTCCTCCTGAGCCAGGCAGAGGACCAGCACCAGCTGGGAGAGCATTTCGTCCTGGAAGCTCCAAGTGGCGGAGATCTTAAAAATCCCCTGCAGCAGCCCAAGAGGGGCATGTTTCATCCCCCCTCACTGAATGGTTCTATGGTGGTTCAGAATTTGTTGATCTGGTCCACCTTGCAGGGACCACAGGACAGTTAAAGGGGGCTGGGATGTTCCAGGGAGGGAGGGGATCTTTCTTCACTAGCGGTACAGTCCTCCCAGGAGAAAGGGGACGTCTGGGAGCTTCCACGTCTCCTCCCGGTTGGTTAAAGGAGCGGGTTTGGGACATCTTGTTCTAGTCCTTTTTTAATGCGAGGCTTGATCTGCTGGCCTCAGTCCAGAGTTCCTTGTGTGCCCACTTGCCAAAGACCCGGCTGTGAGGGAGCTGCAGGGCTTGGGAGGCAGGAGGAGGCCCGAGGGCAAGAGGGACTTGGAAACACTGTCGGCCCCGCTCCTTGCACGCTAACACCATAATCAGACTTCCTCACCTGGTCTCCTCCCTCCTCTTCCAGGTCCAGGGGATGGAGGTCCACGTGGCCACGGATTCTGGAGAAGCAGAGAAGGCTCCCTCGGGGGACGGAGGTGTCTCCTCTCAGGGTAAGGATCACGGGGGAAGTTTGAAGATGGTCTCCCTCTGACTCCTCCACTTGACTTCCATGAGCTGCTTTTGCGTTCCCCTTGAGGCTCTGTGCGGAGGAGAAATGTGTTTCTAACATGTGGAAAAAGGTGATTTCTTTCCATAGATTAAGACTGCATCTAAATCTAAACTGGAACTTCGAATGATGCCCCAAACCAGTGTGGAGACTGGCTGGCTTCACACAAGGAAATCATTGCAAAGTGTGTACAAAGTAACAAGTATCTCCCCACCTTCTTTCTTGGTCTTCCTCTTAGGAAATGGGAGGACTCTCAGAGACAGTGGGAGGACACGGGGGGCGCCTTCTCGGCCTCCTCCTCTTGGTGCTGGAGTGGAAAGAGCTTCTGGGCAGCTGGAACAGGTAACGGGGGCTGGGGGCTCAGTCTCTCTGGGCCTGACAGGATCGTCCCTCCCAGGTGGCTGCCAAGAGGGCTCTGAATGTCATGCCCCTTTTGCATGCTCTGCTCAGAGAAACCCTTCCTCTTCCTCTCCCTCTTGCAGGCCCCGGTGTCCTTTGAGGATGTGGCTGTGTGTTTCACGGAGGAGGAGGCGGCTCTGCTGGATCCGGGCCAGAGGGCTCTGCACAGGGAAGTCATGGAGGAGAATTGCAGGAATTTGGCCTCTCTGGGTAAGGCTCGCTCTTTCCCTCGGCTGAGGCATCCTGGAAGGAGGCATTGCCAGTGTTTTTATCTGTGTCCCTCCATTTGTGGGGGATTTCCTGGCTGTTCAGTTTCCTGGGTTTCTAGACTGAGGCTTCTTGGTCCAAGGGGGAACCTGTGACTCCCCAGCTCTCTTGCACTCCCATGTGGAGGAGTTCCAAAACCTGCCCAACCTCTCTTGATGGGTCTGGTGAGAACAGGGGCTGGGGTGAGGCTTCAGCCTGGGTGGTTTGAAGTTCCTAAACAAATTTAATAATCGGAAGTTCCGGAAGTAATTCCTCTCTCTCTACCCTTTTCCAAAGGGCTTCCAGTTCCCAGATCTGATGTCATCTTCTGCCAGGGAGAAGCAGGTGACCCCTTTGTCCTGGGCGCTGAGGAAGGGGAGAGACCAGCAGGTGGGTGCTTAGCCTTGGCTGGACGCTTCGTCCGTGGCTGTGTGTTCCCCTACGAGGTGTTTCCTATGTTTGCACACAATTCCTCTGTGCTCTCCAGGAGATCTGACAGAGAAATCGCCAGGGAATAGCTGGAGGGACTCGGTCAACTGGGAAAAGGCTAGTTTGTGTCTAACGTGTGGGGAAGACATCTATTGAATATCAGTCCTGAAGGACCATACCCTCATTTCATTTTATGTTACATGATTTTTTAATTACACTACATCCCAACTTTTACCCTCTTGCACGAAACACAAGGGGGCTTACATGGTCCTCCTCCATTTTATCCTCACATCAACCCTGTGAGGTAGATCAGGTTGAGGGTGAATGACTGGGGCATGTGCCGGGTGGGGGGGCGGTTTCTCCAGAAAGTCCTGCTGCCTTCAGCCAGTGCTGAGTAGAGGGGAACTAGTGCTTCACGTGATTTCGAAGCTATACTTCTATTAATGCAGCCCAAAAGAGCATTTGCCTGTTTTGCAGCCACATCACACTGCTGGCTCCTATTCAGCTTGTTTGATCTACCACAATTCCAATATCCTTCTCGCTTGTAGCATTGTTGAACCAAGTATCCCCCATCCTGTAACTGTGAATTTGGTTTCTTTTTCCTAGGTGCAGCACTTGGCCTTGATCCCTATAAAATTTTTATTTAATTCTATTAACTTAAATTCTATTTAATTAAACTATTAAAGTCTCTTTCTTCATTCTTTCAGCTGATGGGAGAAAAAGTAATAAAAACTGCAAAGAGCAGGAAAGGAAAACTGAAGGTGAACAGAAGCGGCAATTCAAATTCACATCCTTTGAAGAGGTGGACTTCCACGAAATGGCAATGCTAGAAGAATCTTGGGAAGGAAACAAAACAGTTGTTCAGAATGGAGAGAAAGTGCGGACATGTTCTCAGTGTGGAAAGAGCTTGAGTCAGTGGATATACCTTACTGAACATCACAGAATTCACACAGAAGTGGAAACCTATAAATGCTTTGAGTGTGAAAAGCAATTAAGTTCCAGCTCAGGCCTTACCTTGCATCAAAGAACTTGCACAGAGGAGATCTCGCATTATACATGCTCAGAATGTGAAAAGAACTTCAAATACAGCTTCCACCTTAAACAACATCAAAGAATTCACACAGGGGGAAAGCCCTTTAAATGTTCAGATTGTGGAAGGAGCTTCATCTCGAGCTCCGAGCTTAACTCACATCATAGAATTCACACGGGGGGAAAGCCCTATAAATGCTCAGAGTGTGGAAAGAGCTTCAGTCGGAGTTTTAACCTTCAAAAACACCAAAGAATTCACACAGGGGAGAAGCCCTTTAAATGTTCAGAATGTGGGAAGAGCTTCAGTCAGAGCTCTGACCTTAACTCACATCACAGAATTCACATGGGGGAAAAGCCCTATAAATGCTCAGAGTGTGGAAAGAGCTTCAGTCGGAGTTTTAGCCTTAAACAACACCAAAGACTTCACACAGGGGAGAAACCCTTTAAATGCTTAGAATGTGGGAAGAGCTTCAGTCGGAGTTCTAGCCTTAAACAACACCAAAGACTTCACACAGGGGAAAAGCCCTATAAATGCTCAGAGTGTGGAAAGAGCTTCAGTCAGAGCTCCCACCGTTACTTGCATTACAGAATTCACACAGGGGAGCAGCCCTATGAATGCTCCGAGTGTGGGAGGGGCTTCACCTCGAGCTCCAAGCTTAACTCACATCACAGAATTCACACAGGGGAGAAGCCCTATAAATGCTCAGAGTGTGAGAAGAGCTTCATCTCGAGCTCTGAGCTTAACTCACATCACAGAATTCACACGGGGGAAAAGCCCTATAAATGCTCAGAGTGTGGAAAGAGCTTCAGTCAGAGCTCCCACCTTCACTTACATTACAGAATCCACACGGGGGAAAAGCCCCATGAATGCTCCCAGTGTGGAAGGAGCTTCAGTCGGAGTTCTAGCCTTAAACAACACCAAAGACTTCACACAGGGGAGAAGCCCTTTAAATGCTCAAGAGTGTGGGCAGAACTTCACTAACAGCATCCACCTTAACTCGCATCACAGAATTCACACGGGGGAAAAGCCCTATAAATGCTCAGAGTGTGGAAAGCGCTTCAGTCAGAGCTCCCACCTTCACTTACATTACAGAATTCACTGTTGTGATATGTATCACATTGACCAGCTGCAGAACATTGTTTACACATAGAAGGAACAGAATGGCTGTAAACAAGTTTGTTGAGTCTCTCTAGATTCCCGTGTTCTTCTCATGGGAAAGCTAGGCCGTGGGAGCATTATGAGCTAGTCACATGGATTGTATGTTCTGATGACGTACTGACTTGTTTTTCTGTCTGAAGCCATCTTGGAGAGGAGCTGGATTTCTTTCTCTATTCTCTTTTTCTTCTGGCTATTGCTTGCTGGACTTTGCAACAATGTAACGTCTTTGCTGAAGTGGAGTGAAGCTCAACTTACTCCACTGGATGTAATGCTTGCTATGCATTGTACTCTGCACATGGACTGTAGCTAGGAAATGTATACTCTGTAGAACTTTACTTGCTAAGTGAATAAACAGGTAGAATTAGACCTGTGGTGTTACAGAGTGTTTCCTGACTACATGGATTAATCTGCAAACGGGGAAGCTGGAGTCGGATTACAGGCAAGCTGGGCTGGCAGGTCCAAAACACCACGCTGCACGCTGCGCGGGGGGAGGTGAGATCTGGAAGATCTGTGTGTGGAATTTTGGGCCTCAGCTAGCACACAGAGACAGGATTAAAAATCTCCCATCCCGCACACGCGGGGCTCTGCTATCACTAAGAACCATCATTCACACGGGGGAAAAGCCCCATGAATGCTCCCAGTGTGGAAGGAGCTTCAGTCACAGTTCTAGCCTTAAAAAACACCAAAGACTTCACACAGGAGAGAAGCCCTTTAAATGCTCAGAGTGTGGGCAGAGCTTCACTAACAGCTTAACTCACATCACAGAATTCACATGGTGGAGAAGCCCTATAAATGATCAGAGTGTGGAAAGAGCTTCAGTCAGCATTGTAGCCTTAAAAGCACCAAAGATTTCACAGAGGGGAGAAGCCGTTTAAATGCTCAGAGTGTGGGAAGAGCTTCAAATACAGCTTCAACCTTAAACGACATGAAAGAATCCACTCAGGGGAGAAGCCCTTTAAATGTTCGGATTGTGGAAGAAGCTTCATCTCGAGCTCTGACCTTAACTCACATCCTAGAATTCACACGGGAAAAGCCCTATAAATGCTCGGAGTGTGGGAGGAGCTTCAGTCGGAGCTCCCACCTTAACATACATCACAGAATTCACACGGGGGAAAAGCCCTATGAATGCTCCCAGTGTGGATGGAGCTTCACTGACAGCTCCCACCTTAATAGACATCAGAGACTGCACTCAGGGGAGAAGCCCTATAAATGCTCAGAGTGTGGGAGGAGCTTCAGTTGGAGCTCTGAGCTTCACTCACATCAGAGACTGCACTCAGGGGAGAAGCCCTTTAAATGCTCCCAGTGTGGGCAGAGCTTCAGTCTGAATTCTAGACTTAAACTACACCAAAGACTTCACACAGGGGAGAAGAGCTAGAAATTCTCCATGTGGAAAGAGCTTTCTTCAAAGCAAATGCATGGAATCCCATGAATGAGCACACAGAAGGAGGCATCTCGTAAGCCCTTTCACTCGCGGGAATGTGGGAAGCCCCTCCAGTGGAGCACAGCCTTTCCTGTTTTTATAGGTCTATTGTACTAGCTCCCAACAGGGGAGCTAGTATGATAGATTATATGGCAGTGTCTGCCAATCTGCCTGAGCTCCACCTGGATTTGGATCAAGAACAGATGCCAACATGGAGAGGTTTAGCAAGAGCCGGCACAAGGCACTCTGTATTGTATAACCTCCCCTTGATTAGCTGGGCATTTTGATGATGATGATGATGATGATGATGATGATGATGTAATGATAGTTGATTATTAGTGGTAAATGATGATGATGATGATGATGATGATGATGATGTGGCCTGTGGGTCAAGCATTGCTGATAGATTATTGCCCATTGGACCTCAGCTGTGTGCCTTTGAAATAAGCCCTTTATTGCCAAACTACCTCTTCTTAGGAAAGAAAGATGACCATGGCTCACGCTGGCTCAGCTTGTCTGAGCGTGGAAAGCTAAGCAGGGTCAGGCCTGGTTATTACTTGGATGGAGTCTGTGTTGGTGTTATCTTTGAGCAGAGTGTGTGCGAGTTGGGAGAATTAAAATCCTGTCTCTGTGTGCTAGCAGAGCCTGAAATTCCACACACAGATCTTCCAGATCTCACCTCCCCCCGCGCAGCGTGCAGCGTGTTGTGCCAGCAAGACCAGCCCAATCGGCCTTGTTATCAGACTGCTTCCAGCTTCCCCGTTGCAGATTAATCCATGGAGTCAGGAAACACTCTGGAACACCACAGGTCTAATTCTACCTGTTTATTCACTTAGCAAGTAAAGTTCTACAGAGTATACATTTCCTAGTTACAGTCCATGTGCAGAGTATAAATGCATAGCAAGCATTACATCCAGTGGAGTAAGTTGAGCTTCACTCCACCTCAGCAAAGACGTTACATTGTTGCAGTAACAAAGTCCAGCAAGAAGAAAACAAAAGAGAAGAGAGAAAGCAGTCCTGCCTCTCTCTAAGATGGCTTCAGACAGAAAAACAAGTTAGCACGTCATCAGAACATACAAACCATGTGACTAGCTCATATTGCTCCCACGGTCTAGCTTCCCATGTGAAAGCACGAGAATCCAGAAAGACATAACAAACCTGTTTACCTCGCCATTCTGTCCCTTCCATGTGTAAACAGTGTGCTGCAGCTGGTAATCTGATACATATCACAACAGTCTGCGCCTCCTCTAGTTTCCTGCACTGAGCAGGGGGTTGGACTTGATGGCCTTGTAGGCTCCTTCCAACTCTATGATCTATGAAATCTATATACAAATGTTTTCTGCAGCCTCCCACACCTTCTGGAAAGGGAGGATTCTGATCGTGGAATATGTCATTCTGATCTTGGAACATCAATTGTTGTGAACTACCCAGAGAGCTTCGGCTATTGGGTGGGACAGAAATGAAATAAATGAAATAAAATAATCTGATCCCCAAAACAAGCACCATGTAGTTCTATCTTTTCTCCTACCATTTTAACTCAGAGGGATGGTCCCCATTCTTCATAAACTGGGTGGAAGAATTTTGAGGAGCGGCTGTAAAGTGATGGGCTGTTGCCGGGTTTGGCCATCCTTTTGTATATCCAGTTACTGACGAGGAGTGAGAGGGAGAGAACCGAGGATGAAAGCCACTGGTCTTTGCATGCATGATTCACCTCATCACTGGGATCCCGCTGCAGTTCGAATGCCTGACTGCCGTCTTCCAAAGCAGTTACTTTACTCCCAACTCAAGGATGGAAAGCGGAATATCGGTGGTCAATACAGGAGGTTTAAAGATGTTCATAAGGCTAATCTAAAAAAATGCAATATAAACATCGAAAACTGGGAAGCTCTGGCCCATGAACGATCTAAATGGAGGTTGGCCTTTCACAAAGGTTCCATGGACTTTGAAGAAGCCCGAGTGCAAGGTGAAAGGGAGAAACGTGCTAAGCGAAAAGCACGTCAAATGAATCCTTTACAGGACCATCTTCTATCTGGTGACCTGTGTCCTCACTGTGGGAGGCTTTGTGGATCTGGAATTGGCCTCCACAGTCACTTGCGGACCCATCGATAGAGACTGCACAATCTTCTTTAGAATTTCCTCCTTTTATCCCGGAAGACAATCTTACTCGGTCACGAGTGATCGCCTGATGATGATGAAGAGATCTTCAAAGAAGAGGAGAGCCTTTCGGTCCGCGGGGACCAATCCAGAGCTGCATGTGAGGCAAACATTGGCAGCTCTTGTCTATGACCTGAAGCTTTTGTGTTTGCTGGGCTTAGGCCCAGGGAAGAAGAAGAGGCAGCCATTGCAAGTCCACCTAAATTCTTTTCCAGCTTGGATCAAAATCAGAGTGGGAGCAGAACCCCGGGCTAAGTTACGTTGGCACCAGAGGCAGAAAACCCCACATGCCCCTCTCCTCCCTGGCAGTCAAAACACAATCCTAATAAACGAAGTAGCTTAACTGTGAAGAAGAAGCTGGGAGGCCTGTTCTTTCTGTGGAAAGGCCAGTGTGCATAGTGGGTAGATTGCTGAAATAGCTTTCTAACAGAAATGGTTGTTCCATATTCCCTGGGCCAGATGGCTCTTTCCCTTATCTTAGAGAGTTACTGTGCCTTGCCCTCAAGGCCGTTGGTCCCGGAGTGGAAGAGGAATTTACAGCTGGGGCCCATCAAGAGGGCAGGCGAGATTTACAGCTGAAACCTGTTAGGAGAGATCTTGGGCCCTGAGGTAATTGAGCATGGTCAGAGTGCCCTGGATTGGCTGGAGGCAATTAAGCCATGGTCTGGGGGGGGAATATAGGAACGTTGATTTGGGAACGCTGTGTCTTTTCTTTCTGGCCAGTGATGCAAGGGGTGGAGGAGGCTGCTGCTTAGGCAGGGCCCTGTGGAGATCGACCCCCTGGCAGAGCGGACCAGCTTGGGTGCTTGTAGGTACAGTAGTTTGTTGTTTTGTAGCTCTGATTGTGTGTATCAAAGTAGCTTTGTATTTCTTTGTTTTCTCCCTTCCCTTCTTCCCACCTCTTATTTTACCTGTTCCTTTTTTAATCCTAAATAAATTGCTCTTGTTTTAAACCTGAATGGTGTGAGCAGTTTTCTCTATTGATTCAGTGCTAACATCCAGTACCTTGACCAGGAGGCAGAACCGTTGGGCCCTGGGCAAGGGCAGCACGGACTGGTCAAGTCCTTCACATTAACAACTTGCTCCCCTTGCGTAGCCCCCCAAAATCAGCTGCTCGAGGCAGCCGCCTCACTCTGCCCAGCAGTGGGGCTGTCCCCGCTAAGAAAAATTGGTAAGAAAAATGAAGGGCTGCCCCACATTCCTTTGCCCTGTAAAGGCAGATTGGAGACCCAGCTTTGGAAAAGCCGCTCTTCATGCCCTGGAAGACTCAAGGAGTCATTGAATGGCTACTAGTCTTGATGGCTCTATGCTCCCTCCAGTACCAGAGGCAGTATGCCTAGGTTCACCAATTGCTGGGGAACATGGGTGGGAGGGTGCTGTTGGACTCATGTCCTGCTTATGGGCTTCCCATTGGTTGGCCACTGTGGGAACAGAATGCTGGACTAGATGGACCCTTTTGGTCTGATCCTGTAATTTAAATAGGTCTGTTCTAAGTATCACTATCACTTAAATCTGGATTCAGCCCAAAGTGATCCTGTTCACTGTGCCATATACCTGCTATGGCACCTTCAAGCAATGCATGTTGGGAATTTAGCTGGACTTTGGGTCAGTCTAACATTTAGCTTCACTCTGGGACATTTAATGTACTGGTCAGAGTTCACCTCCCCAAAACAGCCTGTTTTTTCTGTTGCCTGCTGACCCTTGACTGCTCAATTCAGTTGTTTGACTTCTGTTGTCTGCTGACCCTTGACGCATGTGCTGATAATCCTAGAGTAATAGAATCGGAAGGGACCTCTGAGATCATCTATGCAGGGTATTAAAAGTTCAATTGCCTTTAAATGCCCTCTTATCTCTGAGCAGGGATGGGAGAGAACAGCAGAAGAGGCTTGCAGGCCAGATAAGAAACCCCAAAGGCCAGATCAGACATCCAGGCCGCCCAGTCCTGGCTTATAGGTGGAAAATCCAATAGGAGTGCCAAACATCTCAGCCAATGATAACATGGTTGTGGAGACGTAAGAACACAAGAGCCACCATGCTGGACCAGACCAAAAGGGTCCATCTAATCCATCATTCTGTTCCCACGGTGGTCAGCCAGATTTCAATAGGTCTACTCTAAGTATGACTCAAATCTGGGCCCAACCCTTCTGTGTCTTCTTGGAATGGTAACAGAAATTCCTTCTTTTCAGCTGCGAGGGATCTGGAAGCGCATTGCGATGGTGGCCACAGGAGCGGAGCAACCTATTGACGTGTCCGAGATCGATATTTCGCCCATGCCAAGAGGGGACCTCTCCGTCGGGAAGAATACTGAAGTGTAAAGACCTGTTGAGACTTAAACCGGGAGCCTTATAGCACTGCAAACACTCTTCGGGCAGGCACAGAAGGAGAGGGGTGTGCAATGTGACCCCTGTATTGGCCGGTGGCATGAAGGCTCTGCATTGGCTAGGGCTGCTATAAGGCTGCTGCCCTACTGTGCTCCCCCGTTTCCCTGGCTTCTCGCTTCTCCATGCTCCGGCTCAGAAACTGCCTTAATCTCTGGGTTCTCAAGGCTGCGTTTATTTTTCAGGCGGGCAGCTGGCTTCGCCAACCTGGCGCTCTCCAGATGGGATGGACTGCAACTCCCATTATCCCAATGGCCATGCTGGCTGGGGATAACGGGAGTTGCAGTCCACCCCATCTGGAGAGCGCCAGGTTGGTGAAGCCAGCTATACAGCCTCACCACAAGAAGTGAGCATGATGCAAGGGCCGCCCGGTGAGTGGAAGCGCTCGTGCGGTGGCGTCTTCCCACTGGATTTGTGTTTCGTCTGCGAAGTCCCCCCGACTTCGCAGACGAAATCTCTGGGTTATCTCTGGGTACAAGCTGGGTTATGTACGGCTTTAAAATGGATGGATGGTGGTTGGACACACATCTTTGTTGCTCTGAGAGGGGAGGGAGAGTGAACCCACAAATTCATCCCGTTTAGATTTTATTCCAAGGTCTCCCCAGGCTGGGTCGGGGGCGAGGAGGTGGGCTGCTGCGGGCGGAAGCATCCCGCTTAAGTCGGGATAGAAGCTCCATCTCTCTCTCCTTTAACAGGCGACTCACCTGTAGGTCAATCTCTTTCCGCTTTCAACACGCTGGGACCCCTGGGAAATTCAACATTTTCCGTAAGTACCAGCCTCTCCAGTCTCCCTCTGTAAGGTCTGGGGAAAACAAATAAATGTCCCCCTCCATTTGCATCCTTTCATTAGGTTACACAACGCGGGAAGGAGCGGGGGTGGGTGGGTCATTCTTGAGAGACATGATGGTAAAGGGGGCATTGCAGAACGCCCAAAGGTATGGTCAGGCAGTCAACTTTTGGCAGTCCCGTGCAATCTGTATTATCAGTCTTATATTTCATAGATGTCTCCCTAAGCAAACAAAAAAGACTTGTGGTGACTTAAGATCAAATTAAAACATACAAAATTTGGAACAGCAACAACAGTGAAAACTCAACCGCCCCATGAAACGACTAAAATACCAATGACAGCCTTCAGCTGATGCATTAAAGATCCCATCATATGTCATCAAATGCCTGGAAAGTCTTAACCTGGTGCTGAAAATATGACGATGTTGGCACCAGGTGGGCCTCACTGGGGAGGGCGTTCCACAATCAACGGGGCCATCACTGAAAAGGCCCTCTCCCTTGTTTGCCAGTCTTTCTGCACAAGGCTGTTAATCGGCTGTTAATCACTGTATCTACTTCTGGTTTCCTGGCAAAATTGAGATCTGAGCACTACCCAAAGAGCATTTTCTTTCCTGCTTTCCCATTACATAACCTCTAAGTGGCACTGTGGTAGAGTGGAATAGTGCAAATACACAAGTGAAAAAAGCAGTTCTTTTCACTTTCATAATTAAATACTGCATTTTCCCTGCTCAAAAAAACAAAACAAAAAACACCTCACTGAAAATTAGACACAAAAGTGAAACTGGATGCTCACAATGTCTTCTAAAGAATCCATAAACAACGGTGAGTAGGAATGATAAATGCATGATAAATAAATGCCTCATGTAGAAAAGCTCTTAAGAGTGTGCTGGAGTGTTTTCACTCTTTCCTGCTGGTTTCACCTTGGTTTTATTATGTGCTGGTTTTATTCACTGTTTTATTGTTGGCACTTTACATTTTTAATGTATTGGACACCACCCAGAAAACTTGGGTTATTGCGGGTTTAAAAGTATACTGACGGGACCGATCCTATGCATGTTTAGGCAGACAAAGTCCTACAACTCCCAGCATGCCCCAGCCAGCCATGCGTGGCTGGTTGGGGGATGCTGGGAGTTATAGGAATATTTTCTGTCTAAACATGCATAGGATTGCACCCTAAACAGATTAATAGAGCGAATGTGGCGTAGTGGTTCGAGTATTGGACTGGGCCTCGTGAGATCCAGGTTCTAGTCCCCACTTGACCATGAAGCTCCCTGGGTGACTTGCGGCCAGTCACTGACTCTCAGCCTCACCTACCTCACAGGGTTGTTGTGAGGATAAAAAAAGGAGAGGAGGATTATGTAAGCTGCCATGGGTTCCTTCCTTGCAGGTAAAAAAGGTGGGATATTAATATAATATTAATAATATATACTAATACTAATAATAGATCTTCTCTCCTGTGGTTGCAGATGCAAACGGAGGCCAGAGCACCATCCATGTCGTGGAGACCGATTATACAGACTACCTAGTTATGCACATCGAGGCTGCTGGTGACACCGCACTGTATCTCTTTGGTATGTGAGTTGGGGATGGGGCAGGGATGTTGAAGAGTCCTTGGTCTCAAGTCATGAGTCGAGTCACGAGTCTTTGGACCCGAGTCTCGAGTCCGAGTCCAAGTCCATGGTCCAAAATGGTGACTCCCGAGTCCCGAGTCCTGAGTCACTCCCAAAACTGACTCCACGAGTCCTTATTAAAATCAATGGGGTTTTCCCCCAACAAAATAAGGCTACTTCAGATGTGTGGCTTAAATAAATTCTAGGCACAAGTGTGCCTTTTTATTTCAAAACTCTGCAGCTGATTTTGGCAAGAACAGACCAGGCAGACAAACCCAAAATAACCAGGCAGGCAGAGGAGGCAAGGAACCCCAAAGCAGGCAGGCAGAGGCCTTTGTCTTGGGCAATTCAAACTGTGGAACTGGTTAAGAAGAGACCAGGCAGGCAGAGGAGGCTGGGAACTGTTCCTGACTCCCAGCTGAGCAGGAGCACAACAGGAGAGAGGCTCCAGCTGTTTTTGGGGCTGTGATAAGGCAAGCAGGCTCCCAGAGAGCGAGCGAACAGAGCGAGCGAACAGGGAGAGAAAACAGGAGTTTGGCAGCGGAGTTCGGCAGGGGAGGTCAAGGGGGAGGTCCCTAAAAAAATAATAATAATAATAATAATAATAATAATAATAATAATAATATTATTAATAATAATAATAATAAATAAATAAATAAATAAAAAATAAAAAAATAAAAACATATATATATATATATATATATATTCTAGGAAGACAGAAACAGAGCACTATGGAAGGAAAGGACTCAGCAGTGGTGGTGACCTGCAAGGGGTGTGCAATGTTTGTTTTCCTGCCGGAGATCGACATGGCCTACACGTGCAACAAGTGCAAGCTGGTCACGCTGTTGGAAGAAAAGGTCAGAGGACTGGAGCAGCAAGTGTCAACCCTCAGGAGCATAAGAGAAAGTGAGGAGTTCTTAGACAGAACGGTGGATCTACAGCACCAAAGCACAGTACAGGAGCCAGAAGGGCAACGGCAGGAAGAGGCGGAGTCGGAGACTGCGGAGGCAAGGGAAAATAACGCAGGGGGAACCCCCTGGAAAAGGGTGACTGTTAGGAGCAGAAGAACTACAAGACACTCTGCGCCTGTGGAAGCAGTGGAGCTATGGAACCGCTTCCATGTACTTGAGGACGAGAGCAGAGGACAGCCTGCAGAGGACGGATTATCGGGCACCCAACGTGACAGCGAGCAAGAGGCTGAGGGTCAGTCAAGTGGAGGCAATCAAACCAAGGCCTACAGCAAGAGGAAGAGAAGAGTACTCGTAGTGGGAGACTCCCTCCTGCGGGGGATCGAAGCCAAAGTATGTCGCGAAGACCCATGGACTCGCCAGGTGTGCTGTCTCCCTGGGGCACGGATTAAGGATGTGACAGAGCAGCTGCCGAGGCTCATGCAGCCCACCGACACATACCCCTTTCTTCTCTTCCACGTGGGTACAAATGATACTGCCAAGCGGAGTTACAAAGAAATCACGGCAGACTTTGAAGAGCTGGGAAGGGAACTCAAGAACTTCGGGGCCCAGATAGTTTTCTCATCCATCCTTCCAGTACTTGGAAGAGGCATAGAAAGGGAAAGAAAAATACTCCGAGTGAATGACTGGCTACGAAGGTGGAGCCGACGTGAGGGATTTGGATTCTGGGACCACGGGCTACACTTCCTGGAAGATGGACTGCTGGCAAAGGATGGGTTGCACCTCACAAGGACTGGGAAGAATGTGTTTGGCCACAGCATGAGGAACTTAATCAGGAGGGCTTTAAACTGAATCCAACAGGGGAGGGAGACATAAACTCGGGGGTACCAATGGAAGAAGGCCTCTATGCCACAATGGAGAGAACAGCTCCAGCGGTGCCCATTGATAGTCTACCACAAAATGTAGGGGGAAAGTCGGACTATAAAGCACATAATCTTCAATGTCTCTATACTAATGCCAGGAGTATGGGCAATAAACAAGACGAACTTGAACTCTTGATACATGAGGGCAAGTACGACTTGATAGGGATAACTGAAACCTGGTGGGATGACTCCCATGACTGGAATACAGCAATTGAAGGGTATAACTTGTTCAAAAGGAACAGAAGCAACAGAAAGGGAGGTGGAGTTGCACTGTATGTTAAAAATACGTATCTCTGCACAGAGATACAGGAAGAGGAGCTTGGCAGCCCCATTGAGAGCATCTGGGTTAAAATAAAGGGGGCAAAGAATAAAGCGAACATGGCGGTTGGAGTCTACTACCGACCACCCAATCAAGGAGAAGACGAGGATGGAACTTTTGAAAAGCAAATTGCCATTGTTTCAAGGAGGCACGATGTGGTAGTAATGGGGGACTTCAATTTCCCTGATATCTGTTGGGAGACTTATTCAGCCAAACATGGCCCCTCCAAGAAATTCCTGAGCTGTGCTGCTGATAACTTCCTCCTACAGAAAGTGGAGGAAGGAACTAGAGGATCGGCTATCCTTGACCTGATTCTAACCAACAGAGACGAGTTAGTGGATAAAGTGGCAGTTTCGGGAACTCTGGGGGAAAGTGACCATGTTATACTTGAGTTCTTGATTCTAACAGAAGCAAAAGCTGAGTGTAGCCAAACACGTACCCTGGATTTTAGGAAAGCCAATTTTAACAAACTCAGAACAATGATTAGTAAGATCCCATGGCAAGTGACTCTCACGAGAAAGGGAGCCCAGGAGGGGTGGGAGTTTTTAAAAAGGAAATTTTAAAGGCACAATTGCAAACAATTCCCACAAGGAGAAAAGGCAGAGGGCAACAGAAGAAGCCAATGTGGCTTCACAATAAACTCAAAGATGACCTGAAAACAAAAAAGGACACGTATAGGAAGTGGAAGGAAGGACAGGCTACAGGGGAAGAGTACAGGCAGGTAGCACAGAACTGCAGGAATAGTGTCAGGAAGGCTAAAGCTGAGAATGAGCTAAGGTTAGCGAGGAATGCTAAAAGCAACAAAAAAGCTTTCTTCAGATACATCCACAGTAAAAGACAGAAGAAAGAACTGGTGGTTCAACTACGCAATGAGGATGGCAAATTGATAACAGAAGACAAAGAAAAGGCAGAAGTGTTCAATTCCTACTTCGGCTCGGTCTTCTCCCAAAAGAGGGTCTATGACCCCCCTGGCAAACCTGAAGTGCAGACTGAAGGGGCAGAATTGCAGCTTGAGATTGATAGGCAAATGGTCAAGGAGCACCTGATTACTCTGAACGAGTTTAAATCTCCAGGGCCTGATGAGCTGCATCCTAGAGTAATAAAGGAACTGGCAGAAGAACTCTCAGAACCACTGTCTATTATCTTTGAGAAATCATGGAGGACAGGTGAAGTGCCAGACGACTGGAGGAGGGCAAATGTTGTTCCCATCTTCAAAAAGGGCAAGAAGGAGGAACCTGGGAACTATAGGCCAGTCAGTCTGACATCAATCCCCGGGAAGATTTTTGAGCAGATTATAAAGAAGTCAGTCTGCAAGCACCTTGAAAACAATGCAGTGATTACTAGAAGCCAGCATGGATTTGTCAAGAACAAATCCTGTCAGACTAATCTGATCTCATTTTTTGATCGGGTAACCTCCCTTGTGGACTGTGGGAATGCTGTGGACATTATATACCTGGACTTCAGCAAAGCTTTCGACAAAGTGCCTCATGATATCCTGATTAGTAAGCTAGCTAAGAGTGGGCTAGATGGAACAACTATCAGGTGGATCCACAATTGGCTAAAGAATCGGACTCAAAGAGTGCTTATCAATGGTTCCTTCTCAAACTGGGGAGAGGTAACGAGCGGGGTACCACAGGGCTCGGTCCTGGGCCCGGTGCTCTTCAACATTTTTATTAATGACTTGGATCAGGAGGTACAGGGAATGCTTATCAAATTTGCAGATGACACAAAGTTGGGTGGAACAGCTAATACTCTGGAAGACAGAAACAAAATTCAAAGTGACCTCGATAGGCTGGAGCGCTGGGCCGAAAACAACAGAATGAAATTTAATAGGGATAAATGCCAAGTGCTGCACCTAGGGAGAGGAAACCAAATGCAGAGTTACAGAATGGGGGACACTTGGCTCAACAATACTACAAGTGAGAAGGATCTTGGAATTGTGGTAGATCACAAACTGAATATGAGCCAGCAATGCGACGTGGCTGCAAAGAAGGCAAATGCAATTTTGGGCTGTATTAATAGAAGTATAGCTTCCAAATCGCGGGAAGTGATAATTCCCCTTTACTCGGCACTGGTTAGGCCTCATCTTGAGTACTGCGTCCAGTTCTGGGCACCTCACTTTAAGAAGGACATAGACAAACTGGAGAGGGTTCAGAGGAGGGCAACAAGGATGATAAAGGGACTGGAAACAAGGCCCTATGAGGAGAGACTGAAAGAACTGGGCATGTTTAGCCTTCAGAAGAGGAGACTGAGGGGAGATATGATCGCACTCTTCCAGTATTTGAAGGGATGTCACACAGAGGAGGGCAAAGATCTCTTCTCGGTCATCCCAGTTTGCAGGACACGGAATAATGGGCTCAAGTTACAGGAACCTAGATTCCACCTAAACATCAGGAAAAATTTCCTGACTGTCAGAGCAATAAGACAATGGAATCAACTACCTAGGGAGGTGGTGGGCTCTCCCACTCTGGAGGCATTCAAGGTGCAGCTGGACAGACATCTGTCAGAGATGCTTTGACCTAGATTCCTGCATTGAGCAGGGGGTTGGACTCGATGGCCTTGTGGGCCCCTTCCAACTCTACTTTTCTATGATTCTATAACCCCAAACAGGCAGGCAGAGGCAGCCAAACCCAAAATGTCTGACTCTAACCCTAACCCCCACAACAACACATCAATCAAAATAAATCTCAGCACATCGTTGGGGCTGCGCTCCTGGTAGCTGTCCATAGTGGCCGAGCAGTGGCGCACCTTGCTTCCATGCGCTCTTCACCGGTGATCGCGCTCCTTCTGGCACAGCCAGAAGACTCGTCAACAGCCCAGCTCGAGTCCTTGGTCTCGAGTCCCGAGTCGAGTCTCGAGTCCCATTAAAAATATTGGGACTCGAGTCAGACTCGAGTCAGAGGGGGGACTCAGTCCGACTCACGAGTCGAGTCCTCGAGTCCGAGTCCCCATCCCTGGGATGGGGTGGGTGGAAGGGATGTGGCGTCACTCTGTAGTCAAGCACGGAGGCTGTTGACGAGTGTGAGGTTTGCTGTTACATCGATCTTGGCATCTTGAGTCAGAACGCCCTCGGGAAGTAGGCCTGGAAAAGACCCCAAGGAAATCTGCTTGCAAGGGTGAAGGGACTGGGCCAGATGGACCAAATATAAGAAAGAGAAGCCCTGCGGGATCAGACCCAAGAGGCCTCTCTAGTCCGGCATTCTGTTCCCACAGTAGCCAACCAGATGCCTCAGCGGGAAATTATATTCAGAGGCTGACTGCCTGAATATGAAACATAGTTATCACGGCTAGAAGCCATTGAGGGCCTTCTCCTCCTCTGTGAATTTGCAGAAATCCCCTCTTCAAGCTATCCCACGTTATGGAACTCCCTCCCTAGTGACCTTCGCCATGTCCCCTCCGTGATGAGCTTCCGCCGTGCATTAAAAACATGGCTGTTCAGGCGGGAATATGGGGTGGGTTAGGATTTTAAAAGAATTTTTTATACTGTTTTAATTATATTTTATTGTATTGTTTTTACTGTATTATTTTATTTGTACATCGCCCAGGGTGGCCGGGTGGCCGGCCAGATGGGCGATTGATAAATATAATAATAATAAATGCAGGACTCATGGGGCTGAGATGGTGTACAACTCCCATTCCGCGTTCCATCCTGACTGCAAAAGGGGGTGGGTGCATTTTGGCGGATTGAGAGGGTGAAATTTGGTGGTGGTGGGGGGGGAGCTTGCCGCCCAGCTCTGGAGTTCCTTTGGTGGCCACCAGTTTTTTCTCCCCAGCGTCCCCAGGAGCAACATTTTGTGATGGCTCCTGGAAATAATATGGCGGCCGCAGTCCACAGACCCAGGGGAGCATGCCAGGAACAAGGGGCTTGTTGGGGACGGGGGTCGGAGCCGCACAAAGTGTTGAACCTTTCTGTAAACAAAGCAGCATCCGCTTTATTCAGCTCCTTGCCTCTGTTTAAAGCCAGGGGGGCGGTAAAGTGTCTGACGCCATCCATGGAAGATTCAAGGGTTACGTGAGGCCTCTGGGATTCTCTGAGGACAACGTCATGTTCCAAGACAAAAATGGTAAGCGCAGCTGGTCCTTTGGGTTCATCACACCTCAGGCTTTAAGAGAAAAATTGTAGGGGGTGGGGAGAAAAGAAAATCAAAAGAATGCTCTGAAATATATAGAGGGGGCATAACTGCCCAGCCACTGATTGGTGGTGGGGGAAATCTTCTGTTATGTTCAGGGGCTACTGGCGTACATCCATGAGGTCAAGACTTTCGGGGCAGCAGGTGGTGCAAAATCCATAGCAGCTTTCTGGGATGCAGGATGAGGCCTACCAGGGTTGAGAGAGAGGCTGTGATGCCTACATTGTGGAACAGCCTCCCAAAGGAGCTCCAGGCAAGGCCCCCACCCCACTTTTCATCATGCTTTCAAAACTGATTTATTCCAATGTGTATTTTTGAGTTAGAACCCTTTAGATGATGTGTTTTCATTTGCCAATACAGTAATACCTTGGATTGCAAGTAACTTGGTTTGAGAGCGTTTTGCAAGACAAGCAAATTTTTAAATATTTATTTATTTATTTTTTACTTGATATACAAGCGATGTCTTGCAATACAAGTACTGTAGTACGGCTTAAATTAAAAATCTCTGTACAAATTTTTTGGGGGGAATTTCGTTTTGATATAAGAGTGTTTTGGATTACAAGCACGTTTCTGGAACGAATTATGCTCTCAATCCAAGGCATGACGGTATGTTTTATGGTGCAGCTTTTACTGCTTTCACTTGCGTACCGTTCTACTGGTAGGTTTGCATTTACCGAGTTATAAATTATTCTACGCCTGGAGGATAAAAATATCAAAATTAGTGTTCCCAAATGGCAGATGAGAAGGAAACCCAGGTCTGGCCAGTGCACAAGGGCTCACACAACTGCATGCTCCTCCAAACCAAGACATTCCCTGTGCCTAGAAAGTTAGCAGGTCAGGGCACCTAATCACCTAACCTTCTCCGTGGCCTTCTCCTTTTCCAAATGCAGGGAATTCTTTTTGCCTGGAGCAGCATTCAGGCACATGAGCACCCACCTGCTGCTGTTAAGTGGTATGGTCTAGACTAGAGACCGTACCACTCCTCATCTAAGGGTTGTGAGGACCAGGCCTCTTGCATACCATCTCCCAGTTTGCAGCCTATGTCCCAGCTGGGGGTGGTGAAATCCAGCCTAAAAGACATGGAATTCAAACATAGGCTGGGTTCAGACAACAAGATCACCCACACACAAGGGTTGAGTATGGGTTGTCATTGAACCATGGGTTGTTGTCATCTGAATCCAGCCATGCTAACAAATGGCTTGTTAACCACAGAGAACCCACAGTTCACAATCCAACCACAAACCATGGGTTCTCTTCATAGGTCGTTCATGGTTAACAAACCATGGTGTTGATGCAGCTGGGTTCAGACAACACGAGAACCCTACGGTTCAACGACAGCTCGTACTCAACCCTTGAGCGTGGGTTATTGTGTTGTCTGAACCCACACTGTTCTGCTACCTGAGCAGAACAGTGACTGGGTTCACTGGGTTATAAACACCTTTAAAGGTTTGGGTTTTTTAAAGATTATAAAGCAATTTATTTAGCATTAAATCCATCACCACTTTTTGTGGCAGTGAGTTCCAGAACTTAATAATGTGTTGCATGAAAGATACAAGTTGCCTATTTGTGATGCTTGCAAACTGCTGGAGAATTCCCCGGCGGATCTTCCTGGGCTCTGTCTTCCATCTGCCCTGCTGCATCGATACATCTGACACATGCATGCCTCCGTCTTTGGCTTTTCTCTGTAATGACCTCTCTCTCTTTCCCCCTTCCTCCTCTACAGTGCAAAGCCCACTGTCTAAATACCTAACTCTTTTAACGAGAACTGGAGACAAGGTGGGAGATCTCGTTGTACCTGGAACTAACCGACAAGAGGGGCAGGTTCTTGACGACAGGAAAATACAGAAGGGGAAATAAAACATGATCATCTTTAACTGGGGGCAGGAACCGACTGGGTTATGCCAGAAAGGGAGGCCATCACACACTCGCTGCTCTGGGCTTTGTATGTTAAGAAGTCTTCGAGCACAAGCCTTTGACCATTTAGACAGGAAGGCCTACAACTCCGTGGGGCATGCTGGGAGTTGTAGGCCTTCTTCCCATCTAAACTGGCTGAGGATTGCACCTTTAGATCAGGATAACATGTATGGGGAACTCCAAAACACATGCACGGACTAATCAATTCATCCGGGATCCCTTTGACTGGCAAAAGGGGTTTGCATTGGGGTTGCATTGCTGGCATTGCCCCCAGACTGCAGAAGAGGAGCGTCGGGGCGCACACTCGCACAATATCCACCCAGCCTCCCCTCAGAATCACTATTTAATTACAAAAAGCAACGGTATGCCAAACCTTCCATTGGCTTCTCCCGTCCACAAATGGTTGGGAGGTTCAGGCCTTGTCTCTGTGTGTGTTTTGTCTTGTAGATGTCGTGAGCGGCCCTGCCACACAAACAAATAAAGCTGCCAATTCTCCTGCCTTGCAACAATGACCACATCTCTGGGGGCGCCGTAATGAACGCAAATTTTATTAGGGTGGACGCTTTTGAGGCCGCAGGTCCACTTCATCAGATGCGTGAGGCCCTCCCTTGGGAGAAATATGTATGCCGACTTGGAAGTCAAAATAAAACATGGAGAGGAATACAGGAAGGGGGGGAGAGAGATGGGCACTTTAATCAGATCTTCAACATCTCCGTCCCCTCAGGAGGCAGCATCAGACCAGGGCTGTGCAGGGCGGGATTGTGGGATCTCCGGTTAGGGTCGTGTGTGTATGACTAGATCCACAAGATCCACAGCGGCCAAGGGCCTGTATAGCGGCTCAGTGGGGCAGACCCAGCACTGAAGCCGTGTAAAGGGTCCCTCTGAGCATAGGCTCAGCCCTGGAATTTGCTTTCATGATCGGAACCGAGCTCTCAGCCTAGTTTTCACACGTAAATCCACACCTGGTTTCTGCCCAACTTTACTTTCCGCAGCCAGGAAGAGAAACTGTTGTTGTCATTATCTTTGTTGTTATTATTATCTTTGAGAAATCATGGAGGACAGGTGAAGTGCCGGATGACTGGAGGAGGGCAAATGTTGTTCCCATCTTCAAAAAGGGCAAGGAGGAGGAACCTGGGAACTATAGGCCAGTCAGTCTGACATCAATCCCCGGGAAGATTTTTGAGCAGATTATAAAGAAGTCAGTCTGCAAGCACCTTGAAAACAATGCAGTGGGCTAACACCGCCTCTCTCTCTCTCTCTCTCTCTCACACACACACACACACACACATGCGTGCATATACAGGTGTCAAGAAAAAAGATTGTAAACAGTGAGCCTGTTTACATTTGGTTGCCATTAGAGCATCGTTATCACAATTCAATTAAAGCTTCAACATACAGAACTATGTAAAATAAGCGGCCGTCCCCTCTCTAACTTCCCGGCCAACTTTGCTTAAAGTGTTGCAAAAAGAAGGTCCAGCCCTCCCCGAGACCATCCACAGCCGCCTTCCCCAACCGGCTGCCTTCCGGGTGTGTTGGACTATGACTCCCATCACCCTGGCCAGCATGGCCAATGGGAATTGTAGTCCAACACATCCGGAGGTCATCGGGTTGAGGAAGACTGATCTGTCCGTATTACGGTGCACTGAGACATACAGTGTGGGTCTACTCAAAGGTACATCAGTGGAGGAAGAGGGGGGGCTGGCTGGCCCGCCAGACCTCCACCCTTTCTTCTTTCAAAGGAAACTCAGCACTTGCCACCATGTGGCCCTGAAGGGGGGGCTGGCTGACCCGCCACCACCCCACCCTTGCCTACTGGCAAAGGAACTAAGACCCCCAGAGATCTCAAGGTACCAGATTGCCAGCCTCAGCTGTCTGCAACCCTACTTGAATCTCTGTTCAGGGACTCGCCTTTAATTCTGTAACCTGGATTTAGATACTGAACCAACAGAGTACTACAAAACCCATGTGGGGTAAACCATGACAAGGTTTATTTCTGGTAGCATCTTACAACAAGATTAGGGAAGTAAGAGAAGCACACAATATAGAGAGACACTTTAGTACACAGTAAAGCTGCAAAATAAGAAAACCTGATTCCTTAAAATCTCTCAAGCACACACCTGTTACCTGAGGGTGTCTTCTTCAAAGGGTTAGATCTAGCACAGCCTTGCCGCCCGATAGAGAATTACCACACCTACCCGAAGGTCCAAGATGGGTAAACCCTTACAAGGCTTGCTTTCACCAGTCCTTCAAACCAGCCAATTTTACCAGAGGCTACCTGGGGTCGATTCTTGAGGGGCCCCCCCCTAAAGGCTCGGGCCCCTCGCTGGCGCGCTGCCATGCCGGGCACGCTACTAAAAGGACTGACCAAGAACAAAGGCTTACACGTGGGGAAATAGCTCACCCCCCTCCCCTTTTCTGTAACTTTCTTGCTTCAGCCAATCAATTTGAACTTCACCTGGCCAGGCAGGGGGAGGGAAACTGGCCAGGCAGGGGGAAAGGGAACTGTGAGTCATGGCTTGAACTATCTGCATATGAATGCCCTCAGCCTGGCTCCTCCAGACCTCTGGGCGCCAGGCCCCATCTTATGTTCCATCACCTTTTGCTTCCTCCCAGCCCCCACCTGGTTTACTCATGAGGAGGCGTGTGTGTGTGTGTGTGTTTGTTTGTTCCTGCATGCATGCATGCATGCAGGAACCCTAAAAACTATTTTTTCTACACGCTAACTATGCACACCCCACCCCAGCCGGTTCACACCTGAGGTGTGTGTGTGTACCCCCAAAGGCTCGTTTCTCCACAACATCCCATTGAGTGGAATGGGGCTTACTCTCTGGTAAGTCGGTATCCAGGATTGCAGCCTTGGTCAGTCATTCGGAGATGTGGAGGGCCGTCACGCAGAAGACGGAGCAGACTCGGGCTCTGTTGCTCCAAAGGGCAGGACGGGAAGCGAGGAGGGGCACTGCAGGGGGCCGGATTTCGGCTAAACATTAGGAGAAACGTCCCACGAGGGAGGGCTGTTTGGCAGTGGAACAGACTCTGCCTCGGGCGGCGGCGGGCTCGCCTTCGCTGGAGGGATCTGAGCAGAGGCTGGGCGGGCGTCTGCCATGGGGGCTGCAGCTGCACCCTGCACATTGCAGATCCGGCACTGAGCCGGGGGGTGGACTAGGTGATGCCCCAGGTCCCTCCCCGCTCTGTGGCGCCCTGCTCCGAGTCAGACCGCTGCCGGCAGAGATGGGGCTTTCCCAGCCCTGTGACTGGAGCCGCCAAGGATTCTACAGGGGGGGTGTGTCCGCAGCCCGATGTGCGCCCCAGCCGGAGCGCTTCATAAGCTCCTGGAAGTAGCTGGAAACTGGCCCCCAAGCCAACCACTGCGCTCCCTCCCCTTGCGGCACAGGGACAACAGCCCTTCCAAAGTAAGAGAGACAACAGGCCGCCAAACACAACCAGGCATCGAATTTCTGGCACGCTTTATTGGGCTCCCTCGCAAGCAGAGCGGGCTCGAGCGTACCACCGGGGACCCCGGCGCCTCATTTTGTTAAGAGCAAAACGAGGCGTGTCCTTCAGTGGCACCCAAAAGAGGGCAACCTTCACCCCCCCACCAGCACCACCACCACCCCGAGTTCTCCTTCCTGACATTCAGCTAGGGAAATGGGGGTTGTGATTTCTGCCCCCCCCCCAAAAAAAACTCCACAGGATTGGCTGCAGCCACAAGTGGGGTGAGGAAAGGCAGGACGCGGCAGACACAAAGGGAGATCTCCCCACGCCGACGGCTCGCGGGCCACTGAAGAGCACTTCCGCTTTGCCCAGGCGCGGCGGGGCCCACGGACCCGGCAGCCGCAGCACTGAAGCCCCTTCCCCCCCTCCCCCAAGCCCTAAATTGGGTGGACTGACCCAGTGCGCCGCACGCCAGAAGGCAAAGCAGCCTCCCCGGTTCGGGTAGAACAAAATCGGCACCGGAGGAGGCCCAACCGGGTCAGGTTCCTGCCGCGGGATCTTCAGGCTATTCCACGACATCTCCGTACTCGTTCCTCTTGGCCCCCGCCTTCCCTCTGGGATCCGAACCGGGCCCTTTCTCTGCAGAGGGAAGAAATAAGGTGGCAGAGAGGAAGGGAAACGGGTCGCGCACATCCCGAGGAAGACGACCCCGAGAGCACGCGCAGACATGTCGACCACCAATTTTGCAACCCAGAGCTGCTGGCCAGGCAGATCTGCTGATATGAAAGGCTGGGGTGATGGGAGTTGTAGTCCCAACGCATCCACATCCCTCTGGGGAAGAGGATGGAGCGAGGGAGACAGGAGCAAGCCCGGGGACCGTCAGGGCCTGCTCCGGCTGGACTGTTCCCACCCACCGGGGAGATGAGAGGGTAAGCGGAGCCATTCCACCAGCTCTGCTGAAATCTACTTCATTGTCCCCTCTTCCCTCCCCACCCCTTTTTCCTTGTGTGCCATGTCTTTTCAGATTGTAAGCCCACCAAGCAGGAAATGGCTTGTTTACTGATTGATTACAAGCCACTCCAGGAGCCTTTTTTTTCCACTGAGAAGCAGGATTTTTTTTTTTGAATCAATTAGATAAATATTCTGCAGGCTGCCAGGTTAGCAGTGTTCTCCTTCCGCACAGGGAAGTTGCTCTGCACACGCCATTCTAACGGGCTTCTCTCTTGTGAATTTACCAAATCCTTTCTTTTTCTTGAAGCCCTCTGAGGCGGTGGCCATCACCGTATCATGTGGCAAGGAGTTCCACACGTTAATGACGCACTCTGTGTGCGTGTGAAGAACTTTCTTTTGTACTGCCAGTCAGCAGAGGAAAAGGGGTGAAGGGTAATCCATGAAAAAGATTTTTGGGTTGGGAGGTACTGATTCTGCACTCGCCAATGTGCAAATGCGGAAATCAGCAAATACACACAGAAGTCGTCATTCTGGGAATCTCAGCGAGTGAGCAAAACCGCCTCTATTTCTAATGTTCAGGCTCTCAGGGCATCTTCCTCTATCAGGTCCCTGCCCCTTAGTTGCCATTTCCCCTAAAAACTAAAAAGCCCCAGCTTCTTCATCAGCAGGATGATGCCCTTGGGTGACACACACACCCGCCCCCAGTCTGCTCACCTTGGGTTGCATCTGGCGGGGGCTGCTGTCTATTCTCCAGAAAGATCCATAGGTCAGAGCACTTTTGCGTCTCCCGCCGGGTCACTGCGTAGCTGGCGACTGAACCTACAACTGCAAACACCAAAGGGAGGGCGGCGGCAGCGGGGGGGGGGGGGTTATCGACAAGCACGGAGAGATTTGAAACCAGAACATTTTTAAAACGTGCTTACTCAGAAATGCATCCCGCTGAATCCAAGGAGTAGCAGGGCTGTAGTGGCAAATCCTGAAGTGCAGCTGGGCATCTTGAGACACCCCCCCCCCCAGCCTTGGGGAAGGAGACGGGTCTATCTATCCTGTGCATGTTTAGACAGAAAAAGTCCTACAACTCCCAGCATTCCCCAGCCGGAAAAAAAGTCCTACAACAGAAAAGTTGTAGGACTGTCCCCCATCTAAATATGCATGGGATTGAACCTTACAAGTTATTTCCAGGCTGCCTTTAAGGGTGTTCCACCCATAAACTTGGGTGGCTGTGTGGACCCATATCAACAGAACCAGTTCTAGCTGCTTTCGTCTCCACCAGGTCCTTTGTAAAGTGAGTGGGTCTTAATTGGACATTCAAGATCAAGCCGCCCACACAATACTTTGCCTTGCAATGGAGATAACTCACAACAATATATTTTTGCTGGAAGAAATCCATTTCCTGCCTGCTACCGCGAGAACTGCGGCGAAGATCAGAGCTAACAGAAATTTCTGACGGGGGTGCGTGTGTGTGTGCGTGTGCACGCGCAGTTGATGCAAAACAAAACGTCCTGGTGCTCTGATCCTGCAAACCCTGGCTTCACTCCAGCCGTGGAATGCCTTCTTAACAAGGCAAGCAAATTCTGCAGTCCCGTTCTGAATCAAAAACATCAAATGCTGAAATCCACATTTTGAAGTGTGAATATTCATCAGATTTTTAAATATTTATTATATTCCATTGCTCCATGGGGATCCGGTGATCTTTCATCCAAGGGACTGATCAGATGCACACTTGCGTATCTTGGGCAATGCTCCCAGGCAATGCTCCCGGACTGTTATGTAAAGTGTGTCTAAAACTTTTTTTCTTTTTTAGCTGCAAGAAGATAATGACTTGGGTTCAGACAACACGATAACCCACACTCAAGGGTTGAGCATGGGTTGTCGTTGAACTGTGGGTTTTGTCGAAACATGGGTTATCATATTGTCTGAACCCAGCTGTGCTAACAAACCACAGCTTGCTAACCATGAACAACCCATAAAGAGAACCCATGGTTTGTTGCTGGGTTATGAACTGTGGGTTGTTTGTGGTTAACAAACCATGGTTTGTTATCTCAGCTGGGTTCAGACAACACGATAACCCACCTTTGAACAACAACCCATGGTTCAAAGCCAACCTACACTCAAACCCTGACTGTGGGTTATCATGTTGTCTGAACCCACTACACTATCGGTAGCCTGAAGTAATGCTTGCTTGTTAGTCAAAAAAATTGACTAAAAACACGACTTAAAAGCTTGACTACAAAGAAAGCCAGGCACACAACACACAGGCCCTTGGTTTGTTGTAGGGTTATGTGAGAGTTGTTTATAGTGCCCAGCACATGCCCTAGCTCATTGTGGGTGAAATAACCCACGGTATGCCCAGTGTGTCATGCGAACCAGACCATTCTTAACTGGCACCAAATGAAAAGGGAGTTTAAAAGACGGCAGCATTTCAATTGTGTTCTACATGTTCTCCCAGTTTTCTTTTAAGCTAAAAAGGTAACAATTTGAAGTAGCAAGGCTTTAAAACAAAGACATGGCCTGATAACACGGGGGGTATGGTGTGGGTTTGGAGGGGTGCCTCTTCCCAAGGATGTGTTTCTTTAAATACCAACCAAAGGAGAGCAGAATGTTCCACTGGAGCGGGTAGGGCATCTTCCGGTTGAGTTTCTGAAGAGCAAAGGCCACCCCAGAGCCTGTTCAGACACAGAGACCCAGATTAGCACCGGCTTCCCAAGCCCCAATGCTGCCAGACCCACACACCATCCCCAGGACGAGGCGGAGGTAGCTCCTGGCAGGCGAAGGGGGCATTTACAGTACAGCACAGGTTGAATTCTTGGGGTGTCCCATCAGCCCACCGGGATGAATGAGGCACCCGTGTTTGTGTGTGTGTGTGTGGAAGACACCTGTTGGCAACCTGGCATGCCATTTCTAAAAGGATATGCAAGACTGTGCATTATATACTTAAGGTGCAATCCGATGGATGTTTAGGCAGAAAAAAGGCCTACAACTCCCAGCATGCCCCAGCCAGCCATGCTGTAAAGGAACCCAGGAAAGGTCCCTTACACGAGCTCCGCTGACCTGCCCCATTCTGGAGACAAGCGTTTCTGCTTGTTAGCGGTTCCTATATGAGCGGCAACTTTCCGTTGCGCTGGTGGGGAGTCCCACTAGCACTTGGGCAGTACTGGAGACCGCCCAGTGTAGGCGATACTGCGCTAGAAGAACCAGTGATCTCACTCGGGAGAAGGCAGCTTCCGGGGCTCCCAGACCAAGCTGTAATTTCCTACCAACACCCCGTTATGTTTGCCACTGGGCAGGGGGCTTACCTGTGATAAATGTGCCAATGCCCTTCATGAATGCGTAGGACTGGCAGGCGGCATATTCCTGCAGCCCCTGCAAACGGAGATGCAATCGTTAAGCATCATTATTAATCTTTTTAAAGAAAATCTACCTATTCATTGGACTCCCTCCGTTCAGCCTTCAGATCTATGGGCCAAGTCTACACTGCTGACAGAAACTGGATTTAGCTGCCCTCACCTGTTGTATGCCTCCACACCACTCCAGTAGTCAGGCAGATGCTGCTGACCCCGGAGGGAGGTTCCATTTAACTGCCATGGCTACTGAAGATCAATGGCCTCTGGCCATGGAGGCCCATCTCGGCTAATATTTCATTTTATCTATTTGTTACATTCATAACCTGCCTTTCCCCCTCTTGCAAGGAACCCAAGGCAGCTGATCTGGTCCTTCTCCTCTCCATTTTACCATGGCAACAACCCTGTGAGGTAGGCTAGGCTGAGAGTCAGGGGCTGGCCCAGTGAGCTTCATGGCCCAGTGAGGACTAGAATCAGGATCTTCCGAGTCCCAGTCCAACACCGGAAACGCTACACCACACTGGCTCTCCATAGACTGCTACTCCATGATTTTCTGTACCCCTTTAACCTTTTAATTAATTATAATTATAATAATACAGCCCCTATCAATGGCAAGCATAAAACCATTCCCCCGCCACTCTTTCGCGGGGAAGGCTTAAGAGGGTGACAACGGGGGAGTTCCAGCTTCCAGGGGCCACTCCCCAAACCTGTGCGCCCTGGGCCGGTTGCGCACGACCTCTGGGGGCTCCTCTAGTCCCGGGGGGAGCGCCCGGTCCCTGGCTGCGCCGCAGGCGGGGACCCACCGGGTGCTTGGCCGCCACCGCATCGTCCACGCGCGACAGCCCCAGGTTCACCATGAGCGCGTCTCCGAGAGCGCGCACGTCGCAAGCCCTCTCCAAGCGGCCGGCTCCTCGGTTTCCGGCCAGCCACAGCTCCATCTAGAGGCCCGGCGGGCGGGAGGGGCCGGGCGGGGCGACCTCAGCCGGCGAAGCCAAGCCGCCCGCGGACGCGCCCTTCGCACCGCTCGCTAGCTAGACGGCCGCCGGGAGACGGCCCAAGGAAGACGGCGTCAAGCGCGGAGACTGCGGCGCGCCCGCTGCGCCCTTGGAAGCGCCTCTGGGCCAAAGCACACAGGAAAGAAAGTCCTGCAACGGTGCCGGCTGGGGATGATGGGTCCTGTAGTCCAAGGCATCTGGAGGGCGCCCGGTTGGGGAAGCCTGCCCCAGGAGCAAGCAGCGCGTCGCCTCCTTTAAGAGCCGGGGCCAGCCAGCTCCTCCCTCCCTCGCCCGCCAAGACTGCAACACAGCCTCCCCGGGCCGCGAGTTCGAGTCTCAGCCTCGGGGCGATGGCTGTCCCCGGAGCCCTCCGAGTCGTGAGCCACGAAGGGCAGCGCTTCCTGTGCTTTTGCGACGACGGTGGCGGCGGCGGCAGCTCCCCGCGGCTCCAGTGAGTGCAAAGAGACCCTCGCAGCCCACCCACCCGCAAAAATCCCATGCTATACCTAGGGCAGAAGCCCCCCCCCCTTCCTTTTCTTCCGCAGACGGCCCTTAGGTTCGGATCTCGGCGCTTCACGTGTGCCCCGGGACCTCTTTTCCAGAGCGAGGGTTCAGCGACGGCCCGCAGGAAGCAAGGCGCAAAAGATCGCCTCTGAGCGCCTGCAGAGGGCCAGCGAGGATGCAGAGCCCGGGCCGTGCCTGCTAGCTAGGTTTCTTTGTTTCACGCACGTGTACATTATATCGTGCCCCGTTCTCACCACGGAACAGCTAAGTTTTTTTAAAGTTTTTTTTTTAAAAAACACGTTTAAAAATAACTAAACCTCGCCTTAAAAGCATTTTTAGTACCGTACTCGGTAGGGGGAGTCTTGCAGGACTTGGCTTCCAAACAGGCTTAGGGCGCAATCCTGTACATGTTTGGACAGGAAAAAAGTCCTACAACTCCCAGCATGCCCCAGCCAGCCAAATGCTGGGAATTGTAGGATTCTTTTTTCCTATCTAAACGTGTAGGATTTCACCCCTAGCAACTTAATTAAGGACACAATCCTATGCGAGTTTAGACAGAAAAAAGTCCTACAACTCCCAGCATGCCAGCTGGGGCATGCTGGGAGTTGTAGGACTTTTTTCCTGTCTCAACATGCATAGGATTGCTCCCTTAATCTAATCAAGTGCCTGTTGCAGTCTTCCTCCCATATTCTGGATTGCACCCTTAAACCTTTTTAAAAGAAAGTCAAAGGGCTCAAACTCCTGCAGGGTCACACAGGAATTAATAATTCTTTCTTGGAAGGGAGATTGGAGAATCTGGCCATGTTCCACCAACTGCTAACCTAGGAGGCAGTTCCGTTGACCTTTATAATATACGAAATAAAATAATAATAATAATAATAATAATAATAATATCTGTGTATACATTTAGATGCCAGGTTTACTCCTTCCTCTTTAATCTTTCATCTATTGCTTTATTTTACTGCTGGCTCTTTAATAAATAACAAATTACTTTGATGTTTTTACTGCTGTATTCTTTGTTATGATATTTTATTATTTATGGGGGGTTATTATTGTAAACCTGCTTGGAGGGCATTTGTGAGTTGGGTGGTATACAAATCTGTTCAATAAATAAATATTATTTCAATGTATTAGATATCTTTCTCAGAAAAAAGACTCAAGGTGACTCAGCAGGGATTAAAACATGCCAGAAAAAACTTGTAGTACTATTTAAGCAGTAAACTTGCCTAGGGTCGCTCTGCGAATTTATTTATTTATTTATTATATTTATACCCCGCCTTTTTTCCTGCAAGGAACCCAAGGCGGCTTACATAATCCTCCTCCTCCTCTCCATTTTATCCTCACAGCAGCCCTGTGAGGTAGGTTAGGCTGAGAGTCAGTGACTGGCCCAAAGTCACCCAGTGAGTTTCATAGAACCCGGATCTCCCGAGTCCCAGTCCAACACTCTCACCACTACACCACACTGGCTGAGTGGATGAGCTGTTTCCTGCTGAAAGTATTAAGGATAAACACACATGGAACAAGATAAACGGGGTGGGGTGGACGGGATATACATTTAAACATGTTACAGCATCAACAGCTGCTCAGAGACAGGGAGAAGCTATTGAGTAGAGCAGTCTCTTTCAGTCTTCCAACCTGAATCTACCTGGACACTGTGCTCAACATCTGAGGCCTTCTTCCAAGTGCCACCCGCAAGGGAGGCCCAGAGGGGGGCAACAGGGGAGAGGGCCTTCTCAGTGGTGGCCCCCTGATTTTGGAATGATCTCCCCACTGAGGCCCGCCTGGCACCAACGCCGTCATCTTTTCGGCACCAGGAAAAGACCACCCTACATTTCATGGTATCTAATGGCATATATGATGGGGGCATTTGTGTCAGCTGTCTTTTTTAACGTGTTTAGTGTTCTTACTGAAATTGTTTTTAGCTGTTTAAATTGTTTTTAAATCTTGTATACTGAAATTTTAAGTTGCATTTTATTATCTGTATTTGGGCTTTTGTAATTTTACCAAATTGTTGTGAACCACCCAGAGAGGCTGTTGGGCAGTATAGAAATGAAATTAATAATACTAATAATTTGGGGCCCTTCAGATATGTTTGACTATAACCCCCAGCAACATGCTGGGCATTGTAATCCCAACACATTTGGAAGGCCCAGATTGGAGGAGGCTGGAGCACAGAAAGTCCCTTACCTTGCTTCAAGCCAGGCTCTAGGATTTAATACCTTCAGCCGCACTTCCAGGTGTATATATCCAGGAGCTGGCGGTGGATGTTTTGCAGGGGAGGAAAAACGCTCTGCACACCCTCAGAGGCTCCTATCTCCTGTCATTCCTTTATATGCTCCAGGAAAGAGCTGGTGTTGAAAACTGGCCCTAAGGGCAGAACTGGGGTGGCAGGAGCGGGAGGGACTATAGGTTCTGCAGTTAAGCCCGGGTTCCAGAAAAAACCCGAGCTATTCTTGCAGACAGAATGTCTCCAGAAAACTTGAACAACATAGCAGGAGCTGGGAGCACTGTAGCCTCATGAACACAGCTACAAAATTGCTCCGCTGGAGCTGTGGATGTGAGAGCAAAGGGCACCCGTGGGTGCTGCAGAGAAACCCACTGAGGGTGCTTCTTTCTGGATGGAAATCTAGTGCTACTGGTCAAAAGAGGCTGCACAGCTCTTCCGTCTTTACTCATTAATGGATTTTCTGGGGAAAGAAAAAGGTGGAAGAAGCGGTGGGAAAATACAGGTGGGTTCCAAACAGAAGACGCTGTCAAGTTCCAGGGATGAGGCAAGGCGTCGGCGTGATAAAGCCCCGCCTGGAAGCCCCCCGACGTTTGGGATAATGGTGGCCCCCTCTGCCACCACAGTCCTGTGACTCTCTCGTCTCCTCTTCCTGCAGTGTCACTAATGCTTGTGAGTTCTGGAGCTGCGATGTCACTTCGGACAAGCTGGACAGACACGTAAGTACAGGAGCTCTCTGTCTCCGGTTGTGGAACAGTCGGCCGAGCTACAGAGGAGCGTGTGTGTGTGTGTGTGTGTGTGTGCGGTTTTTTTGACTTGAACTTACCTGCTTGACTTTCCTTGTTGTGCGTGTTAGTAACATGATACCTCCCTCGAACCTTAAGATAAGGGGCTGAAATTTGGGGCTCGCGTTCAGGACGTTTTTTTATCTTTCGAGATCAAATGCCAGCTCAACCCCTGCCCCTGTTTTTATGGGGCAGGAAGAGAACGCAAAATATATTTTAATGTGATTGTTGCCTTGAACATTGAGATACTGGAATTAGAGTTTGTGTTCACAATCAGGGCATCGTTCTATGTTTCAAGTTCAAAAATCACCTCTGTCAGAAAAAGGCAAAATGGGGGATGTTCTCGTAGCCTATGGATCTACACAGTATATATACAGATAATCGTATGCAATATGTAGGGGAAATGACAACAAACCTAAGAACAGGATTCCGCAATCACAAATCTGCAATTCTTACCAAAAAAACTAGAGCAGCCTGTTGCAAGACCTAGCGTTCGTCACATACCGGGGTCCTAAAATCCCCCCAAAAGAAGTGCCTCAGGCAAGGCAAATTTTGCATATGAAAAGCTTTTGTCTGATTAAATGCTCCCCCCAGGCTGTTAGGATCAGAATAAGAATGGATTTCAGGTTTCAGCTACTTAAGGTAAGTAAAGACTTACAGTAATCTTTTCTGGAGCAATGTAAATCCAGGAAGTCTCCAAAACAAAAGAAAGCCTTAATGACCATCAATTTGCATTTGAAAGGACTGAGGAATGCCCGAGGCCTGTAAACTTTAAATCAGCATAACAAAGCTTTCCCTCAATGGATTTATTTTCTGTTTGAAGGAGGTGTTTGCTATTGTTCTTGGTTATCAAAAGAGACTAAAATGACCTGTGGATGGCCTCCTATTGTTCCCCATAATTGTTTCAGTTGTTTGGGGTCTAAAAGATCCCATAAAATGTATTGTTACTCAGATTTCCAAGGATTTTGTTCCCCCCATGCATGTTTGGTTTATAGAAAGAAAACCAAGAATAGAAAGAAAAAAGGCAGGTGGCTGAAATCTGGTAATATTTTTTACTAAACAGTTTTAGACAATGTCTTAAAAGCACTTGCTGGTAGGTCTTCTTATGTGTAAATTACACAACAAAATGTGAGCCCGGGGAAGCTAATTGTCCCAGAAAGCAGGATGAGTTAACTCACCTGCACAGAGTCTCTTAGATTTATAATTGCTTCCAACTGAACAAACGGACAGTGACCTGCTTGACAGAAAGGAAATCTTCTGGATCTACAGATTCAGGACTCTTTGTTCATATGGCCTTAACCTGGAGGACAATTCATGAGCTTTATACCACGCGTACCTCTGGGTTTTTCTGCCACTCTTGGTACCCATTTAACATCACAGCTGCTGATGAAAGTGGAAGCCAAAACATTTAGCTCTCAATATATTTTGAAATTACTCTGTTGTTAGTCGGTCTACCTCTCTTATCTATTTTTTTCTTGAGACTGGCTGTATACAAAGTGGATCCGCAGCCTCCTTGCCACTTTGCTTTGCGCCTCACTGACTTCCTCTCTCGGTCTCGCTCTCATATCATATTAAACACTCGACTCCACTTGTTCTATGCCTTGAGTATATACTTAATACCTGCTAGGCTGTTAGGATATGGGGCGGGGTGGAATTTCAGAGGGGAAAGTTTTAACCCCTCCTCCCGTAGCACTGTGGTCCTCATCTGAATCAGGGCCTCTTGTGGTTACATGAGAGTAAGGAAAACTATCACACATAACTTTACTAACCATGCAAGTTTAGACTGAAAAAAAGGCCTATAACTCCCAGCTTGCTGGGAATTGTAGGCCTTTTTTTCCTGTCTAAACTTGCATAGGATTGTGCCCTAAAGATGATTAGGGTACTGTTTAGGTTGGACCTGTAGTCTCCTCAGACCCTCTCTTCACAGTATCTTCCTGCTTTTACACCAACCCCTGAAAATCTCAATTCTGTTCCCCCCATCTGTCCTGTAGATCTGATTTTTCTCAAACTCCACAGGCTAAAATGGAGTGAAAAATCACACTTTAAAAAACCCCACACAACCCTACAAATACCTTCTTCTTGGCCAAAGAACATACTACACCTTCGCCCTTACCTAAGACGACAAACTGTTTCCCAAAAGCTGCTGTAAAAAAGGGAGGCATGTTACTACAAAGTATACCCCATGTAGGCCTACATCGGGGGACGGAGGACGGGACGCAATACCTGTCAAACTGCCGGTGGGAACAACCGCTGCTGATGAGGGCGGAAGCCAAAATGGTTAGCTCTAAATATATTTTGAAATTGCCCCGTTCTCAGTCTGTCTGATCTTTCTCTATACATACATGCCTGAGACTAGCCGGCCAGAGAATTCTTGCATTACTTGCTCTGACTTGGCTTTGTCTCTCTCTCTCCTTCCAGTTTTCTCAGCATGAGCTGCCGCCTTCTGATGACTGCATTTCTAAACTCAGGTGGGCATTTCTCTTTGCATTCCTAGCCCCTTCCTTGTTGCAAGGGCTTAAGGTGGGTTACAATCCAGCCTGTTGCTCCTTTCAAGCAGGGCTCTCCCACCGTGGGTCCCCAGGTGTTGCTGGACTACAGCTCCCAGAATCCCTTGCCATTAGCCATGCTAATTAGCAACATCTGGTGACCCACGGTGGGAGAGCCCCGCCTGACAGGCTATTTGGCCCAGCACGCGGAGAGGCTCTTCAGTTCACCTGCCTGGACAGCGTTCTTTGGTTTTGCGGCGACGTCTCCCTGAGGTGGCCAGGGGCAAAAGCAGCCCAGGGCTCCTGCACCGTTAACAGCTGTGCGGAAGAGGGGATTTCGGCAGGGTCCGGGCCAGTGGCGCCCACGGAAGGCCCCTCTTCCACACAGCTGTTAACGGTGCAAAACCCCAACCTCTTAAAACGTATCTCAGGCTTCCCCAACCTGGTGCCCTCTAGACGTGTTGAGCCACATAATCCGCAGCCAGCACACCCATACTGGTTGGGGATGATGGGAATTGAAGTCCAACCCATCTATTTATTTTATTTCATCTATTTATTACATTTATACCCCACTTTTTTCCCCTTTGCAAGGAGCACAAGGTGGCTTACATGGTCCTCCTCCTCCATTTTATCCTCACAACAACCCTGTGAGGTAGGTCAGGCTGAGAGTCAGGGACTGGCCCAAAGTCACCCAGTGAGTTTCATGGCCGAGCGGGGACTAGAAGCTGGACCTCCTGAGTCCCAGTCCAGCACTCTCACCACTACGCCACACTGGCTCTGTAGAGGGTGCCAACTTAGATATTGGATATGAAATCTGGTAGACATGTTCAGGGCGTAATTCTACATTGCCTTTTAACCGGTTGATGGATTAAATGAATTTATATGATTCCTAAACCTCGGGATTTGGGGCCATCGCAGGAAGTGTGAGATAAAGTACGGTTTAATAAATGGACGTTCGCCCTCCCTTGCTGGAAGTAGAGGCTATCCTTGATCGTTTTCGTTACAATGCACTACGGCTGACCTAAATCTTGAAGCCCTTGTTCTAACCTTTATTGCAAGCCGTGCTCCCTCTGACTCACCACCCCATAATGTCCACAGGGAGGCCCTGGGGTGCCAGACGCCCACTCTGACCATCCGCGACGGCAGGGCCACCCTGCAGTTCCAAGATGGCAGGCAAAGCTTGACCTTCGACCTTCACAAAGCACCTCTTTCCGAAGCAAGGAAGCACCTCCAGGATCTGATATTTGGCTTGGTTGCAGACGTGCAAAAGCTGGAGAAACGCTTGGAAGGTTCAATTTATATCTATCTATCTATCTATCTGCTTGTGGGCTGGGAAGTGGGGAGGATGGGCCCTCTCTCTATGGCTTCTGGCGAAAATTATGTCCAAACTACCTTCTTTACGAAGAGCGGTGTGTCTTTGCAGTTCCCTGCAGAATTTTAGTATCTAGTGTGGAACGAGCTGGTTTGTCGTTCTGTTTTCACAGAAATCTGCTTTAAAAGAAAATACTGTAATACTTATTTTTGCTTTGTTTTGATCTCTGTTAGTTGCCGTTTGAGATGGAAAGGCAAGTTCCAAATTCTAAAAAGCAAGAAACAATAGCACATTAGGATGGTTAACTCGTGCATGTCTTCCCAGCCCTGGCCCTTCCACGGAGCTCTGAACCCTTGCTAAGAAGTCCCCTGCAGGTCGCTAGTCCATAAAGAGTCACCAGCCTGTTTGCCTGCATACGCTTGTTAGCCATCTTGCGGCATGTCCTATGCATGTCTGCACAGAAGTAGGTCCCCTTGAGTTCAGTAGGACTTTCTCTTGGGTAAGTGTGGATTGGACTATAGTCTAGAGGCCGATGATCAGGTTTCTCTGTTCTTGTGAGGCACAAGTCTGCTCGACATTGATGATTTTGAGTGCAATCCTATGCATGTTTAGACAGAAAAAAAGGCCTACAACTCCCAGCATGCCCCAGCCAGCAGAGCTGGCTGGGGCATGCTGGGAGTTGTAGGCCTTTTTTTCTGTCTAAACATGCATAGGATTGCAGCTTCTGTCAACTTCGCAGGAAAAGCCCGGTCAGCACATCAGCTGTGGGTACCTTCCAGAGGTATATGGACGCAGCTCCCTTGCTGAAGCCACTGCAGTACCTGGATGGGAGATAAAAAAAAATCTGTGATGGAAGAAAGCCATTTTGTATAAATGTAATACAAAATATTACCATTTTTTGGGCAGAAATTTGGGGTATAAGTTTAATGAATAAATATAATATGTATCTTTCCTTCCCACTTGAGCGTGAGCATCTATCGAGGGAGGGGGGGAGTGCGAGAGATGATGCCCAAATAAGGCAGACTTGGAGGTGCTGAGCTGAGCAGCTCTCAGAAGTGTCATCTTTTTTTTTTCTTTCTTTCTAGCATTTTATCTTACCCTTCTGCCAAAAAGGCTCCCAGAACAGCTTACAAAGATAAAAGAAATAAGACAGCCGCTGCCCTGCAGGCTTACAATATAAAAGACATGGCACGAAAGGAAAAGGGGATTGGGAGGGAGGAGGAAAAAAGCAAACCGAGGCACTAGATTCTTGGTTGCAAAGTTCAGCAGCTCAAGGAGCTGGATGGAAACACAGCAGCGGAGTTGCTGTTTCCTTCTCCTGGCCTCAGCAGTGGCAGCTGATAGCAAGAGGAAGGAGCGCCTCTGCTCCTCCTGCGAGCCTCAGCACTATAGATAATGACTTGGGTTCAGACAGCACAATAACCCACACTCAAGGGGTTGAACGGTGGGTGCTTGTTGAAACGTGGGCGGTCGCGTTGTCTGAACCCAGCCGAGATGAGAAACCATGGTGAACAACCCACAGTTCACGACCCAACAACAAACCATGGGTTCTCTTCATGGGTTGTTCATGGTTAGCAAGCCATGGCTTGTTAGCACAGCCGGGTTCAGACAACATGACAACCCACGGCTCGGCAACAACCCACGCTCGGCCCATCCTCAACCCTTGAGTATGGCTTGTCGTGTTACCACTTTCTCCAGTCCTTTTCAAGCTACGGCAGAATAACTGCTTAGATTATGGAGGCAAGTCACCAACGAAACCAGACGTCCTCGTCAGTTCCATCTCTTCTGCTGGCCCCCCGTTTTTTCTTTATTTATTGCATTTTTGAATTTGTGTCCTGCCGTTCCTTCTCCAAAGGCCACTAGCGGGATAGAAAAACAAAAGCAACATTACAATGGTTTTGTTTTCAATGACAATTTTGAAACATCAAGTTGCAGCTGCAGCTGCAGCTGCAAACATAAAAACAATAAGGGAGTTTTCTAGAGAGTGAAAACCAAAAATTGCACAGAGGACAGATTGCTACACACACACACACACACACACACACACACACACACTCCCCACTATATATCAGAACATATGTGATTATTCCTCGGAATTATTCCCTCTCTAGTCATTTTGAGACACGAATAAAGTGTCTGCAACGCTTGCTTTTAAGACACAGTGATTCCTTTGAAAGTGGACTTTTTAATACAGGGTTGTTGGACCTCTGGGGTCCCCTTTTGCCCGATCACCAAACATTTGGTGGTTCCCTGGCTTTTGTACTTTTTTCCCTCCATTCAAAAAGATTGAAATGCCTCTCCTAGGGCTGAATTACTGGCAAGTAAGAGGTTTAAGCTAAAAGATGCTGGGTGTTGTTGGGTTTTTCATAGATTTCATAGATTTCATAGATCATAGAGTTGGAAGGAGCCTACAAGGCTATCGAGTCCAACCCCCTGCTCAGTGCAGGAAACTAGAGGAGGGGTCTCCCATCCAAGTAATAACCAGGCCTGACCCTGCTTAGCTTTCCACACTCAGACAAGCTGAGCCAGCATAAGCCACAGGCCTATATATTTGTTGTTGTTGTATTTTTTGCTCCGCCCCTTTTGCCTTCAGCCCCGCCCACCACTGGAAAGCACACACACACACACACACACACACACACACACCGAGGTTCTCCAAAATTGGATTTGGCACTCAGGCTGAAAGAGATTCAGTGCCCCTGCTTTAATATATCAAAGAGAAAGCATTACACACACACACACACACACACACACACGGCTTTCCTGCTTAAAATACCCGAAGCAATTTACAATCAACATGTGCCTGAAAAAGCATTGCGCTTATTTTCCCACCCTACGACCCGAGATGTGTACAACTGTTTCCCGCAAGCACCCTAGCCATGTTTGTTGTGTTGGGGGGGTGGGGGGCAGGATGCTCCGTGGATGTTGTGAGATCCGGGTCCGTCTACCGTCAGGGGCCTTTTGTTCCGTCGTCCGCTCGTTGATGGAATCGGTCTTTTTGCGCACATGCGTTTGTGTGCAAATTCCCGAACATGCACAAATCCCCCCAACATGTGCAAATCCCTGAAAAATGCGTATTTTCACACTTTAGCCCAGTGTTCTCCAAGCTTGGGTCCCCAGCGGTTTTTGGCCGACAACTCCCAGCATGCCCCAGCCAGCTACGCTGGCTGGGGCATGCTGGGAGTTGTCGGCCAAAAACCGCTGGGGACCCAAGCTTGGAGAAAAACTGCTTTAGCCTATGGGGAAAATGCACATTTTTGGTTGTTGTTTTTTTACTTCCCGTATTCTTCTAAGACTAAATTTGCACAAAATTACAGAAAGTTTAAAAAAAGCCCACGGAATCCACACGACTCGGGGAAAAGCCGGCCTGCTGTGGAATCCACCGGGCAGATTCTTAGAAATTCAAACTGATTTGAGTCTGTTGCGAATTTCTCCGGCATCCCTCGTTGCAGGGCGGGATGTGTGCGCGCGCGCACACACACGGAAGCCCAATTTTAAACAAAATCAGAACAGCATTTACTTTTTCGTTCAGAAGCAGCACCACGCCAAAACACAGGCATGGAAGCCAATTATATATTTTTTTAATAGAAGTACCACCTTTAGCGCTGTGGCAGCTGGGAAAGCCGATAAGCTGGCTATAGTACTGCTCCAGGCTGTGGGTCTCATCCAAAGGAGGATGCTATTTGCGGACTTGAGCTACCGACGCCACAGTGCGCTCACTTGCAGCTGCGGTCCGATTCCCAAGTTCAGACTGCAAGCGTGGTGGGGTAGGTGTGGGGAGAAACGGACTTGGATGTTTCTTCTGCTCCCTGCAGAGAGTGCTGCTGCTGCGTTGCCACTCGGTAGCCCCGAGAAGAACCCCTCACGAAGCCAGAGTCTCTTCGCTCCAGGTAAGAAAGTGGCAGGCAGCCAGGATGGCGTTTTTGGATGCTGCCATTGAGGGAGGCGCTCTCACTCGCACCAGTGTGAAATTTCAACCCCTCCCATTTAAGAACAACGACGCCTCCTCTGTTGCTGGCGTCTGGCGTGCTTGAAAGAGAACCAGCATTGGGCAAGGCTGGAAATGCTCCAACCCACCCACCCCCACCCTCTCAAAACATTCAATTTCTCAGTCAAGAAAAGCCAGATTCTGGAATCGGGTTGAATTTCTGCATTTTTATGCAGTGGGGCTGAGCTCCAAAGGGGGAGGGGGTGTTTTCTGCAAAGGGGGTGGGTGGGCACATGGATGTCTCTTGTGAAATGTCCCCAGTTTAGTGAAAATTGGGTGGGGAAACTAATCAGAGTGAGGGCAGGAAGCGGTGCCCTCGCTCTGTTTTGGCTTGGTGACGTCAGCACATGGGTGCCACAAATCTGATTGGCTGTGACAACAATATGCTGGCTCCACGATCCCCAGTTGGCCGATTCATGTAGCCAGCAAGAACCACCTTTCCCAGCCTGTGACACACATCACGTTTTCTTCCCAGTTGCCCTGTTGCAGCTGGGACCATTACATTTTCCAGAGCCAAATATCAGTGACAGGTCCACCCCTCCATGTGTGCCCCCATTTTTGGGGAGCAACTATTTTTCCTATCCATCCTCTCTGGGATTTGTTTCCCAAAAAACAGTACCAACACCATGCGCACGCTGTTCCTGCCCTGTTCAGCCCGATGGATGCATGAAGCTGAGCTGTAGTAACCCAGCAGCAGCTATAGGAACGTCATTTTTTTTTTTCTTCTGGACTTTTCTCCTGCTGGCAGAAATAGAAATAAATCCCACGCAGTACAGGGGTGGAGCCAGCACTGGCCAAGCGGCCACCAAGAAAAGGCTGCCTGGGGAATCGCTCATTAACCCTGGATTCAAAAGGTAACTCATTTCCGGCGGCACCTCTCAGGGGTCCGCTTCTCTTTGGCTGCGTCGGTCTGTTTAACTTTGGGTGCACTGACCAGACACCATGCTGGGGTGCGGGGATTCCTGAAATTCTGAATTGTGCAAATATAGCCAATGCATCCCATTTTCATAAATGTGAGTTTTGCTCATCATCACACGGGATAAGGAGCCATATTGTTCACGGCACCACTGGACATCTATCTGGCAGCTGAGAGTTCTCCGTAGCCTATACAAGCTCAAACCTTTCATCACAGTCTTAGGTCTTCTTTGCGTGAGGCTTTCAGCCCGCCGCTTTACCGAGGCTTCTGCTTCCGGATTCTTTGCGGGATTAAGACCAGCTCCTTTACACGTGTGGGGTTTTTTTCTGGGCCTTTTTCTTTTTCTGCCTTTCTATATGTTCCATTACACAGCCACAAGGTGGCGCTGTGGTATAGTGGAATTAACACACAAGCTATTTCCAGATCATACCACACTTTCCTTGCTCTAAAAAAAAAGCCGTGGAAATGCTTGGAAAGCAGAGGAGAGGCCCTGGAGGATGACGACGAAGTGGGTAAAGCACCCGCAAACTACCATGAGTGAGGAATCATGAGCGCACAACAAATGTCTCATGTAGACATTGTAGAGACAAATGTCTCCCTTAAGGACTAGAAACCTTTTTTTGTTTTTTTTTAAGATGAAAGTTGAGATTTTCAGCTACGAATTCTACTCCCAGGACCAGTTCTTGTGCTTGTACGTGTGGAATAGTACTTCCAACCTTGATGGCAGCCTCTGTGGGGAGACAGAGAGTCTGACCCATGAATGAAGGCGATGCAGTGGCCCAGACATCCCTCAACCTCGGTCCCTACTGCAGCCTCCCCCAGGGACCTGCCAGATGTTTTGGACTACAACCCCCAGGATTCCTGACCGCTGGCCATGCTGACTGGGGTTGAAGTCCAGAAGGTCCCGGGAGGAGGCTGCAGTAGGCAATCTGTCTCCCCTTCCTCAAGTTTTGGAATCCATATATTCCCCACTGCATTCGGTGACTACTAATCCTGGTCTACCTTACAGGGTTGTACTGCAACGCTAAACATGAGGTGCTTTGAACATGTGAAATGCGTTTATACCCATGCTAACAATCCCTCCCCGCCACCTCGCTTCGCTCTAGTAAGAAGACACCGACGGGGGTAGATTTTGAAGAACTCTGAAGTCGTCCAACGTTTCCCGAACCGAACTGCAAAGAGATGTTTTAACAAGCTCTTTTGAAGGGTGTGTTTTAGATTTTTTTTTTAACTGAACAAACCACGGGTGGTGTTTCCGAGCCGTGGCCCTGCATTTGGAGTCGCAGGAGAGCGAGTGGCCCCCTCTGCCCACGGCAACGAGGACGAGCAGGCGGAGAATGCCACCGGGGCGGCTTCCCAGTTGTCCCTTCGCAGACCAGCGTCCGAGCTCCACGCCTCGTGCAGACCACGCCGGATGCCGGCACATCTCGGAAGGCGCTTCCTTCCCTTTACCTTTTAATGAAATACAAGCTTCTGATTACTGTACCTTTTAATGAAATACATCTGTAACAATAAAATGTCGGTTTTCCCTGCCTTTTAATCAGTCCGCCGTCTTGGCCAGACGCTTGACTGCCCCTGTTGCGCCCAGAACGAGGCACAGCCGGTTTTATTTAAGTCCCCTGCCCACCCAAGCCAACCCTAAAAGAGGAAGCAGGAAAGAGCAGTCTGTCCTGCTCGGGTGAACTGACTTGACCCGGCACCGGCGCCAGTCTCCGCCTCCTTGAAATTCCACTTTGTGTCTTCCCTTCCTGCGTGCGCTGCTCTCTGGATGCATTCACACAAGCCCTTAAAAGAGGAGGCCAGCCGCTGAAATTGCCTGGATTCAGGACAGACCTGGAAAAGGACGGACTCCTTCGTGCAACTTGCGGAACTCGCTGCTGCAAGAGTTGGAGGCGGCCCTGGCCCTGGCCCTGGCTTAGAGGGCTTTAGAACAGGGTTAGACACACATTCATGAAAAAGAAATACAGCTCTATCAGTGGTTCCCTTCAGCACCAGTCTCAAGCCTTCCGGTTCCCTGCTGCAGGGGGCAATTCTTGGGCTTTTTTCCCCCTCCTCCCTCCCAATGCCTTTTCTTCTTGTGTCGTTTCTTTTAGATTGTACCTTAAGAGCAGGAATGGTCTTATCAAGTGATCCTTGGAAGCAACTGTGGGAGCCTTTATTTTTTTTTTAGCTGAAGATCAGGGTAAAAAGGCTTCAAATGGATAGACATCGGCCATGAAAGCAAAATGGGGCCTGCCCGTTTAGACACAACGTCCCTCTGAGTAGCGGTTGTTGTGGGGCAGAGGGGCTGTCGCAGTCATGCCCTGCTGGTGGGCTTCCCATTGGCCACTGTGGGGGGCAGGCTTCTGTGCCACGTGGGCCACCAGCCCAAGATGGGAGTTGGGGAATCTTGCAGAGCGTTGTAAGCCAGTGCAGGAAAAGTGCCCCCCGTACTGTTGTTGTTGTTGTTGTTGTTGTTGTTGTTGTTGTTGTTACTACTACTACTACTATTATTATTATTAACATTTATTTATCGCCCATCTGGCCGGCAAACCGGCCACCCTGGGCGATGTACACAAGATAAAAACAGGATAAAATACATTTAAAACAGGATAAAATTTTAAAATCTTAGCCCACCCCATATTCCCGCCTGAACAGCCAAGTTTTTAATGAGCGGCGGAAGCTCAGCAGAGAGGGGGCATGGCGGAGGTCACTCGGGAGAGAGTTCCACAGTACGGGGGCCGCCACAGAAAAGGCCCTCTTCCTCGTCCCCACCAGTCTAGCTGCTCTGGCTGAAGGGACAAGGAGAAGGCCGTCTGGCAGATCTTGTTGAGCGGCCTACTTGGTGTTGCAGGAGACGCTCCTTGAGATAGACTGGACCGGAGCCGTATAGGGTTTTAAAGGTCAAAACCAACACCTTGAATTCGGCTCGGCAAGCAACTGGTAGCCAGTGCAGCTCCTTGAGCACTGGAGTGATGTGATCCCGCCGCCGGCTGCCTTTAACCAGGCGAGCCGCCGCGTTCTGTACCAGCTGTAGCTTCCGAACCGTCTTCAAGGGTAACCAGCCCCACAGCCAGCAACTGGTTGTTTATTGCAACCAGCCCCACAGACAGCAGCATTTCCACTACAACCAGGTCCAAAGTAACCGCTAGCAGGCAAGTTTCCCTTGCAGCCTGTGCTGAGTTGTGCCTTCCTCCCACCCCTGTCTGTGAGTTCCTGGTGAACCCGTTCCTCACTTGCCTGTACCCTGAACCGTCTATAAACGTCACTTCCACCTCCTTGAAAGGTTTCATCAACGTTGCCTCCGGAAAATCCTGCGAATTACTTGGGAAGATAGGCGAACAAATGTCAGTGTACTGGAAGAAGCAAAGACTACTAGCATTGAAAAAATGATCCTTCAACGCCAACTTCAGTGGACCGGTCATGTTGTTCGAATGCCTGACTGCCGTCTCCCAAAGCAGTTACTTTACTCCCAACTCAAGAATGGAAAGCGGAATATCGGTGGTCAATATAAGAGGTTTAAAGATGTTCATAAGGCTAATCTAAAAAAATGCAATATAAACATCGAAAACTGGGAAGCTCTGGCCCATGAACGATCTAAATGGAGGTTGGCCTTTCACAAAGGTTCCATGGACTTTGAAGAAGCCCGAGTGCAAGGTGAAAGGGAGAAACGTGCTAAGCGAAAAGCACGTCAAATGAATCCTTTACAGGACCATCTTCTATCTGGTAACCTGTGTCCTCACTGTGGGAAGCTGTGTGGATCTAGAATTGGCCTCCACAGTCACTTACGGACCCATCGCTAGAGTCTACACAATTTTCTTTAGAATTTTCCTCCTTTTAAAATCTCCTTTTTGTAAATTTTTTTTCTTTTTTCTTTTTTTATCCTGGAAGACAATCTTACTCGGTCACGAGTGATCGCCTGACTGACTGACCACCCTGCACTGAAAAACAACCATTTTCATTAGTCACAACTGGCCTTGTTCCGGATGCAGGATTGGTGCCTGTTAACAAAAACTGGCATTTGTAAAATGCTCTTCTTTTTTTAGCCCCTTCTTTCACACACACACACACACACGTTCACCTCTTTTAAAAAATTTTATTATAAGTGTATCCCACCTTTTTTCCCCACAAGGAACCCAAGCCGACTTACATAATCCTCCTCCTCCATTTTATCCTCACGACAACCCTGTGAGGTGGGTTAGGCTGAGAGGCAGCGACTGGCCCAGAGTCACTCAGGGAGCTTCATGGCTGAGCGGGGACTGGAACCCGGATCTCCCGAGTCTCACTCTGACACACTCTAACCATTATGCTACGCTGCCTCTCAGGATAAGATGATGCCGCTGTTTCCCAGGCTGCTGCAGTGGCTGAGGGAATGCAGCCCTCGTCCAAGGCCATCCAGCGAGTTTGCAGCAGGTGTGAGGCTGAACTGGTGGTTAACCACAACACCGCCAGTTTAAAACTGCAGCGTAGCTCCAAGTGCCCACGTCACACACACACCGGTTTAAACACTATTGTGGGAGGGGGCCTCGGTAGAATACAGGCAGCATTTCCTGTTCAGCAGGCCAGGAATAAATTCCACCTGGTGGGTTAACGTGATCTGGGGGAGAGACGAGGAACGTGGCTGAGCGTGATCCATTTGTTTCCTGTTAGTCTGTTGCGGCGAAAACAGCGGAGTCCGTAACAGCCTTCCCCACCCTGGCGCCCCACAGGTGTGATCGGACTTCAGCTCCCATCATCCAGTGGCCAGGGATGATGGAGGTTGTAGTCCAGAAACATCTGGGGACCTGCGATTGGGAAAGGCTGTTACAGACTCCTTGTTGGTGTTGCATCAATTTAATTGCCACTGAGCTCCGTGGAAGTTAATGCAGCAGGCAACGTAAATGGATTCTCCGCGCCCTTTTGACAGCTAAAGGCGCAATCCTATGCAAGCTATGCTGGCTGGGGCATGCTGGGAATTGTAGGCCTTTTTTCTGTCTAAACTTGCATAGGATCGTGCCCTAAAAGACTGATATGACAACACTGGGAGGATAAATGCTCACCTATAATGCAACGGACGGATGAGGACCTTGCAGCATTTTCAACATTTGAACGGGTGGTATTTGGACCCCTCTTGAATGGATACATATATGGATTATTTGGTCTGCCTTTGTTGAAGCTGTATCTTCGTGTGTCTGTGTCTGTGTCTCTGTGTGTGTGTTATATCTATCTACATACCCGTTTCACATGTACAGTAATGCCTTGGATTGCAAGTAACTTGGTTTGAGAGCGTTTTGCAAGACAAGCAAATTTTTAAATATTTATTTAATATTTTTTTTGACTTGATATACAAGCGACGTCTTGCAATACAAGTACTGTGGTACGGCTTAAATTAAAAATCTCTGTACAAATTTTTTTGGGGGGGATTTCGTTTTGATATAAGAGTGTTTTGGATTACAAGCATGTTTCCAGAACGAATTATGCTCTCAATCCAAGGCGTGACTGTATTAATTGAAACTGAGACATCCACATTTATGTAGTTACATTTGTTGTGTCTTCTTTTTTTATGCATTGGTTTTGTTGAAATCTACAATTAAAAAATATTAATAATAATAATAAGTTAGCCCCGACAGTTTTGTTCATAGCATTCATTGCTCTCTGAGGGTCCAGCTCAAATAATTATGTTACTTAAGTTCAGGGGTGGGGCTGGGAAATACAGTGAAAGTTTTAAAATACAAACCAGCCTGCCCACAAATTTACCCTGGCCACTGAAGACCGACCAGTCCAGAGAAGAGAGATTACTCCCACTGCAAGCTCAAGCTAGGGCTCTAGTGAACCTCCCAGAAAAGGGCTACTCTGACAGCCAGGCTGAACCCTTTGCCACATGACCTTGCTTAAACGTAATAGTCAAAGACCGCTGTTCAGAGGGCCCAGGCTCGGTGGAACTGCGATTGAGCAGAGGGAGGGATGCCATCTGTACGATCCTCCGGCCTGTCAGTCTTTGTGGTGGCACCAGAAAGTGCACGCTGGCGGAGGGCCTGGATACGATTGCAAAGTCTTCTATGAGCCTGAGTTGGTTGTCATCTGGAGGTTTGTGAGGACAAGAGGCGTCGGTCAGGCTGTGCTGAGGCGGCAGAGGCAGCGTTAGGGGGCGGCCCACTAGGGCTGGAGTCCCGAATCTTTCACTTGGAGCCCCAAATCTCTGGGAGGCCCTCTGCCCCACCACCCTGCTGTCCATGGGCACTTGCTGAAATCAAGGTCCGGGGGCTCTGCGTATCTCTGTGGCATCGGATCCCCCTGGACGAGCTGGCTTCTGGCCCACATGTGCTTCCCCTCCTGCTGCCCCCCCCAAATCTTTCTGCCTGAGGTTTTTTTTCTGAAACCAAACGCCCTCCTCTCCCTTGTCCATCCATCCCTTTTCACAAATAGAGGTGTCCTTAGAGGACAGGTTCCTTTACAGACATACACACACACACTTCAGAGCACATGTAAATTAGCATATGCAGATTTGGTACCCAGCACCACCCCTGTGAGTCGGACGCTCAGAGCTCAGTGGCCAAAGGCGTTCAATTCTGAAGACCTGCTCCTGTCGCGGGCACGATGCTGCTGAGATGAAAAACCGTGCCAAGCTCTTGGATGGTCGAAATTGGAGTCCCTCCTCATCGCAGCCAGTGCCGGTCTCTGTCCTCCGCTTGGGAGCTTGGCGGGCAAGGAAAGAGGGGCAGAGAGACAAGACGGTGCCGAGGGCTGGTCGCCGGCCACTTCCTCCGGCCAGCCCAAGAGGCAACGCCGCCGCGGTGGTCTACTTGAGCGGCCGAACCACGCTGCGGTAGGCCTGGGCGATCTCCTCGCCGTTGGGGCAGGTGTACTTGAACTCCTTCACCTGGGCAGCGCTGTGCAGGTAGCGCCACACGCCCTGCAGCTCCTTGGGGACGCCCGGCGGCCGGTAGTGTTGGCATACAACCTGCAGGCAGGGGAAGAGAACAGAGAGAGAACAGAGAGCCCCTGTCGGCTTTCGCTCGCAAGGAACGAAAAAGGCCGCAGCTCCGGTGTAGAGCAGCTGCTTTGCACGTGGAAGGTCCCCGGCTTAAGCCCTGGTTAAAAGGATCCAGCAGAACATAATAGGAAAAATGTCTAGCTGCCCGTGACCCCGCAGCGAGAAGACCGTTCGTTCCGTCCATTTATTCTTCTGCTGATGGTGCGGATGAGCTCACACAGTAGCCTACGTCCCTGGCCATTGGCCACCCTGGCTCAGACCTTACCCTCCGGCTGCTGTGGATCTGGACCCATAAGGGCTAGAAACTTGAATGTCAACGCGAAATGAAAAAGATACACATGAAAGTGGTGGTTCTTTGGATTCTGTAATGTATTCCAAATCTCTGCGTTTGCACTGAGTTGTGAACGTCGTACAGCCTTGGGGAAGTCGGGGGGGAGCCTGACTTCCTCTCACCTACCTTTGGTTATTATTGTATTTATTTATCCTTTGCCCAATAACTGAGTTTGGACTTTAGTGGGGGCCGTTGTGTATATGGTGCTCTTTGGTTTTAAGTGTCCATTTTGATCTTCGTGTTGTTATTTTATTTTTATTTTTTAAAAAAGTTTCATAGTTTAATGTTTTATTGTACGCCACCTTGGAAGGGCTTACCCTCAAAAGGTGACTCAGAACACTTTTAAATAAATAAAATGTATGTATGTACATTTCGGTGCAGAGGTGCATCCAGGTTTTGTGTGTGGAGAGATGTGGGAAAATGGTGGGGGAGCTGATTGTGGAGGAAGGGGAATTGTACAGGAAAGTGTGGAGACCATGCTGAAGAAGTGGGGGTGGTGGTGCAGGAATTTATTTATTTTATTTATTATATTTATATCCCGCCTTTTTTCCTCTTGCAAGGAACCCAAGGCAGCTCACATAATCCTCATCCTCCTCTCCATTTTATCCTCACAACAGCCCTGTGAGGTAGGTTAGGCTGAGAGTCAGGGACTGGCCCAAAGTCACCCAGTGAGCTTCATGGCCAAGCGGGGACTAGAACCCGGATCTCCCAAGTCCCGGTCCAGCACCCTAACCACGGCGCCACGCTGGCTCTCCAACTTGCCGGAGGCATTTCCGCAGAGGCTGGGTGGCCCCCTGTCAGGGATGCTGCCGCTGCCCCCGGCAGGGCAGAGCCTGCATTGACAAGGGGGCTGGAACAGGCCCCTTCTAAATGTATAGTTCTAATCATTGGTGCCTGATCCGAGGCGCTACTCACGGTCACAATGTTAAGTTTGGGCAGGAGGCCGCAGTCGGCGAGGGTCAGCCGGTCGCCGTCCAAGAAGCGCCGCCGGGAGACAGCGAGCTGGGGGTCCCGCACCAGCTCATACTCCAGGGGTGTGGTCAAGTACCGGTCCAGTTTCACGAAGGCTTTGAGGAGATTCTTTTGCAGGACTGGAGAAGAAATACAGGAAGACGTCGCTCTCCAGGGAGCCAAGGAGGCTGGCTTGGGACGCTCCGTCAGGGACAACTGACCAGCTCCACCTCCAACTGCCCCTGCTGCTGTGCCACCTAAATGGAGCCTCCAAGCCCTGATGCAGTCTACCTCACATTTACCCTCATCATGCGCTTCACTATTTCATTGCAAGCCATCTGGGAAAGATTCTTGCCCTTAATGGTGGGGTTTAAATGACGCAAGCAAACGAGCTTTCCTAGAACATCTGGGCTGTCCTCTATTGGAGACAGAGCACGGAATCAAGTGGGACTTTTGGCTTGATCCAGAAAGGCAGCTCCTGTATCCTTAAGAATGATGCAGAGGTTATTTGGGGGTTGGGGGGGGAGGTGAGACTCTAGCATCTTGAGTCTCAAGTTCTTATTTATTTCTTTAGAACATTTATATGCACTTCATCGTATCAGATTTTAGGATGCACACAGCATAATAAAAACAAATACAAATAGAAGAAAACAGTAAACAAAGCTTTAACACCGACTAGAACAGGAGTGAGGAACCTCTTTGAGCCTGAGGGCCGAATTCCATTTCGGAGAAGCTCTCAGGGGCCACATTCCAGTGGTGGGCGGGGCCAAAGGCAAAAGGGGTGGGGCCAAAATTACAAAAAGATACCAGCATATTTTAGCTTAAGCTCTTGCTGCCAGTCACTCAGCCTCCAGCGAGGCACTTCAACCTTTTGGAATGGCGGGGGGGGGGGGCACTGCACGAAAGCCAGGAAGCCACCAAGCGGTTGGCTCTCAGAGTAAGGGGGCGTGGCCAGGAAAAGGAGGTGTGGCATCTGTGGAACCAGATTGGGCCCTGAGGTGGGCTGGATTTGCCCCCTGTGCCTGCGGTTCCCAACCCCAGGATTAGAACTCGCCTGATTAAAACATGTTTAAACGCCTGGAGAAATAAAATAGGTTGTTGGCTGGAGGCAAAGCAACAACGCTGGTGCCAGGTGAACCTCTTGGTGGAAGGCATGCCAGAACTGGGGCACCACTGCAGAGAAGTCCCTGCCCTCGGCGTTCCTCTGATAGGAGAGGCACATGGAGAAGAACCTCAGCAGATGATGTTACAGCAGCCTTCCCCAACCTGGCGTTTGGGCAGAAGTTTTGGATGTCAACACCCATCAGCCCCAGCCAGCATGGCCACTGGTTAGGAATGCTGGGAGTTGCAGTCCGACACATCTGGAGGGCACCCGGTTCCAGAAGGCTGTCCTGGAATTCATGAGTTTTTCCAGCCTCTGACCCACACGTGTCCCCACACACACACAACTCACCCTCATCCTGAGCGGGATCTGGATTCTTGATGTAGGCGGAGAACCGGTGGAACACATCGTTCCCGGCTAGGCTGGATTCTTTATACTTGGGAACCAGACTCGGGAAGCTGCGGGGGACGGATAAAGAGACACTAGCACGGCAGATAAAGGCTCAATCCTGTGCATGTTTAGGCCGAAAAAAGTCCTAACAACTTTATATAAGACTTTTTTCCTGTCTGAACATGCATAGGATTGTACCCTAAGAGACTGAGTTGCGGGTCAGGAAAAAGAAGACCACGGAATCACTTTGCAAAATGGGGGTGCTAATCCTCACTGCTCTGGCTTGGCCTCAGTCCTCCCATCTGCAAAATGGGCGTAATAATACTGACCTATTTTTCCACAATGCTCTGAGCTCTCAACAGCAATAATACTGGGTAGTATTCTGTATCCTTTGTCTTCTCCTGGCTCCCCTTTAATATCCCCACCAAGATGCATCCGGTTCCAGAACCCTTCAAGCGAGGGCTGTGCCATCAACAAGACTCGAGAACAAGACTTGATGTTCTCCAAATTCCACCGCGTGTCAGATTGCAAACTTTTTTTTTCTTTTTGCATGAATATTTGTGCGAATTCCCCCAAATGCACATGTCGATTGTGCACATTTAAAAATGTGTGCATTAGAGTGCACGCGTGTGCATTTTTCAAACACATCCCCCCCCCACCCGCCGCCCTGCACACGAATCTCACCATAAGCTGCAGATTATGTCTGGTGGGCCGGGCACCTACTTTGGCGGTCCCAGGGTCTCCTCCAGGAACTCTTCGATCTTGACCGTGTCCGTTTTGGGTTCTCCGTCGTACAACAGCACAGGCAGCTGTGCTCCTGGGGCAAAATCCTTCAGCACATCCAGAGACCTGCAACGGGGGAAATGGGCAGGCGGCAGAGAGAGATCGATCTTGATGACTGACCCTTTGCTGGGGCCACGGCTGCACTTCCTGGGTGCTGAGGCCCAGAAAAAAAGGGGGGGAGAGGGAATCTCTGCCACCAGTAGGGCTTCAGTGCAGCCCCCAAACCTTCTCTCGGTACCAGTCTTGGAACAATCGCCAAAAGAAGAGTAACGCTGGGCATATACAGAGTGCCTGCCATGAATGCGCTGTCACAGCCAGCCCCCACAGCTGCATCTGGGATGCAAGGTTTTCCCAAGTCAAGGTGTAGCTTCTAGCATCTGTTTTGTACTCTATTCATTTTTATATTTTCAAAAGGGGGCTTGGCCATTGTGTGTTTGTTTGTTCCAAGAGCCTGAGGTGCCAACTAAAACCTGCATGAGCCCCAGCGGAGGCCAATCCATGGGGCATGCTGGGAATTGTAGGATTTTCTTTCTGTCTAAACACGCGCAGGATTGTGCCCTTAATTGTTCTGTGGGTTTGCCCTTGCCGTGACATTCTGAATTTCAGAATAAACACTAGAACTTTCTACAATTCTGGGACCCGAGTATCGCTGTTTGCCACAGCTTTTGGTTCCTTGGACATGTCAGCATCTCTTCTTTCCCAGCTCTATGTCACCGATGTGCATAAATAAAACACAACCTCCTCCCCCCGCCAAAAAATAAAGCAATATTAATGCGATTGTGCCTTCGGCTGCATCCCAATTCCTTTTGCATGGTACCCTTCCGTTATGCGCAGGGGCTCCAACTGCGTCTGCGCATTCATAAAACACTGTGCAAAAACAATAATCCTGATGCTCTCGGATGTGTGATCATGTCTCGCCGTCATGGCCTTTGTTGTTGTTGCACTGTTGCATCGAAACACATGCACGAGGCAATGCGGAGGAACCAAAAAGACACAACCAAAATAAAGGAATCGGAAGCTGCGCCAGGTGGCATGTCATGTGTCCAATGCTTGGTACAAAATCTGGAAAACAAAACAAGCAGCAACACCACCACAGAACAATGGAGGATTCATCATGTATCCAGTCCGGTGCATTCAAAATGCATCCATCCCAGACTCTGGAATTCCAAAGTTTGGGAGGAATTGGGACGAGGACAGTTTAGGAAAGCTCCCAAAATCAAGGTAACGCCTTTAGTTCAACACCTCCGCCTGACCTGTGCTCTCGGCTACTTTGCAACATGGCCCACGTTGGCATCCCATCATAACCTGAAGACTGAGAGCACGTTGTACCCTGACATTTGGTTTAAAAGGAAAACAGATCTGACATATAAAAATGCAGGAACTTCAGGGTAAAAACGGACAGGGATTAATTCAGCCTACACAGGAAGGCCCCAGAGGGTCTGGTCTCCCTACCCCGGCCAGAGTGTCTCTCACCTCTTGGTGTCCACGGTGGTCAGAGTAAAGGGGACTCCTTTAAGGAGCAGAATCATGAAGAGGCGCTGGCAGAAAGGGCAGTGCCCAATGGTCTCTCCGTCATCGCTGGCCTAAAGTGGCACACAGAGAGAAGGGGTTCGCAAAAGGCGCTCACTTTTAACAACAGCCGCAAAGTACGAGACGCAAGCGACATCTTGGACCACAGCGCAAGCCGTTTGGAAACAGTGCTTCACTCTTCCCAGGGAACCGCCATTCTGTGAACGGGGGACATGGGAACGCTAACAAAATCCTAAGTACCCTTAAGAGACTTTCCAGGGTTCTTTGCAGGGAGAAAGAGCCATGAGAGCGAAACTGGCATGAAACCAATAGTAAGTTTGCAGGGCAGCCGCGGCCGCTAGGCCAGGGGTGGGCAACTTGTGGCCCTCCAGATGTCTTGGCTGACAACACAGGCCTGTGGCTTACGCTGGCTCAGCTTGTCTGAGCGTGGAAAGCTAAGCAGGGTCAGGCCTGGTTGTTACTTGGATGGGAGACCCCTCCTCTAGTTTCCTGCACTGAGCAGGGGGTTGGACTCGATAGCCTTGTAGGCTCCTTCCAACTCTATGATCTATGAAATCTATGAAACTCCCAGCTGCCCTAACCACATAGCCAGTGGTGAGGGATCAAGGGAGCTGTAGGCCCAAACTTCTGGGTGGCCACATGTTGTTTTAAACGTGCCATCTCATCAAAACTCTTCTGATGTATTGATTGCCATGAATTTGGAGAGTTTTAAAGGGGGACACTGGACAAATTCATGGAGGAGCAGAAGGCTATTGATGGTTATTAGTCCTGATGGCTCCCTTTAGGATCAGAGGCAGTATGCCATTGAATACCAGCTGCTGGGGAACATGGGTGGGAGGGTGCTGTTGCATTCATGTCCTGTTTGTGGGATCCCGTGGGCAGCTGGTTGACCACCATGGGAACAGAGTGCTGGACTAGGTGGACCCTTGGCCTGATCCAGCATCAGGGCTCTTCTGATGTTCCGGATCTGAATTTTGTCTTGGGTCAAGTTTCAGCAATAACTCTTTTCATGGCTGGTATGTAAGTCAATTCAGTATGTCCTCTGGGTGTAGCAGGGGTGTTTCCTGGGAGCAGAAGATTTCATTATCGTTTCTTGCATCCCCTGTCACCGTCACTCATTTCCCGATGCAGGCATGTTAAGCCACTTTGATGACACAGCGCACCTGGTATGCACCATTCCCCCTGTGCCACACGTACATCGGTTGCGCACTGCTTGGCATTCTCTCACATGGGCGCCCTCAAGAGTTCCATCAGCCCTGATACATTTGAGTGGATTATTGTTATTATTAGTTTTTGCAAAACTGAAGAAACTGAATCGGAATACTGCACCCCAAATGTTCCACGTCCGGAGGAGAGATACTGGTTCTACCAGAGATGCTGGCTGAAGTCAGAGGCCTGGTGGGGCTTCATTTGGGGAAAACTGGTTTGGGCGAGGTCTTTTTCTGGGCACATTCGGTGAGAGAGAGAGAGGCTTGCGCTCAGCCCAGCATGTGCACGGGTGTTTGTTATCTTCTTGGGGCAGGCTTGCCCGAGGCCTGGGCTGAACTCAAAAATCTAGCTCCAAATCAAAACAGAGGTGGCCTCACATAATGAAGATGAAGACAAATTCTTTTCAGACTGGGCAGAATTACTATAATTAGTGCAATTCCTTTGTTGAGAGAGAGAGAATTCTTACAATTTACTCCGCACTTCCCAGGAAATTAAAACCAACCCCAGCCCAGTCTGAGAGCTTGCAATCAAAACCAGACCAGAGGCAAGAGGGGGGGACGACACGGAGGAAGGGGGGCCAGAATGTGCAAAACCAAGTTGCAGGCGCGCAGGCGCACGCCTTCCTCAAAGGGCATAATCAAAACTGCAAATCGTTTTTGTTTTGGGAACACAAGGAAAGGCAGAGAGGGGTATTTCGGAGAGGAAAAATAAGGTGGGAAGAAGCCAGAAATGCCTTCAAGGGGGTACAGGAAGAACCGGAGGTGGGAAGGTTTAAGTTGCTCTAGGGCTGTGGTAGGAATGGGTCATTGCAGATCAAAAACCGCAGACCAAATGTTCCTTTTACTGATCACACCTCCGGTGTGACACATGATTCTGCTCCACACGTTGGGCTGCGGCAGGCAACGGAACAACGTACATACTTGCAGGCATCACCAAGAAAGCGAGAGCAATGCCGCCGATGCCTGTTTGCCAGTCCCACAGCGTTGAATCCAAGGGTGCTTTGGTTCAGCTCCAGCACTTTCTTTATATGAGAAATGAAGCACTGACAGTGCCCTTTTAGGATGCGGGACGTGATAATTCCCCTTAACTCAGCACTGGTTAGGCCTCATCTTGAGTCCTGCATCCAGTTCCGGGCACCACACTTTAAGAAGGATGTAGACAAACTGGAGAGGGTTCAGAGGAGGGCAACAAGGATGATAAAGGGACTGGAAACAAGGCCCTATGAGGAGAGACTGAAAGAACTGGGCATGTTTAGCCTTCAGAAGAGGAGACTGAGGGGAGATATGATCGCACTCTTCCAGTATTTGAAGGGATGTCACACAGAGGAGGGCCAGGATCTCTTCTCAATCATCCCAGTTTGCAGGACATGGAATAATGGGCTCAAGTTACAGGAACCTAGATTCCACCTGAACATCAGGAAAAAATTCCTTACTGTTAGAGCAATAAGACAATGGAATCAACTGCCTAGGGAGGTGGTGGGCTCTCCCAATCTGGAGGCATTCAAGGTGCAGCTGGACGGCCATCTGTCAGGGATGCTTTGACCTGGATTCCGGCACTGAGCAGGGGGTTGGACTCGATGGGCTTGTAGGCCCCTTCCAACTCTACTTTCTATGATTCTATGTTTGCAATCCACTGTTCATGCCACTGGATTTGCTCGTTTGTTTGATTGATATCCTTTCCACCCAATTTCTTTCCACCCAATAAGTGGCACCCAAGGCAGCTAACAATAATAAGACTGAAATTACGACAAAAACATAATTAAAACAATCATAAGAAAAAATAAATTCAAAGCACAATTAAAAACGCAGTAATAAAAACAAAATAAACGAGCCACCCTAATAAAAAATGAAAGCAAAAAAACCCTCAGCAGCATTGCCGCTTACAAGTCAAAGGCCTCCCTGATGGCCCAAGGGGGACCTCGGCACTTCTCTGCACCCCACAACTCCAGCCCCCCCCCCCCATCCCTGCGTCAGATCTCACCTTGACAAACAACTGGAGTTTTGAGCTCTCTGCCATCCTTGCTCAAGTCCAGGCAGAGAAACAGGCAGATCTGATCTGTTTTATAGTTTAGACACACCCTACCCAGAGCTTCACCAGCAGCATTCCTCCTCCTCTCCTCTCCTCTGCACGCCCGGTTTCTGCAGCCACCCGCTCTCAGAGGAACTCCCTCGCACTTGCCGTGGCAGCAACGGCCAGACCAATGAAGAGCTCTGCGTAACCCCCATAAGAGACATCGGCGTTGCTCAGAGAAGTATAAATCTGTGCTGCCTTTCGCCCACCCCCTCTGCCAGGGGCTGAGTGTCCACAGTGTCACGGAGTGTTCACAAACATTTCAACTTGCGGAGGGGCATTGGTTCTGCAACATTTGCTTGGCTGATGATGCAGTCGTCGGACTCAGTGTGCGAGGAAAACCAAGAACTGTCCCTGGGGAGACTCGGGAACTTTGCAAGGATAATGAGAGGAAGAATGTTTTTATCATTAGGCTCCTGAAGGTGCACCGTGCATGTGCATATTCAAGCTCACACCATTTAGAGATATGCTCCGCGAGGCCTCGCTTGCCCACTCCCTGATGGAAGGATCAAAATTGTTAAGGTCTGTCCACAACAGACAGAAAGCTGAAATTCAAAGACATGCAACCCCACACACCCCACCTATTAGGAAAGTCTGAAAATGGGATATCTTCCTGACTAATAGGGCAGCATTTAGGATGCAGAGGGAACTCTGGCCAGTGCTTGAGCCAAGCTGCACATGCAACAGAACAGAGGGGTGGGCAGGGGCGGTGCGAGGGACCAAAAAGATGTGGGGCTCCAGCCCACAGGGCACAAAAAAATGCACAAGTTTGCATATGCTAATTTGTGCACTCTAAAGTCTCTCTGTGTGTGTCTGTAAAAAGGTCCCTGTCTCATAAGGACACCCCTCTTTGTAAAAAGGGATGGATGGACAGGGGAGAGAAGGGCATTTGGTTTCAGGAAAAAAACCTCAGGCAGAAAGATTCAAGGGGGGGGCAGCAGGAGGGGAAGCGCATGTGGGCCAAAAGGCCAGCTCATCCAGGGGGATCAGACGCAACAGGGATCCCCAGGGCCTGTCCAGGGATACTGTCCAGCAAGTATCCCTGGACAGCAGGGTGGTGGGGCAGAGGGGGCCTCCCGGAGATTTGGGGCTCCCAATGAAAGATGCAGGACTCCAGCCCTAGGGGCCACCCCCTAACACCACCTCTGGGGGTAGGAGAGTTCCTCCTCAAATTTTAACCAGTCTCACAATTGGGAAAGGCCGGAACCTCTCTGTGTCTCTCTCTGCTGCGCACACCACACACACACACACACACACACACACACACACACAGTGCTTTGATTCGAGAAGAGCAGTGCACCTGGGCTCCAGAAATCTTGGAGAGGTAAACAAGGGAGACATCCCATAAACCAGCCTCCCCCTCCGATGGGTTGGACTACAACCCCCATCATGCACAGCTAGCACAGCCAGTGGGGGATGGGAGTTGTAGTCCAACACATCTGGAGGGCGCTGGTTTGGGGAAGGCTGCCCTCGACTTTACTCACCCGTCAGATGTGTGCAAATAAATTCATACTGGGGGGAGGATGTGTGTGTGTGGGGGGCGACGACAGACACTGTGATCCAGTTCCGTGCCCGGAGGGGATGTCGGGGCGAACTGGGTGCTTGCGAAGTGAGGCACTCATGTTAACTCAAAAGCCCACTGGGTACAATGGAAACCAGCAGCAAGCCGCACCTCTCCGGCTGTGAGCCCTGGCCTGGTTCCATATTCTGGAGGAGAAGAATCGCCCGATTATTTGCCTCTGCAACCAGCCCAAGGCTCTGAGCAAGAGGGAAAACTAGCCGGGTTCCTCTTACATGAGGGCCTCTTGCAATCACTGAAACTCGGTTCTGCTCCCTGCCTTCCCGGTGTGGCTCGGAGCTGGGTGGTGTCGCCAGCCAGAGGCGCATGGGAGAAGAATGCTCGAGGTTGGTTCTGATGTGCCCAGCTGCATCCCTCCCCCTTGCTCGGGCCCAGCCTGGAGTTCCTTTCAGGGCCGGCTCTACCCTCAGGCAGAGGGCTGAGCACAGCCAACAGCGGCCATTCACAAAGCAGTTGTTGCTGATCATGCACACGTCCTGGCATTGGGTGCGCCAATTCACACACGCAGCGCAATTTTAATTTCTTCAAGGCATCACAAGACGCTTTATTGTTTTTGCTGCAACAGATGGACACGGCTGCCCCTTGGGAAAGAAATCATGTACAGTAATACCTTGGATTGCAAGTAACTTGGTTTGAGAGTGTTTTGCAAGACAAGCAATTTTTTAAATATTTAATTTTTTTGGACTTGATATACAAGTGATGTCCTGCAATACAAGTTCTGTAGTACGGCTTAAATTAAAAATCTCTGTACAAATTTTTTTGGGGGGGGATTTCGTTTTGATATAAGAGAGTTTTGGACTACAAGCACCTTTCCGGAACGAATTATGCTCTCAATCCAAGGCATGACTGTAGATCTGCTGCATTTGATTCGTTGATGTAGGCTGCGGAATTCGGTTTTTTCTCTGCGCAGGATTTTAACTTCTTTCTTTTATTGGTGCTGCAGCTGAGTGTCCCCCCACTCTGTAGCAAGATAAAATTTGGCCTGGGTGAAAATTCTGCCATGTCCTGCCTCGTGGTTTGCAAAATACTTGGCGCTATAGTAAAGCAGCCACATTCCTTATTGCGTGGCTTGTACGCGACGGCTCCAGAGCAAACCCTTCCCCAGGCAAATCGGAATGTTTCAACAAACCACCATTCAACGACAGCCCACGCTCAACCCTTGTACGCCTACATACACCAGCTGCTGGGGAACATGGGCGGGAGGGTGCTGTTGCACTCGTGTCCTGCTTGTGGGCTTCCTGCGGGGGCAGCTGGTTGGCCACTGTGGGAACAGAATGCTGGACTAGGTGGACCCTCGGTCTGATCCAGGATCAGGGCTGTTCTGATGTTCTTACGAGTATGGGTTATCATGTTGTCCGAACCCAGCCACTGGCTCACAGCAATGTCTTTCCAGGGTTTCAGGCAGGATTCCTTCCCGCCCCGAACTGGAGATGCTGCCGGGGATCGAACCTGGCACCTTCTGCATGGCAAGCGGGGGCTCTGCCACGGAGCCACCAAGTTCGAATCGCCTGCCCTCCTTGCACCAAGTGATAAAATCACCAAGGATTCCAGGAGACGAGGATCAACACATTGCCCTTCCCATTCAAAAATTAAAAACAACAACAAACCACAGTCGTTGCAGACGTGCAGCCCATTCGAGGTCTTTTTCTTTTTTTGCTGCCTCCACACAGTGCAGAGTAACAGCCCCTCACAAGCAACGGGCAGTCGCTGTTTGGTTATGACATTTTTATTAAAACAATAATTATTTTCACATTTTGTCTGTCTGGTTTCCATTTTTTGTTTTTTTGCTAGCAATATACAGGCTCTTGTCGGGCCCTCGCCAGCGGCCACTGCTTCCCACGCAAACCGATGTGGCGAGGCGGGCTGCAGCCCCGCGAGGCACAGAATGTCAAAAAGCCGGCCCACAGGTTGGGAATCTGGGGGAGACTCGAGAGAGGAGGAAGCCCGGAGCGTTAAGGCAGAGTGCTGGAGAATCTGGGGCGCCTGCAAGTCCCTACGCTCCTTGTCGGATGGGTGAAGCCTCTCGCTTCATATTTTCAGGGCGCACCCCTGCTAGAGCTGCTGGTGGTAAATTGCAACCTAGCAACCGAGCTGTTGAGGCAAGAATAGATTTGGGGAACCTCCCCGCAAAAAAACCCACCACCACCGTGTGTGTATTTGGCCTTTTCCTCTAGTTCTCCTCTTGCAACTTGGTTTAACCAAGACTGTTCATACCCTGATAGTACGTACACACACACACACACACACACACACCTGGACAAAATAAATAAGAATATTGTGCTAGCTAAATTGGGGGAGGGGGGGATTACATAAATAAAATCTATGTCCCAAATTCTCAAAATACAGTTTGTAACCAACACATTCTGTGGTTATTCCAAAGCTCAACTTGGCACAGTTTATAAAGAGCATCAGAACATAACTGTGTGTGCAATCCTATGAAAAAAAGGCCTACAACTCCCAGCATGTCCCAGCCTTTTCCCCATCTAAACTTGCATGGTATTGCACCCTTAGACAAAGTCTGGCCCTTTGTCCATCTAGTCTGGGAATATCTGTGCTGACTGGAAGAATCTCAAGCAGAGAAAGAGCGGGGGCCTTTCCCATCACCTGATCCATTTTTTTTAGCTTGAGCTGCCGTGAATTGAACCCGAGACCATCTGCATGCAAAGCCAGAGTTGTACCACTGAGTTCTGGGCCCAGAATGGCCTTACACAGAGTCAGAGCTCTGGCTCACCTTGCCCAAACTCTCTAGTCCAGCTGCAGCAGCTCATCGGGGTCTTGGGCGGGGGGGTCATTCCTAGCACCTCCTGCCTCCTCTTTTAACTAAAGACGTCAGGGATTGAACCCGGGACCCCCCCCCTTCTGCATGCAAAGCGCGGGCTCTACCTCTTCACTCTGGGCACTATAGCGGACACACAATTGCCCCCCGAATGAAAACTGGAAACACACTTCACTCCCGATACCTGGAAACAGCGACGGCTAGGAATCACCTGCCCGCACAGGAGCACACGCTGGCCCCTGCGTGTGGCTGGGTGTGGCTCTTCTGGGCACAGCTCCTGGCTGGAAGGAGGCGAGCTCAGAGCAGGGACTCAGACGGGTGCACACAGGGCAGACTCCTCACTCTGCTGCCTCTCTGGAGCAGGAGTGCCTGAACGGATCAATCACACGTGGCGAACGGATCAATCACACTTCTGAGTTACCTTGCCCTCCCAGTGGGGGCTGATTGGAAGCAATGGAGCCTGACGCATGCAGAGATGCAATGGGCAACCTCCTCCATGGACTGGGCCTCACAGAAGCCTTCAGGTTTGTTTTTTTTTAAATGGATTTATAGGTTGCGGCATGCCAGCTGTTCACTCGCGGCACCCAGTTCAAGAACAACCGTTCACTTCCCAGGACGGCTGACGTTCAGGTCCCCTCCCGAGTCATGATTTGCGTGCAAAAGGTTCAATCCAGTTAAAAGGATCAGGGGGCAGGTGATGCAAATGGCGCCCGTTGAGTTTAAACAGCCCATTTCCCTGGAACTCATGCAGAACATTTGGATGATCGAGAACAGATGTGGTCTGGGGCCCGGCTCCTGTGCTTAATCACAGGGAATTCCAGGTGCTTAAACGCGCCAGCAGCAGCAGCAGCAGCAGCAGCAGCAGCCAGGGCCGTGTCCTCACACGCTCGCCCCTCCAGCATTTATCGCTGTTTAAGCACGCAAGAGGAGACTGAGGGGAGATATGATCGCACTCTTCCAGTATTTGAAGGGATGTCACACAGAGGAGGGCAAAGATCTCTTCTCGGTCATCCCAGTTTGCAGGACACGGAATAATGGGCTCAAGTTACAGGAACCTAGATTCCACCTAAACATCAGGAAAAATTTCCTGACTGTCAGAGCAATAAGACAATGGAATCAACTACCTAGGGAGGTCGTGGGCTCTCCCACTCTGGAGGCATTCAAGGTGCAGCTGGACAGACATCTGTCAGAGATGCTTTGACTTGGATTCCTGCACTGAGCAGGGGGTTGGACTCGATGGCCTTGTAGGCCCCTTCCAACTCTATTTTTCTATGATTCTATGAAATGCGGTTTCGACCCCAGTTATGGGCAAATCCCCATAAAGACTGCAGTGAAAGGGATCCCACCCAGGCCACCCTCCCCTGGCAAGGTGCAGCGACGGGCCGAGGCGAGATCTGCCGACGGCTCTTCGCCTGGTCAACAGGGCCCCCGCGGTCAGAGGCAGTCTACCTTTCGCCCATCACAGCCTTGCTGGTGAGCTTCCCCGGACCATCCGGCCAGCCGCTATTGGAAACAGGATTGTGGGCTGGATAATGGGCTAGGAGATCGAGCGAACCAGAACCACTTCTGGATGCCAGGGAGCAGGGAGGGGCTGTGCATGCTGGTTGCTGAGAGAGCCCTCCGCTGCCTGGACGTGATTCCTTGAAGGGAAAATTAGGGGCGAGAGAGGGGCCCGGGTGTGTACTGGGGCGGGGGGGGGGTGGACCCAGCAGGATGGACCCCTCCTAAAATGGTTGCTGCAACGTCTACTGAACACTCCACACTAACCCCATACCAGTTCCAAGGCTCAAATTGCAGGCAGGCTGGCCTTTTGCGGGAAAGGATCTGGGACCCCCAACTGAGCTGGGATGCCGCACCCGCTGCCCTCCACCCAGCCTTGCCTATGCAGCCCTTCTCTGAATGCTCCTGCTCTTCGAAGGCCTTAAAGTGGGTACATTTTTGGTACTTTCAGTCATGAGGGCTAGTAGCATTAATTGTTGGGTTGTTTTTAAATAATAATAATAACAACAACAACAGGGAAGAGCAGCATTTTGTGATGGGTTGGTTTTAAAAGTAGCAGAAGGACCCAGGGGCTGGGTAAGAGGAAGCAGAGAGTGAACCGACACACACCAGCCCAGCGAGTTTAGCAACTTTTTCAAACACTACAGGTAGCTGGTCCCTTTCTGCCCCATGCTGAGTGACGGAGGAAGAAAGAGAGGAGGAAGGCGGGGCACCTGTCCCACAGACACGCCCCGCTTGGAGAAGTGGGAAACACTCATCTCAACAGCCGCGTCTTCAGACTACCATTCCCATGAAGCATCTCTTCCCTTCCGTAGCCCCCGCCCCATCTGGAAAAATCTCTCCCCCCCCCCGCAAACCTCTGTAAGATCCATAGAGGCAAGTTATTAAGTTAGTCGGCTTCTTCGCCTTGCTGACTCCAGGTGGGGCCTTGCGAGAGCCCCCCGCAGGTACGCGAAAACAAGGCCACCAAGCCAGAAAAGCCGGGGCCGCCGGAAAGATGCACGGCCCCGCAAGGGCTCAGATGTGCCACGTCCCGGGGGCATCAGGGGTGGTGAGCAGCAGCGCCTCCTCCCGCAAAAGCATCCGGTTGCGGTCAACGGGAAAGCGTCACCGATACGGGAACACGCTGCCTTCCCGCTCCACAGAGAACCCGTCGTAAGCCCCACCAGGCTCCTGCTGCAGCATTTCCTGCGCTCGAATCCCGGCCGATGTCCGACCGAGTGCCGGGAGGTCAGCATTACGGGTGGCCCCAAGACCTCCTCCGATTTGGCCTGCTCCTGGAAAACGCTCCTTGCTCCCCCCGCAGGCTGCGATCGGGCCGAGCTGCTCCGCAGGAGGGCGGCTCCTCTTCCGCGGGGTGGGCCGGCCCTCCTGAACCCGCCGTGGCCCCTCTGCCAGGGCAAGCCGCCGAGGCCAGGCGCTCGTGTGGCGGGGCCTCCTCGAGTCACGCCCCGCCTCGCTTCTCAGGGGCCGCTCGAGGGAGGTTCGGCGAGGGGGGGGCCGAGGAAGGCAGATGCGAAGCGGGAGGGAGTCCGTGGTTGTTCCAACGCCAAGGGAGGGGCCTGCAACCCCCTCCGGTCCTCAGCAGAGCGTGTCGGTGTTGAAGGAGAGCTGAACCTGGGGGACGAGCACAAGGGAGACAGGCGGTCACCCCGGTCCCGGGGGCAGGCCAACCCGTGGCAGACACCCAGCCCCCCTGCCGCCGCCTTGACCGCCCGGCCGACTGACCGCAGGCGTGGCCCGTTCCTGTGCATGCTTGCTTGCATCCTGCCTCCCCGCAAAAGCCACTGGCTGGTGGGCAGGGGCGTCGGCAACGCCCGTGCCAGTGGGCACAGCTTTCATTTGGAGCTTCATTGGAGCTCTCCCTGGTGGTGCGCCTATTTGGGGGGTGGAGGTCAGCACCAAAAATAGCTCCCGTAAAGCTCCATGGCAGTGTTCTCCAACCTGGGGTCCCCAGGTTTAAAAGCGGCCATGGCAGTGTTCTCCAACCTGGGGTCCCCAGATGTTTTTGGCCTACAACTCCCAGCATAAAAGCGGCCATGGCAGTGTTCTCCAACCTGGGGTCCCCAGATGTTTTTGGCCTACAACTCCCAGCATGCCCCAGCCAGCTACGCTGGCTGGGGCATGCTGGGAGTTGTAGGCCAAAAACAACTGGGGACCCCAGGTTGGAGAACACTGTGCTATGGGGAAGGAGCCCCACCGAAATAGGAGTCACCGGCCACAGGACCAGGGTGAGGGTCTCTCTCCCCAGCCCTGCTCTTCATGCGGTCCTTGTTTGTTTGTTTGTTTGTTTGTTTTATTCCTATACCGCCCCAATGGCTGAAGCTCTCACAACAATTATAAAATGCAGTAAAGCGCAACTGTTGCGTTTTTAATTGCGTTGTAACGCATCTGTGCTTTATTATTGTTTTAATCACGTTTCATTTATGCTGCCTCAAGGGCCATTTTTTTTCTTGGTAGAAAAGCACAAATCGAACCAATACATTGAAGTAAATTAATTTGTCTATGTGACTTTCCTTGGCCCGCCCTCCTTAGCCCCTTCCATCACGTCCTGACATCTCAGAACGGGAATCCTGTGCACAGTTCTGGTCGTCACACCTAAAAAAGGATCTTGTAGGGATGGAAAAGCTGCAGAAAAGGGCAGCTAAAATGATCCAGGGGCTGGAGCAGCTCCCCTGTGAGGAAAGGTTACAATGCCTGGGACTGTTTAGCTTAGATTACAGCAGTGCTTCTCAATTATTTTCTGTCATGCCCCCCCTAGGAAGAAGAAAACATTTCGCGCCCCCCGCGCGACTGTAAATAGTATCATTTGTCTATAAAATTGTTATAAGTACACCTCTGCATAGCCTCGCGCCCCCCCTGGGGGGCCCGCCCCACTATTTGAGAAGCACTGGATTACAGGGCTCTCCAGCCTTGGGTCCCCAGGTGTTGCTGGCCTACAGCTCCCAGAATCCCTTGCCATTAGCCATGCTGGCTGGGTATGCTGGGAGCTGTAGGCCAGCAACATCTGGGGACCCAAGGCTGGAGACCCCTGGCTTCGGAAAAAGGGCAAATGAGGGGAGACATGAGAGAGCTGTACAAAATGATGCCTGGTGTGGAGAAAGTGGACAGGGAGACATTTTTCTCCCTCTCTCCTAATGCTAGAACTCAACGGGGTCATCCCATGAAGCTGATTCTATGGGAGGTTCAGGACAGATGAAAGGAGGGACTTCGTCACACAGTGCACAGATAAACTGTGGAATCCACTTCCACAAGATGTCATGATGGCCCCCAATTTGGAGGGCTTTAAGAGGGGACTGGACGAATTCATGGAGGAGAAGGCTATTGGCTACTAGTCCTGATGGCTCTATGATACCTCCAGGATCAGAGGCAGGGTGCCTACGCACACCAGTTGCTGGGGAACATGGGTGGGAGGGTGCTGTTGCACTCCTGTCCTACTTGTGGGGTCCCACTGGGGCAGCGGGCTGGCCACCGTGTGAACAGGATGCTGGACGAGATGGACCCCGGGTCTGACCCAGCAGGGCTCTTCCGATGCCATGCTCTTGACTGCTGGCTGCCTGCTCTGCCTTTCCAGTGCTCTGGGCCCCAGACCTCTTTGTCCCTCTCTGCACTCCGCTCCAGCCCCAGACACGCCTCCACCCTTGCTTGCTTGCTGGCTTCCTCTCAGCCCTGTGCAAGGTTTTCCCGTCCGGCCGGCCCCCCTTTCCAGCTGTTCCCGCAGAGGTCTGCCTGCCTGGCTGGGCCCCGGAGGGGCAGAGTCGGTGCAGCCCCCGCAAGGCCGTCCGGGGCGGCCCCCCGCCTTCCTCACCCGCTCCTCCTCGAAGCTGATCAGTCCCTCGTCGTCCGTCTCCAGGTCCTCGGGCTCCTCCACCACCAGGGCGCGCAGCTCGGTGGGCGCCGCTCGGGGCCGCAGGAGGTTGAGCAGGCGCTGCAGAGGCGACTCCATCGCGCAGGCCGGGCTGGCCTCCTGCTGCTCCAGGTTGTCGCTCTGCTTCTTCGCAAAGTTCACAAACACCTAGAGTTGGGGGCGGGGGCGAGAGGGGAGCGGGAGGTCAAGGAGTCGGTTTTCTGGCGCACCGATTCATGGCCCGGCCGGTCTCCAGCAAGGGCCGCTCCTAGCCCTGCACCCAGGACCCGTCACTAGAGATGCCGGACTCATCGCCGGCATCCACTGATTGGTCCAAGGTGAAAACCAGCTTAGGGCGCAGTCCTGTGCAGCGTAGGCAGGGAAAAGCCCTACAACTCCCAGCATGCCCCAGCCAGCCATGAGAGCGGGGCCGCTCTTACATCCCGGCTCTACCCCCGAGCAGCAGCCTCTCGTGCGGGAGACCCCCCCCCGAGGCCCCCTTCACTCACGTTGTCCAGGGTCGTCTGGCTGACGGAGTAGTCCTCAATGCCCAGGACGTCCACCACCTGCTCCATCTTGCTGAACACCTGGGCCAGGGAGATCTGCTCCGACTTCAGCTGGTACTGTACCTTCGTGTGGTGCCGTTCCTGAGGTGGGGAGGGGGGAAGCATTACTATTATCATTATTATCAAATAATAATAATAATAATAATAATAATAATAATAATAATAATAATAATAATAATAATAATAATAATTATTATTATTATTATTATTATTATTATTATTATTATTATTATTATTCAATCAATCAATCATGTGTCACCCTGTAGCCAAAGCTCTCCAGGCAACATACACAATAAAAGCAAAAACAATACAATCAGTGATAAGAACCAATAAAATGCTGAATTTTGGTGGCTGCTTTTAAAATGATGCTGCCTTTTGGAAGCATCACTTTAACAGCAGCCACCAAAATTCAGCATTTAAAAGAGATAAATAACTGCACAGCTAAAAACAAAGAAGGTGATTTTAAAATGCAGCAGAAAGCAAGCAAGCAAGCAAGCAAGGCAGACAGACAGACAAACAGACAGGAACAGCAGGCCCATAGCCAGCCTAAATGTTCGGGGCGGGGGATTTAGCAGGGGGGCAGCTCATCTTGTTCGCAGGCCTTTTAAAGACAACATTGTAAACTGTTTTTTCAATTATCTGTTTGTAAAATTTTTTAGAGGGGGCAGCCCCCCATCCCGTCCCGTCCCGTCCCCCCCAGCTAGAGGCCCGATCAACAGCAGGAGCAGCCTCTGGGGCAAGCCCCCTTTGGCCACCCAGCCTGCCCTCCTGCTGGGGCTTCGCACCTGCTCCCACATTCAGACGAGCAAAGCCAGGCTGCCCCCACTGGCATGGCTTCCCCGACCCCGTGACACGCCAGCTTTTTATAACACGGCGAGGCGCCGAATTCATTGCATGGCGAAGCGTCGGTTCTTCGGTGGCTCCCTTACTCTCTCTGTGGCGGCCCAAAAGCTCTCTGGAAGGGGCAGAGGAGGTCATCATCCCTCCCCAAGCTGGTCCCCCTCCAGAGGCGTTGGACTACGGCTCCCATGCTGGTTGGGGATGGCGGGATCCGGAGGAAGGCTGGCGTAGGCTCTTGTAAACAGCGCGGGAGCAGGGCTACGGCGGCCCCTTCAAGGAGGATTCTGCCACCCGCTCCCTCCCCCAGGGGGACGGAGGCTCACCTTGAGGACCGCCTCTGGGAAGTTCCGGTTGAAGAACCGCACCACCTCCTTGATGTTCAGGCTGGATTTGGTCCGCACCGTGATCATGTAGCCGTCCCCAAACCTAGCCAGGATCAAGAGGGTCAGGTCGGCGACCCGACCTCGCTGCCCGCTGGCCCGTACCCCGGCCTCCCCCCCAAGGGCAAGGCGTGGCTGCTCGCCCCTCGGCCTCCACCGCAACCAGCGCCCCTCCCGCCAGGGCCAGCAGGGGCTGGAAGAACGCCCCCTTCTCCAAAGCCGCCGCCACCCCCCCGGGGGGCCCTGCCCCTTCCTTCCCCGCTTGCCTGTTCTTGAGGTGCTGGATGCTGCCCAGGCACTTCAGCCGCCCGTTCACCATGATCGCCAGGCGCGTGCAGAGCGCCTCGCACTCTTCCATGCTGAGGGAGACAAAGATGGGCGGGGCGGGGCGGGGGGCGTAACTAGGCCAGGCTGGGCCTCAGGGCCCCCTGCACGGCCTCCACTTTCCCGTAGGGCAGTGTTTCTCAACCTTGGGTCCCCAGATGTTTTTGGCCTGCAACTCCCAGCATGCCCCAGCCAGCTATGCTGGCTGGGGCATGCTGGGAGTTGTAGGCCAAAAACATCTGGGGACCCAAGGTTGAGAAACACTGCCGTAGGGTCAGGGACAGCCCTGCCGTGAGACACAATTACTGCGTGGCTCAGACGGCGGCTTGGGCAGGGCGGGGAGGATCACGCCCCCCCATCCGCCGCTGGGAGGGCTGCTCCTTGCGGCGGCGCCACCACGTCCGTTTCTCCCCTCGAGCGGCCCACTGCGGAGCACCGCCGCTGCAGTGTTAAGCCGGATGTTTGCGGCTGCGTCGAACCCGACGGGGCTCTCCTCCGGAGCGCCTGCCCCACGCCTCGCTCCGGTGCCGCACTGGGGGGTGAGGCGGCCCCGGAATGCTGGGGGCCCCCACGCCACGAGCGCAGCAGCACAAAGAGTTTGAGAAGGAAAGAACGGGAGGAGGGCGCGGCCCGAGGCGGCACTGCAAAGGGGGCAGCCAGGGGCACACGCTTAATCAGCCGACCGGCGACTGGTGCCATCAGAAGCAGCGGCAGCAACTCCTCCTCCTCCTCCTCCTCCTCCTCAACAACAACACGCATACCCCGCCTTTCCTCCAAGGAGCCCCGGGTGGCATACATGATCCCCATCCTCTTCTCCATTTTTTTTAATCCTCACAACAACCCTGTGAGGTAGGTTAGGGCTCAGAGTCAGTGACTTGCCCAAAGTCACCGAGTGGGCACTACAGAACCCCGGGTGTCCCAGTCCAGCACTCCAACCACTACACCGCACGGGCGCTCTGCTTTTATTTCTTTAGCAAGACTCTAGTCCCTTTTATGTATGGAGCTGTAAGGAAGCACCGTGCAGGAGGCATTATTTTCAACCCAACTGCTCAGGAAGCCCAAGTTGGCATACATGATCCTCCTCCTCTCCATTTTATCCTCACAACAACCCTGTGAGGTAGGCTAGGCTGAGAGACAGTAACTGGCCCAAAGTCACCCAGGGAGCTCCATGGCTGAGTGGGGACTGGAACTCGGATCTCCCGAGTCCCAGGCCGACGCTCTCACCACTGTGCCACACCGGCGCCAACCCGTCTCGCCCTCCCGCCCCTCTTCCTCCTCCTCCTCCTGCTGCCATCCAGGGTCCCAGGCAGCCAAGGGGGGCTTCCAAGGCCTCACCAACCTGTGTGACGTCAGAACCACTGAACGGCCCGTCTTGATGATGTCCAATATGAGGTTCCACAGGAAGCGCCGGGCCTTCGGATCCATCCCAGTGGTTGGCTCATCCTGCAGGCAAAAGGAGTCAGGGGACAGGATTAGCGGTCCACTGTGCCTCCCTAATGCTTACATCACAGGGGCTGGCCCCAAAGGAGGTTGGACGTCAGCTGCTATAGGTCCTGAAAATAAATCGCTTGGGAGGGACGGGTCCAGGAAACCCTACTTATGCCATGCTACTTGGCTTACATCGATCATCCCAGTTTGCAGGACACGGAATAATGGGCTCAGGTTACGGGAACCCAGATTCCACCTAAACATCAGGAAAAATTTCCTGACGGTCAGAGCAATAAGACAATGGGACCAACTACCTAGGGAGGTGGTGGGCTCTCCCAGTCTGGAGGCATTCAAGGTGCAGCTAGACAGCCATCTGTCAGGGATGCTTTGACCTGGATTCCTGCGTTGAGCAGGGGGTTGGACTTGATGGCCTGGTGGGCCCCTTCCAACTCTACTTTTCTATGATTCTATGATTCTACATTAACTATGGTTATCTTTTGTGGATGGAAATTTGCTTTTTCAAACTTATGTGGATGAGAAACACAAGGTGTTGGGCTTGTGGGGGGGATATGTGTGTGTTGTAATGCGGGGGTTCTGTCACTAGGTGCCACTGGAGCGCTACTGGATTCAGTTCACGCAAAGACTCAGCACTGGCACTGCAGCGGCCCCTGGGGAAAAGCACGGCAACAACGCGTAGTACGGAAGCGTCAGGCAGGCCACGAAGGGCAGTGCCACGCATGCCCCTTGCCCGGCCTCCGCTCCTCACCAGGAAAATGAAGGCTGGGTAGCCGATAAGGGCGATGGCTGTGGAGAGTTTCCTCTTGTTGCCGCCGCTGTAAGTGCTGGCAGGTTTGCTTGCATACTTGGCCAATTCCAGCTTCTTCAGTGCCCACTTGACAACCTGAGAAAAGCAAAGAGGAGGTCACATTGGCACAAACACAACATACTGTAAGGACACAAAGGCAGCCTCGCTGGATCAGACCGAGGGCCCATCCAGCCCGGCATCCTCTCTCCCCCCCCCCCCCCGACTCTCCTAATACTAGAACCCAGCGGGGTCATCCCATGAAGCTGACTGGTGGGGGATTCAGGACAGATAAAGGAAGTCCTTCTTCACACAGCGCCGAGTTGAACTATGGAACTCACTTCCACAAGATGTAGTGACGGCCACCAATTTGGAGTGCTTTAACAGGGGACTGGACAAATTCCTGGAGGAGGAGGCGGCTTTCAATGGCTACTAGCCCTGATGGCTCTATGCCACCTCCAGTATCAGAGGCAGGGTGCCTACGCACACCAGTTGCTGGGGAACATGGGAAGGAGGGTGCTGTTGCACTCCTGTCCTGTTTGTGGGATGCCGTGGGGGCAGCCGGCTGGCCCCTGTGGGAACAGGATGCTGGTCGAGATGGACCCTGGGGTCTGATCCAGCATCAGGGCTCTTCTTGTGTTCTCACCCAGCTTCCCAGAGTGGCAGTTCTGGGAGGACCGCAAGCAGGGCCACAGAGACAGCGGCTCCCCCCCAGAACTGGCAAACACGGAGCGTCGATTCTTTGCTACAGAATTATCGCAAGGGAGCAGGCAAAAGCGTCCTTCTGGTCCGGCGTCCCAGTTGCCGTGGCAACCAGCAAGATGCTTCCAAGCGACCCACAAGCCAGTCAACGGCCCTCCGCTGCTGGCCGCCTCCACCCCCGGCCCGTGCGACTGGGTCTCCCGTGGCGTCATTTATTTATTTATTATATTTATACCCCGCCTTTTTTCCTGCAAGGAACCCAAGGCGGCTTACAGAATCCTCCTCCTCCTCCTCCTCCTCCTCTCCATTTTATCCTCACAACAACCCTGTGAGGTAGGTTAGGCTGAGAGTCAGTGGCCCAAAGTCACCCAGTGAGTTTCATGGCCGAGCGGGGACGAGAACCCGGATCTCCCGAGTCCCAGTCCAACACTCTCACCACTACGCCACACAGTCATGCCTCTGGACTCTGAGATTGTGACAGCAGCTGCGTCCTCTTGAATCTGCCTCCCCCCTGCAGGTGCGTTGGACTACAAGTCCCAGCATCCCCCAGCCAGCTCTGCCTGAAACCCTCTTTTAAACGCCATCTCTGCCACATCTTGTGGCCGTGAGTTTTGCACACTGATTATGTCTTGTGTGAAGAAGTCATTCCTTCTGCTGGCAGTTCGCCAGATGACCCCCCCCGCCCCACCCCATAAAGGCGGGGGGCCAACCAGCACCCTGGGAAGATCAGGCGCACGCAAGCCTCCTCACGGAGCAGCACCACGGCCGCCTCTCCTCCTCACCCGTTCCTCGTCCTTCCAGGGAATCCCGCGCAGGCGGGTGTACAGCTCCAGGTGCTCCTGCGCCGTCAGCTCGTCGAAGAGCGCGTCGAACTGCGGGCAGTAGCCCAGGCTCTGCTGCACCTGCAGGAGCTCCTTCAAAATGCTGCCGGCGCCGAGAGAGACGTCGGGGGCGTTCCCGGGAAAGAAGGCAAGGTCAGTTCCGAAACGTGGAGATGCGGCACATTTGCATCGCGGGAAATGAAGCAGAAATTCCATTTCTGAAAAGCTCTCAGGGGCGAGGGCAGCCAAAAGACCCCAAGGACCAGCCCCGTTTTGCTTCAAGCTGGCACTGCCAGCAACTCAGCGTTTCAACCTCTTAGAATGGGGGGGGGGGGAGGGAAGGGAAACCGCACAAAAGTTGGGAAGCCACCAAAATGATCGGTGGGTGGGTGGAAGGAAGGGTCAAGCCTGTCTAGAGAACCCCGGAAAGCTGGAGCTGATGCTGGGGCCTGAGCTTCTGCACCCCTGAAATAAAGCATCGTGCTGCCCCCAGAACCCGGACACACACACACCCGCCACTCCGCCCTGCCAGGGACAGACCTGTGCCCGTTGACGAAGGCCTCGCCGCCGGTCGTGCTCTCGTCTCCCGTCAGCATCTTGAAGGTGGTCGTCTTCCCGGCCCCGTTGACGCCCAGCAGGCCGAAACACTCCCCCGGCCGGACACCCACGCACAGCCGGTCCACGGCCAGGATGCGCCCGATCTTGCGGGATTTGTAGACCTGGCGGCCGCCGGGGAAACAAGACGGAAGCAGACCTCAGTGGCCAAAGCGCTTCTCCCTCGGGGTGCCCCACTGGCACGATTTGTCGGTAGAGCAGTGAGCTGGTGAAAGGGCTGCCTTTTCCTGGCTAGGGACTTTGTGGATTTTCGGCTTATGGTATGTCACACGTCCGGCCAAGAGGCGAGGATGGCAGGAACCCCTTTCCCTCTCCCGCCTCCAAAGCACAGACTGGTAACCCTTTTCCCACCAGCTTTCAAAGAGGAGCTGTCAGTGTGTGTCTCGAACCCATGATTCCCCCAGCCGTGTCCCCAGGATCCCATTTCCATGGCAAGCCTGGCAAAGTGATCTCTGTGCTCTGAGGGCGCCACCTCGGCTGCAATACCAGCTGACTGGAGCATTCTGTCAGCTGACTCATGAGAGCCAATCGCAGCCCACCAGGCCCTATAAAGCCCCGGCCTCTGAGCCCACTCCGCAGTCTCAGCAACTCGTCTCCCTTGTGAGCACGTCGCCCAACTTTTGCAAGCTTGGACGTTTCAGCCCTGCCTGGTTTGGACTACACATCCCGACGCCGATCCTTGTTTGCTCCGTGGGGATTTTGCTCCTTGCCTGTTTTGGAACACCCGCCCCCCCAAAAATTCCTGCCCGCCATGACTGACGCATAACCTCTTTCTTCCTGGGTCTGGCAACCCGAGTGCCTAGAGCAGGGGAGGGGAACCTCTTCCAGCCTGAGAAGCGAATTCAGTTTCAGAGCAGCTCTTGGGGGCTGCACCCCAGTGGTGGGCGGGGCGAGGCCGTCTGCAACTCTGCCCCGGAGGCTAAGCCTGGCCAGAGCCTAACGGGACTGAGAAGAGAGACGTCCCTACCTTGGTGAGGTTCTCGATCTTCAACATGTCGTTGTCGGCGTCTCCCCGCAAAACTCGATGCCGCTCATTTGCCACGTCCACGTCATCTTCGATGGGTTTCGTGGAAACAGGAAGACGCCTGGATCAGACGGGGGGGGGGGGAGGGAGAAAACAGGGTGTGGAGTGAGGCTCCGGGGTGAGCGAGGCCCCAAACGGCTCCTCACTCTTGTCCCAGAGAGAGAGAGAGAGAGGGCAAGCCAGTCCGTACGGGTGGACTGGAAGGCCTTTGGCGAGCCGGGCGGCAGCTGAGCAGAGCTGGACGGCTCTCCTCGTCCGTTCCCATCCCCACCCTGCCGCTCTCACCGCGTGCCATCGGTCATCCCTAACAGCAAACCGAACTATTGGCAATCAGCGGCACCCGCCTTATTTATTTATTATATTTATACCCCGCCTTTTTTCCTGCAAGGAACCCAAGGCGGCTTACAGAATCCTCCTCCTCCCCTCCATTTGATCCTCACAACAACCCTGTGAGGTAGGTTAGGCTGAGAGTCAGGGACTGGCCCAAAGTCACCCAGTGAGTTTCATGGCCGAGCGGGGACTAGAACCCGGATCTCCCGAGTCCCAGCCCGACACTCTCACCACTCCGCCGCACTGGCTCTCAATTCCACCGACTGAACAAGGCAGCTTAAAAGTCTCGAGATCGCCTTTGAATGGCAAGCGGGGGCTGGGGGAAGAGATGCTATCGGATTGATCATAGCTGAAGCGGTGCGTTTTGCACGCTCAGACGGCACGTGCCACTTTCCCCAGAAACAGAATTAGCTTGTCGCAACCAGTGTAAAATTTTACTGAAAGACGGTACAAAAATACGTATCATAAAGGAGTGAAGCTTCCCAGGGCATCCTTGAAAGAGGGAGCCACCTCTCACTTGAGTCAGCTTAGGATCACTGGCAATGCAGTTACTCCGGATCTTTACTCAGAAGTAAGCCTTGCTGTATGCAATGGGGCTTTCTGCCCAACACAGGTGAGCCCAGGTAATTATAGACTCTGGACTTCATAGTCTTCCAGGGGGCCTTGAGTTGGCCACACGTATCACTTCATTTGTGAAGCACGCAAGTAACACTTCTCTTCGCCCTCCAACCGGCAATCCACGCTTTACAACTGTATCTGCGTTCCCGGTACGCTGGAACGGTAACAACAAAACTGTTTGCCGATCCAGATTTTAAAATATACTCTGAGCATGCGCAGTTGTGCGTTTTAAACTCACTTAAATCATGGCACCATCACGAAGATGGGGCGGCGGGGGGGGAGGATGGTGTTTGCTTCTGCTGCCCTGCTACTAAACATCACTGACTTGAGAATAAGCACCATTCCGTTGTAGAAATGGATAATACATTTCTGAAGTAAAAATAACAGAAGGCGCATCTGTAACCATGGACGTGCTCAGCTGGCCGCCCCCTAACTCCAAAATGTTTTTTAAAAAGAAAGGATCTGGTGAGAATCATCAGCCCAGGCGGGTCCCGGCTGGCTCAGGGCCTGTTTGTCCCCGCGCCCATCACCTGCCACTCTCTGGATGGTCCTTCTGGCACCCCTGGGTTGTGGGGGGCCTAGACTTCGATCCTGAGGTCCAACGCTGGCGCCACTACTGGCTGCAGCCAAGCTTAAGAACATGTAACAGATATGTACCTATATTCTTCCTCTCTTCACTCCCGACTTCGGTTCTCTCCCCTCCCTATGCCACCATCTCTGTGTCAAATTTTAGTCTGGAAGCTCCTGGGGGCGGAGATCTGTCACATTTTAGTTTGGAAGCTCCTGGAGGCAGGCAGAGACTTGTCCTCTTATATTTTGTACATCGCAATGCACACGGATGGTGCAGTATAAATGTGGCGTAGTGGTTAGAGTGTTGGACTGGGACTCGGGAGATCCAGGTTCTAGTCCCCGCTCGGCCATGAAACTCACTGGGTGACTTTGGGCCAGTCACTGACTCTCAGCCTAACCAACCTCACAGGGTTGTTGTGAGGATAAAATGGAGAGGAGGAGGAGGATTATGTAAGCCGCCTTGAGTTCCTTGTAGGAAAAAAGGTGGGGTATAAATGTAATAAATAAATAAAATAAACAGCGAGAACCTCGGCTGCAGGTGAATCTGAAGAGCCCGCTCTTCCCCGCCCATCATTACAGAGACAGAGACACCCCCCGGAGGGCTCTCCCAGCCCACACGCGCACACGCACTGTGGTTTCCGGAGGAAATTGTACTGGCACATGATCGTGATGAAGAAGCCCACGAAGCCTTCGATGGTCATGGCAACCAGGCCGCGGGTCACAATGTCCCACTCAAACGGCGACTTCATTTTGTCAAATTGCCCTAAAAGAAAGAGCCAGAGTTTGAACAGTGTCGGATTTTCCCTGGTACGGGATACTTTTGCCCGAGAAGTCAAACATCTTCAGTTTCTGCTCAGGGGCCCTTCCGGGCAGTTTTCAACTCCACATCCACTTTGACCAGCCACAGCCCCTTCTTTATTTCTAAACAACAGGTGCGGGGGCTCGAGCTTGTGTGAAGACCCCTTTCTGCCAGGATCCCAGAGATTTCGATGGTGGTTGCAATCACCCAAGCAGTGACAGAAAGGAACTCTGCACATGCTCAAAACCTTCCCCCCCCCTTCCTTGAGTGCTTCCAGGACTAGAACAAGGCACCAAAAGGGGGATATGGGGCTAAATTGGGGTGGGGAACCTCTTTCAGCCTGAGGGCCGATTTCAGAGAAGCTCTCGGGGGCCGCATGCCAGTGGTGGGCGGGGCCGAAGGCGAAGGGGCGTGCCTGAAGTCCCCCCCCCCCCGGGCTAGGAGAAAAGAAGGCGGCTCGTGTGGGCCGGGAAGAGATCAGGTAGCTGTTACGGGTTCTTAATCTAGTCGGGGGAACTCACCAATCTTTGCATAGTATTCATTGATGTACTCGTTGTAGGCCATCTCCATCAACCCGTGACCCAGGTTGTAGTTCGGGAAGATCAGGAAGCAGCTCTTTAAGTAGCTGTTCACCATTTTCAGGTCCTGCAGAACAGGGACATCAGGAAGAGCACCACTAGATCAGGCCGAGGTGGGTCCATCTCAGTCGGGTGTCCTGTTCCCATCGGTGACCCAACCAGTCACTGCCTCCGGGAAGTCCACAAGCAGGGCACAACAGAAACCATCATCCCCACTCGTTTGTCCCCAGCAGACTCAGAGGCAGACTCTCCTTGGATGTGGAGGTTCTATCTAGCTATCACAACATAGTCATTAATCGGCTTCCCCTCCATAAATTTGCCTTATCTTTGTTTAGAAAGCTAGCTAAGCCTAGTGGCTTAGCCCACCCAGACATCTTGTAGTGGTGAGTTCCTCTTCTCTGCCCTGAATCTCCTCCCTATCATGGGCTAGGAGCTTGAATGCCCATCCTAATATTCAGGATGGAAAGAACTAGAGATACTGATAAAATCAAATGTGGAAGAAACCAGAACTGACAAAAATTCATTCATCCAGGCTCTGAGTGCTTTGCTCTTAAAAATCTGGCTTTGGATCCCTGCGTATTCAGCCATGTTTGCGGTGCTGAATTAGGGTTGCCACCTCTTTCTTTTCCTGGCAGGCTCCTTGTCTGCAACAACTATATGGCAGGCAGATATAACCAGTGCTCTCCATGCTGGGAACGGCCGTCCCTGTTGAATTTGGCCGGTGCAGACAGTGGAGGATTTTGTTTCAGTTTTTGATAAGAATTTACCAAAATTCGCTAATTGCTGCATATACGGAATGGAAAGTATTTGACATTTCAAAAGAAAGAAAGAAACTCATTCAAATACAGGAGAAAGCAAAACTGACAAATTCCATCCATCTCAATCAAAAGACATTGTGCAGCAATGCTGTCTTTTTCTCCTGAATGATATTTGTGTAGAAAGAATAAAAGACGGAAGAGGTGGTGGAAAAACACGGGAGGGCTACAAATGGAAGATGACAAATTTCCATGAATGAGGAAGGGCAATTACACAAGAGAGGCAGGGCGGCTGCACAATAAAAACCACGTCTGGAAGCATCTGATGTCCCTTTCTGGAATGGGCCAAACAGAGACGGGCAAAGAAATGAACAAGGAAGGCTGTCAAGCGATTAAATTGACAGAACGTGAGCAGCCGGGCCCAAGGCTACCAAGTGAGTTCCATGACTAAGCACTGGCAGGAACGTATGAGAATTTCGTTTGCACTTGCAAAACACGCAAACACGCTCTGTTCGCAACCCCAAACGAGAGCAGGAGAACGTGTTATCCGAAAATGTTCACAATTTCTTGAACATGCACGCACGTTAAAAAGAAACAGCAGCAAATCTTGCCAGGGGAAAAAGTTAGAAATTGCACGTTTTAAAAATCAGTGAGTTCATGCTTTAGTTTATGGGGGGATAATTTGCGCAACTTGGAATATTTTTGCGCAATTTTCACGTTCACACAAAACAAACAGCAATCAGAAATGCGAGCGTAAATCGAGGAGAAACGAGCATCAAGTTAATGTTCAGAGTGTCTTGGTGAACTCAAACATCGCTTGTTTGCCCATGCCTACCGGGCAAGCAGGGAGTTGGACCCAGGTCTCCCTGTTCGAGGTCCAGCTGTTTGGCCACTAGGAGGTCATCTCTTCCCCTCCACGTTCCTCACCTTGTCATGCTCAAAGAGCTGTAGCAGGAAGGTTGCTACTGTGGCTGTGATCCCGATGAAGAGGTTGATGACAATCAGGAAGACGTACGCAGAACTGGGCACCTCGAACCAGAAGGAAGCCGGGTACATGATGGGCGTGATGGACCACCTGGCCGCAGAGGGTAGAGGGAGGGCAAGAGAGACATTCAGAGGCAAATCGAGCGGACTCTGGCCGTAAGAACATCAGAAGAGCCCTGCTGGATCAGACCGAAGGTCCATCTAGTCCAGTTCCCTTCGGCGGCAAGAGGTAGACTGCTCCTGAACATGGAGGTTTCATTCCTAACTACCTTGACTAATAAACACAAATCGTTGGTTTTATTGTATTTGCCTGTATTACATATGTCACCCTGAGTGCTTGGGCTACAGGGCGAGTCATAACTGAAATGTAAATAATAATAACAGCATCACTTAGGGGGCAATGCTGTGGCCCCTAGACAGCATCTGAGGGGACGGAGGATACTTTGGATTTCCAGGTCCGAAGTTGGAGACGGCGCTCCGACCTCGGGGGGGGGGGGAATCAGTGATCCGTCCCCCTCCCCGTCGCAGCCAGCACGGAAATAGCCGCACTGGCTGCCCCTCTGAGGTCGGGAAAGTGACGTCGGAGAGGGGGGAAAGGGGGCATTTGGGTGGGTGGGTGGGGAAGGGAGGGGAGGAGACCGGAGAGGCCAGGACGCGAGCGATCCCGAAGCCTCTCCAGCCACCCCCTCCGAAACGCTTGGCTGGACGGGCAAAAGAGCCCGCGCGGCAAAACTGAAGGCACGAGGACGGGCCGGCGAAGAGGACCTCCGCCGCTCCTCCCGCCCGGCACAGGCTGCTCATCAGCCTCCGGGTTCGGGGGGATTACGATCACTGCGACGGGACTGCGGCGCCCTAAGAGCGTAAAAGACGGCCTTGCTGGATCAGACCAAAGGTCTGACTCGCTCTCGCTTGCTCCGGATTATTCTGGGATGTCCTAATTTTCCCGAAGGAGGAGCCCGCATACCCACCCATAGAGCAGGAAGAGGGAGAGCACAGCGGGGAAGTTGGTCGGAGAGGTGTACGCCGGCAGGTCGAACACAAAGAGGATGATGACGCAGCAGGTGGCCGGCACCAGGTAGTTCAGCTGGGGAGGAAGAGCAAGGGAACAAGGGGGTGAGAGCAGCTGCCCTGTGCCCCCCCCGACCCCTTCAGCCTGGCTGACAGGACTCCCCTGGGGCTCTCCCCAGCCCAACTACAGGAGAAGGACTGCTTCTCCGGCCAGAACGTGTCGAGGCCGTCCCTCCCCACTCCGGGGCCCAGCACAGGACCTGCTCTTTCAGCCCCAGGCTTGTGTCTGCCCTTTCAGGCTGTTGTTATGCTACACTGCAAGCATGCGAGGGCAGCTGTAGAGCAGTGTTCTCCAACCTGGGGTCCCCAGATGTTTTTGGCCTACAACTCCCAGCATGCCCCAGCCAGCTACGCTGGCTGGGGCATGCTGGGAGTTGTAGGCCAAAAACATCTGGGGACCCCAGGTTGGAGAACACTGCTGCAGAGCAAGCATTTTACAGTAATCAGTAACAAGAGGAACACGCTGTGTCTGTGTTCGCTTTCTACAGAACTGGTCCATCAGTGCAGTAGGACCCAGTTGAAAGTTGATTCCAGACTAATTAGAATTAAGTCACGCCCTCCCCTTCTCAGTAACCAAGATCCCAAAGACCAAACCCTCAAAGCAGTTCCTTATTTCTCAGAGCCAACCTCTTAGAACGTCTTTAGTTGGTCCTCACTCCTGGATTGATCACGCCCATTTCCAGGGGAGGCTGGTGATGCCTATTTCGGTGGGGCTGCTTATCCATGGCAGGTTTTGCGGCTGTTATTTGGAACCTCATGGGAGCTATCCTTGGGTGTTCCATGGTGGTGAACCTATTTTGGGGGTGGGGTTCAGCACCTTGGGTAGCTCTATAAAGCTCGAAATAAATGCCACTCTGGAGGCATTCAAGGTGCAGCTGGACGGCCATCTGTCAGGGATGCTTTATAATAATAATAATAATAATAATAATAATAATAATAATAATAATAATAATAATAATAATAATAATATTTTATTTATTACCCGCCTCTCCATCTAGATCGAGGCGGGGAACAACAGAAAATATAAAATACCTAAACTAAAACAACACAATATATACTATTAAACATCTTAAAACATCCTAAAAACATCTTAAAACATCTTTAAAACATCTTTAAAACATCTTAAAAACATCCAGGCTTTGACCTGGATTCCTGCATTGAGCAGGGGGTTGGACTCGATGGCCTGGTAGGCCCCTTCCAACTCTACTTTTCTATGATTCTATGATTCTAAAACCTGCACTGGATAAGGAGCCCTGCTGAAATAGGCATCATTTCCCCTTCCTGCTCCTCTTCAGAAAGGCTACGGGTTCCCATGGTTTCAGGAACAGCTTCACTCTGCCCTCCTCCCCGTTATCTGCATGCTTTCCGTCTTTGGCACTGCATTTTCAGTTTCCTCATCCCCCCTCTTCATCTGAATCAGAATCTATTCCCATATCCAGCGGAGGCCCCTCTGCAGAGCTAGTGGGCCCAATTCCGACAGAACGCCCTCAAAAAAAAAGCCCCCCTGCCCCGGTACCATGTCCCAGACGTAGTTGGCCAGCCAGTAGATCACAGGGTCACAGCCGCTGACGAACTGGAGGTGCTTGGCTTTAGTGGACTTTTCGGCCACCAGGAAGACCACGAAACTGGCCGGCACGAAGGACATGGCCACGATGATGAAGATGGCGATGACCACGTCGGTGCCCTGGAGGCTAGGGTTGGCCAGGGAACGGAAAAGAGAATGAGACGGGGGGCGATCATTCGGGCACAATGACGCGGCATGTTGCAAGCTTTGGGGGAAGGTTGTATTCTGAGGTTTGGGTACCATGCCAACTTCGCACACAATCCTATGCATGTTTAGACAAGAAAAAGTCCTACAACTCCCAGCATTCCCCAGCCAGCTATGCTGGCTGGGGAATGCTGGGAATTGTAGGACTTTTTCCTGTCTAAACAAGCATAGGATTGCACCTTTAATCACTTAATAAAAAAGGCAAATGATTCCATCTTTAGCCCTACTCTAAATACGTAGGCTGCTTAACCTTCCGGACTGCCACACACATAGAGCTGCACATTCCTACCTGCCATCTTTTGAAAACCCAAATGTACGTGAGGGGAAACTGAGGGTGCTTCCAGACGAGGCCTTTTATCATGCGTCCACCCTGCCTCATTCACAGACTTTTGCAGGGGGTCCAGACATCGCCGCCTTCCACTTGTAACTAGTGGCTTCCCACTGCTTCTGTCTTTTTCCTTACCACAAAAAAATCCATTCAGGAGGGAAAGAGAGAATAGCCACGCAAAGCCTGCCGATCAGTAGGGCTAAGGTGTACGGAGGTGTGAGAAATTCGTTTCAGTTTGTTTTTGATCGGGATTTACCAAGTTCGCACCTTCCGAATTGAGCACAGACTTGGACGCGCCCTGCAGTCAACGTCTGTACATTTCAGAGCTTGCAATGTGATTTGCGCGCCCCCCCCCCAAAAAGCATGCATACATTGGGAGTGTGCATGAGAAACACGCATGTTTGAAAGAATGCGCACAAATATGCGTTAATCAATGGTAGAAGAATGCATACATTTCAGAGATGTGCACAATTGTGTACATGTGGAAGAACGCGCACGAAAATACGCACAGAGGTTCATGCGAAAAGCAAAAAACAAAACTTGCAACCTGAAACAGACTCGAGTTGGAAGGAGCTCCCCGATGGAATCCGGGGAACTTGAGTTCTGCTGATTCGCAGTGAGGAGCCCTCTGTCTGGAAGCGCCCTGAGGCCACCCCGCCCACCCCTGGATCATATCCCCACCCACTTTTCCCCACAAAAGGAGCACAAGGCCCTCTTCCAATTCAAAGAATCACACGGCTGTGGACTGAGGAACGGTTGGGTAACTTTGGCTGTTAGAGGTAAGCTTACACAACATGCTCAGAGACCCCAGACTTCTCCCATTTGCTTTGCAAAGAAATCCCCCACCCACCCACAATTAAGATTTGTGACCCCTTGTTTAAGTTGCAATGGTTGAAAAGGTATCATCATCGTTGTCGTTGTTGTATTTGGTTTCTTTTATCAGGTTGTCCCCTCTGCTTCGAGGATGTTTGTTAAAAAAGAAAGGCAGGCAAATTGTAAAGTAAAATGAACAAAGGGATACCTACAGGTAATCCAGGGAGAGGCTGGCGCTGGTTTTGTTCATGGGGTGGTTGGTCAGGGTGATACCTGGAGGGGGAAGCACAGGGCTTTCTATCAGCTGCCTGAGCCAGTTCCCCGAAAGGGCAAGCCCCCGGGCTCAAATTCCATTTCTAGTAACTCTGCATCTCTCTGACCAAAAAGCATATTTTCTTGATAGGTCATAGGAACGTCGGAAGCTGCTGTATCCGAAGTCAGACCCTTGGTCTGACTCAGGATAGCCCAGTGCTGTCGACACTGGCCGGCAGCGGTTATCCAGGTTTTCATGCAGGATGTTTTCCGGCCTCCTTGGAGAAGCCGGAAATCGAACCTGGGACCTTCTGCATACAACGCAGGGGCTCAACCACTGAGCTACTGTCCTTTAGCTAAAGATAAAGTAAGATTCCAGTCCTCATGGTTCTCAATAAATGGATGAATTAAACAAGAACACTGGAAGCTGCTGCATACCGAGTCACATTCGGGGTCCACGGAGCCAGGTCTTGCCGACTGACTGGCAGCAGACGCTCTCACGGGTTTCAGGCAGGAGTTTTTCCAGCCCTACCTGGAGAAGCTGCCGGGGATCAAACTTTTTGCCTGCAAAGCAGGGGCTCTACTTCTGAGCTATAGCCATTCCATCTAAAAACAATATGGAGATTCTAGTCCTCATGGTTCCAATGAAGGGGCTGCTTTAAAGCGGATCATAGGAAGCTGCCTTCTACCGAGTCAGACCCTGGGTCCATCTTGCCCAGTATTGTCGACACGGAGTCCGGGAGCTCTCCAGGGTTTCAGGCAGGAGTTTTTCCAGCCTGACCTGGAGGTCCGAAGATTGAACCTGGGACCTTCTGCATGCAAGGCGGGGGCTCCACTGGAGTTGCGGCTCCACTGATCATCCAGATCAATTTGAGGAGGAAACACACACACACACACACACACACAGCCTCCCAAGCTACAGCACACCGGCAAACATTAAGGGCTAGGTTCAGATTGAAGCTGCGCCCCCCCGTGTTGGCAGAAGTGGACTTCCCCGCCCCTCCTTGCTGAATAAGCTGTGGTGCATGTGGGGAGGGGCATCCCCCAAAATTGGGCGGAGGGGCCTTCCACGAGCGGAAGGCAGATCCAACCCTAACAACATCTTCGGCAACTCTGATGAGGCGCACCCTGTTGAGAACTCCCAAGCTCGAGATAAAGGAAGACCTCTAACTGCATGCCAATTCGCCATTTCAGCCCGGAGCATTTCCTGCCTTTCCGGCTACTGCAGGATGGGATGCCCCCCCCGCCCCGCGAGACGTTCGCGCCAGGGGCTGGCTGGCTCACCGTAGGCTGCAGGGTTCCCCCTGCTCTTGGGCAGGTTGGCGCGGAGGATGGCGTTGTTGAGGGTGTTGAGGAAAGTGGGCATGCTGTGGTAACCCTTGTTGTTGTAGTGAACCTGGGGGGAGAGAGAGGGAAAAGCTTAGAGCCAATCTGCTCTCTATTAACAGCTCCTTGATCAACATTTTATCCACACAACAACCCTGTGAGGTAGGCTAGGCTACACAACCATTACTGGCCCATGGTCACCCAATGAATGCCACGGCTGAGCTGGGATTTGAACCCGGGTCCACCTGACCTGATGCCCAGCGCCCTATCCGCTACACGGGGTGGGGGGGAACCGCAGTCCTGCAGGCCAAATTGAACCCTCCTGGGGGTCCCAATTTGGCCCGCTGGGTTCTCCACCCCCTTTCACCCAACCGCCAATCATTCCGTGGCTTTTCTGCACTTTCCCCCCATTCCAAAGGTTGAAATGCCCCTCCTAACGCCGAGTTACTGGCAGGAAGAGCTGCCAATAATATGCTGGCATTTTGGCCCCACCCTTTTTGCCTCTGGCCCCACCCACCACTGGAGCATGGCCCCGAGCACCTCTCCAAAACTGAATTCGGCCCTTGTGCTGAGGGAGGCCGCCCAGCTCCTGCGCTCCACCACCACAAGCCCTTCTGGTCTGCCCAAACCAGCCTGCGGTCCACAAAAAATCCAAAACCCAGGGTGCTCTACCTGGGCGGTTCTGCGGACAGCGATTTTCCGCACCATGGGAGGAGCTTTGGCCCCAAAGGATGCTGGGATGGATTTCTGGATATTGCCAAAGGTGACAGCTCCGTATCTGGGAGAGAGGGAGACAGCAGCACAGAATGGAAACGCTGAGGTCACAACCGATGGGTAGAATTTTAAATTTTAATGCCCAGACCCAAAGATCATCCTCAGCGGTTCTTCTCCGACAGCCGCCACCAAAGGAAGTGAGGTGGGTGGCTTCTAAGGAGAGGGCCTTTTCTGCTGTGGCCCCCCCCGGTTGTGGAATGAACTTCCCAGAGAAGCTTGCCCGGCGCCTACATTGTGTTCTTTCCAGCACCAGGTGAAGACCTTCCTGTTTTCCCAGGAATTTTAGTCTTTCAGTCTCCGTTGTTTTAAACCCTTTACTGTATTTTAAATATTTGTACCGCTGCTAGGTTTTACTTCTAATTTATACTGTAGTTTTACACATTTATAGTATATTTTATGTTGCATTTTATGGTTTTAATTGTTGTCAACCACCGAGAGAGCTTCGGCTATTGGGCGGTACAGAAATGTAATAAATAAATAAATAAAAATAATAAAATAAATTTGCACAAGTGGGGAAGCAGAGAGACCGGCCTGAGCTTGCCTCCCATTGGGCAGGCCAAAGAAAATCAGCACAGGGCTGCCCTCCCTCCGCTGCCCCCGACACACACACACCTGTGCAGCCGAAAGCGGTCCGACGTATACAGCAGGTACTCGGAGACATTGCGGCCCGTGACGTCTACCAGGATGTCGCCCGTCACCACCTTCATCTGGCGCAGGTGGCCGCCGACCCCGCTGGGGCAGGAGAAGCCCGTGCCTTGCATGGAGCAGGTGCACTTGATGGGCTCGTGGACGACGCTGGGCAGGGACGGGGCGGAGGTGACGGCCTCTGCGGGGACACGCGCAAGACGAGCCGGGCTCAGAGCCGAGGACGGGCGTCACAGCCACACGCCAGAGTCGGCCGGACTATCTCTGCACCGCTCGAGCAAGGGTCCTACCGGGGGGGGGGGGCGTCCCTTTTGCACCGAGGTTCTTACAGGAGGAAATGCACCAGAATGGTGCAAGGGAGCCAGCGGGAGAGCTGTTTCCAGGAATCTAATATAAAGTGAAGAGCTCAGGGGGGCGGCCGGCCGGCATTCGGAACAGACCAGCCTTGCCCAGCCTGGTGCCCCCCCGATGAGCTGGACTGCAAGCCCCATCATTCCCGGCCAGGGAAGCTTCGTGGCGCCAGCTGTGCCCCACGGAAGCGAAGGGGCGGGCTTTTCGGGCACTTTGAGGGGAAGCGGGGGGGCTTAGCCTGTACGACGCATCAAGCGGCAGAGAGTGTTTTGCTTCATTTAAGAGGAGGGCAAACTTAAGGAAGCCCTCTGCCAGCTGTTCTATGTAGGTAAACACCCCCCCCCTATGCAGGTCTCCCCCCACAAAAAAATCCAGGTTTCAGCTGCACTGTTTGCTCCGCCACCGCCCAGATCCAAAATCTCCTAATTCTAGGCATGCAGAAATGAGCACCATTTCTGGCAGGATAGAAATTCAAAGACATTAGTACAGTACATAAAATCCCCGATATCTCCAGTGACAAGGAATCCAAGATAGCCGCGATGAGAGCAGCGCCCTTTGCTGAACTCCCACGTTACGCCAACTCCTCCCAGCCATGGAAAGCTCCAAGAAAATCCCCTTCCCGGGTGCCGAAGTTAGTTCAGTTCAGAACTTCTAGGAGCTACCAACTTTCTTTGGCAAAAGAAAGGGCCACCTTGAAATAGTCACTCTCTTCCTCAGTCCCTGTTATGGTGACCCACTGCAGCTTCAAAGAAATGAACCACCGCACCCTTTCTACTCTCAACGCCCCCCCCCGATTAAAACTGGCCTCCAGCAATTAATCAACCGACATTTTAGTTGATTAATCTATCGATTAAACCCATTAAAATCATGTGGCCCCGTTTAATAGTCTTGTGTCGTGAACTCCTATGAGGTTTTCTCATCAATGCTCCAATCTTGATGGTACTGCCTGTATCACAGGAGGAGGAGGAGGAGGGGGTGGTCCCTGGTTTATTTATTTAAGGTGCAATCCTGTGCACGCCTTAGACAGAAAAAAAGTCCTATAACTCCCAGCATTCCCCAGCCAGTTGCAGGACTTTTTCCTGTCTAAGCGTGCACAGGATTGTGCCTGTACTTATTTAATTTATATACCCCACCTTCGCGCCAAAAGAATAACACTCAAGGCGGCTAACGATACAATCAGGATTAAAAACGAAACCTTAACTAAAACGCAGCATAAAAACAAATAAATTAAAGATGCAACTTAAAAATGCAACAGCCAGCCACACAGATATAAGCAGCCGAGACCAGTTCTCACCCATAAAACGGAACGGTGGGGGTTTTTTTGCCGCAGCCGTGACACTTCTTCTGAAATCAGCCGGAATTCTCACCCTTCGGTGACCCGCCGGCTCCCTCCCCAATGAGGCGGTTTGAGGCCTTACCTTTGACGGTGGGCGGGTAGGTGGTGGAGTTCCAGGCCCGGAGCAGGTCCTCGTCCAGGGAGAAGGGGTAGTCGGAGGGGGCCGGGGACGGAGGGGGCGGGACGAAGTTGGAGAGGGGCAGGCCCTGGGTGAAGGAGTCCACGCACATGGCGTCGAAGTACTTGGCCGCCAGCATCTTGGACTCGTTGCTGTTGAGGTTCAGGGACTGCACCAGCTGGTCCAGGGTGCTGTTGAAGGCCGTCTTCAGCACGCAGGTGGCGCCCACCCCGGAGGGCAGGTAGAAGGTCCCAACCAGCTGCTGGGGGCTGGCGTCCGGCGACCACTTCAGACTGCGAGTTGCGGTGGGGCAGTCGGGTTTTCCCCGCAAGGGGAAGAAAGTCCATTAGAGGGGGGGGGGGAGATCTTCCAAACACATTTCCCCCCACCCCTCAACTGACAGGAACAGATGGATTTTTCAGACCAGGCAAGAACAAAAGGTTCTGACCGAGGCCAGCGGAGTTCACAAGGCGGGAGATCATGGTCATCACATACTCGCCCCCGTTAATCCGACATTCAAGAGGTAGACCGCCTCTGAAACGGCGGGTTCTATTAAACCAGCCTGCTCCCCGGGTGTGTATTTCCCCCCCCTCTTCCCTCCGTATCCCTTTCTCCTTGCGTGTGGTGTCTTTTCACCTTGTAGGCCTGCAGGCAGGGGCGGTCTGCTTTTCCTAAGCCACTCTGGGAGCCTCTTTTTGGCCAAGGAGCAGGACAGAAATACTTTAAATAAATACTAACTACTCCAACCCCCATTATCCCCATTATGGACCATGCTGGCTGGGGGTTATGGGGGTTGTAGTCCAGCACACCGGGGTGGGTGGGTGAGGTTGGCAAAGGCTGCATTAAGCTGGCAACGGGTCAGCCCTTGATGGAACCCGCCCACCAAGAATTGATCTAACCTCCCCCTTTCCTGCTCTTTTTTTAAAAAATCATCATCTAAGCTGCCATCTTTGTACCTCACGACAATAATTCTACATGCTGAAAACACACTTCGATGGATTATTTTATGAATGGGGTCTGGCTGCCAACGGCAACGGCGTTCGTGAGCTACGGGTTCCAGAGTGAGCCAAAATGGCCAACGAACAACCCACCCATGCGGTTCCTTCACGTGCCGAGTGGCGAAAGGCCATCTCTCAGGCGAAAAGCATAATGGGACAGCAATGCGGCTGCTATGCCTTTCTGCCTGTGGGGCCACCCTTCCCCATGGCAGAGAAGGCTCCGTAGGGTAGCTCCCCACTTGTGGCAGCTCAACTCCCTCATGATGGAGAAGAGCAGAGGCGGGGGAGGGAAGAAACCAGGCAGCGGGCTTGCTTGGGCCGCACCCCGAGAAGACTCACGGCCCTGCTTTTGTGTGGTCACGAAGGCAGAACCTTTTCCCGATCACAGAGAAGCTGCAACTGGAAAAATTCTCCTACCTTCGCAGGCAGCCCTTAAAACATTGCCAAGGCCCTCTGGGCGTGGAGCCAGTGACCCTATCGGGAAGGGAAAAGAAAACGATTGGGCCCTCACCGGTATTCGTGCCGTTCCTCGTTGGCGTACGGGATGAAGTTGCCTTTAGGTTGGGTGTAGTTGTGGTACTGGGATGGCGAGAGGATGAGGGGAGGCAGGTCTCCTGGGGAGAAAGGGGGGAAACACAACATCTGTCCCAGCTGCTTTGGAGCTCTGGGAAGCGACCACGGGTGCGATGCTAAGACACCCTCAAGCAGGGTCAGACCCAGATGAAAGCTCTGTCCCCATACCTACTCTGGCAAGACTATTACAGGACCTAATCATGCTGTCCACAACATTACGGGTTCATATACCTGTTCACCTTTCAATGCGATATGGGCCATCGCTTGCCAGCAGTGCCCTGCTGCTCCTCACCTTTCAATGCGATATGGGCCATCACTTGCCAGCAGTGCCCTGCTGCTCCTCACCTTTCAATGCGATATGGGCCATCACTTGCCAGCAGTGCCCTGCTGCTCCTCACCTTTCAATGCGATATGGGCCATCACTTGCCAGCAGTGCCCTACTGCTCCTCACCTTTCAATGTGACATGTGTCATCACTTGCTGGCAATGCCCTACTGCATTCTACATAAGACAAACAGGCCAGTCTCTACGCAGAAGAGTAAATGGACACACAGCTGACATCAGGAATGGCATTGTTCAGAAACCAGTGGGGGAACATTTCAACCTCCCAGGACACTCTGTGCATAACTTTAAGGTGGTAATTCTTGAACAAAGGAATTTCACAGACAGATACCAACATGAAATTGCTGAGACATGATTCATCAAATGATTCAGCTCTATTCCCTGTGGTTTGAATGACACAGGTGTTTTGTTTAAAAAATAACACTACACAGGTTAATCAGCTCACCATTGCAGTGACAACTGTGTCATCACCGAACCACGGTCTGTGAAAGGCAACCACTAAGACAACATTTCAAGATTTCGTTGGTTCACCATTACAATGATTGTGTTACTGCCCAACAATGGCTGGGTTCAGACAACATGATAACCCACACTCAAGGGATGAGTATGGATTGAGTGTGGGTTGTCACTGAAATGTGGGTTGTTGTCAAACGTGGGTTATCGTGTTGTCTGAACCCAGCTGAGATAACAAACAACAGTGAACAACCCACAGTGAACAACCCAATAACAGACTATGGGTTCTCTTCATGGGTTGTCCATGGTTAACAAACCATGGTTTGCTATCTTGGCTGGGTTCAGACAACACGATAACCCATGTTTCAACAACAACCCACACTCAACCCTTGAGTGTTGGTTATCATGTTGACTGAACCCAGTCAAAGTCTTGTGAATGGCAACTCTTCAGGGATAATGGAAGTTGCAGTCCAATCCCCTTTTAAAGCCCTCCAAAGTGTTGGCCATCACTGCATCTTGTGGAAGTGAGTTCCATAGTTTAACTATGCACCGTGTGAAGAAGTCCCTCCTTTTATTCATGGAGATCTGGGTGGATGGCCTTATAGGCCCCTTCCAACTCTACTTTTCTATGATTCTATGATCCAGTGTGGAGTAGTGGTTTGGGTGTTGGGCTACAACTCAGGAGATCCGGGTTCTAGTCTCCACTCAGCCATTACAGCTCACTGGGTGAGTTTGGGCCAGTCACCAGCTCTCAGCCTAACCTACCTCACAGGGTTGTTGTGAGGATGAAATGGAGAAGAGGAGGATCGTGTATGCCGCCCTTGGGTTCTTTGCAAGAGGAGAAAAAAGGGATATAACTGGAACAAATGAATGAAATAAATAAATACTAGATTTTTCGTTTCATCTGGCTTCCAGGAGCATCAGCAGCGAGTGGTAAAGCCTTTCCTGGGCGGAAGCGCACGTACCTATCTCGGGCACGGAGAGGGCCACCGTCATGGCCACGCAGACGAAGAAGGCGGGCAGCAGGATCTGAGAGAAGAGCGCCTTGGTGTTGCGCTTGGCGCAGTGGAAGCGCTTGACAATCAGCCCGTGGAACTGGCGCAGCTTCAGCCAGGAGCCTTCCAGCTTGAAGCTGCCCTGGCCGGCCAAGATATGCTCCTCCAGATCGGCCTCCTGGTCTGCGGTGGGGAAGAGCAAAGGGGAGATGCAGGAGAGACTGAGGCCTCTCTCTCTCTCTGGTCTGGTTTGCACATAACACTAACCCATGTATGAGAATTTCAGTTCAGCTCACAAACCACTCGAAAATGCCCTGTTCGCAATCCTAAGTGAGAACGGGAGCGCATTTTCTCTGAACTTGCATTTGTGCTCACAAAATGTGTACTTGAAAAATGCACAAGTTTCTCAAAATGTGCAACTTTAAAACCAGCCATGCTTTAGCCTATGCGCAAATTTGGGAATTTTTATTGCGCAACTTTCACATTCAATAGCTGTTGGTTTTGCGCAATTTCCCCATTTGCGCAAAACGAACATGATCGCAAATGTGAGCGCAAATCAAGGAGAGATGAGCAGGAAGCTGGTGTTTGGAGAATCCCGGTGAGCTCAAAGACCACTTGCTTGCCCCATCTCTACGATGGTTTAAATAACCCATAGTTTGTTGTCCTACCCAGGGTTTGTCTGGCAGACGATCAAACAAACCATGGTTTGTATTCTGAGTCCCTGGGTTGTTTGTTTCCCTCTTCCTTTGCCCATTCCCCGCCTGTATCCCAGCCACCTTTGCAGCACTGGCATGTAAAGAGGCTGGCTTCCCCCCCTTTTTTTTACCACTCTTGTCCGCCGCCCCTGTAGCCTGGCGAAACAACCCATGAACATCCCACGATTCTGGGTTCATACATAAAGACAACCCACAGTTTAAAGAACCCATAGTTCACAACCCAACAACAAACCATGGGTTCTCTTTGTGGGTTGTCCGTGGTTAACAACCCATAGTTAACCCATAGTTCCAGGTTCACACATAACGACACCCCATGATTTCAACAAACCATGGTTCATTAAACCATGGTTTGTTATTACATGCGAACCAGGTCTTTCCCTCCCTCCCTCCCTCCCTCTCATGGTGGTCCAAATTTTTTTTCTCAAGCAGATTCAAAACAAGGGACTGGAGACTCATCCACCTACCAAAAACAGCACCCGTGCCACAGAGAAAAAGCCCTCAATCTTAAAAGAGGCACCCCCCCTCCAAAAAAAGGACAGCACGCACGGGGAGGCTATAGGAGTGGTACCCCAGAAAGTTATATTTCTTTACAGGATGCCGATGTCCTGTGTCTTCTCGGGTTTATCTACCCTTCCGCGCCCCCTCCACCCCCAGCACTGTCCAAATTTAGATGGGCAGCCCTCTGGGGAAGGGATCAGTGCCTTATGTTCAGACTGCTCTGTAAAGGTGCCACGGATAATGACAGCGGTACGTAACTCATAAAAATGACAAGTCCCCCCCCACCACCACCACAAGGGCAAGGAAAGAGAAGGGGCCGTGCAAAGCGACCTCGCCGAATCCGAGAGTTCTCCTCTGACGGCCATCCCTCCCCAACCCAGTGCCCTCCAGACGTCTTGGACTACAACCCCCATCATTCCCAGCCAGCACGGCTACGGACGGGAGCTGCAGTCCGACACATCTGCAGGGCACCAGGTTAGGAAGCTGCTGTGGGCCCTTCCCAGTCAACGGGACGAAAAGCCAAACTAATCTCCGTTTACTGTTGAGAGCAGGGCTGCCCCTTTCCCTGGATTAAAATCCACTCTGGATAGACCGAAACGGTGCTCCGGATTAATCAGGAAACAGATTTTGTATGATATATGCCTGTGAAAACTGCAGGTGGCAAGGGTCACCGTAAGAGCAGCACCCCCAACTTCTCTCACCCAGAGGAGGGAATGCCTCTTCAAAGGTTTAACACGGGTACCTAAAAGAAATATCTACAGATGGGCAAGAACCAGGCGGGAAGAAGCATTTCCTCGCACCTCTCAAACGCCTCTTCTCTGCTACAGCACACACAGGCAACATCGAGACCCAACGGCTGCTTCCAGGTGAGGTGCTGGTGGCACAATTTGCCCAGCCTCCTTCACCCATTTTTACGGGAGGATCCAGACGACGTGGCCTTCTGCTTGTAAACCTCCCGTGTCCTCCCACCGTTCCTTCCATCCGCTGAGGCAGGGCTGGGCAACTTGTGGTCCTCCAGATGTTTTGGCCTACAACTCCCATAGCCAACAGTGAGGGTTCATGGGAGCTGTAGGCCCAAGTACCCAGAGGGCCACAAATTGGCCACGTATCCCTCAACAGTGTGGAAAGTTTATTTATTTATTCATTTTATTTTTGAATCACCCATCTGGCCAGTCATCTGGCCACTCTGAGCGATGTCCAGTCTAATTGTAAATACAAAAAACAAAAAACAGAGCGTCACTTAGCCCTGGGGGGGGGGGCGCAGTCCAACTGGAGCAGGCCCTGATGTTCCCTCTGCCCGCTCCTGCCGCCTTCACTCCTTCCTCCTTGGAAGTCACTTTCAATTCTGCTTGTCACTAAGAGCAACAATTTATTAGGGCTAATTGCCGTCTGCCTGGAAGCACTCAAAAAGTGCACCTTCTGCTTCTAAACCCTCATTTTTAATCACATACGCAAATTAAGAGTTTTCTGCAAATCAGGTAACAGCCCTCCTCAGAAACAGGAGGTCAGGAGGACCCGCAACATCCCCAAACCTACAATTTCCAGGTATAACATTTGCCACTGCCAACGCCCACCTCCCACACCTCGGGACGCACGGCTCCCCTCCCCCCTGCATCCCCCCGGGGGAACACACGAGGTCTCTCGCGTGCTACAAACCTTGCAGACTGGCGTTATCAGGGTCCTGCGGGTTATCAAACAACGGAGAGTAATCCCCATAGATCTCCGAATAAGGCCCACCTTCATCGCCCCGCACGGAGCCGGCTGAAGACGAGGAACGCAGCGAGGCCTGAGACTGGGCCAGCGTGGAGCAGGCAAGCAGGTTGCCCCGACCTGCCTCCGGCTTCTCAAGCGCCTCCGAGCGCAAGAGGGGTTCTCCGTTGGCCTCGGGCTTGGGGCCGAGCTGCAGGTCGGGCAGTGGCAGGGCATCTTTCTTGGACTCTTTCGCGTCTGCAAGGGACGGGGAGGGAGAGACGGAGAGACGGTGAAGACTGCCAGAGGCACCCGCAGGAAACGGTGGAGAGCTGGCGAACCTCTTGCGGCAGCGGGACGGCAGCTCGGTTCTTACCCGCATCACTGTTCTCAAGAGATTGATCTTCCTCTGAGACCTTGAGGAAAACCTCTTCCAGGGTGGTGTCCATCAGCCCGAAACTGGTCAGCTGCAGATCATCCAGACTGTGTTCCAGGTGCTGCAAAGCAGGATGGGAGGGGACCAGAGAAAGGGGAAATGTCACCCCCGGAGCTTCTGGCTACGTCGGCATTAGGAGCAGCCGCCAGCTCCCTTTATGGCCCATGACGGTATGATGCATCAGCCGAGAGCGTCCCACTTGCGCGGGCCACCCAGACACAAAGCCACGTGGAGAGATGCGCTTGACGGGACATCTCCCCGTTCAGGAGGGATACAAGGGTGTTCCCCGTCATGCGACACAAACTTATGGGATCCGCAGCCGCACCATGTGTGGATGGCCACTCGAGTGGCCAGGTATCCCTACTTACAGAGGACAGTCCTCTATTTGAAGAGCTGCCCAGTCCAAGTCCGGTCACCCAGTCAGTTTTCCCCACTATGGTGAGATATTCCTTTTGAAATGTACTTAATATTTCTAAATCGGCACCTACACACACACAATTGCATGTACAAATATTACGCAAATTGGTGCCCTCTTTTGGGGCAAGGGGCCAACCGTGTGTCACTGGCTCAGAGGGCCTTAAAAGGAGGTCAGGCAAATTCCCGGAGGTCTAACAGAGATGGCTAGTCATGGTGACCACACAAAGCCTCCAGCCGGAATACCAGCCGCGAGGGAGAGCGTCTGCCTTCACGGCCTCCTTCAGCAGCAGCAAGTTGGCCACTGCGGGAAGCAGCACAATGGATAAAATCCACCTTCCCCAATCTGGGTCCTTCCAGATGTTTCGGATGACAACTCCCAGCATTCCTGACCCTTGGCCTTGCTGGCTGGGACAGATGGGAACTGTAGTCCAACACAGTTGGAGGGCAGCAGGGCGGGCGAGGCTGGATTAGATGGGCCTCGGGCCTGATTTAGTGGCGGGCGGCCCGCCAGGGACCCGACCCACCTCTGGCTTGGTGGACGCTGCTGCTGCTGCGCCTGACGAGCCGCCCCAAAAGCGGACACGCACCGAGCCACTCAGTGAGCTTCTGGGTTCCCAGCGGGCCACTTTTTACATAGAAAATGGAGTAAGATACATTAAAAGTGGCCGCAATTTGTGTAACTTGTGCAAATTGTGACTGGTTTGGGCATATCTACATAAAAAGTAGCCCGCCAGGAACCCGGAATTTGCTTCCCCAGCTCAGCCTGGGAGAACGCGAGTCGAGCCGGGGAAGCAGGTAGGTGGGACGGAGTTCGGGGGGGGGGCGGGTCGAGCCCGGCCAGTTCGCCGAACTTCTACCCCCCCCCTGAACGAAATCCTCACACGTCCCTCGTCTGATCCAGCAAGGCTTTTCTTATGGGCTTTGGTGGGCATGCTAAAATTCTGCAAACCGTGGCCCCAGGGAGGCACACCAAAGTCAGAGCCCGACCATCATGTGGCAATGTTGACCACACTTATGTTAGGACTAGTTTAGGGATCTTATTATATTAAGCGGTATATAAGTATTACGAATGAATGAATGAATGAATGAATGAATGAATGGTTCCTTGGGGAGAGGCTTCTGCGTTCAGCTATTTACAACATTTGAACAGCACCTGTATTCCTGTGCCCAGGCCTTTGGGAAGTGGTGGGTGGGGCAGATCCAAAAGTAAAATTAAGCCCCATGTGCTCTCACTTGCTGCTGCGCCCCTCTGCTCTCCACCCCCTCCCCGGTTTTCTGCACTCATCAAATGCCCGGTACCTGGAATAGCCTTTCGAAACAGCCCTTCTTGACCGCCTCACTGGGCAGGATGTAGGAAAGCTCCGTGTTGGTGTTCGAGATGAGAAGGCACGAAGCCACGTACTTCTTGATGAACTGCGTGACCCGCACCTCGGAGCAGGGGCTGACCTCGGAGCGGCAGGAGGGACTCTGCGTCTCCCCAGAGTCTAAAGAAAGGGAGGGAAGGAGAGGGTGAGACGGGGCAGAGGCAGAGCGAGAGGCGTCACTCAAACCACCTTGCACCTTACAAAGCAAACAGCGCTATAAAGACACAGACCAGGTGGGGAAGGAATTCTGGCTGGACAACAAGGCCAGGAGGAGTGATGCAGAGGAGGCCAAGATTAAAAGGGGAAAAAAGACCTCACAGAGCTGGAAAGGATGCAGGAAAGAGCAACCACGGGGTTTGGAATGGCTTCCTTATGAGGAAAGGATACTGCATTTGCAGCTTTATGTTCGGAGGAGGAAGAGAAATAAAGGGGGACACACACACACACACGTGATAGAGATTTACAAAATTATGCATGGTGTACATTACTAGAATTTGGGGTCACGCAATCCAATTGATGGGCAGATGATTCAGGGCGGACTGGAGGAAGTACTTCTTCGCGTAACACATAATTACATTTATGGAATGTGTGTAGTAGCGGCTACAGGTTTAGATGGCTTTGAAACGGAATCAGACAAGTTAGGAAGGAGGAGGAGGAGGGGGTGGGTGTCTGTCGGTGGCCACTGGCCACGGTGGAACATCCATGTTCCCAGGCAGTCTACCTGAGTACCGGAAGCAGAGGAGAAACAAACAACAGTGCCCTGGACGCGCAACAAACTAAGTCAAATTGCTCTGGGGGAAAACGAAGAACCGCGGTTCAGTCCTGGCGGGAGCCTAATCCCGTTTCCTGAAGCAAGGGCTGCTGGGAAGGAGGGCCTGGGCCGTTGAGGCCAGAGCAGGCACCCATACCTGTGTTGGTTCGGGAGTCCGACTGCTTCTTGACGACTGTCAGCTTGTACCCGTCGCCGTAGGTGCTCTTCAGAAAGAGCGGGGAGCCACAGCACTTCAGCTTGCCATGGGAGATGATGGCGATGCGGTCGCCCAGGAGGTCGGCCTCGTCCATGTGGTGCGTGGAGAGAAGGATGGTCCTTCCTGCGGGCGAGGGGAGCGGGCAGCGTGAGGGCCGGGAGGCCAGGGCCACCGCCCGCCCGGCCCCAGACGCCACACCCGGCGAAACACCCGTAGAGGTGGGAGAACACTCGCACCACTGCCGTCCTTACTGGTGTAAAACTGAACTGGATGTTTCATTGGGGTGGCTCACTGGAGGGGTGTTCTGGGGAGAAAAAAAAATGGAAGCCACCGCAAGAAAACATGGCGGCTGCTAGTAGGACAATGGCCATAATTCTCCAGGCACAGAGCGGGGCCGCTCTATCCCGTGACATCTCCATGGTGAGAACAGTGGAACGTTAGCGATATCATGGGATAGAGCGGCCCCGCCCTCTGTGCCAGAATGACGGCCATCGTCCTACTCGCAGCCGCCATGTTTTATTGGGGTGGCTACCATTTTTTTTCTCCCCAAAATACCCTTCCAAATAGGGACTTTGGGGGGAAGATGGCAAACCAGCCAGTCAAAGTGAGGGAAGTCCAGTAAGTCCCCCTCGCTGGAAACCACACGGCCCATCCCTGAAATGCGAGATAGGGGAGGCCATTTCACTTTTTTTAAAAGTGGAATGGATATTGAAGGCTGGGCCAAACCTTTGAGTCACACAGGCAGCCCAATCTCTGTGTCAGTTCAACATCTTTGGGGCTATCGCAAAAAGATCTTTCCAGATATTTTAGACCACGTGGGTCTGCTTTAGACCTTTCAGGTGTGCGTGCGTGTGTGTGAAGCCCTCCCCCACCAAAGGCCTTTGGGGCAACAGGATCCCTGGCGGTGGGTGGCCTTCCCGCTCCCTCCAGCTGTTTTTTGGCAGGGGATCCCTTTCCCCACCTTTGTTAAAGACAATGGAGCGATATCGCTCCATTGACTTGGATCGAGAGGTGGGGGAAACCAAAAAACAGCTGTGCGGGGCTGGAAAAGTGAGAATCCAGGGAGTGGGGGGCGCTCCCAACATTATACTCCCCACGGCAATTTGTGGTGGTGCCCGCCCGGGACACTTTCTCAAAATGTCAGACTTGCCCACTGGCCCAGAACGGTTGCCTACCCCTAACTTGAAGCATTTACGTGTTTTCTGGAAAACCCGCACGACTGGAAAAAAGGCCTGGAGGAAGGCTGCTAGTCCAACCCCAAGAGAGACCCAGACCACCGTGCTCGACAAGGAGAGGGAAGGAGCACCTCCAGAAAAACGATGCCCACTTTCTAAATTCTAGGTAACTCGAGCGAGCGAGTGAAGCCGCATGGCACAGGAGAAGATGAAAGGAGCCAAAGTCTTGTGTCTGTAGCGGGGGCTACCCACTTCCTTGCTCACCTGGCTTATATTTGAGGATGAGGTCCCAGATTGCCCTCCGCGCATAGGGGTCCACGCCGGCGGTGGGCTCGTCCAGGATGACGGCCCGCGACCCCCCTACGAAGGCGATGGCCACCGACAGCTTCCTCTTCATCCCCCCCGAGAGCGTCTGCACCAACGAGTGGCACTTGTGGGTCAGCTCCAGGTCCTCAATCATCCTGGAGAAACAGAACAGCGGGGAGGGAGGGAGGTGTTTGTGCATCCCAAAGTGACCGGGGAGCAAACCCCAGGGCTTTGGGGGCCCTCCAGGAAGACTCGACAGTCTGCAGCAATCTCCCAGATCCTACGGTGTCAGGTTCAGGCAGAACCTGAACTCAGAGCCGCCGCCTCCTCCTCCTCCTGGGGTCTGCATCAGTGCCCGCTGGGGCTGCAAAATGGAAGAAGGGGCGCTAAAGCCACATATAAAGGCTTCCAAGTGGCACCCAAGCCATTGCTTGGGACAGCGGTCGGATTTGTCTCTGTTTATCAGCCAGTCTCCCAATTTTCTGGTTCCGTTCCTTGCCTACTACACCTCCTCTCTGCTACCTCCAAAGTCCTGCTGCCTGTTTACTAACCCACAACATCCCCGTAAAAGGACGGACGGGGATTTTGTTTCTGATCACAGATCACCAGAACCTGTCCCGTTTCCATCCCCGAATGGGAGCACAGTTTTCAAAACATGCTTGCACATTCCTGAGCTTGCGATTGCATTCAAAAAGTTCAAAATACACACGTTCACACTTTAGTGGATGGGGGAAAGCGAGCACTTAGAGGGGGGGAAAAGCACAGTTTTCCCAATTAAAATGTGCATTTTTCCTGTTCAAACAAATAAACAAACAATAACAAAAAAACAACAACACAGATATCAAACCAAAACAGCAGTGAGGTGCACCAAGCTTGAAAGTGCGGTTCGGAGAATCTCAGTGAGCTCAAGCTTTCCTAGTTAAGAACAGAAGAAGAGCCCTGAAGCTGGATCAGACCAAGGGGCCGTCTTGTCCAGCATCCTGTCCCCACAGAGGCCAACCAGCGGCCCATGGGAAGCCCACAAGCAGGACTTGAGTGCAACAGCACCCTCCCGCCCATGTTCCCCAGCAGCTGGGGAACATGGACATACTGCCTCTGATCCTGGAGGCAGGGATGTTGAAGAGTCCTTGGCCTCGAGTCACGAGTCGAGTCACGAGTCTTTGGACCCGAGTCTCGAGTTGAGTCTCGAGTCCAAGGTCCAAAATGGTGACTCGAGTCGAGTCCCGAGTCACTCCCAAAGCGGCGGCCCATGGAGGGAGCGGGAGGGTCGACGGGAAGTGATGACGGGACCGGCGCAGGCGGCTGCGTGCGATGGCAGCGGCGTGATGGCGGCGTGGCGTGCGATGGCAGCGGCGGTGGCTGCGAGCGAGTGGCGGCGAGGGAGACAGCGACGGCGGTGACGTGAGCGGCGGCGGTGGCGGCGGGGGCAGAGTCCTTGGGCTCGAGTCCCGAGTCGAGTCTCGAGTCCCATTGAAAAAGTTGGGACTCGAGTGGGACTCGAGTCAGAGGGGGGACTCAGTCGGACTCGCGAGTCGTCGAGTCCAAGTCCCCATCCCTGCCTGGAGGTCACATAGGGCGACCAGGACCAGTAGCCATGGCTAGCCTTCTCCTCCTGGAATTTGTCCAATCCCCTTTTTAAAAAGGCCAAATGGGTGGCCATCACTTCATCTTGTGGAAGTGAATGCCACCCTATCCCATAACAAGCTCTTTTGGACCTGATTGCTCAGTTCGGCCCACACTGGCCTGTGGTGGCCTCTGCTGGACTTTCCTCTGCTTGGCGGACATCTCCTGCGTGGTCCGCCACAGTGTTCCACCCCAACCCTAGTCCCAAACTTGTTAAGGCTTATTTACTATATAATTTATACACACGTCCTCCACTCTAAAAATCATATTTTTTCCCCCTGGGACTGCTTACATACATCAGTAAAGTACAATACATTAACAACAAACCAATCAGCTACATAATAAATTTTAAAAAACCCAGCATAAGATGCAGTTCGCGAACGAACGAACAGTTTATTTCGGTCACAGACCAGCACAAAGATGCAGTTTAAAGTGGATGCAGAAGAAATCAAACTATTAAAAGACCTGGGGAGGGAGAGAGGGAGAGAGATCTCTCTCCCAGGTCTTTTAATAGTTTGATTTCTTTAACTTTATAAACTTAAAGTTTGTAACCTTCCTATAGACAAATTTGTATGCCTCAATTGATTGGCCCTTAGAAATTGGATTTTCGATCATGATTCAAATCAAGACAGGGCGACTATCGTCGGGGCACCATTTTCTATCTGGTGTCCACAATTTAAGGTCAACCATGCAAGAGCCCATTATTTTGAGGCATTGGCCTCTCCCCAGCTTCGTAGGGCGTTTACGGAACTTCGGCTCCAGCTTGTGCCCTCGGCATATCTCGATGGGAGATACCGTAGAATTCCAGTCGTAGGCCGGAAATCTATCTTTGGGTGTGCCCAGGTTGAAGATATAACACACTATTTATCGTAATGTCCCCTGAATCAGGAGCCAAGAGCTAAATTTCTGTCATTTATAAACCAGCTGTTCTCAAAGCAAACTCCTCAAGAAATAGTAGTTGGACTTGTAGCTGACAATTACCTATTTATCACATACTCGGTAGCCAAATTTGCACTGGCAGCTAGGAATCTACGTTCTTATTTCATTAAAAACAATAATGTATCTTGAATGTTAATATTTTAGATTTCAGGGTTTAAACTTTTAGAGGAAGGTAAAATGGTTTGTTTTATGTAGATTTATTGAATTTTATAATACCGGTACTTTTAAATTACACTATTTTATAAATTTTACATTTTAATGATTTGTAAAGGCCTATGGCTGTATACAATGAAGTTTACACACGCATATATATTCTTCTGCATATATATTTTAAAAGGTGGTCACCAAGCACTAAAAAAAGATAACAAAGAAGGGGTCTGGCGAACGTCCCTGAGGAGAGTGTTCCATAATTGGGGGGCCACCACCGAGAAGTCTCCCTCCTCTCACATCACTGTGTACTTTCTCACCCAATGTGGGCTCAGCCAGTGCTGATATCAGGTCCTTCTCTCAGCTACAAAGTATGTTAAGGTGTTTATGTCCCCAAATGATGTGGGCACCCTGGGATGAGCCTCATCATATGTGCACCATTTCTGAATTTGGGATGTGTGCCCATGCGCCAAGCGTTACGCTCATGGTGAAGGGGGGGGCGGTCTGGGGTTGCCTACTTGTTCATCTCCTTGCGGATCTCCTCTTCTGCCATGCCCTTGAGCTGCGAGTAGAACCACAGGTGCTCCTCCACGGTCAGCTTGTCGAAGAGCACGTTGTGCTGGGGGCACATGCCCAGGTTCTTCCGGATGTCGTCCATCTCGGTCCGGATGTCGTGGCCGTAGATCGTAGCGGAGCCAGAGGTCGGGGGGAAGAGGCCCGTCAGGATGGACCTGCGTGGGAGGGGAGCGAGTGACCAAGGAGCGCCCGCCTAACGCCAACCGCCCTGAAGGGGACCACGGAAGTGGCGATGGTCAGGGGGCTGACACACAAGGCCCCTCCCCCCTTCAATTTGCCACCCGCTTAATAGGCAGCAAATGGAGGGGCATTTTGTCTGCTGCGTGCGTGTGTGTGTGCCGAAAACAGACAAACCTATTTCAAAATCTAAAATTTCATCTACCACCAAATTTCAGGCTGAAAGTTTGAATAATCTGCCAACTGGATTAGAATCATAGAATCACAGAATAGTAGAGTTGGAAGGGGCCCATAAGGCCATCAAGTCCAACCCCCTGCTCAATGCAGGAATCCAGGTCAAAGCATCCCTGACAGATGGCTGTCCAGCCACACTTTGAATGCCTCCAGGGTGGGAGAGCCCACCACCACCCTAGGTAGTTGGTCCCATTGTCTTATTGCTCTGACAGTCAGGAAATTTTCCTGATGTTTAGGTGGAATCTGGGTTCCTGTAACTTGAGCCCATTATTCCGTGTCCTGCAAACTGGGATGATCGAGAAGAGATCCTGGCCCTCCTCTGCATGACATCCCTTCAAGTACTGGAAGAGTGCGATCATATCTCCCCTCAGTCTCCTCTTCTGAAGGCTAAACATGCCCAGTTCTTTCAGTCTCTCCTCATAGTAGGGCCTTGTTTCCAGTCCCTTTATCATCCTTGTTGCCCTCCTCTGAACCCTCTCCAGTTTGTCTACGTCCTTCTGAAAGTGTGGTGCCCAGAACTGGACGCAGTACTCAAGATGAGGCCTAACCAGTTCTTAGTATAGGGGAACTAGTTTGGGCTCCAACCCAGTTATAGTTAGGAAGTCTCCAAATCCAGATAGCCACAGTCACACTGAGAAAACCACACAATTTCCAGCCGCTTATACAACATTTCATTTTAAAAAACACAAGAGGCAAGTTCTCAGGCCACCTGATGTCAAAGGAGCACTTGACCGTTGGCTAAATGCTGAGCCCATACCTGCGCTATGAAGTTAAACTGGCTTTGTAACCAGTTCGCTATTGCCCCAACTTCACCCTCCTGCCCAGCGCTCACCACCTGGGGAGTGTGGTCTTAAGAGCGGGTCTGGGAATCCTCTATTGGAGACGGCCTCCTTCACAGGGCTACAGTTCTCAGAGTACCCTCGGATGGCGGACGTGACATTTAAAAGCAGGTTTGAAACTGGTTCATAGGGTGCAGTGCCTTCACAGCCTGAAGAAGAGTTGGAAAAGCTTCCAGAATTTGGTCAGTAGAGGTATTATTATTATTATTATTATTATTATTATTATTATTTTATTGATCTAAAATTGCTTTTAGGTGGCCCTCAAGGGGAAAACTGGTATGTCTACTGTGTACACGTTTTTCAAGCTAATCTTCTCACAGGCTTAAGGACTAGAAACTTGGTGTGTGTGTTTTTTTAACTCTGGTGTGGAGAGCCAGTGTGGCATAGTGGTTAGAGTGCTGGATTGAGACTCGGGAGACCCGGGTTCTAGTCCCCACTCTAGCCATGAAACTCACTGGGTGACTTTGGGCCAGTCACAGACCCTCAGCCTAACCTACCTCACAGGGTTGCTGAGAGGATGAAATGGAGAGGAGGATTATTATGGAAGCCGCCTTGGGTTCCTTGCACAGAAAAAAGCGGGATATCAACATAATAAATAAATACAAGCAAGCTGAGATTCTCAGGGTGCCAGTTAGAGCTTCTCTTGATTCACCCCCATTGAAGTCTACCCACGATTGAGGAAATTCAGTGAGGCCATTTCCTTTCCCCTTGGTAGCCGCTTTAAGGCCTTTGCCCCCGACCCTGCCAGCCCCGGAAATGTCGCGTTCAGAGCCCCACAGCCGAATCGCTCACATGGTCGTAGTCTTGCCGGCACCGTTGTGGCCGAGGAAGGACACGACCTGGTTCTCGTAGAGGTTGAGGCTCAGCTTGTTCAGCGCCAGCTTCTTGTCCGTCTTGTAGACCTTGGTCAGTTTGTCCACACAAACCACCAGCGGGAGGTGGGTGGGCTCTTCCTCGATGCCGCGGGTCTCCTCTGCACGAGAAACGAAGCCAAGACATTGGAGGGTGCCGGTTATTATTACACCCCAATATGACAGGTTTAACTTTAAGGCCGCTTTCCCCGAGTCCCCGACCAGCCCCCCCCCAGAGCCGCTGGACTGCCAGTATCCCTAGCGAGCCTCCCCAGACTCACCGAGGCCGGGCACGGGGCAGGTTGATAACAACATGATGCCAGGCGCGGAGAGAGAAGACGGAAAACATTTGCTCCAACACAACGTGAGAAGTCAGGATCACCCGATGAAAACCAACGGGCGGGGGATTCAGAATGGACCAAAGGGCTTCACATAACAGAGAATTAACTTAACGGAATTCACTGCCCTAAGATGTGATCATGCTTAAAGGGGGATTAGACAATGTGTCGGCGGAAAGGTCTATCCACGACTATTCGCTATGAAAATGAACTGAAGCCTCCATGCAAAGGAGCAGTCTACCTCTGCATACCAGATCTCGGGGGCCAACCACCAAGGAGGACTATTGCCTTCCTGCCCCCTATGGGGGCTCCTCGTTGACCACTGCTGGACAGAGAATGCTGGACTAGACGGTCCTTCATTTTGATCCAGCAAGGCCGTCCTTCTGAATAACATTAACTGTTGTGCCTCCGTTTGGAAGCTGTGCCAGAGTGTGTTTGGGGAGGGGCCAGCCACGTGTCCTCTGCAGCCTGGCCCAGCTGTGCCGCCTTGCCCATCGGCGCCTGTGTAAAAGACAGGCCCCAAACACGCCTTGGACGCGGGAAGCCATTGTCATTGCAACTCGACCGTAGCCAGAGACACTCCTGCCAGCCCCCGGACCGAGACTCGTGCGTCCTTGACTTCGGAACATCCCTGACCACGCTTCAGCCTGCTCTGACACTGCTTCACTTTATTTTGGTTTCGGACAGATCTCTTGGCTTTCAAGCTTGGACTGTGTTGACGACAATGGCTTATCTGTGGACCGGACTGATTTACAACATTAACAACCAGAAGAACAGAGTTCTTCAAACAGAATTTCTGAGCTCCGAAGCAAAAACGGTAACAAATATCATTAAAATATCCACTTGCGTGATATGACGCCACCTCCTTGGGAAAGGAAAAAGAGATTTGACAGAAACTGGCCAAAAATTTAGTTGCCCTTTTCTACCCATTCCCGATCTCTACCAGGGATGGATGAATCTACCCATGTTGACTTCTCTCAGTTACTCATTATTCTAATCTTAAATTTGGTTCTTCCCAAACTTTGAGAATTTTTCCAATCTTAAATTCGGCTCGTTCTGAATGTTGAGAATTCCTCCAATCTTAAGTGTGGTTCTTCCCGAACTTTGAGAATCATTCCAAGCTTAAATTCAGTTTGTTCCAAATTTTGAGAATTACTTCAATCTTAAGTTCGGTTCTTCCCAAAGTTTGAGATTTTTTTTAAAAAGTTTGCATGAAAATTTATGTGTATTTCTCCTGATAGATGCATTTTTGTATGTAATTTTGCATAATACATACATTTTTGCAAGCAATTTCCCTAATATAATACATTTTAATGCTATTTCTCCTAATAGCATTTTTGCATTTTTGTATGCATCTTCATTTATTTCGGAACTCCGTTGCAAAATTTGGACACGGGCAAATTTCAAAGATCGCCGAGTTTCAGCTTGTGGATTGGTTCAGAAATTCAAAAGCAGGCGATTTCGCATTTCAATGCGACACAGTCCCAAGTCTCTACTTTCTCCTTTATAAAAGCAACCAAAATGGCGCAGCAGGTTCTAATTTCTCCCAACCACTGCCGCCATGCCTTACCCAGCCTCCTGTTCTCCATGGCGCAAGCTTGGTCCTCCTCCATCACGCTGAGGCGGGTGGTTCGCGACCAGGGCCACGTCCACTCCCACGTCTCGGTGCGCCCGTTTCCCAGCCAGTAGGATTTCTGCAACGGGAAGTACCAGGGCCGGGGGAGCCCATACATCCCTGGGGGAAGGAACAAGAGTTGGCATGAGTCGAGAGGCATAGCTAGGAGTCGGGCAAAAGCCATACGCTGGGGGAGGGTGTGGAGAGGCCGCCGGAGTCCCCTCATCCCTATGACCGAGGGGGGCTCGGAAGGGGTCAATGAGGGAGAGGGCCTTCTGCGTGGTGGCCCCCCCAATTCTGGAGTGATCTCCCCAATGAGTCCTGCCTGGTGCCAGCATTGTTATCTTTTCGGCGCCAGGTTAAGACCTTCTTCTTCTCTCAGGCATTTGGCAGCAGACAATGACGTTTTAATCAGGTCTTTAATTTATGTTGCTGATTGTTTAAAATTGTTTTCAGATATATGTCTCTCTCTCTCTGTGTTGTATGTAAATATGTTTGCACGTATATGGTTTTTATAATGTATTTTTTAAGGTTTTACTCTTTGTAAACCACCCAGAGGGTTTTGGCTATTGGGCAGTATAGGAATGTAATAAATGAAATGAAACCTTGCTTTTTTTACTTTCTCGATTCCAGCCCTAACTTTTGAGGCTGAGAAGCTGATCCTTTCACGCTTGACGGACTCACTCTGCCTAATGCCAGGGTGTACAACCTCTTTGAGCCAGAGGGCCAAATTCCATTTTGCAGAAGCTTTTGGGGGCGGGGCCAAATGCAAAGGGGGCGGGGCCAAAGTACCCAAAACACCAGCATATTGTAGCTTAACGCTCTTACTGTTGGTAACCCAGCCTTAAGAGAGTCATTTCAACCTTTTAGAAGGGGGTGGGGGGTGGGGAGAGATAGACAGATCCTTCCAAATGTCAGGCCTGACCAACCCCACCCCGCAAAGGTACGCAGCCTCAGGACGGCAGCTTGAGCCAGTAGGACGTGGGGCACACCAGCAAGGCCGCCCTCAGTCCACGTACCTGGGTGCACGGCCTCGATGTACCACGTCAGCACACCGTAGACCACGGCGTCGATGATCAGCATCACCATGGAGAGGAGGAGGTTGAAGTCGTCCCCTTCCACGGGCGACTGGCTGAAGGTGTGCCACTGAATGCCCACGCCCGCCACCTCGTAGAGGGCGAAGTACTTCGAGCCCAGCCCAAAGGCCGTGGTGGACATGAGAGACTAGGAGAGAAAGGGGGGGGGGGCGGAAAGATCCAAAGGTGTCAGCTGGGCCAGGATATGTTTGTTGATTACAAACAAGTTACTTCTAGACAGCTTGATATCATAAGATCTCTAAGGGTGCGATCCTATGCACGTTTAGACGGGAAAACGTCCTACAGCTCCCAGCATTCCCCAGCCAGCTATGCTGGCTGGGGAATGCTGGGAGCTGTAGGACGTTTTTCCGTCTAAACATGCATAGGCTTGCACCCTAAGCAGTTTACAGGAGGGAAAAAACCATAAAAACCAATGTTCCGGCAATGATAAATACATTTAAAAGGTTACAGAAACAGTAAAATGGAGCAGTGTGTGTTTAGAAGTCAGGGAAAGTGTGTAAAGCTCGCCACAGTTGCTACCTCCCGGACCACACATGGGAGAGCGTTCCGGAAGGCGGGTGCCCCGACCGCTTAGGTGCCGCTACACGACGATACGCTGTTGGTTGTGGGATAGCCAACAGTATGCAATGTACAAGTCAGGCCATGTCTGTGCTGCACACAGAACACAACCCAAAATTCCACCCCAGGGAAAAAAATAATGATTTGGAGGGTGGTATAATAAACCATGCCCACTTTTGCATAACGGATCCTGCTTCTGTTACTCCTGGGACGGGAGCAAAGGGGGCACTGAAGCCCGCCGTATCAGGGGGGCACACAGCTCAACCCCACGCTCCGGCCTCTGGGATATCGGCAAGTATCGCCACACAGATTTTCGACCTTCTCATCATGCGGCCCAGAAACTTGCTCTTTTTGGAAAAAGGAGCTGTTCACAAGAAACAGAATTTCTGTGGCCAATGCCAAACTCTGTATCCTGGAAACAGCCGGACAATTCCCTGGGGCATAGGAAGAGTTGCAAGGAACAGGAACTGTGCATTTATTATTATTTATTTATTTATTATATTTATACCCCGCCTTTTTTCCTGCAAGGAACCCAAGGCGGCTTACATAATCCTCCTCCTCCATTTTATCCTCACAACAACCCTGTGAGGTAGGTTAGGCTGAGAGTCAGTGACTGGCCCAAAGTCACCCAGTGAGTTTTGTGGCCGAGCGGGGACTAGAACCCGTATCTCCCGACTCCCAGTCCGACACTCTCACCACTACACCACACATCCAGTCCGAGTGTGTTTGGATTGGAATAGGTCCTGCACAGCCGATAGATCATCCGTGACCCTCGTCCGTGGCCCTCCTCTGCAACTGGTGGGACATTCTGAGAAGGGAATTTGGGGGTGGGGGAGCATAAAGGCAGAAGAGAAGCCCAGGCCGGGGAGCCACTGCCATCAGCTCCTGAAATGACCATCACCGGCCTGAGAGGACTGTTGGGGCTACAGAGGGAAAGCAGAAGAAAAGCCCAGGCCAGGGAGATTGTACCAGCAGCTCCAGAAAAAACCTTCAGTTGGCCTGAGAGAACTGGTGTATGTTTGGGGGGGGGGGTAAGTGTTTGAGTATTTAAACATTGTAAACCGGTTTGGGTGCCTTCGCAGAAAGGCGGTATAGAAATGTAATTAATAAATAATAAATAAATAAAGGGGCCACATGCCCCCTTTGCCTAGCTGCCTGCTAGCAAGTTCAATGACCGGGAACTGGGAAGGGCAACGCCGTCGCCACAGCCTCCTCCGGGTGTCGAGATGGGCAGTCAGGGGGGAGAGGCAGATGCGACCCCTCAGGGGACCAGATCTGAAACGAAGGCTCCCGGTGGCCGACCCCTAGCCACCCGGGAAAGGAATCCAAAGGAGCAGACGGCGGTTACTCACGGCGATGCATTTCTCGAAGGCCGTGATCTTGTCGTGCGCCACCTCCTCCCGGATGGCAACGTACATGTACGGGACGTAGCTGAGGAAGTAGATGATGCCGCCGCACGCCGAGGCAAGCTTGGCCTTCGAGTAGAGCACGGACACCAGGAAACTGGGGTGGGCGGTGGGGAGAGAGACAGGCCGTCACACACTCTTCCGTGGAGGGGGAAGAATGGGGGGGCAGCCGTATTGCCTTGGGGACGATTCACCAGCCGCACATCGGCTTGGGTGGCAAAGATGAAGCAGCGCACAAGCTCAGAGCTGCGTCCCCAAACCAGAATCCTGTGCCAAAGGGAGGCTGCACGCACGCCCCCACCCTCTGCAGAAGAACATCACAGCAAGGGGGAGACCAGCCTGGCCCTGCACATCGGCCGGAGAAGGAGCAGCTGCAGAGAGCTTGTTCCGCCCCTCCCTGCCAGAACGAATGCCTAGAAGAACGTTGAAACGAAAGTCCGGTGCCCGTGTTTCGCTTTTTCCCTCCTCCTTCCCCATCCCTTTTCCTTTTGCGTCATGTCTTTTAGATTGTACGCCTGAGGGCCAGGACTGTCTCATTATTAATCTGTGTAAGTCGCTCTGGGGAGCCTTTTTGGCGGCAGGGTAAGAATGCTGCAAAGAATGAACGAATGAACGGAAGGAAGGAAGGAAGGAAGGAAGGAAGGAAAGACGGAAGGATCCTGGAGTGACCCCAGCAGAATAGCAGGGACTATCAAGGATGGCTCCAAGGGGCAGCGAGGCTGGCTGCTTACTGGGATCCCACAACGGGCCCCGAGAATGACACCCAAGCGGGTCCGATGCAGCACGCCCGCCCTCTCCCAGGTGCAGGGACTCACTGTAGACTGTGGCACGGCCCCTCCTCTCGGAGCAGGGCATTGTGGCAGGGGCGGGGGCCAGGCTGGAAACCAACACGCCCAGTTTGGATGGATTGGTCCAGTTAGGGACTTCTGTGCCACACCGCTTGCCTGTCTGTCTATTTAAAGCACGTTTAGCCTGCTCTTCAGCCAAAAAGGTTCCCAGAGCAGCTTACGTTGGATAAACAAACACAAGACAGTCCCTGCCCAGAAGGCACGGCACAAAAGGAAAGTGATGGGGAGGGGAGAGGAAAAAAGCAAATTCGGGCACCAATCCTTACAGTTAAATAGTAGCTCTTATCATGGCCATCTGGAATGGAAACAGTTGAAGGAGAAGAGGGGCCCCAAGAAGGTGGTCTTTCAGCAGAGCTGATGGAACGGCCCTGCTTCTCGTCTCTCCCTCTGCTGCGGCTCGATGGAATGGCTGGAAACGTCACATCACTTTGTGATGCCACAGAGGGATCAGTGCTGTCCAACCCCGCCAGGGTCACGGGATTGAGGGCTGCCCTGTTACCGCTGAGGTACCTGAACTGACTGCAAGTGCAGCTCACGTGTCTGAATGTTCCTCCACGCGGTAGCAACCAAGTCCCCGCATATAAAAAAAAACCCTGGCCTATCATGGAGAAGGGTTCTAGCCTCCCCTTCTCCCGGATGTACTAGATTTCTATGTGCAGGGATGGTGTCTGTATGTGCGTGTTTTCAATACGGAGGAGCATTCAGCCATGCTAGCCCTCACCTGCAGCCCAGACACAGGAGGACCCCACCAGTGAGAAAACTAGGCCAGAGAAACTCGAGCTGTGAACCAGGAAGTCCCTAGTTCAAATCCCACATCTGAGATCTGCCACACAGATTACCAATCTCATCATCATCTTAAGGTCTAGAAACTTACTTTATATTCATCGCTTTTCAAAAGCACCTCCAACAGAGGGATAATAGCCACGCCCGCCTACCTTGCAGGACTATTGCAAGGAAAGGACAGACGCAGCATGCTTGGTACGCGACACAAATGCACATTGCTCCTAAGCCCGCCGCTTCCCCGTGCCCTGGCCCACGTCCTGTGGCTGTCCTCGTGGCTTCCTCCCGCGCCTGCCCTCGACTCACCAGAACATGATGGTGGCCACGGCATAGACGGCGAGGAAGAGCCAAATGATGAGGACGTCGCTGTGCATGAGCACTTTCCCGTACTTGAGGATGGCGGTCAGAGCCGTGACCGAGATGGACAGCTGGACGAAGCCCGTGATGAACCAGGCCACCCAGTGGACGGCATTGTTCAGCCCCATCATTTTCATCACCTGCCGGACAGAAACAGGGTCACTTCAACAGGCTCGGTACCCCCCACGGAACGCTGCTTTGAGATTAGACTGGGGTCATAGGCGGGCATGCTCCTGGTGGTTCCGCGTGGACCCCCGGCCCAACTGGAGCCCACCAGGAGAAGAGCCTTCCGTGTGGTGGCCCCATTTTTGGGGGACTCCCTGCCTCCAGCGGCCAGGCCGGCTCTGACACTTTCTGGCACCCCCTGAAAAACATCTTCATTTCAGGAAGCCTTCCTGATCTAACCAGCCACAGGTTTTATTGATATCCTGTGCTGAACACATTATTTTCTTCTTTTAAAAAATCTTTTTGAGTTCAATGCTCTGAAATCCGTTTAGATGTGGAGCGGTAGATAAATGCTGTAAATCAATCAACGAAGAAACAAATAAAAATCAGTGGCCGCCGAGAGCCCCGATGACACGGGCCCGCATGGCAGAGCTGCTGCAAAGCTGTGCAGAAGCGGCGAGATCCGAGCGTGGCCGTCCTCACCGCCGGCAGCCGTTCTGGGTCAGGGGGGGGGGGGAGCCCCGCAAGCTGGCGTGTGTGAGTGCTTTGCCGGCCCCCGAGGGAAGCGCTGTCCAGAACTCCTTAAACCACCATTTATTATATCGACCCGCCTGTGCCCGGGTCCACCAGCCTCCCTGCCCTCCCCTAATTTTACTCCCAGCAGCTCAGCAGTCAGTTAACTAGAGACGAGGTGTTAACTGGAGCCGAGTTGGCAGCCGCCATAAAATTAGGAAGTTCTTAGCAAAAAAAAAAAAAAAGACAGCGTGGACGGATTTTGCAACCGAATGCAAAGAGCCTGCCTGGGCCCGTGGCTCGAGCAGTTCTTTGCCAGGTTCCTCTCTTGTTTTAAACGCTGCAAGCCCTGTTTGCCCTCTCTCCCCAGCCTCTTTCAGTGCTCTTAAGAGGCTGGGGGGGGGGGGATTGGCTTCCTGCGGTGGTTCTACCGCTGGGCAAACAGGGTTTGCAGGGATTAAAACAAAGGAAGAACCTGCCAAATGTGTTTTGCCAGAGGCTAAAGCAAGGCGAGTGACTACACTAACAATCCAGGCAGGCAGGCAGGCAGGCAGAAAGAGAAAGAGAGAAAGATAATCCATCTCTCTCCACCCAAGGTAACCTAATTTTGAAAACAATTGCAGAGATATCTTTCAGGGGTGACGAAACTCAGCCCACTGGGGATCCCCACATGGCCACGCCCCTTCCCCTGACCCCACCCCCTTCCCCCAACCAACCATTGTTTGGTGGTCTCCCGGCGTTTGTGCAGTTCCTCCCCCCCCCCATTCTAAAATGCTGAGATGCGGCAGGAAGAGCTTAAAGCTAAAATATCCTGGTAATTTGCATATCTTTGGCCCCACCCCTTTTGCTTTTAGCCACGCCCGCCACCGGAATGCGCCCCCTCCCAAGCTTCTTCGAAACGGAGTTTAGCCCTCCCGGACCTAGTTAGGAAGGTGATCTTTCATGTCATTTCTTCTGCTGTCAAGTTTCAGGCCCTAAAAAGCAACAAACCAATTCAATCTTTTCTTTTTTTAAAAAATGGAATAATAATTTTAAACAATAAACGGTGAACTACCCGGCTGCCTCAAACCAGGAAAGGGCAGGCAGCGCGGGAATGGAAGAGGAAGGTCGAGAAGGGAGGATCTGAAAGGCTCATTCGGACAGCATCGGGCTACCAGTTGGTGTGACATCTGAACCCACCCCACCCACCCCATGATGATGAAATCTGGAAACTTTTTTTAGAAAATGAAATTCAGTTTGTTGTGCCAGGGACGACTCAACTAAATTGCCCTGAAGCTCCAGAAGTCCGGTGCCCGTGTTTCACTTTTTTCCTCCTCCTTCCCCATCCCTTTTCCTTTTGTGTCATGTCTTTTAGATCGTATGCCCGAGGGCCAGGACTGTCTCATTATTAATCTGTGTAAGTTGCTCTGGGGAGCCTTTTCTGAGGCAGGGTAAGAATGCTGTAAAGGAAGGAAGGAAGGATGGATCCTGGAGTGAAGCCAGCGGAACAGTAGGAACTATCAAGGAAGGGTCTATTCTTCTCACTATTGATGGACGTCTATTATTCTGTGGAAATACTGAGTCAGTGGAAGGGGCACCATAACCTTGGTGAAGACCAGCCTTGAGTTTCCATGCTTCACTTGAAAACTGCCCCAAGGATGCCAGAGCTGTGTAGCAGCAGGCCAAAGCCCTGTCTAGACAGCATCCTGCTTCCTGCAGCAACCGACTGGACGAAGGAAGGAACGAACGCAGCGGCCCCCTGCCCCGGCAGCGGGTGTTCGGAGGTAGGTTGCTTCTAAACATGGAGGCTCCGTTTCGCCACAGCGGCTCTCCTTGGCGGCAGCACGTCTTGGAGGACAGAGCAGCCCAACCACCCCTGTTCCCACCCCAAAACCGCCCTGTTGGTCCAACCTCTTTCAAGCGGTGCTCCTTCTCCGCCACGATGTGCTGGATCATCATGGCCACCGAGTAGACCCAGGAGATGACCATGCAGAGCGGCATCATGTGCTCGATGACAAACAGGAAGCTGGGGAGAGGAAGAGGCGGGGCATCACCCGGAGCAGGGGTGCACAACCCAAGTCCAGGGGCGGCGGGTTCTGCACCCCTAATTTATAGTCAAGGCAACGGTCCTCAGGCATCCCGCCGGCCAAGGCTGGCTAGCAAATCCATGGCTGGGCCCAGTGGCAGAAGCCGGCCACTCTCTCCACAAGACAACACAGAGCTCCCTGGGCCTTGAAGGGGTAGACTCAAGCTTTCTGCCACAAGGCACAGTTTGGAGAAGTTTAAGGAAGAACAGGCTGCAGGCCGAGCTTCAGACAAGAGGCCCTCCTTATTTATTTATTATTACGTTTACATCCCACCTTTTTCCCCCCAAGGAGCCCAAGGTGGCTTACATGGTCCTCCTCCTCAACTCCAGTTTATCCTCAAATGAAGGCATGGTAAAATGTAGTAAAACGTCACAAATGAAGGTACAGGAAAACATTGATAGCCACTGTGGCGCAGTGGTGAAAGTGTTGGGACTTGGGAGACCCGGGTTCTAGTCCCTGCTCGGCCATGAAACTCACTGGGTGACTTTGGGCCAGTCACTGACTCTCAGCCTAACCTACCTCACAGGGTTGTTGTGAGGATAAAATGGAGCAGAGAAGGATTATGTAAGCCACCTTCGGTCCTTTGAAGGAAAAAGGGCGGAATATAAATATAATTAATTAATTAAAAACAACCTTAAAAACCATAACAGCAATTTTAAAAGCAGGCCAAATTAAAAAGATCTGTCTTTCTTTTGTCTGTCCTGAGCCAGTTATTTATTTATTATTTACTTCTGTTTATATCCCACCTTTTCCCCTCTTGCAAGGAACCTACAGGAGCTTACATAATCCTCTTCCTCTCCATTTTATCCTCACAACAACCCTGTGAGGTAGACTAGGCCGAGAGTCAGTGACTGGTCCAAAGTCACCCAGGGATCTTCATGGCCGAGTGGGGACTCGAACCCAGATCTCCTGAGTCCCAGGCCAACACTCTCACCACTACGGCCACACTGGCTCTCATAGTTCTGCATGTCCCAGAACTTCTCTCTCTCTCTTACACACACATACACACACACATGCACACACACACATGCGAGTACTCACTCATCGCGGGTGTAGCACGGGTATGGAAACATCTGGACGTAGTTCCCGGGTTCAACCACGTCGTGGCCCACAAAGGTGTTGATGAGGGCTCGCTCCATCATATCTTTGTAGTGACAGGAAGAGAGAGAGAGAGAAAGACCACGGGCATCTGCCATCTCATTTTCTCAGTACATCTATCAGTAGCTCTTAAACCAGTCAAATGCAAAAGTGAAAGGGCCTCAGACCAGGCGCTCTGGCAGAGAGACTGACCGCATTGCTTTGCCCTCTGCGGCCACCATGGCAGCTTCGCCAGGGCAGGAGGAGCTGGCCTGATTTATGCTGCCCTTCAGCGCCACCACTCCAGGTGGCCAGGGGTGGCATTGCCGCTACCAATTCAGCTGGGATCAGGTGACGTCAAGGAGCCAGTCGGGCTAGCCCTGCTCGTAGAAAGCGTCTGACTTTGACCCAGCTCTTGAGCCTGAACAAGTTGTTGCTTGGCCCCGTTCAGGTGGCTGCATTTGTCCTTGGAGGCCATGAACCGGCCACACCCACGCACAAACGTGAACACAAACGCAACCGAAATTTTGTGGTGTTGTTGCTTAAATTTCCACTGCAGTTATTGCTGCTGCTGAAAAGGCAAGCTGGACTGCAAGGCAAGGTGGATTGCCTCTTCAGCATGCCAAACATAAAGCGAGGGTTTGGCAAGCGATACCCTACGGAGCCCGAGGATGTAACCACGCGGACAAGGCATCGGGACAAGGATAAGAAGATGCAACAACCGCTCCCGCTCTTGAGGATGGCAGAGAGAAGGGGCGGTTTTTTGGCTGGAGCATGCTGCTAACAATGAGAAGAGGACGGGATGTGCTCACCCTGGATCCAGACAAAGCCATAGAGGAAGTAGAAGCGGCCTCCGGTGTTGGGCCCAGGCCGCCAATATGCCCGGCGGATTTCGTTGGTCTTTTCCGTGAAGCTGGAATTTTGCCGGATCTTGTACATGACATGGGGAGGGAGGGTGCCGTCTTTCTTGGTTTGGAAGATCACACCTTCATGGGGGATGGGAGAGAAAACACACAATGAGGGCTGCGGAGAAAGAGCACTGCAAGCAGTGACGTGTCTGACCCAACTAGGCATACGAAGAAAAGAGAAGCCTGCAGCTGGATCAGCATGTGGTTTCCCACGGTGGCCAAGCGAAACGTAGTTGTTTCCCACCATGCTGCCAGAGATCCCACATGCAAATGGTGGTTTCATTTTTTTATCTGCTGCAGAAGGCAGCGTCCTTAGATGCTATCAAGTTTTCATTTGTTTGTTTTTAAAATCAAGTTTCTAGTCCTTATGGCTGCAAAATAAGCCTGACATTCTACAGACGCTGCCTGGTATAATAACAAAGGCTGTGATCCTGTGGTAATGTAGAAAAAGCGCAGGATGTAGCATTGGGCAAAAAACCACCTCGCCTTCCATTTTAAAAGAAAAGGCAAGTTTCTAACCCTTCATTTTTAGCCCAAAGATATGCTGGAAAGCTTGCAAGCAACGACCACTGGCATCTGAGAAACCGGAATGTGCTGCTGATTAAGATTTACGGTGGTTTGGGGGGCGGGGGGTCTGCTCTCCATTATGATCAGCAAAGCCAGCATGCGAAGTAAGCGCAGCGATGTGAAAGGGCTCGGTGGGCGTGATTTACGCCAGCCCGAGCTGGTGTCCTCCAGATGTGTAGGGACTACAACTCCCAGCATCCTCCAGCCAGCCCGGCCAAGCTGGAGGGCACCAGGTTGGAAAAGGCTGGCTAAAACAACCTCGGGGAGCAAGGCCGGGCCGGGCCGGGGCGTGGCAGAGAGCGGCTGCCCCTACGGAGCTCAACGGAGCGACGCTCCGACTCGGGAGAAGGGAGCTCCGCCTAAGACGAGCGGGCAGAGGGGCAAGCCCGCCGCGGCGGGAGAGGAGCGGAGGCGCGTCGAGGAAGAACCGTACTGGCAAAGACGGTGACGTTGTCCTGGTAGGCCTGGTTCAGCGTGTAGTTAACAATGCTCTCCTCGTCTGGGAAGCCCTTGAAGATGTCCACGCTGACCTGGTGTGGCGGGGAGAGATTTCATTAGGGCCGATGCATCACGAGGCTCGAGACGGCTGCCCATCTCAGCCCCTCTTGTCTCAGCGGCTGCTCGGGGGCAGAGGCAGCTTCTCTTGCGAGACATAATCCCAGGCGCCAAGGAATCCAAGCCAGGGCTGTGCGAGGAATCCGACAGAGGGGCGAAAATCCGATGGATTTTCATGATTCCACCCCACCCCCCACCCCGATTCCAGCTCACCAGTCCTGCACTGGCGCCCAAGTCGGGAAAGGTCACAGACTTCCGTCTCTAGGATGGGCCACAATTTGCGCGTTTAAAAGGGAAAAAAACACTAAGGAAGTTTGCGCAAACGTATGCAATTTGTGCAAATTGGCACCGGAAAAGCACGTGGATCTAGAGCACTTTGTGTCAAATCAGCCAATCTACAAAAACCGGCGCCCAGAAAGCACGTGGTCCTCATGGGAGTTGTGCAAATTGGCTGATTTGATGCAAAGCGCACTAGAGCCACGTGTTTTTCAGGTGCCGATTTGCTCAAATTGAGTACATTTTTGCAAATTGCGCAAATAGCACAATTTGCGCAAATTTCCTTAGCATTTTAAAAAGGGAATGCACAAACCATGGCCTGACATCGAGATAGAAGTCCGTGGAAAACCCCACAACTCAGCCCGTTTCCAATGATCGGATCGGAAGCAGGCAGGAAGCCTGCTGAGCTCAAATGACCTGGACTTCCCAGCGTCAGCACATCCCTGATCCAAGCATAATTGGGAGCAAGCCACCAACACCATCTTGGCATAGAGAGAGCAGGGTCTCATGGTTCCCGGATCCACCTCTGCCAGATTCTGCTCCAGAATGCGAGCTTCCGCTTTACCGGATATGTTTACCAGAGCAGAACCAAACTCATTGGGATCCATGGTTTTGTATTTCCAACATTTCAAAAAAACATTTGTTTCTTTTTAATTCATTAATTAAAGTTTTAAAAACTATTCCTTTCTTTAGAAACGACAAATTGTTTTTCAGAATGGCATAATAAAGTACTATTTTTAATTCTTTTAAAAAACGGGGCATGGTGTTTTTATTTATTTATTTCTGCTCTCAAAGAAACAGACAAAGAGAACTCCCCGCTGAAGCACAAACAGGGCTTTGGATTTCTATTTTTTCCTTTTTAAACTTATGCACCAAAATTCCTTCCCGGCACCATGAAATACATAATCCCCACCAACAATCCAGGGGATATTGCAGTGTTCCTGAACATGGTACCCTCCAGATGTGTTGGACTACAACTCCCATCATCCCTCCCAACACATCTGGAGCACACCAAGTTGGCGAAGGCTGCAATATCGGAATGTCGAGACATGAACGGAGCGGAACCAAGTGAACCGACTAATCCGGATCCGGGCCAGGGACCCCACCTTGGACATGAACTGCATCCAGCCGCAGGCGGCATTGTCGATGGTGTCCAGCTGCTGCAGGAGGGTGCTGGTGGTGGGCAGAGAGAAGTTGCTGTCCATGAAGCTGTGCAGCAGGTCGCTGTCTGAGACATTCAGGATTTCGGGATGCTTGTGTAGATCAGAAGCGATCTGCAGGTAATCGACAAACATAGACAGACAGATAAATTTGTTATGATCATAGATCAGCACATAAAATATAGAACAATTACACACAAAGTGCATAATTATGCCAACACTCAAAAAAGACTAACGCAGTGTTCTCCAGCCTTGGGTCCCCAGATGTTTTCGGCCTACAACTCCCAGCTGTGCTGTCTGGGGCATGCTGGGAGTTGAAGTCCAACCCATCTAGACGGCACCATGTTGGGGAAAGACACCCTACATAAAGGCCTTGTCAATCACCCAGGGCCTCTGGCCTTATTAACCACTGCAGCAGAGAAGGCAGAGCTCTTCCTGAGCAGCTGGGTTGAAAATAATACGTCCTGCACAGCGGAGGCTGTTGGCTCCACTGTCAGCTATCCATGGTGCTGAACCTATTTCGGGGATTGGGTGCAGCACCATGCATCGCTCCTTTAAAGTTCAGACTAAAATCCGGAGTAGATTGCACATTGGAGCCACTGGCCTCCGGGCACCCCTCTTTCCCGGAACGTGCGGTGGGGTTCTGGGACCGCACCGGAAGTCGCCTCGACCCCCGTCCTGAGCGGCTCTCTCCTCTTGCTCGGGCGCCAGCCTTTCAGCGCCGTGTTGCTTTAGCTGAGGAGTGGCCACGCCTGCTGCCCGCTCCGCCGCCACCCAGGTAGGCTGGAGGGGGAAGGCTTACCTGTTGCAGCCAGCGGATCCGTTGCTGTAGCTTGCCCTCCTCCAGGAAGCCACGGATCTCGGCCGAGATGTTCAGCCAAACCTGGGCGTAGCGGGTCACGTTCCCGACGAAGGCGAATGTCTCGTTGGCCTGCAGCACGAAAGGGCCAAGGACAGAGCAACACGGTGTCCAGCGGGCAGGGGCACTGTAACCGGGCATGGGAACGATGCATGCACACGCCCCCCGCAAATTATTTCTAGGACTGAGGCTATAAAAATCGAGGGCAGATTTGGTTTTGGGGATGGAAGCACTGCCTTCCCGGATTAAACCAAGAAGTCCCGCTAGTCCCGTGCTGAGCGGCTCCCGAGCAGGGCAGGCAGAAGGTGACTGTCCGGTCACGTCCTCAGCATTTGCCTGCCAGAGGGCAACTCACTGCCTCGGGCCACAAAGGTGCCTTTGAGCTATCGTGGAGCCTCTTTCAACCCGGGGGCCAAATTCAATTTCAGAGTAGCTCTTGGGGGCCGTGTTCCAGTGGGGGGGTGGAGCCAAAGGCAAAAGGGGTGGGGCCAAAAAACCCAGAAATGCTGGCCTATGGTAGCTTAAAGTTCTTACAGCCAGTAACCAAAGTTTTAAGAGAGGCATTTCAACCTTTTAGAGGGGGGACTTCATAAAAGCTGGGAAACCACCAAAGAATTGGGAGCTAGAGGAAAGAGGGTGGGACCAGGGAAAGGGGGTACAGCCTACAACCAGAAGGCCTGAGGTTCGGCACCCCTCTTTTAATGTGTTGTGAGCTGCCTTGAGAGGGGTAACCCTAAAAGGCAGCCGATAACGGGGACTGGCCAACAGGATCATATTATGCCAGTACTTTTCCCTCTGCACTGGCTGCCAGTCCACGTCTCGGCCCGATTCAAAGTGCCAGTAATTAACATTAACAGCTGTGGCCCCCCGGCTGTGGAACGAACTTCCCAGAGAGGCTCGCCTGGCGCCAGCTGAACACCTTCTTATTTTCCCAGGCATTTTAGTCTTTCAGTTTCTGTTGTTTTAAACCTGTGGCTGCATTTTATATCTTTGCACTGCTGCTAGTTTTAATTTTGGCTTTAATTTTTATTTCATACTGTAGTTTTAAACTTCAGTATTGTATTTTGTCATGTTGTATTTTTAAAGGGCTTTGTTGTTGTGAACTGCCCAGGGAGCTTTGGCTATTGGGCAGCAAGAGAAATGAAAAAAAATTAATAATCTAACAACAACAACAATGCGTGTTTGTAGCACAGACAAGCCCTACGCCTCCAGTGGAGGAATGGAACTGACCTTCCAAGGCTGCGGTTGATAAGAGCAACCCTCTTCCCGAGCAAGGGAGGGAAGAATTACAAAGGCACCTTGGACGCAGCACAACCTGGCGACCCCCAGCTATGTTGGACTACAGCTCCCAGAATCTGAGAGTTGTAGTCCAACACAGCTGGGGGTCGCCAGGTTGTGGAAGGCTGGCATTGGATAAGGGATTGGGGGGGGAGGGACACAGTGAGCGGCCATTAGCCCCAATCCAGCATCTGGAAGAGGCGGGGCCTCACCTAGAGCAGGGGTGCACAACCCTGCCCCCGAGGGCCACATTGGCTGTTGGCGGGGGGCTGCATGCAAAATGCACACACACTCAGAGAGATGTTTGTGGCACAGAAGCAGTGGTGCTTATTGGCTGCGGGGAATTTGGGGTTGGCGGGGGGAGCACAGGGATGCACAACCCAAGTCCAGGGACCGCGGGTTGTGTACCCCTAATTTATAGTCAAGGCAACGGTCCTCAGGCATCCCCCTGGCCAAGGCTGGGTAGCAAATCCATGGCTGGGCCCAGCAGCCGAAGCCGGCCACTCTCTCCACAAGACAACACAGAGCTCCCTGGGCCTTGAAGGGGTAGATAGACTCAAGCTTCCTCGAGGCTGCGGAAGGCTGTGATTGGATCAGGGATTGGTGGGGGGGGGCACAGCGAGAGGCCACTAGCCCCAGTCCAGCATCTGGAAGCCATCTGGTTAGAGGAGGCAGTTGCGACCTACCCCAAAGTAAACAGCCTCACCTTCAGGATGACCTTGTCCACTTCGGTGCCGACGGGAGCATAGAGGATCTTGGGATTGCTGGTCATGAGGTGAACTAGAAGACCGAGATTCCGTTGCTCCTTGCTGGTGAACCCCAAGGAGCTCATGTTCCCTTGTTTCAGGGCCTCGGGCTCGATGGTCCTGCGGAGAGAAGAGGAGAGAAACAATACTGGGGGTGCTTCCAGCGGGAGGATGTCCTAGCATTGCCGGTCAGAAGACACCGCTGCAGCGGGATCCATCTTAACGCATTTCCTGCGGTCAGGAAAAAAGGATGGCGGCAGAAACGGGAAAACACGGAAGGGTTATTTATGTATGTACTTATTTGCACTATTTCTATGCCGCTAAATATTAAGAAAAATCCCTACGCAGTTTCCATATAAATATTAAAATCATAATTAAAATCACACGTAAAAGACAATTTCAAAAACAATATAATTACAATAATAACACATAATATAATACACAGCAGTACCGGAGCAGTAGAAATGGGGCAGTGTGGTTGATTTAATTACGGGCCATGGAAGGCCTGGGTGAACAGGTGCATTTTCAGGAGGTGTTTGAAAGGTGCCCAATTTTCTGCCTCCCGAACCACACAAGGGAGTTTTTTCCACAGGGTGGGTGCCACTACCGAGAAGGCCCGCCGTCAAGGTCTTGCACGGTGACATTCTGATCATTTTGGAATGATCAGCAAGGCCTCCTCAGATGATCTAAGTGGTCGACTGGGTGTATATAAGGGAAGTACGCCAGTGTGGCGTAGTGGTGAGAGTGTTGGACTGGGGACTCGGGAGATCCGGGTTCTAGTCCCCGCTTGCTCGGCCATGAAACTCACTGGGTGACTTTGGGCCAGTCACTGACTCTCAGCCTAACCTACCTCACAGGGTTGTTGTGAGGATAAAATGGAGAGGAGGAGGAGGATTATGTAAGCCGCCTTGGGTTCCTTTCAGGAAAAAAGGCGGGGTATAAATATAATACATAGGTACATTTAAAAAAAGCAGAAGGAAGGGAAGTAGAAGCGGTTACAAGTAGAAGACACACAATCCTGTGAATCAGACCGTGCAATTACACAGCAAAAGTGGGGCTCCTTATCCGTTGCAGCTTTTATTCTGAGCTTTATATTAGTTACCCATGGTGCTCCACAGTGGTGAACCTATTTGGGGGATACAGTACAGCACCACGGACAGTTCCTATAAAGCTCAGAATAAATATCAACGTTATCAGGCCTTGGCATCAGGTCGCATTTCCCTTCTTAGGGTTTTACTCTTCCTTCCCAAAGTGGGGGAAATCCAGCAAAACATGGATTTTTCCCAAAACATGGGGAACATTTGTTCTCAATTTTTAGCGTGTTTCACACCCGACCGTTCTGGAAACGGCCACCGAAATCTCCACTGCTCACCCACAAGCAGTGGTGATGGGGCCTTCGGCATACCGCTCCTGGGAGCCACGACCGAAAAGGCTCCATCTCCGGTACCCACCCGCCATGTTCCTGATTGCGAGGGACCCAAAGGAGATGAACAAAATGGTCGGGAAGGCTTGCGTAGAGGAAAGCATTTCTTGAGAGATTCTGGCCCCAAATCACTGTGGCCACCGGTGCGGAAACTCAGGCCTGGGGGGTCAAACCACCCCTCTTGCGTTCCCCCAAAGGCCATGCCCCTTCCCCAATGCTCCACCCCTTTCCCCCCAACTGTCTATCATTGGGTGGTTTCCCGGCTTTTGCGCAGCTCTCCCCCCCCCCCCCCCATTCTAAAAGGTTGAAACGCCTCTCCTGAGGCTGACTTACTGGCAGGAAGCATGTGAAGCAAACATAGGCCGGTATTTCTGGCGTTCTGGCTCCACCCACTTTTGCCTGTGGCCCCGCCCACCACTGGAACACAGTCCCCGGGGGATTCTCCGACATGGGATTCGGCCCTCGGGCTGGAAGAGGCTCTGCAGCCCTGATTTAGGCCTCTCAGAGGTCAACACAAGCACTTAAGACATAAGCCCAGAAATATGTTGTGATTCAAGCACCGGCCACGGCTTCTGGAGGATCCCCACTGAGGGCCACCAAAACCCCGGCTTTGGGCCTGTAAGCCTTACCGGTTGTTGCCGCAGAGGATCGGCTGCAGGCCGGCCCACAGCTGGACGAAGGCCGAGCACTGCCCTCGGGGGTCCTCGGTGGGCGGCTCGCTCTCCCCTCTGCCCTCCTCCGCGCTGGAATTGGTGCCGGAGCTGAAGTTCCCAGCCGAGCCGGTGCCGTTCGAGGCGGAGGGGGGCGCTTTGCTAGCGCACGCCCCCTGCGGGAGCAACTTGGCCAGCGCCGAGAGGATGTCCACGTCCTTCAGGACGTTCTCCATCTCCGTCAAGTCCTCCAGCAGGGCATGGAGCCGGCTCCGGGCCGCTGTGCCGTTCACCTCGTCGAGTTTCAGCTGTGGGGCCGAGGACACGGGGGAGTCAGTACGGCGGGAGAGCCAGGAGTGCTCGAGCCCGCCGAAATCCTCCGAACATCGCTTCAGAGCTCGGTTTGGCTTGCTCCTGTTTGCAGCCTGTTTTCGGCTCGTTCGAATGGGAAAAGCGCGCAGACAGATGTGGGCCCAGCAGGGGGGGACGTAGAATATTGGGGAGAAGCGGCAGGTGAACAAGCAGCAAGGAGGAGCGACTCCAGGGGGGCTCTTGTCAGTGGGCCCCTGATAGGCTGTGGTCTCTTGGCAGGTGCCCGACCCTTGATGCTGGCCGTAAGCGCATCGTTATTTTTAAATTGTGCATTAGTGTGCATGCTCAAAACCTGGGGGAAAAACCCAGCACCTGGGATCAGAGTGCCAGCGGCTACCGGGAATCGAGCTAACGGGGCCAAACACTTTCCCGACAATTCGCAATTCAGCTCAGACAGGAAACCCCGCGATGCAACAAGTTGCCAGTCATCAGGCTTGGTGGCCAAGCCACACGTCGCTGTGTCAGGTGTCGGATATGAGGCGCCCGGCCCAGGTGGGCACGGGCCAGGCCGTTAGCGCTGCTGGAAGCCTGGGATGACCCCGCACGAGGCTGCCCCGCCGTCCCTGCCCTTCCCCGGACTCACCTGCGTGATGATCTTGCGGGCATCCAACTGCTCCTTCAGCTCAGCGGCCAGCTGCCCGAAATAGGCCTTGCGCCGGCTGGCGCTCCTGTTGCAGGCGGCAGCCTGGTACGCTTGCAGGAGCGGCCGCTGGCTCACTGGCACCAGCAGGATGCGCTTCAGCTCGTCCTGACTCTGCCGGCAGGTGAGGCGCTCCAGCACGGCGGGCGTGAAAAGGATGTTCTGGGGAGGTGGGAATGGAAAACACTGGTGAGGTGCGCCGTCGGTCTCACCCCTCGCACCACCATTGTGCATCGCGCTGCGCACTCCGGAGCCACCATTTGGCCCCTGCCTCCAGGTGGTTGACCTCAGGGCGCCAGCAAAAGCGGTGTTCCCTCCGCCAGCCTGACGTCTGCCTGGCCCTGACTTAGAAGGTGCCCAGAATCCTCCACACAACGCAAGGGCCCGCAGCGGGTGTCCCTCGGCAGGAATTTCTGCGGGTTCCCTTAAGGTAGAAAGTCTGAGAACCACACGGATCTACGTCCAAACTGGAGAGGGTTCAGAGGAGGGCCACAAAGATGATAAAGGGATGGCCTGGTAGGCCCCTTCCAACTCTACTTTTCTATGATTCTAAGTGTTGCTCCGGGTGGGTGATCGAAAAACAATTACCGTAAGTGCAAACGAAGTCAAATCCACGGGCCAAATCTTCATTGGTATTACTTTAGTTTTCATTATCTCACTTCAGCACATTGGGAAGTGGAAAGGCAAGCTATCAATAAATACCTTAACAAATAAATACCTAAACATCTAGAGATCTACCTTCTGCCCACCCCCTGCTCTAGGAGATGCCATTGAATGATCTGGAGCAGTGTTCTCTCACCTTGGGTCCCCAGATGTTTTTGGCCTACAACTCCCAGCATGCCCCAGCCAGCATAGCTTATTTATTTATTATATTTATATACCCCGCCTTTTTTCCTGCAAGGAACCCAAGGCGGCTTACATAATCCTCCTCCTCCTCTCCATTTTATCCTCACAACAACCCTGTGAGGTAGGTTAGGCTGAGAGTCCGTGACTGGCCCAAAGTCACCCAGTGAGCTTCATGGCCAAGCAAGCGGGGACTAGAACCCGGATCTCCCGAGTCCCAGTCCAGCACTCTCACCACTACGCCACACTGGCTCTGTTGTAGGCCAGAAACATCTGGGGACCCAAGGTTGGAGAACACTGATCTGGAGCATACATCAATACTGCCACGTCTGTGGTTTCTGTCACCCACCACCCGCGTCATCAACCAATTCCAGAGCGAGCTCTGGGGAGACCCCGTCCGGCAGACGCCAGCGCCTTCTGGAGGTGCCGCTTGCCGGCCCCTTCCCACCACCCGCTCCGCGCATCCCCGCGACACGGAGCCCGACTTCCATCCTCGTTCCCTCACCTCCATGTCCTTCACGAAGGCTTGAGGGTTGTAGGAACCGGAGGACTCTGCTACGGGGCTGGTGAGGCCCAAGGCTTGGGTCAGGAGGTGCAGGAGTGCCTTCTTGTGGGGGCCCTTCTGAGGGTAGCGCAGCGCCTGGCGGACCAGCCCATCCTCCACTGTCCTCAGACTCCCCAGGAGGCTTTCCTGGGGAAGAGAGAGAGCGAGATGGGGGGGAGGATCTGATGTCGCCTGAAGGTGGGGATTTATTCTTTGTACACTTTCCCCAACATCTAGGTCACCTTCCCCCAAACTGGTGCCCTCCAGATGTGTTGGACTACAGCTAGAGATGTGCTGACACCAGGAAGTCTGGCTCCTTTGAGCGCGATAGTTGGATAGCTGCTGGTATTTCTTCCACGGACTTCTGTCTCTAAGACAGGCCGTGGTTTGTGCAGTTTTTTTGAAAAAAAAACAAACACTGAGGAATTTTGTGCAAATAATTTTGCTAAAATGCAAGACGATAAAAACATCATAATAAAAAAAAAATACCCACAATTCCAAACAATTTAAAACAACTAGAAAATTAGAAAGCAAAGACATAGGACTTCTGAGCATTTAAAGGCATAACCACTCAGCGATCGGTGATCTTGGTTTATGCGCTCTTGCTTTGGGACACTGGACGCGCCCCTGGAGGGAACAGAACAAGGCGCACTGATTCTGTAATTCCCTGTAAGAATCCCAGCACCCACCAGGCATGTGGGGGTCCAACCAGACCAGCCAGTAGCCCACCTCGGTCTGCCCCTGGCCCACCCCAGACGCAACACACCACAGGCCAAAGGCTCCGTCTCACCTCCAGGTGAAGCAGCTTCTCGGCCGTGCTGAACCGATCCCAGGGCTCATGGAAGCCGTCCGCTGAGGCAGGAGAGGTGCCGAAGAACAGGCGATACACCTGGGGAAGAGAACCAATGGGATCTGACAGAATTGCTTGGCTGGACTTTTATTATTATTCCTAAAGATAAAATTGTGCAACTTACACAAGTTACACAAGTAAGTTTGAGCCTCCCATTAGGCAATTCCTGGGAGAGAGAAAAAAACGATGGTCTGACAGCCCCTGGGGCTGCATGCGGACCCCTCGCCAAGACCACAAAACAGGCGGCCGCAGGGAAATAGGGTCAGCCAGAGGGCGGCAGGATCAGGGACACGCTCGCCCATCACACACACCCCAGCTTCCCTACGGCATCGGTGAATTAGGGATGTGCGAGGATTTCGTTTGGGGGGTGGAAATCGGGTGAACTGGCCGGGCTCGGCCCCCCAAGCTCCATCTCACCTGCCTTCTTCCCCAGCTTGACTTGCGTTCTCCCGATCCAAGCCGGGCAAGTGACTTCCAGGTTCCCGGTGGGCCGCTGTTTACACAGAGAACGCTGTAAGATATGCCAAAAGCGGCCGCAATTTGCGCAAGTTATGCAAATTGCGGCCGCTTTTGGCGCGCCTTGCAGCATTCTCTACATAAACAGCAGCCCACTGAGAACCCGGAGGTTCTCGACGAGCGGTGAGGCACGCATCCGCTTTTGGCCTGGCTCGGTGGGCGCAGCAGCGGTGTCCACCGAGCCGGAGGCGGTTCTTGGCGGATCGCCCACCCCTAAATTCGGTCTGACATGCGCTGACCAACCAGCCTCCGGTGATACAACCTTAACTGGTCCCTAAAGACAATTTCCCACTCCGCTTTAGGCTCCGACCCAGCATGTGCGGCCCTCGAACCCAAGCCTCCTCCATGTGCAAGCCAGCAGAGGTGCAGGCCAGGTTCCGGGGCCGGGACGCGTGGCTGGCCCCCTTCTTTCCCCAGGCACCGACACCTCCTCTGAGGCTGCCCCCAAAACTCACCTCCTTCAGGTTGACCCTGGACCCCGTCAACAGCTCGACGGTCTCGTTGGACAGGGAGAGGTTCTGCACGAGGAAGTGGTGGAACGCGAGCCTGTCCTTGGCGGTGGAGTCCAGCGTGAAGCCGGGAGCTGCCGGGGTGAGGCCGGAGAGGAGAGGAGAGGGGCAGTGAGGGCCTCCGCTGGGGGAAGGCGGAGTTCAAGGCTCTTCGCTGGCAGGGCTTGGAAACACCCCCCCCCCATTCTGCCGGGGTCCGTGGAGAACACATTCCTTTTGTGCCTCGTTCAACCCCTGCAGCCATGAACCTCCCAGCCAAACCTACAATGCCGCTTCCCACAAAGCGAGTGCGCCGACTGCCAACATTCCGTGACTTTATAAAGCAGTGTTTCTCAACCTTGGGTCCCCAGATGTTTTTGGCCTACAACTCCCAGCATGCCCCAGCCAGCTATGCTGGCTGGGGCATGCTGGGAGTTGTAGGCCAAAAACATCTGGGGACCCAAGGTTGAGAAACACTGCTTTATAAAGACGACGAGTGGAGGTCAGTCGACAGCGGAGCAACACGGCTGATTCCAACCCAAACGGTTTGTCCATCCAGCCCAGCCCAGTCTACTCTGATGGGCACTCAGAGTAGCGCTCCAGGGACTCAACCAGAGAAGCGTTTTTTCCCATCACCCCGTTACCGGATCATTTTAAATGGAGATACTGGGAAGGGAGGTATGAGAATTTCGGTTTTGCTCACACGACATGCGAGCGTGCCCCACTCGAAGCGCCACCTGCAAGCGCGGGCATGAGCGCGCGTCCCCCAGAAATACTTGCAAATTGCCGAGCACGTGTTTGTCTCCGTCTTGATTTCCCAATTTGCACAAGTGTCCTCTGTAGACCGAATCGGTCCCGCTTTAGCCCGCGGAGGAAAGTTGCGCAAATTTCCCGCTCTGCCGCTGCCCAGTCTGCGCAGGTCTCCTGTCCACGCAGAGTGAGCCGCGTTCACAAACACGAAAGGGGATCGGGCACGAGACAAGCAGCGAGACGATGACCGGAGCATCCTGGCGATCTCGAGGATCGCTTGTTCGCCCCTCCCGAATGCCAGGGACTGAGCCTGGGCCGATCCGCATGCAAAGCGGGGGCTCTGCGCTGGGCGAGCGGCGAGGGTCTTTCGCCTGCAAGCTCCAGTCGTGGAACGTACCCGCCTGGCTGCTGAAGTGCGTCTCCATGGCGCTGGGCTCATTGCTGCCGAGAGACTCCAAGTGGCGGCGTAAGGACTCCAGCTCCTCCTCCAGCCCCGCGTGGTCCGGGTCAAACAGATTGCTCTTCTCCACCACCTCGCTGAGCCGCTCGAGCAGTTGCGTCACCCTACAGGAAGGAGCAACCGAGAGGTGTTAGCTCTACAGGGTGGTGGGGGTGGGGTGGCGGAGGGCGCTGAGCGTAGCAAGGAAGGAAGGTCGATGCCACGCTTCCCACGGGCCCACCAGCAACCAAGCAACCGTGTTGCTGCGATTCCGTGCGACAGTTGCTCGTCAAAGGGAAGCTCTTAATGGGAAACAGCTGAATTAGAACTGGTAACAAAGTTTGAACTCTGTACCTTTGGGTCTGAATAGAGACAATGATTTCATGTCCCACTAGAGGTGTTAATTAACAAAGGATGCGTACACAGAAATAAGTCCTACAGCTCCCAGCATGCCCCAGCCAGCCAAATGCTGGGAATCGTAGGATTCTTTTTTCCGATCTAAACATGTGTAGGATTTCATCCTTAGCAAGTTAATTAAGGACGCAATCCTATGCAAGTTGAGACAGAAAAAAGGCCTACAACTCTCAGCAAGCTGAGAGTACAGGTAGCACAGAACTGCAGGAATAGTGTCAGGAAGGCTAAAGCTGAGAATGAGCTAAGGTTAGCGAGGAATGCTAAAAGCAACAAAAAAGCTTTCTTCAGATACATGCACAGTAAAAGACAGAAGAAAGAACTGGTGGTTCAACTACGCGATGAGGATGGCAAATTGATAACAGAAGACAAAGAAAGGGCAGAAGTGTTCAATTCCTACTTCGGCTCGGTCTTCTCCCAAAAGAGGGTCTATGACCCCCCTGGCAAACCTGAAGTGCAGACTGAAGGGGCAGGATTGCAGCTTGAGATTGATAGGCAAATGGTCAAGGAGCACCTGATTACTCTGAACGAGTTTAAATCTCCAGGGCCTGATGAGCTGCATCCTAGAGTAATAAAGGAACTGGCAGAAGAACTCTCAGAACCACTGTCTATTATCTTTGAGAAATCATGGAGGACAGGTGAAGTGCCAGACGACTGGAGGAGGGCAAATGTTGTTCCCATCTTCAAAAAGGGCAAGAAGGAGGAACCTGGGAACTATAGGCCAGTCAGTCTGACATCAATCCCTGGGAAGATTTTTGAGCAGATTATAAAGAAGTCAGTCTGCAAGCACCTTGAAAACAATGCAGTGATTACTAGAAGCCAGCATGGATTTGTCAAGAACAAATCCTGTCAGACTAATCTGATCTCATTTTTTGATCGGGTAACCTCCCTTGTGGACTGTGGGAATGCTGTGGACATTATATATCTGGACTTCAGCAAAGCTTTCGACAAAGTGCCTCATGATATCCTGATTAGTAAGCTAGCTAAGAGTGGGCTAGATGGAACAACTATCAGGTGGATCCACAATTGGCTAAAGAATCGGACTCAAAGAGTGCTTATCAATGGTTCCTTCTCAAACTGGGGAGAGGTAACGAGCGGGGTACCACAGGGCTCGGTCCTGGGCCCGGTGCTCTTCAACATTTTTATTAATGACTTGGATGAGGAGGTACAGGGAATGCTTATCAAATTTGCAGATGACACAAAGTTGGGTGGGACAGCTAATACTCTGGAAGACAGAAACAAAATTCAAAGTGACCTCGATAGGCTGGAGCGCTGGGCCGAAAACAACAGAATGAAATTTAATAGGGATAAATGCCAAGTGCTGCACCTAGGGAGAGGAAACCAAATGCAGAGTTACAGAATGGGGGACACTTGGCTCAACAATACTACAAGTGAGAAGGATCTTGGAATTGTGGTAGATCACAAACTGAATATGAGCCAGCAATGCGATGTGGCTGCAAAGAAGGCAAATGCAATTTTGGGCTGTATTAATAGAAGTATAGCTTCCAAATCGCGGGAAGTGATAATTCCCCTTTACTCGGCACTGGTTAGGCCTCATCTTGAGTACTGCGTCCAGTTCTGGGCACCTCACTTTAAGAAGGACATAGACAAACTGGAGAGGGTTCAGAGGAGGGCAACAAGGATGATCAAGGGACTGGAAACAAGGCCCTATGAGGAGAGACTGAAAGAACTGGGCATGTTTAGCCTTCAGAAGAGGAGACTGAGGGGAGATATGATCGCACTCTTCCAGTATTTGAAGGGATGTCACACAGAGGAGGGCAAAGATCTCTTCTCGTTCATCCCAGTTTGCAGGACACGGAATAATGGGCTCAAGTTACAGGAACCTAGATTCCACCTAAACATCAGGAAAAATTTCCTGACTGTCAGAGCAATAAGACAATGGAATCAACTACCTAGGGAGGTGGTGGGCTCTCCCAGTCTGGAGGCATTCAAGGTGCGGCTGGACAGACATCTGTCAGAGATGCTTTGACCTGGATTCCTGCATTGAGCAGGGGGTTGGACTCGATGGCCTTGTAGGCCCCTTCCAACTCTACTTTTCTATGATTCTATGATTCTATGAGTTGTAGACCTTTTTTCTGTCTCAACTTGCATAGGATTGCACCTTAAGAAGACTAGGTTATCTCCGATTACTGCTGTTGTGAGTGGTCGCTGTGCTTATTTAAAAACTTTAATTGAATCATCACAGGCTGCACCTTTTGCATTTCGTTACTATTTAATCCTACCTTTCACCGTTTTTCCCACTCTACACTCGTGTAGAGGGAGGTTTTGGTGAACCAGCCGGGGAGCTTTGGCTGGTATAGAATTGTAATGAATGAATGAAAAATGAAACGCAGAGAAGCCTACCTCCCAAGTGAGGGTAACAGTCCCTGCATCTGACGAAGCGAACTCTAGCCCACAAATGCCTTTGCCATTTAAAAAACAAATGTAGTCTTTAAGGTGCCACAAGACGCTTTGACGCTTCAGCGTGACTGCCCTTAGCATGAGACGGAGCGCAACCCAGTTGGATGTCACGGCTGCCCAGGCTTCATTGAAACCCTAGGTCGTCGTGACTGAGGGGGAGTGAGCGCCCAGCCACCTACTAACGGGCAGCCGCCACTAAGCTAAACAACCCAGGGTGGGGGATTCTGGGAGTTGTAGTCCAACACATCAGGAGAGCACCAGGGTTGGGGAAGGCTGGTACAAGCTCTCAGTGGAGACCTGCTGGTTGCCGAGAGCTGTTGTTTGCTACCGGTACCTTGCAACCGCATTTTGCTGACCCTGCTTCTTCCTTGGTCCGATCTCTAGGGCTGCTGACTCCTGGACTCCTGATAACGCCCGCCCCTGCCCCCGTTTTTGGGCTGCCCTTCTTCTTGACCAGTGATATTTCTGTGCTTCTGACCTCTGCCTGCCCTCCTGACCTTGCCCCAGGACGGAGCGGGACCCGGCCACAGCAGGACGCCTGGCCCTCTCCAACCTGCGGCCCGCCAAATGCACTGGACTGCAACTCCCGCCATTCCCAATGACCCTGCTGGCTGGGGACGATGGGCGCTGTAGTCCAACGCATCTGGAGGCTGGGGGAAGCTTATTGCATCAAAAGGCAGAGCAACCAACTTGCCTTCGTTTGGGGAAATGGGCCAGGATTTATCCCGCCTTCAAATCCACACAGCAGTCCCTTGATGGGCTTGCGATTTCTAATAACTCCCCCCCATCCTGTTATTACAACCATTCACAGGAACCCAGGAAGCTGCCTCGTTCTGAGCCAGACCCCGCTTGGCCCATCCGGCCCGGTATTGCCAACACGGACCGGCACCGGCAGCTCTCCAGGGTTTCAGGCAGAAGTTTTCCCAGCCCGACCTGGAGATGCCGCCGGGGATCGAACCGGGGAACTTCTGCAAGCACAGCAGGTCCTGTATCCGCTGAGCTAAGGTCTTTCCCCTAAAGGTAAAGTAAGGTTCCAGTCCTCAATGTTTTGAATAAAGGGCTGATCTCAACAGGAACCTAGGGAGCGGCCTTATCCCGAGTCAGGCCCCGGGGTCCACCTGGCCCAGTGCTGTCGACACTGACTGGCAGCAGCGGCTCTCCAGCGTTCCAGGCGTGGATCTTTCCCAGCTCTCCCTGGAGGTGCCGGGGACCGAACCCGGGACCTTCTGCATGCAAAGCAGGGGCTCTGCCACTGAGCGATGGCCCTTTCCCCCAGATAATCAACGGAAGCAGAGTTCGGCGCCGGTGGGTCGGGCGTGCTCAGCTCAGGCCTCCATCCAACCCGCGCTGGGCGGCCTCCGGGCCTGGCTCCCGCTCGTCTCCCCATCTCAACATGCCACTGGAGTCCTGCGGCAGGGGGAATAGCCAGCGTGGGACAGAGAGCACTGAGCACAACCGGAATGCGCAGGCAAGCTGCAAAACAGGCCCAACAGGTTTTCACAGCGCTGGGCTGGTCCATTTGTGCCGCCCGGGCTCCCTCAGTAACCTTGACACGCTAGTTCGAAACTCTTCCTCGTGCGGCCAGACTAGCTGCGATCTCCTCCGGAAGCCTTCCCTCCCCAACCTGGTGTTGGACTACAATTCCCCCATCAAGAATCCCACATCAAGCGCAGCTGGGCGAAGGGATTTTGGGAGTTGTGGTCCAACAGACTTGGAGGGCACCAGCTTAGGTAAGGCTGGGAGGGGGAAATGCGCCCCACGTACCTCGCACGTACAGGCGTCACCCTCGTCGCATCTACTTGTGCCCTGACATTTTACTGAAGCGGAGGGAGATGGTGAGCGGGGCCTTTCCACCAGCCCCGCTGAAAGTCCATTTGCTTTGTTTCACCTCTTCCCTCCCCATCCCTTTTTCCTTTTGTGCTGGGTCTTTTTAGATGAAGACCCTGCAGGCAGGGATCATCTGGGTTTTATTGGTTGCATGTAAGCCGCTCCAAGAGCTTTTTTTTAGCTAAGGAGTGGGATAAAAATGAAATAAATAATACACCCACGTCCAGGAAAACTGTTGAGTGGGGGGGAGGGGGAGACATACCCTTCTTGTCCCAACAGGCCACAACAAAGACCTCAGAAACTCCACTGTGTCTCCTGTCCACACTAGAGATGTGACGGCCCAGGGAAAAACCAGAAAAATGCGGGAGGGGGAGGGGGCTCCTCCCCCCATTTTTTCTTGAAAAATTCAGGGGGAAATCTTTTTTCGGGGGGGGGGGGATGTTTTTTCCCCTAAATTTTTCCAGTTTTTTCCTGGGCCTTCACATCTCAAGTTCAACACACTTCACTTCTTCCTCTCTTTCGGATCATGAAAGGCCCTGCCTCATTCTCAGATTAAGAGACGTTTGTCATCATACTGTACTCAGGTTCTATTAATTACATTTTTAATCCACTCTTCCCTCCAAGGAGCTCCCGGCAGTACACATGGTTCTCTTTCCCCACCCCCGTTTTATCTTCACAACAACCCTGCGAGGTAGGCTAGGGTGAGAGACTGGCCCAAGGTCACCCAGTGAGCTTCACGGCCGAGGGGGAATTTAAACCCGGGTTTCTCCAGTCCCAGTTTGATGCCCTAACCCAGCGGGGAGGAACTTCTTTCAGCCCAAGGGCCGAATTGCATTTCGGAGAAGTTCTTGAGGGCTGCATTCCAGCGGGCAATGGGGCCAGAGGCCAAAAGGGCGGGGCCCAAACCACAAAAAACACCGGCACATTTTACCTTAAAGCTCTTCCTGCCAGTAGCTCAGCTTTAGTAGAGGCAGTTCAAACGTTTAGAATGGGGGGGGGGGGGAACTGCGCAGAAGCTGGGATGCCACCAAACTATAGGTGGCCGTGGGAAGGGGGCGGAGCACGGGGAAGGGGATGTAGACCCTCACTTCGGCTCTAACCACTGCACAACACTACCTCTAAAAGGTAATCGAAATCACAAGTAAAAAAGAAGAAAAGAGACAACACCTTCCTAAACATTTATCAAGTTCTGTCTTGAGCCTTCAAAGCGTTCCTTTTTTCTTCTTCCCCCGCCTCTGGCCCGGAATTTTGAGCCTTCCACACGCACACACATAATATTTAAAAGCCTTTTTTCCTACTGCTGATCCAAAAGGGCTGGTGTCCAGTTGGCAGCCATTAGGACCAGCGCCATCACCCCCGTGCCAGCTGCCTGTGTAACTTTTCAGCTCATGAAAACCAGCCTCAATCAAACCTCACCCATTCAACTCAAACGGCAAGCGACTGGATCCCGGACAAGTAATGTCGTATATCTGGAATTCCTTGTGTGTTTTTGGGCTGCAAAACAAACCACCACCACCCCTCTCTGTGCCAAACATGCCTCTCCTACGGCAAACAATATTTTGTTTAAGTTGCGGAAGTTGTCACCATAAGGGCGCAATCGTATGCATGCTTAAGACAGGAAAAAAAGGCCTATGCTGGCTGGGGCATGCTGGGAGTGGTAAGCCTTTTTTCCTGTCTAAACATGCATACGATTGCACCTTAAGCAGATTAAGAAATATAGGTGCAGACTCACGTAGAGTTGGAGTACTGCAAGAACCCGAATTCATCTCGTTGTCCATCGGGACACAGCGACTGCATCACTGGCAAAATCCCGGCCGAGGTGAGCGGAGCGGCCGTGTAGTAAGCTAGAGAAGGGAAGAACATGAGAAGAAAGAGGAGGGCCAAGGAAGATGGAGAGCGGGGGCAGAGCGGGGGGGGGGGGGGGGGAGAGACACACAACCAGTTCAAAGAGTAACATGAGCGCCGGATCAGTACTGTTACCAGTAAGCAAGTTCTCTCTGTTAAGCCGAAGAGAGGGTGAAGTTCAGAGGGTTGAAAAGTCAGTGGTCAACCTGTGCCTTCGGCCAAAGGTTCTCTCTACGCGTAGAGCCAATAGAAGAAGGGTCTTGAATGTCTTTCAGCCCCGGGGGGGCCAAATTCAATTTCAGAGAAGCTCTCGGGGGCCACATTCCAGTGGTGGGCGGGGCCAGAAGCAAAAGGGGCGGGGCCAAACATACCAGCGTATTTCAGCGTACGAGTGATTCAGCCTTACGAGAGCCATTTCAAGCTTTTGGAACGGGTGGGGAGGAGTGCAAAAACTAGGAAACCACCCGATGATCCATGGTCAGGGGAAACGGGGAGGGGGCATGACGTGATCACCTAGGGAACCCCGGATTGGGACCTCAGGTGGGCTGGGTGGGGCTCATCGCCCGGAGATTCTGCACCCCCGCTTAATTGAGAGGAGCCGATGCTAACGGGCGAGCTTCGGAGAGAACACACCACGTGGCATTTTGGTGCAACCCCGTTAGAAAGCAGATGCAAAGCCAGGTCAAAATGTTCCTCCGGACTGCCAAAATCCGGCGCATCTTAAATAAACTGAATTCATTGCCTCCCCAATTTCAAAAAATAGATCTTTGCCGAAACCTCGCTATTTTGGAGCCACGGCCCCAGAATCATTCGTTATCGGCCCACCCGGGAAGCGGAGAAATTGACGCGGAGCCCGACCCGTTCGTCCTAAAATTTAGATGTCCAAACTGAATTTCGTCTCTCTCTTTCTCAAGCGCAACTGCGCACCCCCCTGACGCTGCCAAATCGAGCGCTGTGGCGAGCGGAGGGCAGAGGTGCCAACTGGACGCCGGGGGGAGCTGCCCCATGCCTTGATGCCGCCGGCACTCAGCCGACACCACCAACGGGAGCATTTGTTAGCCTGAAGAAGCACTTACTTTTAACATGCTTCGGATGCGGCCCGGCCTGCTATCATTCGCAGTACACAGCCGAGCGTGTAGCTTTATTGCTAATTCATAATGATTTATTCTGGCATTTTATCGTATTTTAGTGGCAATGACACTGGTGATTCACCGCTTTGATCATTTCGTGGAAAGTGCTATATAAATTGGCGTAACAAATACATAAATAAAATGCATCCGGCTTCTAATTTCCTGGTTGCTCTACAGTTTAAGGCCAAGGGGAGGGAGAGAGACCTAGATCCTAGAAGCGTATGAATCAGTACTTCATCCACTTCTACGGAGAGTCGGATGACCGTTGACTTTTCACCCCTGGCCAAAGAGTGCTTTGCTCTGGCCAGCCAGTTAAATACATCCTAGGGGAAAAGGCAGGTTAAAAAGACAGAGAAAGAGGGACGAGAGATTATAAAGGCATAGCACTAACAGCTCTTCCTTGGACCCATCATCTGCCATGGATATATTCCTATTCAACCCCCCAAATTGTAGCCAGTTGGGAAAGAAAATTAGGCTCAGGAATGGAAAGGGAGAAAAAGAGAAGCCATAGATCAGGGCTCTCCAACCTTGGGTCCCGAGATGTTGCTGGCCTACAGCTCCCAGCATTCCCAGACAGCATGGCCAATGGCAAGGGATTCTGGGAGCTGTAGGCCAGCAACATCTCGGGACCCAAGGTTGGAGAGCCCTGCCATAGATGGATGTAGGAGCATGGTAAGTAAACTGCTTTGTGCACCCCACAACTCAGCTTTAAAGCCCTTTGGGATCAAATCGCTGCAAAGGAAGCATAAGAATGATTGAATCGGTCTTAGGTCTAGTTTGAAAATGTGCAGAAGCCTTTATTCTTCTTGGGCACACAAAAGAGTTTACGCCCCTGCGATTTTGCTGCCAGCTCAGAAAGAGAAGAACGATGCAGAAGGGTGAGAAAGCAAAGGGTTAAAATGAGCGTATGTCAGTCAAAGGAGTCCAAAGGATCTGAGGCCAAAAAAGGGGTGGGAAAACAGGCAAGCACAACTTACAGACTGGAGGAAACAGAAGCCACGTTTCAAAGAACGCAAACAGAAGTATGAAGCATTGGGGGGGGGGAGAAGAAAGGAAAACGAAGAAAATAAAAACAAGGGAGGGGAGAAGAAGAAGGGAAAAAAAAAGAATGCATAAGAGATAAAGAAAAACCACAACCCAAAGCATAAATGTGAGGCGATGGCTAATGTGGAAACACAACTAAGACACAACACAGTGGACGGCTGACCTCAGGCCTGGAGCGTGACGGGCATCGGGGCACAGAAGAGGGCGGCTGGAGAGGCTTATTGCAGCAACGCATGGTAAAATCGGGAGAGGCCGCTCCTTATCTCCACCAGCCCACACGTCCACGCTTAGAATTTTAAGAGGAAGCAGTACAGGCGTGGTTGCCACCGTGCCAGGCCGGATGCGTGCGAAGTCTTCCAGCCACGTGCGAGTCTTCCTTGTACCGAGTCGTTGGCCCGGCCTCGCTACACGCACCCCTCACCCGGCCACCCTCTGGATATGTCGGACTACAACATGGCTGGGGATGATGGGGGTTGTAGTCCGACACATCCAGAGGGTGGCCAGGTGAGGGGTGCGTGTAGCGAGGCTGGTCTATCTCATCTGGCAGCCATCTCTTTCTAAGGTCCTCTCCATCACCCGATCTTTTTTAAATGGGAGATGCTAGGAACCGAACCCGGGACTTTCTGCATCGCCAAGCTATGGCCACCTGCGATTTGGTTCGGCTTCCTGGCGTGTTTACAAGCTCTGCGAGCAACAGACCCCCTGAGGGACTGGCCGTTGCTTGTGCGGTTTGCAAACAGGCCAGGGAGCAAAAATAAACAAACCGCCGGACGTCTCTGGATGTGCCCAGATCGGCCTGGGAACAGCCGTGGAGGCTGCCGCAAACGGGCCGGCAGAAGCAAAGGGGTTCTTGAACTGCTTCAGCCACCACGAGAGGCAAGCTACCCACGTGGTCTTTGCGGTATGCTCTGTTTGTAACTGCTTGGCCCTTTTCAGAAGGACGGTAACTCCATCCTTCCTTGCTTAACTGAAGAGCAGTAGTCATCCTCCAACTGCGAGAACACCACGGCCCCCCAGTACATGGAGGAGAGCCCACTGCCTCTCTGCACGATCCGTCACTCTGAGCTTCCAATCTGCCTCCAGTGGAGCGAGCAATCCTGTCCCCTCTCCTGCATTCTCTCTGCAGTGCTCACATGCTCAGCCAGCCAAATTTGCTGTTCTTGGGAAGAGGCCGTCCGTTGCACCCCTCTGTGAGTTGCTGCCAGCAGTGGCTGGTGGCGCCAATGTCAGTGGGGTCATGTATCCACTCCGGGTTTAAGTCTGAACTTTAAAGGAGCTATCCGTGGCACTGAACTTATTGGGGGGGGGGAGGAACAGGGTTCAGCACCATGGATAGCTCCTTAAAAGTTCCGACTGAAATCCGGAGTGGATACACCACCCCACTGACATTGGCGCCACCCGCCTCCACCGCTTGCTGCCCCATCTGGAGCCACACCCAGAGCAGCTACTCAGTGCAAAGTGCAGCTTCCTTTTCTTTTCTTATTAATTCAGGAAGCCCCGCCGACCGAAGTTTAGGAAAACTCCTGGAGCGAGCTGTGAGATAGGCTCGCTGCCTGTTCTGGAGGGGGTGGCACTCCCTTTGAAAGATCAGCTTCGTAGTCTGGGCGTACTCCTGGATCCATCATTGTCGCTGGAGTCCCAAGTGATAGTGGCGGCTCAGAGTGCCTTTTACCGTCTTCAGTTGGTTCGCCAGCTACGGCCTCTCCTGGACAGGGATAGCTTGGCCACAGTGGTATAGGCACAAGTAACCTCAAGACTGGATTACTGCAATGTGCTCTGTGTGGGGCTGCCCTTGAGGCTGCTCCGGAAGCTGGAGCTCGTGCAGAATGCAGCAGCTCGGCTGTTGTCGGGAGCTGCCCCTTTTCAGCATGCAACTCCTTCGCTGAAGGAACTGCACTGGCTACCTATTCGCTACCAGGCCAGGTTTAAAGTTCTGGTACTCGTGTACGAAGCCCGAAACAACTTGGGACCAGGTTACCTGAGAGAGCACCTCCTCCCATACCAACCTGCCTGGTCGCTGAGGTCATCAGATGGCATGCTCCTGGTGGTTCTTCATGGACCTTTGGCCCGATTGGAGTCCACCAGGAGAAGGGTCTTCAGTGTGGTGGCCCCATTTCTGTGGAACTCCCGGCCTCTGGAGGTCAGGCAGGCTCAGACATTGTGCTGCTTTCAGCGCCTGCTGAAGACCTCCTTGTTCCGGGAAGCCTTCTCTGCCCTCCAACCACCAAAGTAATTGTTATATTTTGTTTTCAATGTATTGTTTGCTTTATCTGTTTTTTATCTTTTTATTGTTCACCGCTCCGGGAATCCACTGAGATATGGAGCGGTACACAAATACTGTAAATAATAATGATGATTCCCCTCCCCTGCTACAGCTCCTGTGCGTTTTGCAGAGGCACGACAGGGAGACATTTAACGGGTAAAGCTTTCCCCGACATTGAAACCGATGCAGTGCCGAGAAAGACTTGAAGCGTTGAGTTTCTGGCCAGTTTCACATTCAAGGCGTGGAGCCTCTGCGTCAGTGTTCTCCAACCTTGGGTCCCCAGATGTTTTCGGCCTACAACTCCCAGCATGCCCCAGCCAGCGTAGCTGGCTGGGGCATGCTGGGAGTTGTAGGCCAAAAACACCTGGGGACCCAACGTTGGAGAACCCTGCTCTGCGTCATACGGCAGGGCTGGTACTTATGCAGAGCAGGGAGGAGACCACGACCACATTGGCATCAGCCACGGAGCAGGGCGTTCTTGGGGACCGTCTCTGCCCAGGCTGCTTGCCAAGTCTCGGATGGCTTTCTAGTCCCGCCCGGGCCCAGGTAGCAGCTTACCTTCTTTCACGGGGATGGTGGGTTTCTTTTGCCGCAGGCCCAGCAGGATGAAGAAGAGAACCAAGGGGATAAAGATCTCGAAAGCCAGCACCCACTGGGGACAAGAAGATGGAGGGGGACACAAGAGAGTCAGTGGGGCCGAGAAGCCGGAACGGCAGCATTCACTCTGACTACTGATTCGCTACCGGGCCAGGCTTAAGGGTCTGGTACTAGTGTACCATGCCCTGAACCACTGGGGACCAGGATACCTGCGAGAGCACCTTTTCCCTTACCAACCTGTCCAGTCACTGAGGTCATCGGGAGGACATTCTCCTGGTGGTTCGGCCTGACTGGAGTCCGCCAGGAGAAGAGCCTTCAGTGTGGTGGCCCCCTTTTTCTGGAACTCCCTGCCTCTGGAGGTCAGGCAGGCTCCGACACTGTGTTGATTTCGGCACCTGCTGAAGACCTCCTTGTTCCGGGAAGCCTCCCTTGCTGACCAGCCACGGTTTTAATGCTATTCTGTTTTTAATGCATCGTTTTTACTCTTTGTGTGTTTTTATCTTTTCACTGCTCACTGCTCCGCAACCTGCTTAGCTATGGAGTGTATACAAATACTGTAAACAAGTAAATAAATAAGCAAACAAACCCTGGCTTGCCCACGCGTTCCTCTCCTGCCAATGGTATGGATCCGTACAAAAGTGGCACAGCCAGAGAGAGGTGTGCTTTCCTTCCCTTTTCCCATCCTGTGAGAATTCAGGGTCATCCAAGGACAGCGATCGGCAGAAGATAAATTCTGCACACGAGGCACGGTTAACTGGCGGAACTCACTGCTGTGAGGTGTGTGTGTGGGGGGGTGCGGCTTGGCATTGGTGGCTTTCAAACGGGACTAAAAGGATTCATGGAAGGAGGAGGAAGATATACCTCTCCGTGATGGTTAAGCATGATGGCTCTGCAAAGCCTCCATGTCCAGGGGCAGTGTACCTCTGCACACCAATGCTGGAGCGGGGCGGAGGGCTGCCTTCCTGCCCTGCTCCCAGGCTTCCTAGATGCAGAATACTGGGCTACACGGGGCCTTGGTCTGATCCAGTAGAGCCACTTATTAGTAGCCATCAGGTCTGGCATCCAGGGTCGGCACGCTTGGGCACCTGCCAAGGGCCCGCACCCCGGCAGGGGCCCACCGACAAGCGCCCTCCGAGACTTGCTCCCCGTAGACTGGATCCAAACCAGCAGGACTCGTTCTGTGCTCTTGTGCGCCTGCGTCCCACCCGTGTCACTTTTCCCTAGCTCAGCCTTCCCCACGCTGGCACCGCCCAGATGTGCCGGACTGCAGAACCCATCATTCCCAGCCATGCCACAGACAGAACAACGAAGCTCGAAACATCGCCCAGGAGGAGCCCGGCATGAGAGGGGGGGGGGATGATTTTATTATAAAGATCAAACCTTTGCTTCCTGTTGTCTCCCCACCACCACCACTTTTGTCAGCTCCGCTCTCTCTCTTTCCGCCACCTACCAAAGCTTTAAAAGCCAGCCCTGCCCTGTGGGGACTGTGGGCTGTCACTGCTTAAATGCTCGTTTTAATTGTGCTGTAATTAACAGATCCCATCTCAATTCCCAGGCAGAAGCTTCCGCCTTCTCTTTTATGCGGCCCCAAAGCATCATCGACAGATCCAAGGGCAACTGATACCCAGAAAGTATCATAAATCTGCTGTAAAGCAAACCTCATACATACACACACACACACACACACACACACACACATATATATATATATAGGGCCAGCGCCAAGAGTCGGCATGGTCGGGCACCTGTCGAGGGCCCACATCTCAGCAGGGGGGCCCTGGCCGGAGCCCCCTGGAGCGGCTCCTCCTCCTCCTCTTCGCCATCGCAACCCTGCTTGCTCACCTGCCTGCCTCTCGCTCTGGCCCAGACAACGGCGGTGGAGAGGAGGAGGGGCAGGAGATGCCACGGCCTCCTTGCTCCCGGGCTCTCAGGCAAGCAAGTGGCAGCGAGGAGGAGGAGGAGGAGGAGGAGGAAGAGCAGCTGAGTAAGGCAGACTCACTGAGGAGGGTGTCTTGCCCAACGGCCCCCCAAAACCTGGAGACGGCACTGCTCGCTAGACCCTTGGCTATATATAGTATAGAGATATACGTAATACCTTGGATTGCAAGTAACTTGGTTTGAGAGCGTTTTGCAAGACAAGCAAATTTTTAAATATCTATTTAATTTTTTTTTTACTTGATATACAAGCGACGTCTTGCAATACAAGTACTGTAGCACGGCTTAAATTAAAAATCTCTGTACAAATTTTTTTGGGGGGGGGATTTCGTTTTGATATAAGAGTGTTTTGGATTACAAGCACGTTTCCGGAACGAATTATGCTCTCAATCCAAGGCATGACTGTACAGTAAAGCCATTGTCGAAACAGGGGTAAACATATATTGTTTAATTTCTATCCAAGGTCTTTGCTTCTGCCGTCATCAGTGACAGCTGAGTATAAAAGCTGAACCCAAAGCAACCCAGGACGAGTTACAGAATGTGAGGGCTGTAGATGGAATGCCCAGGTTGCAAGTGATTATATATTTCATAGATTTCATAGATCATAGAGTTGGAAGGGGCCTACAAGGCTATCGAGTCCAACCCCCTGAGGGGTCTCCCATCCAAGTAACAACCAGGCTTGACCCTGCTTAGCTTTCCACGCTCAGACAAGCTGAGCCAGCATAAGCCACAGGCCTGGCTATATATATATATATATATATATATATCTTCACCAGGGGTAAATCAGTCCCATTAACAGCCCACCCACTCACTGTTACCAGCACAAAGGGTATTGCCTGCTCACCCTGTGCAATTTCTGCCCCCTCCACCCCTTTGGGGCAGGCCCAGGTGCCACGGCTGCTGTCTCAGTTACAGGCGTTGCTTCTCAGGGGGCACGAAAGGGCAGCGGCGGCGTTACATAATCCCTGAGCCCTTTCGGTTACTCATCGTGCTAAGCGGAGGGCAGCAGATGCTCCTCGGCGCAGCTCTGGCGCCCTGGCTTTGCAGAGAGAAAGGGTTGGGATCTCTGCTCCTCGCTGCCCGAGGCATGCTAAAAACGGGAGCTCCAGAGAGCATCTGACAACTGCACAGAAAGGTCAAACCCGTGACTTAGGAAAGTTCACTCTGCGCCTTCCATTATCCTGGGACAACCGGCCCTGATCTCAGCCGACCTTCCTATTTCCTGGCAGTTTTTGGGACAGATCACATGCTATGTACCCCTTGGTTTGACCTCCAGCTTGGGCTACCTTGAAGTCTTCCCGCCCTCCCTCTGTTGTCTCTCTTAGATTGGAAGCTCTTTGGGGCAAAGACTCACTCTCTGTCTCTCTCTGTTTGCTTCTGTTATTCCGTAAAGAGAAAGCAGCATGGACGGCACTGTGGAAACTAATAAATGAACTTGTACCAGTGGCAGGCAGGCAGGGCTACACTTTCAGATTTCAGTGGGGGAGGGAAAAGATTTGTGCAGGGAAGGAGTGCCAAGCGTCCCCGCGATTTTTTAAAGGCCCGTTCTTGGATATATTCCAAGATATATTAAATTTTCAAAAACATCTGCCACCCAGATGCTTTTTAAAAGCATGGGGATTACCGTATAAGATGCCCCCATGTATAAGACGACCCCGCACTGGGCAGTTTCGCAACCACACGGTTCTCTCCTCGGCTTACTTCCGTGTATAAGACAAGCCTCAGCTTTTAAGTCTAGCAATTTTAGGAAAAAGTATAGTCTTATACATGGAAAAATACTGTATTTTCCAAACTATCGGAGCAGCCTTCCCCAACCTGGAGCCCTCCAGACGTTGTGCAGGAATGCTGGGAGATGCCGTCCAAAACATCCAGAGGACGCCCGGTCAGGATGTTCGTGAGTGTCCACACACAACCCGTGAGTCGGAGTGAGATAGAAGTGACCCGGTCCCGGACGGAAGCGCCTAGGAAGCTGACTTCTACCAGGTCAGATAACTGGTCTGGAACGGTCCCTCTGACCGGCAGTGGCTTTCCAGGGTCTCGCGCAAAGAAGGGTCTCCCAATCACCTGCTACGGGATCCTTCTCTTTCCACTGGAGATGCTGCTGGGGATCGAACCCGGGACCTTCGGCATGCAAAGCGGGGGCTCTGCCACTCAACCACACCACCTCCCCAGGTTGCGAGGAGCAGCCGTGGAACGACGAAGCCGTCTCAGGCACACACGCCCGTGCCCACAACTGTGTAAGATAATGCGGGAAGGAAGATGCGTACGGCGGGCGGGGGGGGGGGAAGACTGCCGTTTTGCCGTTCACCGCGTCATCTTCGGTGCTTTCTAAATAATAGATTGTGACAATGACCGTATCCAGCCGGCTCCCGGTTAAATGGGTCAGCCTCGGGCCCTGCTGCGCCACAGAAGAGTGGCGAGCATCGCGACTGAGAAAAGCCAGCCGGTTTCTGTTGCTGTTTTTTTTTTTTAATGACAAAGAGAAACGAGGCGTCCTTCCTTGCATGTGCCAAATGCGCCTGAGCATGTGCTTCGCAGATCAAGAGGGAGAGAAGCCCTGACTCACGCAAGCACATGGCTGCCATGACTCAGCACATTTCTCCGAGCGGCCTCATGCTGCCGTGCGCAGCAGCATCCACAGACGGCCACCGTCTGCATGTTACGCGAGAGCCGGTTTCCGAGTGCCACACCCTGCCGACCCTTGGAGTCAAAAATGTTGGCGCCTGGGCCCACTCTGGGCTCTGCGCTGCAACCCACAGCGCTTCCTCCCCACAGCCCACTGAGAAATGTTGATGTCTAGGTGCAGCAAAACGACTGAACGCTCCTCCAAATGAAACAGGTCCCTGCACATAAAAGAAAACTAGCATGTCAGGGGTTAGGCCCCTCCCTTACATGCTAGCTTTCTGTGTGCAGGGATCTCTCTCGCTCTCTTTAAAACAAGGCAGAGCATTCAGTCATGGGAGCCCCCACCCAGATGGATCAGTTCACCAAGAACTAGACATTCACTGGGCAGGACTAATGGCCGATCTCAGCTCACAGTTGGGACCCTTCTTCCAAGAGACATGCCTCCCTCCTCTCTCTCTCCCTCACACACACACACACACACACACAGAGCAGGCATTTTGCTGCCCTTCATTAGTGTCTTTGGCAACTCCAAAAAGTGGACTCCAACCTCTCGCTCAGGTTCGCAGGAAGTTTGCACAGACTTGGATTTATTTATTTATTTTCTAAATCACGGCACAAACTTTCCTCTTTAAAAGGTGCCACAAGGTGCTTTGCTGTGATCAAAATAACTGCAGATTCTTCCCTGCTGCTCCCGGTGATGTTAAGACGCCTTTCTAAAATGTGGAGCACCGGGGGGGGGGGGGGGGGGGGATAAGAGGAGGATCCGCCGCCACGCTTGTTGGCGTAACTTTGAAAGATCGCTTTCTTTTTGAGACACTTGCGTTCCCTCCCATACACCTACAGGTTTCCCCACTGAGTCAGACGACACACACACACACACACACACACACACACAGAGGCACACGGATCCTGGCCCAAGAGAAACGCTCAAGTGGGATACGCAGAAAATTAACAGCGTGGAAGAAAAGACAACGAACGGGGAGAGAGAGAGAGAGAGAGAGAGAGAGAGACAGAAGGGCAGTGGGGTAGTGGGCCAAGGTTCGTGGGGACGCTGCACTGCCACCTTTTTATCAGCAGGGGGCGTGGTGTGGCCTGCCCCCCTCCCCAGATTCCCCCCCCCCCCGTTAGCTGCAATCATCACAGTACTGGGGTGAGGAGGAGGTGTGAGCTACCCCTGCTGCGATGCAAAGGATTTGGGGGATGAATGGGCCATTGTTGCGACCCATTCGCTTTGCAGAAGACCCGCTCCGGGTGGAGATGAAAACTGCCAGAACTGGACCCTTGATACGGATCAATGCAGCTGCCTGCAATCTTGGGGCTCTCCTTGGGGACCTGGCTGTGGGGATGGTCATGACGGGCGCCCGCACTCCGGATTTTACCACTCCAGCGCTGGAGAAGGGCAGGCAAAACGATCAAGAGGGAAGGCTGAAGCGGGAGCAGCACGTCCCGGGCGGGTGCATGAGGCAAGAGGCGCAGGAAGGGGGCAGAGAACGGTCGTCCCCCCCTGCCAATAATACTAGAACCCGGGTGACCCCATGAAATTGAGGGCTTTTTGCAAACTCCCCTGGTTGGTCCCAGAAAGGTGGCACAGAAATGCAATAAATACGTAAGAGCATAAGGACATCAGAAGAGCCCTGATACTGGATCAGACCAAGGGTGCATCTAGTCCAGCATTCTGTTCACACAGTGTCCAGCCAGCTGCCCACGGGATCCCGCAAGCAGGACAGGAGTGCCACAGCGCCCTCCCACCCATGTTCCCCAGCAACTGGAGTACATGGTCACACTGCCTCTGAAACTGGAGGAAGCATAGAGCCAATCAGGACTAGTAGCCATTGGTAGCCTTCTCCTCCTCCTCCGTGAATTTGTCCAATCCCCTTTTAAGGCAAATAGGGGGCCATCACTACATCTTGTGGAAGTGAGTTCCACACTTTAACTCTGTGCTGTGTGAAGAAGACAGAAGTCCTTCCTGTTCTCTGTCCTGAATCTCCCACCAACCAGCTTCATGGGAGGACCCCGTTGGGTTCTAGTGTTATGAGAGAGAAAGAAATGTCTCCCTGTCCACTTTCTCCCCACCAGGCATCATCTTGTACACCTCTCTCATGTCTCCCCTCACTTGCCTTTTTTCTAAGACATACAATCCCAGCTGCTGTAACCTTTCCTCACAGGGGAGTTGCTCCACTCCAGCCCCTTGGTCATTTTTGTTTCTCTTTTCTGCACTTTTTCCTGCTCTACAATATCCTTTTTTAGGTGTGGTGACCAGAACTGTGCACAGGATTCTAAGTGTGGTTGCACCACAGATTTGCATAAGGGCAGGACGATATTGAAATATTGAAAAGAAAGGACTTCTTCACACAGTGTGTGTTCACTCATGGAACTCTCTGCCACAATATTTGCCGGCAGCCATTGGCTGAGGTGGTTTAAAGGCCAGCTTAGATAAATGGATAGAGGAAGAAGAAGTGCAACAATCACCACGATAGCCCAAGACTGATGCAACACCCCACCCCACTGCCAATTTCAAGACTGAAGGAATACCCAATGCCTGCCCATTGTTTTTGGCTCTGCCACAAACGAATTTGGGCATTCCAATCCCCTCAGATTCTGCCCAGGGCTGGTCCCCAAAAATTCTGTGCCGGCATCTAAAGTCCAGGAAGACACTTAAATCGACAGTATGCAGAAGGCGGTGGGTGGGTGGGTGGGTGGAACCCCTGCAGATGCCTGCCCTATTTTCGTATAGAGACAAAGCCGTGGTCTTACACTGCACCCAAGAAGCAGCAGAACACAGACGCAAAGGTAGGGAAGGAAGCCAGTAAACGGGTAGATACCCATCAGAAGCCAGAATCGAGATTACTGGGAAAGGAAACCACACAGCACACCCTCCGAGTTAGTATGCGTGATAAGAGGCAAAGCATATCAGCTTCGGAAGTCAACAGAACCACCACGAATTCTCAAGTAAGCCACTTGGCCAGAAGCGGAGAGATAAATCGCGGGAACGGCTCGTTCCCAAGCATCTACCAGCTGGTGGGATCTTGCACACTGAGTTTGGTCCTCGCCCCGATCTATCGATTTATGACTGATTTTATACAGGCCTGTGGCTTACGCTGGCTCAGCTTGTCTGAGCGTGGAAAGCTAAGCAGGGTCAGGCCTGGTTGTTACTTGGATGGGAGACCCCTCCTCTAGTTTCCTGCACTGAGCAGGGGGTTGGACTCGATGGCCTTGTAGGCTCCTTCCAACTCTATGATCTATGAAATCTATGAAATCCTCCGATACTTACAAATCGCTTCCGTTAGGATAAATTTCCGAGCGACACACAGACAATATGCAGTGTGAAGCCACGAGACAGCGTGCAAAACTTTGAACAGAGAATGGCATGACGGCAAAGGGAAAGATGGGATCGCCGTTCTGGGAAACACTGTCGGAAGATGTAAGTTTCCGGCAAGCGCCGAAAACCCAGAAAGGTTGGCACCTAATTTGTAGTGGTGGGGAGTTCCAGAAAGTGGGCACTAAGGGTGCATTCCTATGCATGTTTAAACAGAGAAAAGGCCTACAATTCTCATAGCTGGCTGGGGCATGCTGGGAGTTGTAGGCCTTTTCTCTGTTTAAACATGCTGCATAGGCTTGTGCCTTAAAGGCATCATTCTGAGGCATTATGGACCTGACCTCCAAAAGTTTGGGCACCACCAGGAGGGTATCTCCCAATGAGCGCAGCAACCAGAGGGGGGGTCGTCATTCCCAGGCACACCCACAATATGGATTGGAGTACCTCCTCTCTTGCTCAAAACGGGTGCGCCCGCAGCAAGTTGCGCACCAAGAACCTCCATGCGCACAGCGGGGTTCTGGAGCTGGGCACGCACACGGGATCCCAGGGGACGACAGGCAAGCTCTTCCCCATCCATTGATGGGAAAGTGTTTGGCGCCTGGATCGGGAATCGAGAGAGCAAAGCGTACGCTTCACTTCTGCTGCCGCTTGGGTAGCATAACCGTTAATCCAGCTTGGGTTTCACCATTGTCCCTCCTCCTTGTTTACTTCTTGTTTGGGGGCGGGGGAGCTCTCTCACAATCATCACGTTGTCACCATGAAACATGAACACCCGTTTTCTTTTGCCAGTTCCTACCAGGCAGCGCCCAGTTCAGCTTGGGTTGGGCTTGTTTTGCTTTGACCTTTTGGAGACATCGCTAGAATGTGCGGTCATTGCAAGGAAGATAATGCTCTATTCCCGGACAAGGAGTGGTCGTGGCTTATTTGCGCCCACACAACACCCCTGTAAGGCAGGCCGATGTTTCATAGATTTCATAGATCATAGAGTTGGAAGGAGCCTACAAGGCTATCGAGTCCAACCCCCCTGCTCAATGCAGGAAACTAGAGGAGGGGTCTCCCATCCAAGTAATAACCAGGCCTGACCCTGCTTAGCTTTCCACGCTCAGACAAGCTGAGCCAGCGTGAGCCACAGGCCCTTACAGATCGTGAACTGGCAAAGGCTTGCCCCAGACCATCAGAGCGGTGATAGGACCGAAACCTGGATCTTGCACCAAATATCATCCCGGATTCTTCTACAATGGTAGCATCTGTTATTATCGGGCACACACAATACCTTCATTCATCGACCAAGGGGGATTTGTTTTACCCACTCTGCAGTGCTCGTACACAGAATATAGGGAACCAAAACCCAGGGACAAAGATGCCTTAGAAACTTAACAAATGGGACCATTCTGGAAGGGTAGAGAAAGCCGTCAACAGCCTAGCACAAGTGTGCAGAACCTCTTTCAGCACGAGGGCCGAAATCCATTTCAGAGAGGGTTTGGGGGGGGTGCATTCCAGTGGTGGGAGGGGCTGCAGGCAAAAGGGGCGGTGCCAAAGGCAAACAAGGCAGCACCCAAGTATCAAAAATACCTGCATATTTTAGTCTAAAGTTCTGAACTGCCAGGAACGAAGCCTCAGGAGAGCAGGGCCGGTGCTGGGCACCGAGAGATCCAGGGCTCAGGCCCACAGGACAAAGAAAGTGCACAAATCTGCATATGCTAATTTACATCTGCTCTAAAGTCTCTGCGTGTGTGTCTTTAAAGGACCTTGTCTCCTAAAGACACCCCTTTTTTGTAAAGTGGGATGCATAGACAGGGGAGAGGAGGGCACCTGATTTCAGAAAGAAACTTCAGGCAGAAAGATTCAAGGGGGGGGGTACAGCAGGAGGGGAAGAACCTGTGGGCAAAAAGCCAGCTCATCCAGGAGGATCCGACGCAACAGGGATCCTCAGGGCCCCTGGACCTTTCTTTCAGCAAGTGCCCCTGGACAGCAGGGTGGTGGGGCAGGGGGCCTCCCAGAGATTCGGGGCTCTGAATGAAAGATTCGGGGCTCCTGCCCTAGTGGGCCATCCTCAACACTGCCTCTGCAGGAGAGGCATTTCTACCTTTTCGAATGGGGGAGGGGGGCTGCCCCAAAGTCCGGAAACCACCCAACCATCGGTGGTTGAGGGAAAGAGGGCTGTCTGGGAAAGGGACAGATTTGGTTTTGTACCCCTGGCCTACATTGTCAGCAGTTGCAGACGGCCGTTAAACCCGGGGACTGTTTTTCCCCACAGTCCACGTACATAGCCACAGGGCAAGGAGATGTCGGCCCTGCAAAGGCCGTGGAGCTATGAACTCGCCGGCGTGAGCCGTCACAAAATCATGGAAGGGACCTTGGAGACCACCTAGTCCAACCCTTTGTGCAAGGCATGTCCTGGATGTGGGATGCAGCTGCAACATGCCTGGGAGTCGGGCATCCGGTACCTGCTGAAATACCTCCAAGCGAGGGATTGCCCACCCACTGCAGAGGCAGTCTGTGTCACTGCAGAGCTGGGAAAAATAATACTGGTTTGAGCATTTCAACAGCTCTGCGAGGATCGGGGACACCTTTCCCCAACTGGGTACCTCTCCAGATTTTAATAATGAAACGACAATTTAAAAATAACTCAATACTTAAAAAACATTCTGTGGCAGTGGGCAGAGAAAGGAGGTGCTCAAAATTAACATATTAGCTGAGATTCAGAGCAGGAAAAAAATAAACAGATCAAGGAGCCAATCCTACGCATGTTTGGACAGAAAAAAGTCCTACAATTCCCAGCATGCCCCGGGCAGCATGCTGGGAATTGTAGGACTTTTTTTTCTGTCTGAAAATGTGTAGGATCGCACCCCAAGGGACTGAAAACAATTGAAGCTTTTTCTTCAGTGCTGGGAGAAAAATGTAGATTAAGGCTTGACCAGTGGGTGGATTTAACAAGCCAGGGGAAAATAAATGTGTGGTTCCCATATCCGCTTAATGATATTAGAACTGGTGAACAGAAATTAGGTTGAGATGGTTTATTCCATTTTAAACTTACGGTTTTATATTATGTTTTACAGCACGATCCAATGTGGCTCGGCTGCCCGTAACCCTGGCCACACGACCCCCCAAACTCGGGAGGATTACGGGCATCCCTCCAAATTCAGCCAATTTCAGCCGTCTAAATGTTTCCCCAGAGCTCACGAGGAGAGGCGGCTGAGGCACTGCCAGGATTCCTCGCAGCATGGCGGTACCTCGCCCTGCCCCGCCCCCCGGAACGCCCACCCAGCGCCGGCTCTGAGGTCGGTCTTGCAACTTCCGAGCCGCAGCCAGCATGGGAAGAACCGCATCGGCTGTGAGGGCGGAGGGAGGGTGCTCTGAAGTTGGAGTCCCAGATCCGACCTCAGAGCGCTTTTCCAAGGTCGGAGCTGGGACTCCGAATTATCCCACGGCCGTCTAGACCAGTGTTCTCCAACCTTGGGTCCCCAGATGTTTTTGGCCTACAACTCCCAGCATGCCCCAGCCAGCGTAGCTGGGAGTTGTAGGCCAAAAACATCTGGGGACCCAAGGTTGGAGAACACTGGTCTAGACAGTGTCTAGTGGCCATAGGATTGCGCCCTTAATGTGTCATTGTATTTTATGGTTTTACGCTTTGTCTTGTAAACCGCTCAGAGAGCTTGGGCTAATGGGCGGAGTAGCAATGTAGTACATTAAGGGCTCAATCCCATGCGAGTTTGGACAGAAAAAAGCCCTACAACTCCCAGCATTTTATTTATTTATTTATTATATTTATACCCTGCCTTTTTTCCTGCAAGGAACCCAAGGCGGCTTGCATAATCCTCCTCCTCCTCCTCCTCTCCATTTTATCCTCACAACAACCCTGTGAGGTAGGTTAGGCTGAGAGTCAGTGACTGGCCCAAAGTCACCCAGTGAGTTTCATGGCTGAGCGGGGACTAGAACCCGGATGTCTGGAGTCCCAGTCTCTCGAGACTCTCGCCACTACGCCACACTGGCTGGGCCAAAGCTGGCTGGGGAATGCTGGGAGCTGTAGGACTTTTTTTCCTGTCTAAACATGCACAGGATAGAGCCCTTAATCAAATTAAAATGAATAACTAAATAGTACAATCATTAAGCTATTTAGGGCGCAATTCTATGCCCCTCTGACCTTGTCTGGTGGGATGCAGGATTTGGCCTGGAAGGTGCTGTGGCCTCGGAAATCTTTTCCAAGGTTGCAGCACTGCGGAGCGCCCGCCCGCCCGCCCGCCCCCGCTGTCGCGGTTCTTTCTGTGCCTGCAGGGGACTGCGGGGAACCAAAGACGATCTTCCATCTTTGGTTCCACCAGGGGGGGGGGGCGGATTCTGAGGAATCCAAGCAGTGCCTCAGTTTCCCCTCCTCACAAGGAGAGGAGAAACATCTAGACAGCCAAAATTGGCAGCCTAGATGTTTTTGAGGGTGAGGGGAGCGCGGCAGATATCCTATCCGCATAGGGTGCCCGCAATCCTCCAGGTTCAGAGGGTTGCAGGCACCCTCATAGGATTGCGCTGTTATATTGTATTTCCCCCCCTATCTTTATAGTAAAAATTGAATATATTGGTACAACATTCCTCTCCCCAATTACTTCTTCAAGTCAGAAACAAAGGTATGAAGAAATTCTCCTCACCCCATGGCCAAACGCAACCCACATAAGTTACATTGCACATTGCACATTAAAGACACAAGCCTATGCATGCTTAGACAGAAAAAAGTCTTGTCTACATTTGCGCCCTTAAATGTATATGTGGCAACCGCGGGGTAAACATTTTTTCGGTAGCTAATCAACACTATTTCTACCCGTTTCACTGGCACGGCACCCTCCGCCCCAGAGGATTCTGGGAATTGTACCTTGACAAGGATGCTGAGAATTCTCTGCTAGTGATCTCCTAACATCTCCCCGCCACTTCCAATATTCATTTATTATTATTATTATTATTAACAATATTCGTAAACCACTTCTCACTTCAAACAAATCCCGAAGGGGATAGTTAAAAGAAATGAGGATTTTGACTGCAATACTATACCCACTAACCTAAGCTGCATTGACTCAATGAGATGTAATTCTAAGTGGACACGTATAAGAGTGCACTAAGCCCCATTCAACTCAATGAGACTTACCGTACGTCTAAGTTGCCACATATAGGAGTGAACTAAGCCACATTGAACTCAATGGGACATACTTCTGTCCCCACATACAGGAGTGTACCCATTCAAATCAATGGGACTTACTTCTAAGTAGGCCCATATAGGGGTGCACTATTAGTTTTAAATCTGTGGCTTAGCTACATAGAGGATTGAGGTGAACATTTCTGAGGCGGAGGCCAACACCGTGAAGGAACCGCAAGTCAAGATTTCCACAGGATGTGGGAACAGCGCATCCTGCAAGTCGCCTTCGCCACCCACTCAAAATGGCCACCAGAGGGCTGACTTATGGCAACCTTTTCCTTGCTTTTTGGGGGCAAGGAGTTCCCTACAAGCACACATCCTGCAACTTCAGCCCTCAAAATCGCTACGGTAAAACTGGTCTTGTGAAGGCTCCCCAAACCCCTTCAGAAAGGTCACCCATTTAGGACCATATTAAAAATGTGCCAGTTCCACACAAAAGCCAATTCAGCATGGAAAAAACCAAACTAACAACAACAACAACAACAACAAAAATTTAAAAATAGGGCACCGTTAAAATGTGCATCGAATTTTCAGTAAGGTCACTTTAGCGTGTGAAAACACCTTCAAAAAAAGGTTGTACACTTCTTTTACATACGCAATTATTTACTTCTTTTTAAACCAGAAAGGGGGGGTGGATGAACTTTAGATGTTTGGCTTTTGTTTGTTTGGAGGGGGGCTTCTTGGACCCCAAAACATTGCACTGACCACCGGGAGCAGGGAGGAAAGAAACAGGGACATTTTCACTTTTCAAAATGCAACCCCAAAAAGAGAGACACAGATATGCATAAACCCAGTGCTACGAATTTGGCATCGCCTCCATCATCTACTCAGATTGGGAAGGTCCCCATCAATGTTTGAGGTGGGGGGATACACACACCTCCCACCAAAAATATGGCCACTTCAGGCCACGCCACCAGAGCCACCCTAGAGGAGAGGTCTGCCAAATTTGACCCTGTTTGCTCCCCCGTTCCAGGTGCACTCACTCACCCCGCTTTCCAAAATCCCTTTTCCTTGTTCGGCTCCCATTGCAAAACAAGGCCCGGCCTGATAAAGAAGATATTCTTTGCTGCGTTTCCATAGCAACGGAAACAGATTTAGAATTGCAAACAGCACCCACATCACTGTGTGCCCCCCCCATGCTCCCCCAAAACAACACGCACACACCAAAATCACATGGTGCCACCTTGGCTTTAGACCCTACAAAAGCACTACAAGGCACACACACACACACAGCAAGAGAGATACGGTAGCGTTGCCAACTGACCACAAAACCCCCCTCCTGACTAGCTCTTGCGCATGCAAAGAAGCTTGATCGGCAAACAATGAGAGGCTGATGCTTTTCTCAGCGAGGCAAGAGGCATCCTCGCCATCCCCTACTAATGCTTGCAGATCAAACTGCCGCTAAAGGAGCAGAAGCAGGGTCATTTTAAAAAGTTGGCAACACTAAATCTTAGCTGCTCAGGGGGAGCGGGGTGCAGGGCGTCTCTTCTGGACAGGATTTTATTCCTGCAGGACGGGGGGGGGGGGGGAGATGGGCAAGGGGTTCGCAAGAGCAGAATTCAAGGGCATTTCTCCTTGCCGCTGTTTTTTTAGGTGCATTAGGTTATGTGGCTACACATTTATGCGCTGGTTAAAGTGGCTAAACATTTTCTTTTGCAGGGACTCAATGGAATCAGGGCAAAGGTCCCTCTAGACTCCCGAATGGCCGGGCTGAAGCTCCGGGGAAACTCTGGTGCTCCTGGCTGTACCGGTGTGTGTGTGTGTGTGTGATTATTATTTATTTATTTATACCCCGCCTTTTTTCTTGCAAGGAACCCAAGGCGGCTTACATAATCCTCCTCCTCCTCTCCATTTTATCCCTCTTCTTGGGCGTAAACCGCGACCCAAACGAGCCCCTCTTCCAGGGGCAAGGAGACACGCTGCTTGTGAACTTTCCGGGGGGGGGGGATGTGAACAGCTCAGGGCCGGCATCAAGGGTAGGCACGGTGGTGGGGCACCTGCCGAGGGCCCGCCGCCCCGCTGAGAAGAGCCTCCTGGAGCTGCTCCTCCTCTGCCCCGTCGCAACCCGCTCGTTCACCCTCCTCTCGCTCGGGCCGAGACAACGCTGGTGGCGAGGAGCAGGAGCAGGAGCAGGTGCCACGGCCCGCTTGCTGGCAAGGGATGAGGAAGAGGACGGGGGACAAGGGCCGCGGGGACAAGAGCAGCGGGGGACAAGGCGGCAGCCTCGCTGAGGGAGGGGGCCTCGCGCAAGGGCCCCCCGAGACCCGGGGCCGGCACCGACACAACAGGGGCGGCGAAGGACTTGTTTCCCGCGCCCCTTCCCGCTGCCACAGCAGCGCCGTCGTCAAGCTGGCGCGCCTTTTGGCCCCGTTTGCGTGCGAACGAGCCTCCTCCTTCCCGCCCTGGTTTGCAGGTCAACGTGTCCCTTTGCAAAACCCTCCCGCTAAAACAACACCACCTCCTTCCGCCCCAGCTTGGCTTCGGCTGCGTGACGCTGGCGAGGCTCCCGCGCAGGAAGGCACGGGCACGTGGCGCTCGCGCGTCCCCATGGGAACGGCGGCGCGGGGAGAGCCGCCGTGCCTGCCCACCGCCTATCGCCACCTGTTCTTCCAGAGCAAGTTTGGCGCTTCTGGCTTTGCAACCCAACCCAGTAGAGAGAGAGGCACTGAAAAGGGAGAGGTAGCCTCTTAAAAAAATAAAATAAATCCCTGTTTTGCATGAGAGCTGGAAGCAGCTGGCCAGGTGGAAACCCGAACGATAAGAAACCAGGAAGGCCAACGTTCACACGGAATCAGAGTGGAACTGCTTCGGACCGCAGGCAAGGCGGCTCATGCAATCAAATGTCCCTTCATGCAATATATATATATATATCCATATATATACGGATCCCTGCACACAGCAAGGCTACTATGCCCATCAGCCCCAGCCAGTATGGCCAATGGTCAAGAATGATGGGAGTTGTAGTTACATTGGGATGACACTGCCATTTTGGTTTCTCTCAGGTTCTCATTATTCCCCGTCTGTTTGCAATTTCTCCAAAAATAAGATCAGTTCGCATTTTCACTTGCATTTCTCCTAATGCAAAATGAACACACACACACCCCATCCTGAGCTGTAGTCCAAAACATCAGGGGCACCCGGTTGGGGAACGCTGTCTCAGCGGAGGAGGAGCACTTCCTTTTCATGCAGAAACCTATAAAGCCTTACTTAGCTTGGGACTGCAGTAGCTTCCGGAGTGCTTCTCCTGACCTGAATCTACCCGGACACTATGATCAATATCTGAGGACTTCCTAGGCTCTGAGGGAGGCAAGAAGGGGGAGGGGGGCAAGAAGGGGGAGGGAGGCAAGAAGGGGGAGGGAGGCAAGAAGGGGGAGGGCCTTCTCAGTGGTAGCCCCCCCCCATTATGGAATGATCTCCCCACTGAGGCCCACCTGGTGCCAATGCAGTCATCTTTTTGGCACCAGGTTAAGACTGCCTTACGCCCAGGCATTTCATGGTATCTAATGGCATATGATGGGGCCAGTGATCTCAGCTGTATTTTAACATGTCCAGAATGTTTTATTGAAATTGCTTTTAGCTGTTTTAAATTGTTTTAAAATTTGTATATTGAAATTTTATGTTGTATTTTATTATCTGTCTTCATGGTTTGTAATTTTATGAATTGTTGTGAACCACCTAGAGAGCTTTGGTTATTGAGTGGTATAGAAATGAATTATTATTATTATTATTATTATTATTATCATCATCATCATCATCATCATCATCAACAGAAAATGGAAAAATAGAGATAACATCAAAGATAAACAAGTACTGTACAAAAGAACATCCGAAATAAAATCAGGGAAGCTAAAGAAAAATGGTGGGCTGAACAATGTAGAGAAATAGAAAATCTAGACAAGAACCATGATTCCTTCAATGTACATAAAAAGATCAAGGAAGTAGCAGGTATATTTAAAAAACAACAATGTCCATGACTGGTAGGCAGGAATAATTCTCTGATACTTGATGTCAAGGCTAAAATTGTAGTATGGAGTGATTACATTGAAGAGTTGTTTGAAGATAATAGAACAGAATTTATTGTACCGGAAGACAATACTGGACCGGAAATACAGAGAACCAAAATTCAAAATGCAATATGGCTCATAAAAAACAGCAAAGCTCCCAGACTAGATGATGTTTTCGCAGAAATATTAAAGTTAATAGAAGAGGATGATTTAAATGTTTTAGTGGATCTGTTCAACCAAATCTACAGAAGTGGGATCATTCCTGAAATTTGGTTAATGTCAATTGTTATTACATTACCCAAAAAGGAAAACGCTAAAGTTTGTAGTGATTGCAGAACAGTAAGTTTGATGAGCCATTTGCTTAAGGTTTCCTTAAAAATAATACACAGTAGAATTTACAAGAACTGTGAAGAGGGGCAGGAGACACACAATTTGGATTCAAAAGTGGATTTGGAACCAGGGAAGCATTATTCTGTACACGTGTACTTGGGGAGAGATGCCGGGATATTAATGTGGATGTGTGTGCTTGCTTTATTGCCTAGGAGAAAACTTTCGACAAAGTAAAACATGACAAGTTAATGGAGTTGTTGGTAAACAAAGGTCTTGATTCAAGAGGTATTCATATAATCAGGAACTTGTTGTACTGGCAACAAAAAGCTGCAGTGAAAGTTGAAGATCAGATGACAGAGGATATACAAACAGGAAGAGGAGTCTACTTTCACCACTGCTTTTTAATTTGTACTCCGAGAACATCTTTAAAGAAGCACTTGCCGATTTAAAATGAAGGTCTCCTTGTTAATGGAGAGATTATCAATAACATTCGATATGCAGATGATACAGTATTGCTAGCTGACAATTTAGATGGTCTACAAAGATTACTTGATAAAGTCAGTGAAGTACGTAATGAACATGGTCTAAAAATGAATGTTAAGAAAACCAAGTGCGTGGTAATTAGTAAGAAGCAAGTAGTCCAAGATAAACAGTTAAAAATTCAAAATGAAAATGTGGAGTGGGTTGATAAATATAAATACCTTGGAATCTGGTTGAACAAGCAGTGGGATCCTAATAATGCAATAAAAGTTAGAATAGAGATGGCCCAGAGTAGCTTTTTAAAGATGAAAAATATGTAACAAAAACTTAACATTAGCCTTGAGAATGTGTATTGTACGGTGTTATGTATTTTCAGTTCTACTGTATGGCAAGGAATCGTGGACTTAAACACAGACCACCATAAAAAAGATAGAAGCATTTGAAATGTGGATTTATCGCAGGATGTTACAAGTTTCTTGGACTGAGAGGGTGACCAACAAAGAAGGTATTCAAGACTTTGACTGGGTGACTTTGGGCCAGTCACTGACTACCAGCCTAACCTACCTCACAGGGTTGTTGTGAGGATAAAATAGAGAGGAGGAGGAGGAGGATTGTATAAGCCGCCTTGGGTTCCTTGCAGGAAAAAAGGCAGGCTATAAATATAATAAATAAATAATGAATAAATAAAGAGAATGTATAAAGCTCAAGAAATTATAAAATGCAGAAAAATAGAATAATTTGGTCATATGATGAGAAATGAAAAATTACAGACTGTTGCAGCTGATTATACAAGGGAAAATAAATGGGAAAAGAAGTGTAGAAAGAAGATGGTCATGGCTGAAAAACCATGCAAGGTATAAATATAATAATAAATACACAACCTCATTGTTTAGAGCGGCCATGTCTAAAGACTATTTGGCCGTGATGATGTCCAACCTTCAGTAGAAGAGGAACGAGGATGAAGATGAAAATAAATTAATTAATTAATTAATAATAATAATAGCAGCAGCAGCAGCAGCTCAGGGTCAACATCTGGAGGAGGCTTAAAGCATCGGGTAGCAATGCTGGAAAGCCTGGAAGTTGGTGCTTATCAAAATGTGCAACTTTCGGCTAATCTGACCTAGGATGCAGCCACTTCCTATATTCACCTGGTTCCTCACACCCTCCCCACACAGCTGAAACCAAACCTAATTTCTCCAGTCTTCGCTTACTTCCGTCCCTTCCTGCCCCCTTGCTCCGCTCTCGCCCCCACGCTCAGGGCAGAAGGGGACATTTCTTATCAAGCTCACTGAGCCTCCGCCGTGTCCCTCGGTGGCACTAAATAGATAATGCTTAACCAGGCAGTGACCGCAAAGTAGAAACTCGAGGTAATGGCTTGAACATTGCCTCCTGTGCTTTATGACCAGGCCGGGGGCGGTTTGGTGCGACCCACAGAACACGCGTTGTTCTTTTAAGGGACCTCGAGTTCCCCTGCAACGCGACTGGGCGAGGCCTGCTGCTCTTGCCGCTTTTTCCGCCTCGCAGACAAACGCCCCTTTCTCCGTGCCACAAAGTCCACTTCAGCAACCGAACAAAGCATCTTCATGAAAAACAAACAAAAGACTCACACCAAGTGTGTGTTTAAAGCTTGAGTTCACACCCTTTCTCCCTCAACAGCTGTCCTCCAATAGAAGTCCCATGTTCACATTTACAGCACCATCAACATTTACTCACAGGACTGCGTGTGTTTTGACTCTGTGACTGGGTTCACACAACACGCTACGCCATGAATGATGGCTTAGCAGCCGTGTTTGTTTCCAAGTGGCTTATCGTGTTGTCTGAACCCGGCCAGAACAGCTTGCGCGTGGCTAACACAAGCCATGCCGCTGGGTTCAGACAGCACGACAAGCCGCTCGGAAACAAACATGGCCTATAAGCCACCATGGCTTATCATGTTGTGTGAACCTGTGTGAGGTGTGGTGGCACCAGGGCTCACAGGGATGCCGTGCCGGGATTCTTTTATTAGCAGGGGTGCGGATGCCACCACTGCCGCCCACCGACTTCCCAGTTCCCTCTGAGCTGAGCTGCAATTCTCACGGTAGCTGGGGCTACCTCCGCCTCGCCCTGATGTCATCAAAACGCAAACGGTCATTCAGAGCAGCAAAAGCGTTTTACGGTTTTTACGGGCGGGGGGGGGGGAGATGGACTTCCCCAGCAGCAATATATTGTTGCTTGTCGTAATGCAAAGTATTCTGGGGGTGGCTTGGTCATGAACGGGCAATTCAGACCCATTCACGTTACAAAAGAGCTGCTCTTGGTGGAGATAAAAACTGCTAGAACCCGGTTTGTTGACAGGGATCAACACAGCTGCCTGAATTTCTGGACTCTCCTTGGGGGCGGGGGTGGCTTGGGGGCCGAGCGCCTGCATGTCCCCCAGCAGGGATCTTATGCTCTTATGACCAGTGGTCAGGGTCAGGATGAGGCCCCTTTGTACGCTCAACCACAGCTGACCACAGAACGCCGTCCAACTAGCTTGGCCACAGGGTCACCTTGCTAGGGGAGTTACGTGGGAGGAATCACCATCCCATGCCCAAACACTTCCTTCACACACACCATTTCCCCCTCTGGCACCAGTGGAGAGAACAGGATGTGGAGTGTATTACTCAGTTGGCTGGATTTGGCCGAGACCACTAGCAGCTGACCCCGTACCGTAAGGGACTTCCAACTTTCTCTCCAACGCTTTCTCTTTCTCCTCTACCACCCCTTGGCGTTTTTTTAAATCACATTTAGGGTGCAATCCTATGCATGTTTAGACAGAAAACATTCCTACAACTCCCAGAATTCCCCAGCCAGCCATGCATGGCTGGCTGGGGTATTCTGGGAGTTGTAGGACTTTTTCCCCCGTCTAATCATGGATAGGATTGCATCCTTACTAGATTCTAAGCACCACCTATATATAATAGTAATTAATCAGCGTCCGCCGGGCTCCCTGACCCTCCTGCGTTTTGGAGCTCAGCCCTCACTTCTGCCCTGTAGTTCGGTTCAGACATAGTGGCAGGGAAGACCGGGGGCGGGGGGAGCGCACATCCGCCTGCCGCTTCTTGCAGCCTGGCTCAGCTGCTCACATCAGGTCTTGCTCTCGGCTCTGGGTTCCTTCCTACGATGCATCTGCCTGGGGGCAGGGGGGTGTTCGACCACAGGGCTTGATCTGTTGCGGGGTGGGAGCCAGGGAACAGGGTGAGCTTAGATCCCCCCCCCCTTTCTTACACGTAACTCAGGCATCCCTCAATGTCCCCAGCAGGGCCTGGACTTGCTCAGCAGCCTCTCGCTCTGGCCCGGACCACGGAGGCGGCGAGAAGGAGCAGCAGCAGAGGGCCACGGCCCGCTTGCTCCCGGCCTCCCGGCCTGCCAAGCGAGCGAGCGATGAGGAGGAGCACGAGCGGCAGGCGACGGTGGCGGGGAGCAGGTGGCGGTGCTTCCAGGTGAGGTTTTTATCGTGCACCTGCCCGGCTGCCGCCTCTCGCACAGCACTTTACGGCGGGGCGGAGGAGACGGCCACCATCGGTGGCTACTGGTCCCGATTGGCAATGTGCTTCCTCCAGTATCAGAGGCAGTTGCTGGGGAACATGGGCGGGAAGGTGCTGCTGCACTCGTGTCCTGCTTGTGGGCTTCCCACGGGGGCAGCTGGTTGGCCACTGTGTGAACAGGATGCTGGACGAGAGGGACCCTCGGTCTGATCCAGCATCAGGGCTCTTCTTATGTCCTAATGGATGACATTTGCCCAGGGCCAGCGTCAAGGGTCGGCATGTTTGGGCACCTGCCAAGGGTCCACATCCCAGCAGGGGCCCACTGGCAAGAGCCCCCCCGGAGTTGCTCCTCCTCTTCCCCACTGCAACCTGCTTCTTCACCGGCCTCTCGCTCTGGCCCGGACAATGGTGGTGGTGGTGGTGAGGAGCAGCAGCAGAGGGCACGGCCTGCTTGCTCGTGGCCCCTCCGCCTCTCAAGTGAGCCAGTGAAGAGGATGAGGCGGAATAGCAACTGGTGACCATGGCAGTAAAACGGTAGGTTTACTGAGGGAGGGGGCCACGGAGGGTGTCCTGCCCAAGTGGCCCTCAAAAACCCGGAGGCAGCACCGGTCTCGAACCAACCCAGCTTCCCAGCTTAAAAAAACAACAACCTCCAAACCAGCCCAAACCCAGCAGAGGTTCCCTGCCTTGCTGCAGTCTCTCATCCTAATACATTCAGCGCTGCAACCCCGCGCTGCAGGAGAGAGGACTGTGTTGGAGCCGCAGCAGCAGCACTCGCACTGGATTAGGCCACGGCAGAGCGAGCCCCCCGGTTCCTTCTGGAAGAGACGGCGCCTGACAAGGTCACGATCGTCTCCGTCCCAAGATGAAGACATCTTATGGCTTTGAAGCTGGGGGGGCCACCCAGCAGAGCGTCGGGAGGCCACGCAGGGCCTGGGATGCTCTCTCGGGAGGCAAAGATGAACGCCGGGGGGGGGACGGGGGGACGACTCTGGCTGCTGCTGCCGAGAAAGCTGGATCTCTCTCCGCCAGGCGGTCCCCCGTCACGCTCACTTCGGGCATCCTGGCTCCTCTCCCCTCTGCGGCGCCAACCTCTCTGCCCTCGTGGCTGCCAGCAAAGCCACTGGCCAAATTTCCTTGGCAGGGATTAACCTGCACCAAAACTGGACTGACACCCCCCGCAAAGGAAGCAGCTGGAATTTGCAGAAATTTGAGAAACGGACTCCAATGCCCACCGTGGGTCGGCCAGGTCTCCTGGGAAACTTGCCAGCAGGGCAGGATGGGAGACAGGCCCCCAACCCTGCTTCCTCCAGAATCTGGTATTACATGAAAGGCTGCCTCTGTACATGGAGGCTCTTCTGGTTTGGCTCTTAAGAATATTAGCTGTCGCTGACAGACGCCGCAGCACAGCTGGGGTGGGAACAACCTGGCCGGTCAGCAGGCATGGGACGGGGGTGCGGGTGGGGTTCGATTTGTTCCAAAAATTGAGCATTCCCCTTTTAATTGGAGCTTGACCTTCATCTACCCCTCGGCCGCCACCACAAAGAACGACAAATTGTGTGAAACGTGGTGCACGCTTTGGAACCTTCTGTTTTGCAGTGGGGACTGGGTGTCTTTTCCACTTTAAAATCAGGCCAGGAAAATTGTACAGGAGGAAATGAACCTGGCTGGATCAGACCACCCTGTTTTGCGTTGCACCCTGTTTCGAATAGCAGCCAGCCAGATGGCGACAAGCAGGGCCTGAAGTCTGCAATTCTCCAGTGTCTGGGATTCAGAGAGAGAGAGATTGTCCCTGTGTACGAAGGTTCCATAGATACATCACTCACAGCTAATTGCTCCAGTGCTCCACCATAAATCTATCTTGCCCCTCCTTTTATAAACTACCTAGCCAGGTGGCCATCGCTACATCTTGGGGTAGCGAACTGCACAATTTAACTATGCTCTGTGCGAAGAAGTCCTTCCTCTTGTCTGTCCTGAATCTCCCACCAGTCAGCTTCACGGGCTGACCCCTTTGGGTTCTAGTATGATGAGAGAGGGAGGAAAATGTCTCCCTGTCCACTTTCTCCACCCCATGGATAATTGTGTACACGCCTATCATGTCTCCCCTCACTCGCCTTTTTTCTAAGCTAAACAGTCCCAGAAGTTGCAACCTTTCCTCGTAGGGGAGTTGCTCCAGCCCCTGGATCATGATAGTTGCCCTTTTCTGCCCCTTTCCCAACTCTACAATATCCTTTTTTTACCAGCAGTGAGCAGAACCGTACACAGTATTCCAAGTCTGCTTGCACCACAGATCTGCACAAGGGGAGTACGACCTTGGCCATTTCATTTTCCTAATGATCCCTAACTTGGAATTTGCCTCTTCCACAAGCAGCCGCACCTTGGGCAAACATTTTCATGGAGTTGCCCACCCCAATCGTCAGAGCCCTTTCCTGGTCTGTCACGGTCAGCTCAGACTCCCTCATGAAGTTGGGATTTTTGCCGGCAACATGCATCACTTTGCGCTTGCTCACGTCGAACCGCATTTGCCACTTTGATGCCCGTTTGCCCAGTTTGGAGAGATCCTCTTAGAACTCTCTGCAATCCCTTTGTTGTTGTTGTTGTTGTTTCTTTTTGCCCCCATGGATAATTTGGTATCAGCAACAACATTGTCCAGTGAATTGCTCACTCCTGATTCCAGATCACTTCTGAACAAGTTAGAACATAGCAGAAATCCAACCCATGCCTACGTGCCAAGCAACAAGCCTACGTGCCAAGCAACAAGAATTCATAGCTCAGCTGTCACCGCAGCCTCTTTGGCAACGGCGCCTCCATACCTGAGGACACGAGCACAAGTGTGGAAACCATCACTGGTTAACTGCAAAAGAACAAGCCTTCTCAAAAGCCACAATTTTTGACCCATGAACCCAGTCTCCTCATTCTGGACTGGCCTTCCCAAACCTGGCGCCGTCCAGATGTGTTAGACTACAACTCCAGCCCAGTGCAGCCCAACACATCTGGAGGGTGCCAGGTTTGGGAAGGATGTTCTAGACCAGGGGTTCTCAACCAGGGGGGAGTTCCCCCCAGCGGGAGGAATTTTAGGGTTTCAGGAGACCACAGACTCAAACTGTTGGAATACTGATCTGTCTACAAATTACAATTCTACAGATTGTACACAGTCTACAGGACATCGCACCTTATTGTATGGCACAGATTAAACTAAAAATAAAGATAAATATTTCACTTGTTATCTGTGGAAATATTCCATTTATAGTTATTATATATTATATGCATATTGTTTGGAATGCCACTTTTGAGTCAGACAAACTTGGAAAGGGGGGAATGACATTCTGACATATGGTGAAAAGGGTGCATGGGGCGGAAAAAAAAGCAGAAAACCGCTGTTCTAGAGAGTGCGGAGTCATTCCTGGGCAAGTAGAAAGGCGCTCTGAGCATGGTCAGAGGGACTCCCTTCTCACCATCCTGGCACCAGAAACAGACTCCAAATCAAATTTTGTTTTTAATACTCCGCAGCAAAAGCCTTTTGCAAAGTTAATCCCCCGCCCCAAGCAAGAGGCTTACACCTAGGAAGATTCCTTCATTATAATGTACATAAATTAAGAAAGAAAGAAAGAGGGAGGGAGAAAAATTGATGCCCCGCCTTGAAGACTCGCTCCTGCAGAGAAAAACGGTGCAGTGAATGAGGTGGCCGTGGCACCAGGGACGTGACAACACTTCTGATTCGTACAGAATGCAAATAGCAGCCGACAGGAGAAACCCGGCACCTGAGCATAAGCCCGGCGGTGGGCAGGTGAGGGCGCCAGGGCTGAGCCTGGACCCCCCTTTTTTAAATACAACAGCTCAACCCTGCAATGCTGTCAGGGTGTCCTTGAGCATGTGCAGATTGCTCTTCCCTAATCGCTGAGGAACTGCAGCCAGCTCCTATACACTTGGAATTATCGGAGGGGGTCGGCAGCTGACATCCCCTAAGCCGTGACCAGCCCAGAGACAAAATAGGTTTGACGGAGCGGCAGGTGCGGCAGGCGACATGTGGGGTGACGGTGGGGAGAAGTGGTCAGCCCAGCGCCGCCGCCGCTGCCGCCACACCCTTCTCAAAACATCCCTCCTCTTACGCTGGCTCAGCTTGTCCGAGCGTGGAAAGCTAAGCAGGGTCAGGCCTGGTTATTACTTGGATGGGAGACCCCTCCTCTAGTTTCCTGCACTGAGCAGTGGGTTGGACTCAATGGCCTTGTAGGCCCCTTCCAATTCTATGATCTATGAAATTACAGCACCGGGCCCCGAGGGGGACAGCCCCTCCGCATTTCCAAAATTAATCACTGCTGACACACTGCCAGGTGGGGCCACACAGCGGGGGTGGGGGGGGAGCAGAAGGAGAGAGAGATCTGGCAAGGGGGTACAGGATGAAGCCAAAATCAGTTTGCAGCTCGCTGTGCTGGTCAGATTGACAAGCAGAGAGAAGGGACTTTAAAACACTATTGGGGGGGGGGGAGAGAGAGAGAGAGAGAGCTCTGACTGACCCACATACGATTTGGAGAACGCTAAATATAGCGCAGGGATGGATACAAGCGGCTCACAGAAGCCATGCCCGGGACAGAAGTACATTGCCACAGCCGGGGGAGACGGAGAAGAACACTGGAAGCCCCCCGAGCCCCAGCAGGTGGAGAAGTGGCGCATGGGAGAGAGAAGTATATCGTGGGGGTGCAGCAAAGCAGGGAACCACCCTGGGGTATGTCTGGAACTGGGGGGGAAGCAGAAAATATTCTCTCCCCCCCCCATCACCCCACTGTTGTGGAATGTTCTCCTCTTCCAAAACTCTGTCCACTCCAGACAGAACAAGAGGAATTCCACAACACCGTCCTCGAAGAACAGGGGAGGGTCACAAAGCAGGTAGGGAGCATCCATGTAACAATGCTGGGGTGAGAAATTGGGGTGCCATGATGCCCCCCATCCAAAGCTACGGATCGGAGCTACTGGCCTCTCGCTGTGCCCCCCCAATCCCTTATCCAATACCAGAGCTGCCTGGGGGATTCTGGGAGTTGTAGTCCAACACATCTGGAAGGTACCAGGTTGGGGAGGGCTATCCTCATAAACACATTGCATCCAGATGCAGCACTTCTGAGGCTGGGCGGCCACCAGGCCTCTGGGCGACACTAGCCAAAGCCACAAACAGAGGGCTCAGGCATGCCACAGGGACATTTCCACAGCCTCAGCCTTTGAGGAAGCAGGGCAAGAATCACAGATACACACAGGTGGGGGAAATATTTCCATTTTTCCGGATCCAGCGCAGTACCCAAAGGCAGGGTGGCTGCCTCGGGTGGCCCTTTAAAAGGGTGGTGGATTGTAAATTCCACATAGAACCCATCCTCATATTTTTATCACCTTGGGGCCACCGCTGCTCTGCTGGCACCCAAATGTCTCTGCAAATCTGGCACCATACGTTTTTAAGTGCCCAAACCTAGTATACAGCAGCTGAGCGAAATATATATTTCATTCATTCCTGAAGGCCAGCATCAAAGTTTTAGAAGACAAAGCAACAAAGAGCCTAGCAATTTTCTAGCGTTGACATTTGCGTGCGTGTGTGTGTGAGTGAGCGTGAGAGAGAGAGAATGAATAATCTCTCTCTCATAAAATTTGCTATATTGAGCCAAATCTGTGCTCTATCTGATCGGTATTCTGCCAATGGACAGTGGCCAATCAGATGCCCCAGGGATGCTCACCAGCAAAGCATGATGGGAATATCTGTCCCCTGCTGCTCTTAATCCCCAGCAACAAGTGACTGGAAATCCTCTGAGAAAGCAGCTTGGATGGCATCATTAACAGCAGCTGCTGATGGCGCTATTCTCTCTATGCATTCATTTTATCATTTAACAGACATATGTACAATCACAAAACCCTGTGGCAATGAGTTGCACAGGCTAGCAAGTCCAACGTCAGCCCTGGTCCAGTGAAAACTGGATTCAAATCTCACCTCCGCCTCGCCCTGATGTCATCAAAACGCAAATGGTCATTCAGAGCAGCAAAAGCGTTTTACGGGTTGCCAAGAAAGCAGTGCGAAAGGATCCGCACACCCCTGTGGTTGCAAATGTCTCAGGCCAGCCCTGCGCAAAGTGAGAACTTAATCCTCTACAAGCACACACACAGAGGGTTGGTGCTGCCGAAATAATAATTGCGGTTAAAATAAATCAGAAATGAACCTCAACAAGTACTCTGATTTTTTATATAGGAAAGGGTAAGAAATGGTGGAAACATTAGGGGCACTATTTTGAAAAACACCCTTTCCCCTTTAAATTGGTGAGTTCTGAAGGGTGCAGCTAGCAGCCGCAAACAAATCTACCTCCCCCATATCCATCTAATCTTTCTTTCGAGCCATGAAAGCTGGACACACAAAAAAGCATCACAGGGAAAGCTGTTCCACAAGTTAACAACGCACCTTGCGTGAGAAATACTTTCTTTTCTATTCATGGCCGTCAATATGTTTTTGGAGCTGTTTGCTTATGTTTAAAGGATACAGGGACGAGTTTTAAAGAACACGACTCAGCCAAGCGATCCAGTGGTAGAAATGTTTTTTTTTGGGGGGGGGGGCACACTGGTGGCACACAAAATACAGTTTCTTAAATGCGAACGCCTGGCAGAATGACAGCCTTCCGGTGCTTGCAGGCTTAATTTGTTTGTTTTTTTCAATCCCCTTTAGTGGATTTGCCGCTCCAAGCGGAATGCCATAAATAAATAAACTCAAAATTGGAGGTAAAGGTAGGGAAGAGACTTTGAGTGACAAAACATCTCCCCCCCCATCTCACCCACTAAAAACAAAACAGAGCACCCAAAACGACGCACAGCGGCAGACCACCTGCACCCAAATGGGAATCAGTTTCTTTTCCAGCCTCCTCCAAATTAAAGGGGGGCCGGGGGTCTTTCCCTATTCCTTCACGCGCTCTCATCTACATTAAGGGGGGACTTCCCTGCACCCCCAAACTGGATGGGAGATGGATGCATTCTTCCTAATGGTTTCCTCGTTTCTTGCAGCCAAACTAGAAAAGGGGGGTGCGGAGGAAGGAGACGAGGTTTGTCCCAAATGCAGCCTCATTGGAGAGGCTGGGCTTCTCTCCTCTCTCCCCCCCCTCCCACAATCATGCGAGGAGGGGTCTTTGCTGATCCCCTTCCAATGGAAAAGGGGTTTTGTTGTTGTTGTTGTTTAGAATATCAGAGTCGCTCCTAAAATCTGCCTGCTCTCTAGAGCATCTGCTGCTACTACAGATGAATGGAACATGGCCAATCCTACCCCCCTCACACACACACACACTGTATGAGCCCCTCCTCCTCACCCCTTCTTTTTGCAACAACAACAAAAAATCCTTAAAAATAGCCACAGCGTCCATCCAAACCTCTAGATCTTACGAGATCTTGAATGAATGAACATATATATATTGATCACAGAGACAAACGACACACACACACACACACCCAACTCTCCGTCAACTCCCCCCACCCCACCCCCAAAACACACATTAATTACTAACCGGGCTGCGTCGCTTGAGGGTCACGTTCTTCCACAGCAAGAGATACAGTTGGTGCAGAAAACCCATCTTGGCTCGTTTTGCAAGGCATCAGCTGCGCGGCATGAGTGGGGATGCAACGGTGGGGTGGGGTGGGGGTGGGGGTGGGGGAAGTTGGGCAAGGAAAAGAATAATCCCGGCCTACCGTGATCTCCTCCTTCTCCCCCCCCCGCTCCGCCCCGCGCCTGCCTCTCCAAAAAAAAGAAAAGAAAACCGGCTTTTGATTCAACCACAGCAGCGACCAGCCCTGCCTCTGCCTCTGCCCCTGCCCGTGGCTTTGTCTGCTGCAGATCGGGCCGGGGGAGGGAGGAAAAGTAAGATAGCAGCCACCCTACTGGGGTGGGCGGGTGGGGGGGAGGGATCTCTACAAACCCGATGCAAAATTAATACTGAGACTGAGAACCTCCCCAAACAGCCCCGCGCGCAAATGCGCAATTGACAAGCGCCTGGTCAATTTCGCGTTGCAAAAATAAATCAAAGGGCTGCCCTTCCCCGTCCAGCACCAGCACCAGGTGCGGCTCTGCCCCCTCGCGTGCGACGGCGCCGCTCCTCTCTTGCCACTGCATCGCGTTGCATTGAGGCCGCTCTGCCCGCCCCCCGGCCAGGCCCAGCGCTCTTAAAGAGGCCGCTCGGATTCAGCTCTGCAAGAGGGGGTGGGGTGTTTGTGGGACCGGGAGGGAGCCACCCTGTTGGCGCCGTGATCCAGTGGTGCGGCTGGGCCTTGGGGCCAAAGTCCAGGGTGTGTGTGTGTGTCCCTCTCCTCCCCCCCCCGCGTCCGCCCCAAAATTGCCACCGAGAGAGCAGCAAGTGCAGAAGCAAACTCCATTTTTACGGCTGCCGCGCTGCAGCCATGGTGGTGCTGGGATTTAAGTCAGGGGTGTTGAAAAGTCTCCCAGCCCGAGGAACAAATTACATTTTGGACAAGTGCTGGGGTGGGGGGTGGGGCATTCCAGTGGGGGGGGAGGGGGAGATGCAAAAGGTGGGCGGGGCTGAAGGCGAAGGGGGCGGGGCCAAGATACACAAAATGCCCGCCTATTGGCGCTTAAAGCTCTTATTACCAGTGTGGCTGAGCCTCAGGAGAGGCATTTCAGCTTTTTAGGATGGGGGGGGGGGGAGCCCGGACAGAAGCGGTGAAGAACTGGGACCCCTGATTTAAGTGAAATTAAAATCCAAAACTGTGCATGCTTAGAGTTGGGTTTTTTTTTTCTTCAAGTGAGCTTGGCAAACTGTTTTGTTGTCGTTATTCTAACGTATCAGGGATGTAGAAGCATAGTTAGGCTGCAATCCTATGCATGTTTAGACAGACATGCTATGTTTAGGCAGCTATGCTGGCTGGGGAATGCTGGGAGCTGTAGGACTTTGCTGTCTAAACATGCTATAGGATTGTGCCCCTAAGTCATAAGAAGAGCCACGCTGGATCAGACCAAGGGTCCCATCTAGTCAGCTGCCCCAATGGGATCCCACCACAAGCAAGACATAGAATGGCGGTTGGAACAGGGGAAGAGAAAGGTTAGTCACAACTGAAATAATAGATATGACCATCAAAAGGGGGTCCACTATAAGCCAAATAAGTCCAGGGTCTGAAATTACATAGCTCAGTGCGCCAGTGTCACTATCCGATCCGTCCGTCTTCTCAAAGATCTCGCTCGACTTAAATGCTGGTGGGCTCCGAGCTGGTGGTGCCGGCACAAGAAAGAGATCTGGGGGTTGTGGTGGACAGCGCGACGAAAATGCCGCCCCAGGGAGCAGTGGTTGTGAAAGGGGCAAATTTCCATGTTGGGTATAATTAGGAAAGGCATCGAAAATAAAACTGCCAAGGTCATGCTGCCCTTATAACACATCTATGTTGCACCCACACTTGGAATACTGCGCACAGTTCTGGTCATCGCACCTATAAAAAAAAAAGGATATTGTAGAGCAGGAAAAAGTGCAGAAAAGGGAAACAAAAATGACCAAGGGGCTGGAGTGGAGCAACTCCCCTGTGAGGAAAGGTTACAGCAGCTGAGCTTGTTTAGCTTAGAAAAGCGGCGAGCGAGGGGAGACATGAGAGAGGTGTACAAAAGTATGCGTGCTGTGGAGGAACTGGACAGGAAGACATTTTTCTCCCTCTCACATAATACTGCAACTCAAAGGGGTCATCCCATGAAGCTGATTGCTGGGAGGTTTGGGACAGATAAAAGGAAGGACTTCTTCACACAGCACAGAGTTAAACTGTGGAACTCACTTCCACAAGTTGTAGTGATGGCCACCAGTTTGGAGGGCTTTAAAAGGGGACACATTCATGGAGGAGGGGAAGGCTATCAGAGACAGTGTGCCTGTGTACTCCAGTTGCTGGGGAACATGGGTGGGAGGGTGCTGTGGCTCTCATGTCCTGCTTGTGGGCTTCCCGTGGGCAGCTGGCTGGCCACTGTGGGAACAGAATGCTGGACTAGGAAGGCCTTTGGTCTGATCCAGCACAGTGCTTACGAAAGAGGATTGAGAAATCCCAAGCTGCAAACTGTCTTAAAATTGTTTTCTGCAAATGTCCATCTTTCTCCTCTCCACCCGTGCTCTGTGCAAAATGAATACAGCTGTGACACACACACACACACACACACACCCAGCAGCAAGAATGAGTCTTCTTCTGGCACTCTAAAGATCTTCAGCCATGATAAACCTTTTAGTCTAAGGGTACAATCCTATGCAGGTTTAGACAGAAAAAAGTCCTTCAACTCCCAGCCTTCCCCAGCAGCCTTCCCCAACCTTGTGGCCTCCAGATGTGTTGGACTACAACTCCCATAGAGTCATAGAATCATAGAAAAGTAGAGTCGGAAGAGGCCTACTACAAGGCCATTGGGTCCAACCCCCTGCTCAATGCAGGAATCCAGGTCAAAGCATCCCTGAAAGATGGCTGTCCAGCTGCACCTTTAATGCCTCCAGAGTGGGAGAGCCCACCACCTCCCTGGGTAGTTGGTTCCATTGTCTTATTGCTCTGACAGTCAGGAAATTTTTCCTGATGTTCAGGTGGAATCTGGGTTCCTGTAACTTGAGCCCATTATTCCGTATCTGGAGAGCACCAGGGTGGGGGAAGTTGCTTAAAGGGGCCACAATTTTTTATTGTTTTGCTGTGAACAGGCTAACACATCTGTAACCCTCTGGAAGTTGTAATAGTAACAATAACAATAATAATAATAAGTTTCATTCATTTAAAAAAATTGCTGGCCACCCTTCTGAAAAACAATCAGGGCAGCATACTGAATTTTTAAAATGGTCACTCTAAAAATTACCGTTTAAAAAACAGAAAGCAGGAGAAAATATCAAAATATAGCAGCACAGATAAGAGCTTATTAAAACCACGTCGTACTTTGTGCTGGAACAACCATGCAAAAAGCAATGCCTTTGCCAGGCACCGGAATGCCATCGCGGTCGGAGCTACGCAAGCCGCCCTGTTATCTATTATTATTGTGGAGGAAGGGGGGGCTGGCTGGCCCACCACACCCCCACCCTTTCCTACCCCAAAGGAACCAAGACCCCCAGAGATCTCAAGGTACCAGATTGCCAGCCTCAGCTGTCTGCAATCCTACTTGAATCTCTGTTCAGGGACTCGCCTTTAATTCTGTAACCTGGATTTAGATACTGAAGCCACAGAGCAACTACAAAAACCATGTGGGGTAAAACCAAAAGAAAGGTTTATTCTGGTAGCATTTTACAACAAAAGGTGGGAAATGAGGGAAGCACACAAAATAAAGAGAGACACTTTGGTACACAGAAATAGAGCTACAAAATAACAAAACCTGATTCCTTAATATCTCCCAGGCATGCAACTCTGTTACCTGGGGGTCAGTTCTCTTCCAGGGTTAGATCCAGCACAGCCCTGCCGCCTGGGAGGACTATTCCATCTACCCGAAGGTCCGAGATGGGTAGCCCTCCACAAGGCCTTTCCAGAGCCCTCATTCAGCTAATTTCACCAGGAGCTACCTGGGGTCGAATCCTGAGGCCTCCCGAAGGCTTGGGCCTCTCCTTGGCTTACCGCCATTCCTCCAACAGCCGGCAGCCACGCGATCAAAGACAGACAAAGACACAAAGGCTACACCTTTCCCCCCCCTTCTTTCTGTAGCTTTGCTGCTTCTAGCCAATCATAATGCACTTCACAAGGCCATGGAGATGATGTTTTTAAGATGTTTTAAGATGTTTTAATAGTATGTGTTGTGTTGTTTAGTTTATGTATTTTATATTTTCTGCTGTTCCCTGCCTTGATCTAGATGGAGAGAGAGGCAGGTAATAAATAAAATAATAATAATAATAATAATAATAATAATTATTATTATTATTATTATTATTATTTGTGGAGGACCAGCACCTGGGTCCTCTGCGTGAGTTCGGCGCTTAACGGGTTAACCGGCACTGAGCTACAGCCTGTACAAGCAATTGAAATTGACTAGGAGGTTTGCGCAGCAAAAGGAAACTCCAGAGCCTTTGTATACCAAATAAGGCGTTTATTTACTATAAGTTAGATGGAGCGGAACTAATAGCTTTCTAGGAATACTACCACATCAACATGCCCTGACGTGACCTCCGGGTTTTATCAATGAAAATGGTTCCCAGGCTAGCGTAATCAGGGCCGGATTAAGAGCATTATGGGCCTGGTGCTGAGGATTTTGGTGGGCCTTTTTATGGAAATAAATAAAATGAAGACGCAATTTTATATTAAAACAAATTAAATATTTTAATTACCATTAAAGTGCCAAAACTCAAAAACTCCTGCAGCTCATCAGTAAGGGTCTCCCCAATTTCCCCCAAATTTATTTATTAAAAAAGAAAAAGCAGCCACAACAAAAAGCCAGGAAGCTTTGCTTGACCAAGAATAATTGTGTTGTTCTTGTTGCTTTGTTTCGTTTTCGTTTTTGTTTTTTTTCTTAAACTAGCATTTGAACAATTGAGCTGCGAATCAGAAAGATCTTTTGCTCGAGGCTGGAGAGAGAGGTCCCTTCTAAATCTGAATATTACAGACCCTAGCAAGCCCCCATGTGCTTCAAAGAAATGTAGTAACAGTGATTGAAATGCAAAAACCTACCGAAATGCTAATTTGAGAACAACAGTTCTTGCTAGGTCTTGCCTCAAGCCTGTAATGCAGATGTGCTTAGAACACCTTTCTAATCTTGAAAAAATCATTAATTATGCTGAATGATAACGATCAGAGCTAACTCAAATCGTGCCGCGTGTCCCTATATTGTGGGCCTATTGTCTGTTATGGGCCTGGAGCGGCCGCTCCAATCGCCCCTATGTTAATCCGGCCCTGAGCGTATTGCGGAAACAGTTACCTGACCTCAGAGACTCTATGTTGGTTAGTTTTCTGCCTGGCTCCGAGTTCTTCCTGACCCGGGGTGGAGAGCAGCTTACCCCAGCCAAAGCTGGGTGACGTGACTGGTGTCTTGACCTGTGTCTCCGACAACTCCCAGAAGATGTGCAAGGGGGTTTTCTACCCCACCTTTTTCCGCTCTCCCGCCCCCTGCCTGTCAGATGGGCTTATCCCTGCCCCCTGTGTGGCAGGTGGGCTTATGCCTGCCCGGGGGAAAAGATGACGTATCCTGGTCCGGGGTGTACTTTACAGCTCATAGTGGCTGCCCTGTCTTCTTGATGGTCCGCAATTCTCCTTTGTGGATTCCGACCGAGAACTTCTTTGTTGGCCTGCAGGTTTCGTCTGGCGGAGCCAGCACCTCCAGTTCCCCTCCCACCCCCTGTGGAGAGGCTTACGCAGACAGAGCTTGGCAGGGAAATGTGTGTGTGCGTTTGTGTGTGGTGTGTGGTGTGTGTTCATGTTCCTTTTACAGTTGGGCTTTCTCCACATCATCATCATCATCATCATCATCATCATTATTATTATTATTATTATTGAGGGGTTTGAGGACACAGATGAGGAGCTTGCTCCAGATCCGGGAGGGGCCAGGAAGCCAGAGGGGGCGGGGGTTCAGGAGGGGCGTCATTTCATTGGAGCCATAAGAGGGGAGAATGGTTTTGGCAGGAGGGCGATGGATAGACCCAAGCAGACAAAGGTGGGACAACGGAACAACAGGTGGGCCAGACTTTTTGCCCAGCAGGGAGGGAAGAAGGAGGGCCACGTTTTCACGATGTTGTAAAAGCGGAGGTGGGCAAGATGTGGCCTCCCCCGGCAGGGCCGGTGCTACCATTAGGCCAACTAGGCAGCTGCCTAGGGCGCAGAGCTGAAGGGGGCGCCAGAAATGCCTTGGGAAAAAAAATACAGCGCTCTCAAGTGGGAAGGGGGGCGCTAAATATCTGATCTTGCCTAGGGCACCAAACTGCCTTGCACCGGTCCTGTCCCCCGGCCCTTTCTGCACCTCCACCGCCAAATTGCTGCTAAATTTTGGCAATGTGCCAGCGACTGCCCCAAAAAGCCATGTTTTCCCCATAGAACAAGGCACGCTGGGAATACATGCCTAGTTTTAATGCAAATCCAGCGTCCCCTCAGTGCTTCTGGGCGTGCAATTACGCATTCAAACAAGTCGTGCTCTCCCCGCGTGCCTAGTTTTAAAGTGGAAAATCTGGCTTTTTTTGCCACTGGCGAATTCGGCAGTGGGGTGTGCAGGTTCTGGGTGGGGTGGGGGAAATTGGCCCCTGGACCTTCTGAAGTTGCCCGCCCCTGTCGTAAAGGGAGAAGCGGCGCGGACTGAATGTGGAGAAGAAAGCAGAGAGTGGTGGTTGCGAGGCAGAGCCAGGGTTCTGTCTGTCCAACAGGGTGGGTGGTATCCTTGTCGAGGGATAAGGAAAAGAAACGGGGCAGGGGGAAGTCAAGACGTTTTGGTTTTGGGCGTGTGGGGCCAGAGGCCACAACGAGGCAGCCAAGCGGAGATGTTGGAGAGGCAGGACAGGAGGGAGAGAGGGGAAGGGAAATGGGTGTCATCTGTGTTCAGGTGCTACTGAAAGCCAGAGGGTTTAGGTCACAGGAACACAGGAAGCGGCCTTATACAGAGTCAGACACACACACCCCGCCCATCCACCCCAGTATTGTCGGCACTGACTGGCAGCAGCGGCTCTCCAGGGTTTCAGGCAGGATTCCTTCCCAGCCCGACCTGGAGATGCTGCCGGGGATCGAACCTGCAACCTCCTGCATGCAGAGCAAGGGCTCTACCACTGAGTTGTGGTCCTTTCCCTAAAAATTAACCAAGATTCTAGTCCTTATGATTCTAAATAAAGGGCTGGATTAAACAGGAACCCAAGAAGCTGCCTTATACTGAGCCAGGCCCTCTTGGTCCATCCAGCCCAGCAATGCCGACACTGACTGGCAGCAGCGGCTCGCCAGGGTTTCAGGCAGGATTCCTTCCCAGCCCAACTACCTAGGGAGGTGGTGGGCTCTCCCAGTCTGGAGGCATTCAAGGTGCGGCTGGACAGACATCTGTCAGAGATGCTTTGACCTGGATTCCTGCATTGAGCAGGGGGTTGGACTCGATGGCCTTGTAGGCCCCTTCCAACTCTACTTTTCTATGATTCTATGCTGCCGGGGATCGAACCTGGGACCTTCTGCATGCAAAGCGGGGGCTCTGCCACACTGAGCTACGCCCCTTCCCCCTAAGGGTTTGGATGAGGCCACCCATGGAAAGTGTACAGTAGAGAGAGAAGAGCAGAGGGCCTAGGCCAGGGCCCCGGGGAAACCCCAACAGAGAGCGGGAAAGCAACGCCAGAGCTTCCAGCCCTGGAAATAATAATATGGGAAGAGCAATGAGATAGATGGAAGCGGTGGGGGGGGGGGAGGGGCTGATCCACTGCAGCAAAGGCAGCAAACGGGTCAAGAAGAAGGATTGGACGGGACGGGAGCCATTTCGACTGGGCAGTGAGGCCAACGGTTTTTGGGCCATTTCAGTGGAGACCGAGGGGTGGAAACTTGACCGGAGAAGGTTTGAGTGCAGGACCAGAGCTGGAGGAGGGAGAGTTGAGGCAGCATTTGCTGATTTATGTCTGGGTGCAAATTTAGCAATGATCTTTACAATTTAAATAGAAAGACAGTACATCTCACCAACATACCCTCCAACTGTCCCGAATATCCCCAGGAGCGCCACGGAAAAACCCTTAAGCCATCCTGGCTTATCACTTGGCATAACAAAGTCCCGAATTCTTTTAGCTTAGCTGCAATTTTGCCCATGGCCCCTTTAAGGTAGCTCTGCTTAGGCTTAACAGCCGCCTGAGGGTGCGTGTGCGCGTGCGTGGTGTGCGCACGCTCTCTACCTGCTGTCTCTGCTTGGTGAAAAGAAAAGGAGGTGGAGACTGCACTCGCTGGCCTGGACCCAAGGAGAGGTGAATGATTCCTATCTTTATATTGCCAAAGAGCTGACTCTGTGCCTCTAACAGGTGAGGTACAGTGTCAGAAGGAAATGCAAGAAACTTCCCCTTCTCTCTGAAGCTCCATGTTTGTGGGTGTGGGGTGGGTGGGGGGTGCGTGGGTAAGCTTCACCTGTTGAATTTGCGCCAATCCTGACCATTTTAAAACAAAAAGAAAGAGATTGCCCTGCAAGCACTGACCCCCCCATGAAAAACACCAGATATCAACAATTAAGATTTTAAGTAAGGTTAAAAAAAATTACAAAAGCCATTTATAAAATATTATGAAATAATATATAATATAATAATGTAATAATTATAATATAATTCTGGAAAAGTCATCCTAGCACTGCTGCTAGGCACTGTGTAACTGAGGGATAATTTCACAATTATCCCTCAGTTACACAATACTTCTTCACACAATGCATAATCAATCTGCTGCCACAAGATGGGATGGTCAGTGTTGTAGATTGCTTTAAAATATGCACACTTTCCTGTGAGTAAGTCCCATTGAATGTAATAGGACCTACTTCTGAGTACACATGCATAGGATTGCACTGTTACTCTGTTTTCAGAGCAGTGGTAACTTTTACTTGGCTCTACCTGTGTATCCCATGTGAAAGTCTTTTTCTAACACATGCTGAAGTGCCGTGGAGAAAGCTCTCTACAGTAATGAGTAGGATTATTCAGCAGGGATTTTGGATTGTTGTTTTTTCAAAATGCATTAGAAATTTTAAAAATTTAAATTTTTAGCAGAAAACACACCCTCCACAAGATAAAGAAAGAAAAAAAATCCCAACTACCTCTGGTAGCAGCAACAAACATCATCATTCCATTTTGGCATTATTGTTCAATCACAGTGTTGTTGTCCTTGGGTTTTTTTTTTTTTTTTTTTTTAAATAAAGTACAATAGAGCCTACTTGTTTTTTTTCTGAGTGGAGAAAATAGGAGCTCCTAGGAAGGGCTTACCCCTTCCTACCATTTGTTGTCGCCTTTATATCACATTTTAGATTGTAAGCTCTTTGGGGCAGGGAACTGTTCTCTTATACTCAAAGCACCATACATATTGATGGTACAATAATAATAATGACAACAACAGCAATCACCATCATCATCATCATGGGTCTGCAGATCAAAGTGGCTTCAGAGTGGTCAGAGCCCTTAAACGGTTAGAGCATCCTGGGGTGGGTGGCCATACCCTTGGCCACGCCCTCATGTTGCCAGGCCACGCCCCCTTGACCACACCTTCATGTTGCTTAACCAGACCTCTGACAAATTCTATTTTCATCTGTGAAATGTTGGAGGGTATGCATAGCGACACGCCCCCCCCCCACGCCCCCATGACACTCCAGGGGTTTGGAGGCAATGACTTACAAGCAACGGCGGGTTGTCGTGTCGTGTCGTGCAAGCCCGCCATGCTTTTGTCAGGGTGGCTAAAGTTTTGGCTTATAAACCACCCTGACACCCCATGGCTTGTAGTGAGGTCTGTTTGACCCATGTTGGGTTGTCGTGTCATCCGAACCCAGACGGCACAACCCATTTTGGGTCAACCCAAACTCCTTGCCGCTCTCGCGAGTGCGGCAAGATCTGGTCGGGAATGCATTGCATCGTTTGTCAACACCAGGTTAAAAAAGCCAACGCTAGTCCCTTTAAAACCCCATGTAGGTCCCCGCCCCACTTCAGTGTCACCTGTGCAATTTGGGGATGGTGGGAAATGCGAACAAACATATACACACACACCGATTTCATTTAGGCACCTCTGGTGAAAAGAATGGAGGAGAGGAATAAAAACTGAACCCAATGTGGCAAATTCTGGTCCAAGGGCTCCCCCTGAGGGACAGACACGGGAAATGCCAATCGCTGGCAAGGCAAACTTTGAAAATGCAGAACGATGAATACTCCCCAGCTGCTGAAAAGCTGGCTCACCTGCAGCACTTCCACGATCGATTCCGAAACTCTCCTGCGTCTGAAATCCAGAAACGAAACATAGAGTTGGCTTGGTGACGAACTTAATCTTCAGACAGCCTCTTCTCTGCTTTCCTTTCCCGTTCACAGCGTCCAGAGACCATCGTCATAAAAACAGCATTTGAGCATTTACTGGCTCTGTCCTGGGATTTCTCCTTGTCCGCTCTGGAGGTCCACTGGAAAGATGAACAACTCTGCCTTTATGGTAAGTCTGCTCAGAGGTAAATTCCCGGCACAGATACAAGGAAAGTACAAACTCAGAGACGCAGCTGTGGGGTTTTATGGGGCGGGGGGGGGGAGCATATACCCATGCAAAGAAGGAATCTGTTCCTGGAAGAAACCAGTAACCTTATTTGGGGTATCCGGTCATACACACACACACACACACACACACAATACGGAGATCATCTGCCTAAGTGTCAGTAAATAAAAAACACTGTGATTTTCTGGTAGATACTGAAGCCTGTATGTCTATCCTGCATGTTCCTGAAGTAGATGTACCTACCATTCAGAAAACTGTAAATGCTATTTTGAAATAGGGGAGAAAATTGTGCCTTATAAAGCCAGTGTTTTGTACCACAGTTACTCTAACCATTGAACATTCATTCTTGTTATCTCTCTGTTACCTTGTAAACCTGATGGGGAAAGATTTGGTCTGTCAAGTAGGCTCAAACCAGTTTTTGTTCTCAAAATGAATTTTTTGTAGACATTCCTGAGGAGAAACTCCAAATTTTATCAGTGGCTTTGGCAATCTAAAAATTAGACCCAATTTCCCAGATGCACTCAGCATTACAGCAAGTGCCTGAAAGCCTCTGGGGTATTTAAGTAAGTGAGGTAAAAATATTGAAAAGTGCCACTCAGGTTGTAATCACATGAAAACAGGGCAAGCCTTTCCCACAGGTACCACAGTATCTCTTGTCCCGAGAATAAGAGGAGGGCATAAAGCTTGTAATCTCCTCTCTTCTAGAACAAGGTATACTTAAACGAATGTTTTCTGTAACACCCCAATTTTGCCTATGAAAAAAAAGAAAAAATGAACATGGGAAACAGGTGTTCGGATCTGTGCAATGTTTATTCTCAATTATTAAGAGCCAGTTGATATACCGTATGTGAACCTTACAAGAAAATTCTGCATCAATTCAATATGTTAATGATTTATTAATAACTTCTGATACGGAACAACACTGACTTACAGATGCTATTGCTACTCAAATTTTGTTAGCTTAACATAGTTATAAAGTGTCTCTCTACAAGTTGCAGTTTGTGTCTCAAGAAAATGTACGATATCTAAGTCATTTCATTTCAGCTGATGGAGAAATATCATCACATCTAAAGCTTCTAACATTTTGACATTCCCACAGCCTAAAACCAAGAAACAACTTTTTAAAAAATTCTTGGCCTCCTCCCTGGTCTGAGGAACTGCAGTCCTCCTTTGAAGTCTTAAAATTGTATGTGTCTTAAATTGTCACCTGCAACCTTCTCGCCTCTGCACACGCACTGGGTTTGCAAGACTATGAGAAATTCCTGAAATAAACAGGACGGAACAGCTTCTGGAGTCCTTTGCCAACCTTTAGGTAAAGATTATAGGCCAGTGGCCTACTTCTCCGCAATACGTGATCCAGTAGCAAAGGGATTTCCACTAATTCAGGGTTCTGCACCTGTCAATGATTACGGAAGGAGAGGTTAACAATAAAAATGTCACGCTTAGTATGTTGTTAGGCTGACACATGCTGAGTAAGATAGCGTTGTAACAAACCTTTGACTGAGTGTGGTGCTAAGAGTTTGACATGGTCCTAAGGTGAGACACTGTGCTATTTTTAAACATCAGGGCAACAGCCGTTAAAGCACAGAGGTTGCTCTGCTACCCTTCTACCACCCGAGAATATTGGAGATCCAAATGAAATCCCTTGTGATTGTTTACAAGTTCTTGAAGTATTGTCTGTACCTAAACCTAATCTTACTTGATGTTCCTCTTTCAAATCCTAACCTGATTTTGTTCAGAGATGAATCCTGTAAACCAGTGTTCTCCAACCTTGGGTCCCCAGATGCTTTTGGCCTACAACTCCCAGCATGCCCCAGCCAGCTATGCTGGCTGGGGCATGCTGGGAGTTGTAAGCCAAAAACATCTGGGGACCCAAGGTTGGAGAACACTGCTGTAAACAATCTTCATATGTGTTGATCTATAGCTGTGTGGCAGCCAGCATGGCAGGTCATGTCAGTTCAGCTGGAAAGGCTTTGGCTTGCAATTGGATAGGCGACTACATTTGGATGTTGTCTTAGATTATTCAAAAAAAGTAAAATATGCACTCATTATGTTGCTGTTTCTCCACACGAGATTCTAAAAGCTTTTCTTTGAAATGAGAAGTCTGCTCAGGTAGCTGAACTGGTTGCCCTCAGTAGAGCTTGTATCCTCGCCACAGCTGGCTGGGGCATGCTGGGAGTTGCAGGCCAAAAACATCTGGGGACCCAAGGTTGGAGAACACTGGTCTACAGGAAATGATGATTGCCATGATGTACAACCTGATGATTGAGGAAGTCTACAGGAAAAAGAATGTCCTTTTGCCCTTGTGAGAAGGACCATTTCAAGCGATTGGGGACCTGGATGGTGGGAAAGATCTGAGAGAGATTTATACAAGGAAAGCAGATGAAAGGCCAATCCCGGAGCCTGAATTCGGACCTGGTACAAAGGGGTGTGTGTGCCAGGAACTCAACAACAGACAAACCCCTCTACACCAGTCAAGTTGAACCCAGAAGCAAGAGAGTTCCAACCTGTCGGTGACAGCAATCAAACACCTTGAAGCTCACAGTAAGAAGAGCTCCCCAATTGACAGATCAGCCAGCTTCCTGATCAGGTGGACTCGCGTAAGCCTTCGTGCTACAGTCTAAAAAGACTGAACAGTTTTCCCTTCCATAAGTTTTGCACGCAACAACAAAATGCATTCTCCCTGACTTTTCACAAGCATACCTAAATACCCAGTTCATCCAAAAACAAAACAAAACAAAAACACAGTCTATTTCTGAACTTGAAAGATAAATTGGGATCTGGTTCCCCATGTAAGAAGACACCAAAAGCCTTAAACAGCCCTGTTGCCCTGGTTTTCCCCGGCCAAAAACAGAGTGCGGGGGTTCCGTCGCGTCACTTCCTCTTCGGAGGAGGTGGCGGCCAGGGCGGGGGGAAGGTAGGTGGGGGTCCGGCAGCGGCAGTGGTCGGGGAGGGGGTCGGAGGGGGTGCGGCGGCGTCGGCGGCGGGGGGGTGCGGCAGCATCGTCAGGGTGGTTGGGGGGTGCGGCAGCGGTGGCGGCGTCGGCGGTCGGGGAGGGGCTCGGAGGGGGTGCGGCGTCGGCGGGGGGGTGCGTCGTCGTCGTCGTCGTCAGGGGGGTCGGGGGTGCAGCAGCGGTAGCGGTGGCGGCGGTCGGTGGTGCGGCAGCGGCGTTGGCAGCGTCAGGGGGGTTCCAGTTTTATAAGACGACCCGGCGTATAAGACGACCCCCGTCTTTTGAACAGATTTTCGAGGGTTAAAAAGTCATCTTATACGCCGGAAAATACGGTAGCTTGCTAATCAGGATATAATGAGGCACTTTGTCGAAAGCTTTGCTGAAGTCCAGATATATGATGTCCACAGCATTCCCACAGTCCACAAGGGAGGTTACCCGATCAGAAAATGAGATCAGATTAGTCTGGCAGGATTTGTTCTTGACAAATCCATGCTGGCTTCTAGTAATCACTGCATTGCTTTCAAGGTGCTTGCAGACTGACTTCTTTATAATCTGCTCCAAAATGTTCCCAGGGATTGATGTCAGACTGACTGGCCTATAGATTTCATAGATCATAGAGTTGGAAGGAGCCTACCAGGCTATCGAGTCCAACCCCCTGCTCAATGCAGGAAACTAGAGGAGGGGTCTCCAATCCAAGTAACAACCAGGCTTGACCCTGCTTAGCTTTCCACGCTCAGACAAGCTGAGCCAGCATAAGCCACAGGCCTGTATAGTTCCCAGGTTCCTCCTTCTTGCCCTTTTTGAAGATGGGAACAACATTTGCTCTCCTTGATTGGGTGGTCGGTAGTAGACTAGACTCCAACCGCCATGTTCATTTTATTCTTTGCCCCATTTATTTTAACCCAGATGCTCTCAGTGGGGCTGCCAAGCTCCTCTTCCTGTATCTCTGTGCAGAGATACGTATCTTTTTAACATACAGCGCAACTCCGCCTCCCTTTCTGTTGCTTCTGTTCCTTTTGAACAAGTTATACCCTTCAATTGCTGTATTCCAGCCATGGGAGTCATCCCACCACGTTTCTGTTATCCCAATTGTCCTGTCCTCTGAAGAAGCCGCTTCCTTTTCCTGCCGCTTCCTCCCCACCCACCCCAAAAGGAGGCCTTCTGGAGGAAGCATCCCAGAGCGATTCTTCTGAGCATCTTCTCCAGTGGAGGAAGACGAGAAAAAGGTAACTAAGCAGCCATTACAGTGATTTGATGTCGTTAAGGGATTGATGGTTTTCTGAGATTTTGGCAAAGGTGTCTTGAGCTGAAGCAGAACCAATTTTTAAAAATGAGTAAAATTAAAACAATGTAAACTACTTTTTTTTAAAGTTTTAAATAAACTGAAAGAATTCTAAGACGCTGCTGCTTTTTGCATGCGTGGGGCAAGCGTCTTGCTTTGCTAGCATTTCTGTGCCAAGAAAAAACACATTAAAAAAAGCAATTCTGTACTTTTTGATTGGGGTTTTAAATGGCATTTGATTCATGAAGTTATGTTGTTTTATGATGTCTCCTGTTGTGCTGTTTGGGTTTTGCTTTGGGGGGGGGTTGCTGCAGAAGAGGGTGGGAGGAATTTAGTTATGTATTGACTGCTTTGTTCTTTTAATGAAACGGTTGAATGAAGGTGAGATAAAAATAGCCATTTAACGAAATTCATCTTTCCGTCATTGTCTTGTCTCAGTTCATCCCCTTTTCTTGATTCAGGACATGAGCTCCACGTTTTCTTCATCTGCCAGCCATTCATCACCACCACCTCTCCTCTCCGCCCCATACATAAATCTCCCCCTCTGATTCATCTCTTCCTGCCGCCCCCACCAAAAATGGGCACGTTTTGCATGCAAAATTGCAGCTCAAGTTTCAAAAGGTTTGCATTTTTTGCACCTAAACCTGATTTTGGAGGGATTACACGCACATACACACACACACACAGACACACACACATAGGTCATGCAACTATAAGGGTTAAAAACTAACCAAATCTTAAACTGTGTCTTTCTGTGTGTGTAAAACCTTGGAATCCAGCAAATATCTACAGTTGGGGATGATGTGAGAAGTGCAGATTACGATTAGAATTATTTTTTGCTGTAAGGGTGTTACTGCTTCTGTGATTGATTGATTGATTGATTGAGGCAGATATAGACAGACGGACAGACAGCACAATTTGTGCGTGTGTGTGTGTGTAAATATATTTATTTATTACATTTCTCATCTGCCCAATAACTAATGGTTAAAAAACTAAAAATGCCATAGAACAGTTAAAAATATAAAATACAACACAATGCAAAGCAATAAGCAACACAGGAATCAATAAAAAAGCTGTTATAACCTAGAACAGTGATGGCGAACCTTTTTGAGCCCGAGTGCCCAAACTGCAACACAAAACCAACTTATTTATTTCAAAGTGCCAACACTGCAATTAAACCTGAATACCGAGGTTTTAGTTTTAGAAAAACAACTCATACAGTTGTCCGAACTAATTAGCATCTTTTGTCTTAAAAGAAAAACACAATAACAGAGCTTTCAATGATACAAATAGTTTTTTGTTGAAAAAAAAAATCAACTCAAAAAATTATTATAGTACTACATTGTACACATAGCCTGAAGGGAATTTATACCAACTTTTAAAATAATTAGGCACATGTATTTTTGGATAAGGGATTCTCAACTTGTAATATGATTATATGCCAGACTGAAATTGTATGGGGCAAGCTTTACTCCGGGTCCTTTCCCTGCTTCTACAGGTGTCGGATTAGTAAAATTAAAGTCAACCTGTACTAGGATGAGCAAGATAAACAAGAAAACTAAACGTGCTTAACACATTTTAAACACTTTGTCTTGGACTGCAAACACTGCATTAGGTAAAAGTTTGCATTGGACATGCTTTTGCACAATTAATGTGATTTTTGCTATTGCCTGCATGCTGATAATTTGTCAAACCTTGGCTCATACTCCGTTAGTTTGAGGGCAACACATGCAGCACTCGGGTCAACTGTTAGGGCTTTACATCCAAGCCATGCTCTGTGCATCATTCTTCAAAATCTTTTAAATGTGATAACAATGTAGAAAAGAATTCTGTAACAGGAATTCTAGAATAAAATCATTCTGTTCCACACTGTGAGAAAGAACAAGATCATTAGTGTTTTGCAGAAGGGGACGGCCTTTTCGCGATCTGGTGACCAATGGCTCAAGTGCCCACAGAGAGGTCCCTGCGTGCCAGCTGTGGCACCCGTGCCACAGTAGGTCCGCCATCACTGCCCTAGAAGTAGGTCTCTGAAATGCCCGGGAGAAAAGATTTTGGGGAACTTCCTCACTGTACCTCAGTAAGCACCTGTGATCACGATCACGGTTCACACGATCGCAGAGGGGAAATAGGCCACGGTGGCTCGTGTTCCCTCCCCGCGCGTGCCCGTCACGAGCCGGCGCCGCCTAAGTTGCACCCTCACCCTCGCCAGCCGCAGGTTGCCGTGACGTCCGAACCCAGCTAGGGGGGTGTCTGGGGCACCTTACAAACCACCCTGAAGACCACAGCCTGTTCCAGGGGTGCTGGGGGGGGGGCTTGTTGGGTGGTTTGCCACACAGCCTTGCCAGGTTCGGACGTCACGACCGCCTGGCGCCCCATGAGAGAAATCATGCGAATCAGGCAGCTCATGTCCAGCACATGCAGGAAGGAATCCATGATGGTGCAAAGCCACAAATCCAACCTGTGGATTCCACCGCGGACCAGCTTTTTCCGAGTCATGCAGATGCCACGGACTTGTGGGCCTGTTTTTACTTTTGGGGAGGGGATATTTGCACAGGTGCGCATTAGTGCAAATAGAACAGACATTCTGGTCAACACCATTCTGATTCTGTGAATGAGCGGACGATGGGATGAAAGATGCCTGGCATCTGTGCGAAACACAGACGGAACGGATTTAACAAAAGCCGTGCATCCCTGATGCAAGGTCCCTTTTTAAAATGTCACTGTAACAAACAAACAAACAGGAAAGGAACATTGCGACAGTTGTCCTTTCACAGTGCCTCAGGCGCCGTGTATTGAGAAGAAGACAATAAAAAGAGGAAGGAGGATGGGGGTTGGAAAAAATAACCGCCATAATCTAAGAGCAACTTTCTGCACCAGACAGGAGATTCTTCAGCCCTCAGCATCTCCAATTCTGGGAAGATCAGGTGGTCTTGATGAAAGTGGCCCTTCTCCACCTGAGACTCCCCAAGAGTCCCTACCAGTTAGAGTAGACCATACCAGTCTTGACGGATGAGCAGTTTGACCTGATCGAAAGCCGCTTCCTATAATGGACGCCAGCAGAACTTCCCAAATTGCAATGCTGTTCTTGTTCCTCTCCTTGCACAACCCTGTGCCCAGCTTCAAAGCTGACCCCCCTCTTTCTTCTTTAATGCAGTTCCCAAAGCCACCTCGATGGAGGAACATGCTGAGCTGAATCAGAAAGAGAAAATGGAACGAGCCACAAGCGGAAAGAGTGAGAGAACGGCGCATCTCCAGAAGACGTCCTTCTGCCCCGGTTTGAAGAGGTCTCCTGCCATGTGCCTCTTTGGCGCTGTGGCTGCTGTGTAACTTGGTCTTCGTGTCATTCGGCAACCCCAGCGGAGCTCACACCCTCCACAACACCCCCCTGACGGTCCTGATTTGGGACTGGCCCTTCGACCACGCCTTGAACCTCAGCAGGCGACGTCTGTGCCACACTGTATGGCATAGAGGGCTGCCAGCTGACCAGGGACCGCAGCCTGTTTGGCCAAGCGGACGTGGTGGCGTTCCACCACCGGGAACTCCGGAGGAGTAGGTCAAGTCTCCCGAAATCTAAGCCCCACCCTGGGCAAAAATGGCTCTGGATCTCCTTGGAGTCCCCGGACCATACCCAAGCCCTGTCTGGCTGGAACGGGACGGAATGGAACTGGGTCATGACGTACAGACGGGACTCCGACATCTTTGTCCCGTACGGGGAGCTCGTGCCTCAGACCTCGGATACGGTGGACATCCCAGAGAAAACCGGCTTAGTGTCCTGGGTGATCACCAGCTACCACCACACCCAGGAGAGAGCCCGGCTGCACCACGACCTGTCCAAGCACATCAAGATCGACGTGTTTGGGAAAGCGAGCAGGAAGCCACTCTGCCCAGCCTGCCTGCTGCCAACCATCTCCAAATACAAGTTCTACCTCGCCTTCGAGAACGCCGTCCACCGGGACTACATCACAGAGAAGCTCTGGAGGAACGCCCTCCTCGGCGGGGCAGGTGCCTGTGGTCTTCGGCCCGCCCAGAGCCAACTACGAGCAGTTCCTTCCTGCCGAGGCCTTCATCCACGTCGACGATTTCGGCTCCACGAAGGAGCTCGCCGACTTCCTCGCCACCATGAACGAGAGCAGCTACCGGCGCTTCTTCGAGTGGAAGCGGGGCCACGCGGTGAAGTTTCACGACGACTGGCGGGAGCGATTCTGCATCATCTGCCGGCGGTATCCCAGCCTGCCCGAGGGGAAAGTCTACCCGAGTTTGGAGAGATGGTTCTGGAATTAGCCGCCGGGATCGCCTGGGGCTCCAAGCGGGAGCATCCCGGGCTGTGTGGCGGTGCCCCCTTGTGGGTGAGCCGTCGAGGCTATGAGAGGGGGTGGGCAACATGATTGCCCCGTGCCCCCCCCCTTCGCAAGCAGCCCATTGGTTGCTTCTGACCTGGCCTGACAGGGAGTGCTTCAGGTCATGCCCAGATTTTCCTCGGGCCAACAGTCAGGTGGCCTGTGATGCTTTCTAGCTTTGCTCCACGAGCCCTCCGCCCACCGCCCACCGCCTCCATCCTCATTCTAGCCCCACCAACCCTGCCCCAGACAGGTTTCTTGGCTTAACCCCACACTCCGCAGGTGTCTCCCCCTCTGGACTGACCCTGCTCTGGATCAGCCCCAAAGCTCCATCCGACTCCCGTCCCAGGACCCGCACTCAGCTCCCTCGTCCCCCACCAGCACTGGGAACAGCTTCGCTGTAGGCAGAGTCTGTGCCGAGGCAGTTCCACTCGCAGCCCTTAACGTTCACGTCCTAGTCTCCAGGGAGCCTCACATGCCATATCCTCTTTACAATGCACTGGGTTTTCATCCTGTTGCCCCTAATCAGGGCCAGCGCCAAGGGTGGGCATGGTCGGGCATCTACCGAGGGCCCACAGCCCAGCAGGGGCCCACGGACCAGATCCCCCTGGACTTGCTCCTCCTTGTGGCTTGCTCACCGGCCTCTCGCTCTGGCCCAGACAAGGGTGGTGGTGAGCAGGAGCAGGAGTAGGAGCAGGAGCAGGAGATGCCTCTGCCTCTGCCCTGTTTGCCCCCGGGGGGGCCCTGCCTGCCAAGCAAGCGAGGGATGAAGAAGAGGAAGAGGAGCAAGAGCAGCTGGCCACACTGGCGGTGAGAAGGTGGGCTCACTGAGGGATGTGCGAGACATTTGTTTCAGTTCGTTTTTTATCAGGATTTACCCGACTCACACCTTCTGGACCGAGCATGGACTGGGGGATGCAACATTGAGAAATGCACGCAGACACGCCTTCGCTGATGGAGGAAGGATGTGTGCATTTCAAAGACGTGTCGTTTTGGGGGAATATGCACCAGGATACGCACAAATTTTCATGGGAAAAGAAAAACACAAAGCTCGCGATCCGTTACAGATGCGAGTCGGACTGAGCTCTGAGACGAAATCCGGTGGACCTTGGTGAGCTCGGGCTTTGCTGATCCGCACATTCCTGGGTCACTCGCTGAGGGAGGGGGACCGTTCCGGGTGTCTTGCCCGAGGGCCCTCCGAGAGCTGGAGCCAGCACGACCCCTACAAACTGGTACGTCGTTTCCGGGGGGCGGGGGCTGGGGTAGTTTTGCTTTTTGCTTTCACATTGTGCCCGATGAGGCGCAGGCCTGGCTAGGCACCATTTTATGCACCGCTGCCTCAGCGGCTGTGCGCAAACCGAGCGGGGGGGGGGGGTCGCTGGCAGCTGGAGCAGCAAACTTTAAAGCTCGCCCCCCCCCCGCACCCCTGCTAGGTACGACGGGGCACGTGACTTGGCGGGACGTCTCCCCCCCCCTGCATCCCTCCCCAGCATGACGTGTGCATCCGCGTAGGACAGTGTTCTCCAACCTTGGGTGCCCAGATGTTTTTGGCCTACAACTCCCAGCATGCCCCAGCCAGCATAGCTGGCTGGGGCATGCTGGGAGTTGTAGGCCAAAAACATCTGGGCACCCAAGGCTGGAGAACACTGGTGTAGGAGCACCGCTGCGGGTCTGTGTCTCCAGGGACCGGTTCTTGCCTGCCGCCCTTCATGGTGACCAAACTGCAGCCAGCGGAAACCTTCCGCCGCCTCATCATGAGAGCCACCTCATCATAATGCCGGGAGGCTGGGGGAACTCCGAAGAGGAAAGCCTCCGGCTGGGGGCTGAAGGTTTCATGAAGGTGTAGAGATCTGATTCTGGATATTGCAAATTTCTGTTCCCCGAAGAAGCTGATAGCGGCAGATGTTTAGAGCTGATTGCCCCCCCCCCTCTCTCTCTCTCCTCTGCCGGCCTTGTTTAATCTGAAAGCACGGAGGAGGGGGGTCGCGCAAACGCATGCATACACCCCCCCCCACTTCCCATCTGTATTTTGTGTCAGCTTGCAATGATCTTAATCGTGTACACAACAGCTGCCAGATGCAAAAAGCCAAAAAGAGCAACCGTTCCAAACCTGGTTCAGGAACATGCACGTAAATTCAATTCTCCACCCCACTCCACCTCCTACACATACCTCAGCCAAACTAGATGTTTATTACTTACATACAAACACCCCCCCACACACATTAATATGCTCTCTCTTCCTCCTCTGCCACTAATAGTTCCTTCTAGTTCCGACGTTCAGGTGTGAGTGCCGATGCAGACACAAACAAGCAGCTAAAACAAGTGGGTTTTTTTAGTAGTTCTAAAACAAGAGGGTGGTCATCCGAAACAAGAGGGAGATATCAGGTTTGCAGAAGTATGAAATATCTCGTGGCTGGGGGGGGGGGGGAACAAAAACCCCGAGCAGAGGAAACTGCACACACCCCAACCCTTCCCAAGCAGCCAAATAAGGACTGTGCATATTCAGTGACTGTTGCTTCTAGAAGGAATTGGACTCCCTCTCTCGCTCTCTGGCTCTCCCAGCGTGATTTGCTTCCTCAAGTCCGGGCACCTCCCTGCTCCTTCCCGCTGGTCTCTCCTGGGGGAATCTTCGGGTCTCTGTATCTCTCTCCCCACCACCACCTCCACCCCGCCCCACAAGCTGGGTCCCCCTAAGACCCTCAATCTGGCAATTCAGCACAGCTCTCATTTGTGCCTGCCCTGAGCCTGTGAGCAAGGCAGCTGGAGGGCCAGCAACGTCCCAGGCGCCCTTGCGCTGCAAGGCAAACGATATGGACAAGAACCTGCCCCAAGGAGACTGCAAACTCCAGCGCCAACGGGGGGGGGGGGAATAGATGCTGGAGGATGCTCAGAAGCAGAACCAAGGGGCTCTAGTGAGCAGTGCTCCTCCTCCTCTTCCTCATCGCTTGCTTGCTTGGCAGGCAGAGGGCCAGGGAGCACGGGGGCCATTGTCTGGGCCAGAGCGAATGGTAGGTGAAGAAGCAGGTTGTGAGGAGGAGGAGGAGGAGGAGGAGGAGGAGGAGGAGGAAGCCCAGGGGGCCCCTGCTGGGCTGTGGCCCCCCAGCACGTGCCCGACCATGCTGCCTCTTGACGCAGGCCTTGCCCGCAAGAGACGGTCCCTGGCTTGATGTATGAGGTATGCAGAACTAGCTTAGCGATGTGAAGGCGACATTTCCTAGATAAAGCCAATCAGAGCAATCAATCTGACCCCTGTTGTTGCCACAGAGCGTGGGGGAGGAAGCCACCCTTCCAGAGACACAGCATCTTTTTCAGCAACCGAGACCTGGTGGCTTTCCTGTTTACTCAACTGAAGCGGGCAGGAAAGCGAGGGAGGCAGCAAAGTGTTCTTTGTAAAGCGCCGCCGTGCCCATAGATGGTCCTCCACCAATAATTACGGAGCAGAAGACTGAGTGGTTCACCCGTATGCTATTCTGGGGAGAACTGTGGCCTGCTTTGCAGGGTTGTCGTCAAGATTATTTCAGTGCTGGACACGGAGCTCTTCGAATGCTTGAAATGCTGCGATGCAAAGCCGGCCGGCTGTCTCAAACCTAAACCAGCCAAGAGCCCCAGAGTTAAAACTCGAGTCCTGCAATCTGCTGAAATCTCAGCCTTCTCTTCTTACCTGGGGCGGTTTTGCAGCAGAGGAGATGAAATGAATCACTCTTTTGAAGTGCAGGCAGAGGAGATGAGATGAATCACTCATCGATGTTGATTGACAGGTCCCTGGTGCTGCTCACCACCAAGCTCATGGCTGGCTGGGGCATGCTGGCAGTTGTGGTCCGGCACATCTGGAGGGCGGCAGGTTGGGGAAGGCCCGCTCCGTCCAGCCATGCAGTAGTTGTTCAGCAGCAAGAACCCAAGAGGAGCCATCCTGGATCCGGCGAAAGGCAAACCACATGCTGCAAGGCAAGCCCACAAGCAGGACATGAGTGCAACGGCGCCCTCCCACCCATGCTCCCCAGCAACTGTCTGGCGTACATCAGCACACTGCCTCGGATGCTGGAGGTAGCGCAGAGCCATCAGGACTGGTAGCCGTGGAGAGCCTTCTCCTCCGGGAATTGGGAGGTGCACCAAGTTGGGGAAGGGCTGGTCTACTCTGACTGCCACTAACTATTCGTGGTCTGTAGGAAAAGCAAATCTTCCCCAGAAATCCTTTTAACTGGTGAACTGGGCATCTTAACATAAGGACATGATAAGAGTCCTGATGCTGGTTCAGAGTCAGGCCAAGGGTCCCATCTCGTCCAGCATCCTGTTCCCACAGTGGCCGGCCAGCTGCCCACCGGAAACCCACAAGCAGCAGGACAGGAGCGCCGCCGCAGCACCTTCCCGCCCGTGTTCCCCAGCAACTGGCGCGCACAGGCAGACTGGCCCTGATCCTGGAAGAAGCGTACAGCCAATCAGGACTAGGAGCCATCGACAGCCTTCCCCTCCTCCATGAACGTGGCCAATCCCCCTTTCAAGCCCTCCAGATCGGCGGCCACCCGTCACCACATTCCGTGGCAACCAATTCCACAGTTCCAAGATGCGACGCGCCCAGTGGATTTCCCCTTTTCTTTTTCCGCCTGTGCTCTGCGGCAGCGCAGCGCACAATTCGGACTGCACGGCGCGTGACCCCCACCTAGTGGCTCCAGGTAGCCGGCCGATTTCAAGTCCATTAAAAAAGGATGGCGCGCAGGGCCTTTTGATTGGCAGCGCCAGCAGCCTCCCGTTTGGGCGCATCTCCAGGGCTGAAGGGACCTGGGCTGTCCTTGTCCCCCCCACACCGTCTCTCTATAGCGCAGGGCTCTCCCACCTTGGGTCCCCAGACGTTGCTGGACTACAGCTCCCAGAATCCCTTGCCATTAGCCATGCTGGCTGGGTATGCTGGGAGCTGTAGGCCAGCAACATCTGGGGACCCAAGGTTGGGGGGAGCCTTGCTATAGCGTAAGAATTCCTGACTCCTCAGCCTCGCCTACCTCACAGGGTTGTTGTGAGCATAAAATGGAGAGAGGAAGACCAAGTCTGGCACCTTGAGTGCCCTGGAAGAAGGGTGACTTGTAAATGTAGTAATAAACTTCCCTTATATTTGATTCTGCGGTCAAACTCACATGTGGAGCAAGCTTAAAATAATAATAATAAAAAAAAGGAATAGCTTGGGAAAGCCCAGGGAGTATTGTAAAGTAAAATGCTGCTGAATGGTATCAATGTTTGAGGCTTGGAGATCTGTATTGAATAGATTGCAGGTTCCTTGGGGCAGAGAATTGTGTATTGCACTTCACAGAGCACGAATATGGTGCTGTGTAAGTGAATACAATTTCTCTGGTGCTCCAGCGGGCAGGATTAGAAGTGACAGGTGGGAATTGCAGGGAAATCGACTTTGGCTGAACATTAAGAGAACCATCCTAACACTGGTGGGACCTCCTTTGCTGGAGGTGCTTAAGCAGAGGCTGGGCAGCCACCGGTCGGGGATGCTGTCGCTGTGCCCTGCACTGCAGAACCTGCACTGAGCGCGGCGGGGTTGGGCTAGGTGATCTCTAAGGTCCCTTCCAGCTCTATGACTCTATGGAATAATGATAATCTTCTTGCTCATTATACAACAAGCACGCTCCCCATTTCCAACTGTAATCTGAATTACTTGAATTGGTTAATTACTTGAACTGGTTAATTACTTGAAATTTGATTCATTGTTGATCAGTGTTTACACTGTGCTTGTGTTGATTATGTTCCTTTCCATTACATTGTTGGTTATGCTTGTGTGATGCTTCTGCTCTGCTAATGTTATATATTAAAACATCTTTTAAAGAACTCGCTCTGAACATGTCCTGCGTGCACCTTTTGCCACATCAAATGAGTAATCGCTGCCAGCACCACTGCGCATCCAGGAATAATGGGTCATTGCAGCCCGACTTACTCTTCTGTCCAGGTATTCTACAATTCAGACGATTTCTTGGGCAAATGTCCCTTGAAGCAACAGCTCTCCAGCACAGATTTAACTGAGCTCTCGATGCTGGCCCAGTTTCTTCTTCCTGGCTCGGGCCAGAATTTGCTCTGTATTGCACCGCTGGAAAGGGCAAAAGGAAGCCAGTGTGGTGTAGTGGTGTGAGTGTTGGACTGGGACTCGGGAGATCTGGGTTCTAGTCCCTGCCTGGCCATGAAACTGACTGGGTGACTTTGGGCCAGTCACTGACTCTCAGCCTAACCTACCTCACAGGGTTGTTGTGAGGATAAAATGGAGGAGGAGGATTATGTAAGCCGCCTTGGGTTCCTTGCAGGAAAAAAGGCGGGGTATAAATATAATAAATAAATAAATAAATAAAGGACGTAAGCGAGGAACGACCACAGGGGCGATGCATGAAGCCCTCTCCTGAGAAATTGCACTAATTTGATCAAAACTTCTTTCTCAAAGAGGAACACCCAGATTTACAACAAACATTGGCTTGGGCAAAATTGTGGTGGCATCACTCCACCTGCAGGAACTCAGCCATCGATCCCTTGTCGGGTAGCCACCTTTTCTTCTGGCAGGGGCTCTTGTGCCTGCTGCGTAAGTGGCAGATTATCAGCACGGGAAGCTTTCCCTATCATTCAGTCTCCAGTCCAGGAAAAGCTTCACTTAAGGCACAATTCTATGCAAGTTTAGAGAGAGAGAAAGCCTACAACTCGCAGCATGCCCCAGTCAGCATAGCTAGCTGGGTGGGGCATGCTGGGAATCATAGAAAAGTAGAGTTGGAACTTGGAAGGGGCCTACAAGGCCATCGAGTCCAACCCCCTGCTCAATGCAGGAGCCCAGGTCAAAGCATCCCCGACAGATGGCTGTCCAGCTGCACCTTGAATGCCTCCAGAGTGGGAGTTGTAGTAGGCCTTTTTTCTCTCTAAACTTGCATGGGACTGTGCCCTTAGGGAGTTTCTTCCTTCCACGTGGACTGTTAAAGACACAAGAACCCTGCCAGAAAAATAGTTGGCAACCCTACTTATCATGTAGGCATTGAACAAAGTGCCATCTCTCTGCCTCAGTTCCCAGTCTGTAAAATTAGAATAATAAGTAATCTACTTATTATTATCTGAATTCATTATCTGAATTCAGAATCCTGAGAAGCATGGCTTTTCCAAGCACACGCACGTACGTGTGTGTGTGTATATACGTATACTGTACACACACACACACACACACACACACATTCTAGTCCTCAAGACTAAAGAGATTGGCCAAACACTTTTAAGCCTATGGTGAAACCTCAGAAGTGGGGGAGAAAGTCCAGACATCACAGAAGGGGTTTGTGAGCCTTGCAAGACATTTTGCATAATTATCAGATGCCAAACTGCATTTCAAATACCCTGTAGATTTTACTTTTGGGGGGTAAGCACAGAATATGGCCAGAATTTGACACTTGTTTATTGATTATACATAAGTACTATGCAAGAAGCAATATTACTTATTATTACTCATTGCTTAAGTACCATCAGTGAAGATGAAAGCTTCCAGGTTGTTTGAAGCAATAAGAGGGAGGACTCTCTGCCCCAAGGAGCTTCCAATCTAAATTTGGCAGAAAAACTGACAAGGGAGAGGTGGAAAGTGAGAGCTACGGGTAACAAAGAACGAATAGGTGCCGTTGAAAGTGCAAGGATACAGATACTTGGGTGCCGTTCCGGTCAACGATGAAGATTAAGGGGTCAAGCCATCTAGCCCGTGCCCCCCAAAGGCACACTCTGGAACTGTGTCTCGGAATTCTCTGGCACACAAGGATGAGTCGGAGACCGACACCAAGTGAGCCTTGCGTGTCCCAGAGGATTTTGGGAAGTGGTTCTAAGAGTGCAAGTTGGCAATCAAGTCCGGTCCCAAGTCCCCAAATATAGGATGTTACAAGGAGTGGGAACACACACACACACACCCTTAAGATGACCCAAACCAAAAAACACACAGCTCATCTCAAGACACAGAAGGGTGAGGGGGGAAATAATCAAGAGTCAGTTTGAAATTTGGTCATTTAATAAAATTTCTTTTTAAAGTAATACTAAACACAGTCGGTACAAGAATTGGTTTTGGGAGAGAGAATCACGTGTAACAGAAGAATAAGAAGTTAAAGAAGCATGGTGCCCCCCAACACGTATGCCCCATCACACACACACCCCAGAAGAGGGGCTTTAGCCAAGATAATTCTGGCGGGATGATGCGGATTCGACCAAGGCCAGAATGCGTGCTCAGTGGAGGGCAGGGCCGCAGAAAGTTTAGTAGCGCTTAAAGAAAGTGTAGACGTAGTCCAAAGATTGGGTGAATTGATTTATTCTCCACCATCATTAGGATTAGGAACCTGTGAGGTCCAAGGCTACGGAGACTTGAACTCTGAGCTGCGAGATCCGGGTTCAAGTCCCACAGGGTCTTGGAGGCAAGTTATTATTTGGAACTCGTGACCGACGTTGCAGGGCTGCTAAAGTCAAAGAGCACTTGGCAAAATTCAAAGCAAAGCGGTAGAAAGCGGAAGCGACTGTCCTCAAAATGTGAGGATGGAGGAAGTCTTCATGAATCGGCAGGTGGGTGACCCCTTGCGTCATTCTGAAAGACGTTCCTTGGCCTCTGGCAAAAGGTCTTTAAGAGTCGCCCGCTTTTCAATCCCGTCTGTGTGACTCGCGGCCCACCCACAGCACTGCAAGCGGTAGGTTTTAACATCCAAACCAAAAGCAGGTCGGATGCAGAAGCAGCTGCGGAGGACAGCAGCCGTGCCACTTTGTGCCACTTCTGGCAGGCGAGGAGGACGGTCCCACTATACCAGGGCTCTCCAACCTTGGGTCCCCAGATGTTGCTGGCCTACAGCTCCCAGCATACCCAGCCAGCATGGCTAATGGCAAGGGATTCTGGGAGCTGTAGTCCAGCAACGTCTGGGGACCCACGGTTGGAGAGCCCTGCACTGTACGATCCTGTCGAAAGAGCATCTCTTCACCTCAGCGGCGTCAACCCTCTTTCAGCCAGATTCAGTTTCGGTGAAGCTCTCGGGGGGGGGCCGCACCCCAGTGGTGGGCGGGGCCAAAGCCAAAGGGGCGGAGCCAGAATACCAGAAATGTTTTAGCGTAAAGCTCCTACTGCCAGCAACTAAGCGGAGGCATTTCAGCCTTTTTGAATTGGGGGGGGGGGACGTGAAAAAGCTGGCAAACCAGCGTACGGCTGGGGGGAAGGGGGTGTGGCCATCTGGGAAAACTTGGAAGGCCGGATTTCGACCTCTGGTGTTCTGAATTTGGCCCCTCGACCTGACGTCCGACACCCCTGCTTTCGGCTGGGCCAGATTTTGATGCTGCTGCAGGAGAACAGGGATGCATGGCAGGTTACTAAAACCTGCCCAAGGAAGCCAATTGGGGGGAGGGGGGGGTCACAGACAGAACTCTGTCACATACAACAGAGGTGATCCTGAGATGCGCATTTGGCAAAGCTCCTGGGTCGTGCTCGGTGCCCTCCGAGGCCCCGCGTACGGATGATTCTCGCAGGAAGTCGTCACACTTCAAAAGCACATGAGCATCGTTGCAAGAGAGGTACGCTCCTGTTTCACGCAAGGAGGAAAACTCACAGAAGCTAAGCTGTTACTCGCTGATGTACGAACAGGAGGTTCAGGGCGCAATCCTACGGCCGCTAGACAAGAGTCTAGATCAGTGTTCTCCAACCTTGGGTCCCCAGATGTTTTTGGCCTACAACTCCCAGCATGCCCCAGCCAGCTATGCTGGCTGGGGCATGCTGGGAGTTGTAGGCCAAAAACATCTGGGGACCCAAGGTTGGAGAACACTGATCTAGATGGCCATAGGAAAATTCGGAGTCCCAGCTCCGAACTCAAGAGTGTGCTCCCTCCACCCTCGTGCTCAACACGGAAAGAACCGCGCCGCCTGCAGCTCCGAGATCGCAAGAGGAACCTCGGAGACGGAGTTCTGTGGGCGTTGCGGGGGCTGGAGAGGAGACGGCACACGCGGTCTCCTGGCGGCGTCTCGGCCTCCTCGTGTTTCAGGGCAAAACACTCCGACGGCCAATCTGCAGGGCGGGAGAAACGTGGAGGTGGGCTCTGCCTCGGCACTCCTTCCGCCCTCTGGGAGACGCAGGTTTGGTGGGCTCCAGGCAGCCACGGTGGACTGAGCTGCCCGCTCTTCTCTGACCTGTTCAGCCTGCAAAGGGGCAACGTTTTGGCCAGAAGGTTAGAGTACCACTATCTAAACAGAATCCCAGTTCCCGCTTTCACTGCCTCGTACTGTCGACGCTGATGCCATGCCAAAAATTCATCCCCCATTTCTTTCAACCGTTCTCATTCAATTTGATAGAAAAGGGAATTGCTTTCGAAAAGAAATTCACTAGTGAAGAAAATTTCGGAGAAATTCTGACTGGTTGAGTTTGGGTTGCTTGCGCTTACCTTGCTTAGGAGGCGGCCGAGGAGTGTGTGTGAGTCTCTTGTCTTTCATGGTACACTCATCCCTGCGGCAGCCTCCCCGGCTTCCCACACTTCAGCTAAAGCCCAGGGGGAGGCATCATGAGGCCATTTCTTCCCATGGGGCTTGTTCAGAACAGGAAGCGCAGGCAGCCCGGGAGGCTGCAGGGCGAGGGAGAGATGTGCAATGGAAAGGAAACCCACGCACTGCACCCTCATCTGCTTCTCAGTGATTAGGGAAGCTCAAAAGCCTCACAAAAATAAGTTATAAAACACTCTGAGAATGAGGCAGAGCAGTGGAAGCCTCTTTCGGGGGTGGGGGGAATAAAATGTTCAGGAAATTGGGAGGTTCAGGAAATTGGGAGGTGATGGGGGGACATCACTCAAGCAGCATTTCCTCCAAATGAAACCCCACCCCAGGCAACCCCAAAATCACCCTCGCTCTTGCCCAGTTTTGCTTACCGTCATTACAACTTGGGAGTATATCTCCTACCAATGGTCATCAGCAGTCTTATGGGTCCCCTTAAGGTTGCGATCCTAAAGGCGCTTGCTAGGGAGAAAGCCCTGTTAGCACAGCGAGACTTACTGCTGGGTAAAAATGCCTGGGAGTGCACAGTTAAAAATTTAAAAGTATTATACCCGTGTTGCTCTGTTCTCCACCTGGCACACACAAATCATTCTCTTGATCACTAGTGCATATCCACACTGGGGACTTTAATCTGGTTTAATAGGTACTCCCTTTCCCTCGGTAATCCCAGTTCTGTGAGGAGGACTGGGAATCGACGGCAGAGAATTCTCAGCCACCCAAAACACGACCCCCCAGATTCTTTGCGAGGAGGGGGGGCCGTGCGAGGTAAGTGGGTACTGAATTGATATACACTTGACACGTGGGGGGGGGGGGCCTCTGTCTTGCCCTTTAAACAGACACGTTTAGAAATGGGTGTGAACCATTTTAGAATGGTTGGTGGGACCCCATAATGGGTCACGACCCAACAGCTAGAAGACCCAGTTGCATCTAGTGGATAAGAGTGTGGAAATCCCGAGTTCGAATTCTGGTTTAGCCATATGCAGCGCCATTTCTTCCAGCCTCAGTTTGCTCCACTTCACACCTTTAAAATGGGTGTTTTAATGTCCCAGGAACAACCTTGGGAAGGTAGGTCAATTTTGCGTGTGGGGGATGAGGAGAGATTTTGTACAAAGCAGCGAAAAATTTCTCCCTCCCCCCTCCCAGCTGTGTTACACAAAAAGGATACAACTTGTGTGGAACGGGGGCATTAACACCCCGCCAAACACACACACACACACACACACACACACACACCCAGACCCTTCACATTTAACATTTGGGATCTGCAACAACCCACAAGATATATATATTTTTAACCAATTGGGGGAAGGAAACCAGTGGATTTAGGATAGATTTCTGCCACTTGCTTCCTTTTATGCTGTATGGTATAGGTTTTTGCTCTGTGGGTAGACATTAAGTTAAGAGTTAGGCATGGATGCCAGGGGACTGTTATAGCAGGGTTGTAAAACGGACACGAGTCCCTTCCTTTCCTCCCAGCAAGCCAATAAAACATCACAAAGGCCTCCCCGCCCGTCCCGTCCGGGTGCCTGGTCATCTGAACAGCAAGAAGCCGCGGAACGGAGCGGAAGGTGTGTGTGGGGGGGGGAGCAGAGAAGAGCTGGAGAGCAGAGCAGCCCCGCCCAGAGCCAAGAAGGTGCCTTTTATTTGAGAGGTGAATTTGTTGTGGGGTGAACAGTCGGGCGTTTGGGCACGCTGCGGTGGACGCGCCTCCCTTCTTCCCGGGGAGCGGCTTCCGGGGCGTCGCAACGGGCAGGCGTTCGGCAAGCACAGTCCAGGGCGCGCCGTGCTCCACAGGGTTCACGAGTGCAGGTTGGGGGGCGGGGGGTGCAACGAGGAGTCGTCGAAAAGCGGGTTCTTCACTTCCATTTCTCCAGTCTGCAGCGATTCGGGGAGCCAGGCGAAAGTTTGCAAGGGGGCGGGGAAGGAACAGGGGGGAAACAAACAGGGAAAAGAGTTACGGCCCGGGACTATTGCAGTCAGGATTTGCAACTGCATCTTCTCCCCCACTCACTTGGTAATTTTTTTTTAAAAAATCAGTCTTTTCCCAACTTGCCGCCCGCCAGGCTCGTGGGACGACTTCCCTCCCCACCCCCTTTTCCTTGTGTGTCGTGTCTTTTTTAGACTGTGAGCCTGCGGGCCGGGACTGTCTTGTTCAATTGATGACATGTAAGCCGCTCTGGGAGCCTTTTTGGCTGAGGAGCGGCATAAAAATATTTCAAACAAACAAACACATACATACAACCCCCATTATCCCCAGCCATACTGGCTGGGGATAATAGGGGTTGTTGTTCCACACATCTGTAGGACGCCAAGTTGGGAAAAGACCGATTCAAAGTTTACAATCCACTTTAAAACGGTGTTGAGAACTTCCAAGCTTTCCCGCGATGGTGTGGGATCTGGTGTTCCCATTCCAAAAGTGGAAGCCACGAACTAAGGGGCCAGCACCGAAAAAGCTTGATTTCAAGCCTCTGCTCAGAAGGAACAGATAGGAGAAGGCACGTCCTGGAATCTTTCAACGCCCCCTGGTTATGCGGAGCTTTGAATAGTTTACATCAGCACCGTGAATCTCTCCTGGGAACTAACCGGGAAGTGGCACAATGTACTTTGAAGTGTGGGCACAGTATGTTGGGTGCAGACAGAACCAGGGGCGGTGCGAGGGACCGAAAAGATCTGGGGCTCAGGCCCACAGCAGAAAAAAGATGCACAAATTTGCATATGCTGATTTACATATGCTCTAAAGTCTCTCTGTGTGTGTGTCTGTAAAGGACCCCGTCTCCTAAGGACATCCCTATTTGTAAAAAGGGATGGACAGACAGGGGAGAGGAGGGCGTTTGATTTCAGAAAAAAATCCTCAGGCAGAAAGATTCAAGGGGGGGCAGCAGGAGGGGAAGCACCTGTGGGCCAAAAGCCAGCTCGCCCAGGGGGATCAGATGCCACAGAGATCCCCAGGGCCCCTGGACCTTTATTTTAGCAGGTGCCCCTGGACAGCAGGCTGGTGGGGCAGAGGGCCCCCAGAGATATGGGGCTCCAGCCTAGTGGGCCGCCCGCTGACACTGCCTCTGACGCCACTGTCTCATCCATGCATCCACAGCTGGTTTTTTTAACTTTCCGGAATTCTTATACAAAATACCAAAAAAAAAACCCCAACAACCCCAAAACCCGATCAAAAATGCGCATTCCCCCACCATAGGCAAAAGTGTGAAAATGCACATGCAGCGGGGGTGGGGTCTGTGCATCTTCAGAAGCCCACATCTGCAGAAGTGCACATTTGCGCACCTCCCAATGCGAATGCAAGTTCGGGAAACTGAGAAAAATCCGATTCTGTCAATGAGCGGATGAGGGAATGAAGGACGCCTGACGACCCACTGAAACACAGACAGAACGGATTTAACAGGATCCGCACGCCCCTAGTTCTAAACAGAACGGGAGGTATTAGGACATACCTGCAACTCAAGAAGAATGAATAGTGAACTATGCACCATTGCTCGTCAGAAAAGCAGAGTCCTTATGGGGACCATTTTTAGATTATGTTTTAGTCAAGGGAAAAGGGAGTAAGCCATGTCAAGATAGGATGTATTTTTGGAATATGGATTAATAATGGATTATGTGGATAGAATTATTATTTTTTTGGCCCCGTGATGACGGGCGCACTTTGTAGCTATATGGATTTGTGGGTTTATTTTCTTTTTGTATGTGTGTTCATTTAAAAATAATTTTTTTAAAAGAAAAGAAAAGCAGAGTCCAGTTAGCAAGAACTGCAGAGGAAGAGTGGGGAAACATTCGGGAGGTGCGGGGGAGGAACGGCTTGCTCGGAAGGGAACTTACTGGAGCCAGCCCAGGGCATTCGTATACCGTGAAGTCTCCATCTTCGTTTTCTTCATCCGAGGATACAGTTTCAGGAACTTTGGCATCTTCTTTATTCCTAGAGATTTTTCGGGGGGTGGGGTGGGGAATTCACACATGAGGTGGGAGGACACGGGGCACGGCACCCCCCCCACCCGCCTTGCCCAACTCAGAACACCCATGCCTCTTCCCACACAAGGGCCGAGGGTCCCATGGGCCAAAAGCTTGCCCAGAGCCGCTCCCTGGTTTCCCACAGCTTCGTGCGCCAGCTCCAGAGATCTGGTTTCCAAACTTCCGTTTTGATGTTTGACCACCCACAGAGCTCTGGGCATTCAAGGTGTTTTGCAATTCAGCTGCCCACGTTTGGACGCCCAGCGCCATCAGGACTGCCTTGCTGGATCGGACCAAAGGTCGCCCGGCAGGAGCCGCCGGATATAGATTGGCAAGCTCACAAGCAGGTCACGAAATGAGAATGCCTTCCCCACGTTTGGCCCCAGAGTCTGGTGTGCAGAAGTATCTGGCCTAGGAACATATCTGCTCTGGGGACCAGACTGGCCCACATAGAGCGCCCGCCCGGGCTGGATGACATCAGGGGGTACAGCCCTGCCCCCCGAAAGCGCCAGCTGCGCGTGCCACACTTGGTGCATTGCTCCCTCTCACACAGGGGAATCTCTTTGGGATTCTCCAATGGGAAGAGTCAGCAGCAGCGCACCGACCAGCGGGAGATCCCCTTGTTATCTGCGACAACAGATTGGGGATAACAAAGGGATTCCTCTCCCTGGCTCTTCCCCAAGTCCCTGGAAGCCTCCAGGCCAGGGGGCGGGGCTTGGGGAGGGAGCCCAAGCTCCCGCAGGCCAGATGGAAACCTCTGCGGGCCGGTTCAGGCCCACGGGCTGGAGGTTCCCCGTCCCCGATATAGAGATGCCACCTGGCTTTTTGCAGATGTGCACCCCCACGGATTTGCCCAATCCTTCTTTAAAGCCATCCAAACTAGCGCCCATCACCACCTCTCACAGCCATGGATTCATTTCTTCACGTAGTGCATAATTTAGACATGCCTCCCCCACACCCTGAAAGAGCACCAACATTTAAAGAGATGCAAAAACACATGGGTGAGTTGGCACATGGCAGGACCGGAAGGACTTCAGTCCTCCCGGACAGAACAAGTTTTCCAGAGTGCCTTTTTGAAACACGGCGTCCACCGACACGTCCCCATTCGAGTGCTGCTTGATTTGCGCAAGCTTCCCGTTCGCACAGAGCAAGCGGCGTAACTGGGCACAAGACGAGCAGCGAGACGAGGTTCGGAGGCATCCTGGCAATCTCAAATGTCGCTCGTTCTCCCGTCCCTAGAACAAAACACTGAAAACCACCGCAAGAAAAAGAAAAAAGCTCTACTTACTTTTCCATGGAGAGCATTTGTTGCTTCTGGTGTTGATAGTGGTACATCTGAGCACTCTGTGCCAACTTTTTATCGCCAGGCTTGGAGGAAAAGAGAAGGGGGAAACTCAGGCACAAGGGGCATGCTATCGCATGATGCAGTTGTGTTGTGTTCAGAAGTAAGGAAAATACAAAATAATCACGATCTAGCACCGTATTTCCCAGACTTCCCTCCCCACCACCGAATGAAAGCAGAATGAGATCTTACACCTGACAGGAAACCTTCTTGGTAGCTCAACCACATCTGTCACAGAGCTGTGGCAGAGTGACTCCCCACTGCCAGCAGAGACTGACAGAATGTGGTGAGGCCCGAACAGAAACTCATTCGGAGCTGCAGCGGTCAGACTCTGCTGGGGGTGGGTACCTTGGCCCACCCATAGCAGCCTGCCACTCGTTTATTTCGGAATAGGAGTGGCTCTTTCATAGCACGTGGTTTGGGAATGACGGATCCCCTTTCAGAAGGGCCAGCTCACCGCCAGCAAACCCGCATGCAAGAGGAGCGGACCTACCGAAATCTGGTCATACGACGGAGGGCCCGGTGCCTTGTGAACTGGGTAGTCGGCTTTCTGAGCGAGCCTTATTTCCTTTTGCAGCCTACAATGGGAGAAGAGAGTTTAAAAACCACACGCACGCACGCCAGCAGCTTGCTGCATCCCCCCAAAAGTCCATGCAGCCCTAGTGCCCTGTTTTCGATGGTGCTCAGCTGGTGGCCTTTGCAAAACCCGCAAGCAGGGCAGGAAGTTAACAGAGCCCTGTCCTGCCGAGCGTTATATGCCCCCAGCATCTGGTACTCAGAGAAATACTTATTCTGTACCTGGTAGCTCCATTGAGATCAGGGGTGCAGAATGTATTTCAGCTTGAGGGCCGCATTCTGTTTTGGAGAGGCACTTGGGGGCCGCAATCCAAAGGTGGGTGGGGCCAAAAGCATATTGAAGCTTAACATTCTTACTTCCAGAAGAGGCATTTCTACCTTTTAGAATGGGGGTGGTGGTGGCACAAAATCCAGGTGGTGGGGAGAAAGGGGGTGCGGCTGGGGAAAGGCACAAGGCCACCTGAGGGACCCCAAAGGGCTGGACTGGGACCCACTGAGGCTCTGCACCCTCGATTTAGAGGCAGCACCGTGTGCTAGGTGGGTTATGGGGGCAAGACAACTCAACATGGAGTTTCTTCGTCTGTAAAATTGGAACTGTACTGGCCCGCCTCATAAGGTTGTTGTCACGCGGCACCCATATGATTAAAAATAAATAAATACTACTGCACTTTGTTGATGGAAGACGTGCTACATAAAAGCCAAACGAGCAAAAACAACAAGTAAGGTAGATTTACCAACATTTTTGTAGCGGTTTTCCATATAAGCTCAAAGCAGCAAACAAAATATAGGTAAAGACAAGTTTATATAGGAGAATTAGCACACACATGCACGCACGTTTGCCACTGCTGTACCCCACCCCTCCGGCGCTGCTTGAGGAAGGGTCTCCGTGACACCGATGCACAGCCAGCTGCGCCTTTCCCAGAGAAGTCTTCCCGTGGGCTTACCTGCACCAGCAAACCGCCGCCACCACGAGAGCTGCGATCCCTGCCTGCGGTGCACACGACGATCATCCCTAGAAGGCAGACAGAGACACACCGGGGAAGGAGAAAGGCGTCAGCGATGCCTTTCCGGAATGACCCACGCAGAGCACACAGTGGGCATCAGCTTTGCTTATTTTTTTATTTAATTGCCCTCTGCCCTCCCCATCTCTTGTTCCTTGTGTGTCGTGCCTTTTTAGATTGTAAGGCTGCGGGCCAGGACTGTATTGTTTAATTGGTTGATTGTAAGCTGCTCCGGGAGCCTTTATGGCTGAGGAGTGGGATAAAAATACTTTTTAAAAAACGTACGCGCCACTTCTCCACGGTGCACCATGCCCAAAGCGCACCAGGCCAGTACGCAGAGCCAAGCACCTTTTACAGACAGGGCTGAGTGATCCCTGTCCCCCTGCTTTCATGCAAGTAGAGATATCTAGCATCCCAAGCAGTAGAGTTTTCTTTCCTTCTTTTAGATTAAGTTTCTAGTCCTGATGGATTTTGTTTATTTCTATTAAAGTATATTTGTTTCTTTAAACGTTTCTTTAAATGTTTATATGCAGTCCCTCCCACTATTGATTTCAGGGCAATATACAGCTTAAAATCACAGCAGTAAAAAAAAAAGAGACAGAACGCTGCCTTTCCGCCTTGATTAAACCTGTTTAACAAACCAGTAATTAATACAGATCAACCTTCCCCAACTTGGTGCCCTGCAAAGGTGTTGGAGTACAACTCCCATCATTCCCAGCCAGCATGGGCACCAGGCTGGGGAAGGCATAGATAAATAGATAGATAGGTTACAGTTAATAAGATAAAGGTAGACAAGCCCTGATTATGGAGGCTCCATATAGTCCTAAATATGGAGATGATTTCTCGGGGTATCAGCCTTCAGATCACATCTGACCCCTACATTTTCTCAGGAAGGAAAATGCAGGATTCTCCCCGTGGAGGTCTAGGAACTTGGCACCTCAACCTATCCAGGATTTCCCTCGCAGAAGGAACAGGGGGAGCAGCACAAATCCTGTTCTGCCGCTGCACAGGGATGCCCGGTGGCCTTGCCGAACTGCTCACCGAGTAGGAGTGCGTCATTTGAAGACATGCGCGATGACGCCACGGGGGAGCTCCGGACCGCCTCTGTGGGAGGGTGCAGTGTTGCAGCTGGGGTGGTCTGCCCAGCCCCTCGGCGAGGACTCTGGCTTTGACACAACACCGTTGGCGTGCTGGCCTGCAGGAGCTGGGGTTTCTATGCATCATCACAAAAGTTTGTGGAGGGGGAAGATGAAGACAGGCAAAAGGCAGCCCCAACCCCAACCCCCCCAAAACCTCCTACACCCCTACCTCCCAGGAAGAACCATGGCAGTGGGGAGGCAAACGTGGCCTTATACATCAGCCAGAGAAGGAAGAGCTGAAGGGAGCTTGCTTCACCCCTCCCTGCCAGAAAGAACACCTATAAGAAACTTAGAACTAAGAACTGCTGCCTGAGTTTTGTTTTTTCCTCTTCCCTCCCAATCCCTTTTCCTTTTGTGCCATGTCTGTTTGACTTGGCACAACTTGACGGCTGGGATGGTCTTAATACTAAACTGTGTAAGCCGCTCCGGGAGCCATTTTTGGCTAAAGAACAGGGCGAAATGTTGCAAATAAATAAAAAAAAGCATGGCCTCCCACCCCATTTAAAAGCATGCAAGCGGCAACCCCAGTAATGCCTCCATGTTGTACAGAGGGGGGTGTTCACCGCCCAGGGAAGGGCTCACCATTCTGCATGAGGCGTAGATGGGCGTCATCTTGTTTGGCCAGCACTTCCGCCACCAAGTCGATTTCTTTGTCTAAGTTGGGAAGAGCAGTTCGGCCTAGAAAGAAGTGTGTGGGTGCAGGGTGGAAAAAAATCCAAGCAAAGACAGTCAGCGGAAAAGGTTCAGAAGATGTGCCAGCGGTCTGTTTTAAGGTCTAACTGTCAGCGTTTTAACCAATCTATTCACAAACTCATACGGCAAATTTGAGCCCTGGTCTTCCTCCAACAAGTGGACTTGTGCCCTCACACCAATCCTGTGATGTAGGACTGGCTGAGAGAGACTGTGTGGCTGGCCGGAGACGTAGGGATCTGAGCTCTGGGTTTCTCCCACACTGCAGCCTCATGATCCTGCTGCTGAACTGCAATGCCTGGTTTAAAATGTAAACAGGATGGGATTATACTTGCTGTATAATCTCAGCGAAGATGCTTTAAGAAGAGCCTGAGAAGTGAGAAACAGGCTCCTCCAAGTAGAACATAGGAAACGCCACCCCTTGTCAGAAGGAATACCTCACTTCACATTTTGATTTCCCAGTGCAATTGGAAGCGGGGATTTCAGCTGCCTCTCACGGCGCACGTGGAGTGAAACCGTCTTGAAAGTGGAACGGGCAGCGTGTGCCACCAACAGCGACCGGGTGGAATTTGCTGAATCTGGGGAGGGGGGGTCTGTAGCCTTGGGAGGAGGGGGCTGCCTCAAAACATGACACATAAGAACATCGGAAGAGCTGGATCAGACCGGGGGTCCATCTAGTCCAGCACTCTGTTCACACACTGGCCAAGCAGCTGCCCCAGTGAGAAGCCCACGAGCAGGGCACAAGTGCCACGGCACCCTCCCACCTGTTTCCTCCTCCATGAATTTGTCCAATCCCCTTTTGAAGCCACATAAATTGGTGGCCATCACGACACCTTGGGCAAGTGAATTCCGTATAACTGCGCGGTGTGAAGAAGGGCTTCCTTTGATCTGTCCTGAATCTCCCTCCAGTCACCACTCCACTCTGTGGTGACCTGCCACCAGGGATGTTGAAGAGTCCTTGGTCTCGAGTCACGAGTCGAGTCACGAGTCTTTGGACCCGAGTCTCGAGTCCGAGTCCTTGGTCCAAAATGGTGACTCACGAGTCACGAGTCCCTCCCAAAGCTGACTCCATGAGTCCCTATTAAAATCAATGCATTTTTTCCCCAACAAAATAAGGCTATTTCAGATGTGTGGCTTAAATAAATTCTAGGCAAGAACAGACCAGGCAGACAAACCCAAAATGTCTGAAAGGTTGCATTTTAGGAAAATGATTTTAAAAAATAAACTTGCTGTACTTCCTAAAACCTATCCATGTTGCATTTGAGGAACATGATTTTGGAACACGAGTCCTTGGTCTCGAGTCCCGAGTCGAGTCTCGAGTCCCATTGAAAATATTGGGACTCGAGTCCGAGTCGAGTCAGAGGGGGGACTCAGTCTGACTCACGAGTCGAGTCCTCGAGTCCGAGTCCCCATCCCTGCCTGCCACATAGGACTGCCTGTTGGCCTCCACTAATCACTGGGCTATAAAACGAAACATTAGATTGTAGGCTCCTTGCGGGCAGCGACCTCTATCTGTAGCGCTGTCTGTAAGGCACCATGTGTGCCAATCGTGCAGGATATATAAAATAAATATTTAAAATGCTACTAAATACCCAATTACGTCAAGACAGAGTCTCTGATGCTGGGGGCTGATGGGAGTTGTAGTTTGGGAAGGATAGCTTGACTTAAGGCACAATCCTATGCGAGTTTAGACAGAAAAAAGGCCCACAACTCCCAGCATGCTAGGAATTGTAGGCCTTTTTTCTGTCTAAACACACATAGGATTGTGCCCTCTAGACTCTCAGACTAAGCCTCATAACTAGTCCATCTGCACTCCAAATGTAGCCTGCTTGTAATGCCCAGATGTATGATGAGCCCCGACTCCAATACACCATAACTGTAAGATGGTCATAGTTAAAGATTTATGATAAGCAACACTGATTGTTCTTGCTCCTGCCGTGTGCTCCCTCACAGCTGCTGCCTCCACCTGTGGCTGCACGTCGACCCATTTGCAAACAGCACGCACGTTGGACAACCAACAGCGAGTGCATGATGCGCCACCAACCCATGAGGTTGTGGCGCACGGGGCATGTGCGGAGAAGGCATGTTGTGCTAACATACGCCATGCTCCCAAGGTGCAGCAGTGATGCACATGTGCTCACATTTGGCCGCGATGTGTAAACTCCAAATACAGGAGAGCTTTTGCCCAAGCGCACACCGCTGGAATCGGGGCCAGCTGTGCGATTCCATCGTCAGCAGCAATTTATTGGCATACCGCTTTTTCCGCCATACGTTGTGCTCAAAGCAGCTCACAAAAACAGATACAATCACTGGAGTTATAACACATTGCAATGCAACATTAACTCAGTTACAATTCATTTAAACATACGGAAATTTAAATAAGTGTAATTTGTACCAGGTCATTTATGGGTAATAAAGTTACCAATAAACTTTCTTGAGGAAGTATTGTATTACTGTGAGGATACAATAACCTGTGAGGAAGGACTTCACACAGTGCATAGTTAAACTACGGCATTCACTTCCACAAGATGTAGAGATGGCCACCACTTTGGGTGGCTTTAAAAGGGGATTGGACAAATTCCTGGAGGAGGGGGAAGGCTAGCCATGGCTACTGGTCCTGACTGGCTCTATGCTTCCTCCAGTATCAGAGGCAGTGTGTCTATCTCTACATCAGTTGCTGGGGAACATGGGCGGGAGGATGCTGTTGCACTCATGTCCTGCTTGTGGGATCCTGTGGGCAGCTGGTTGGCCACTGTGGGAACAGAATGCTGGACTAGAACCCTTGGACCCTTGTCAGGGCTCTTCTTATGTTAAAAACAGGCACTCAGAAATCACTCCCAAATCACAATGGAGTCATTTCGCCCATCACTAGTTGGTGCTAGCAACTTCAAGCACCAATATATGCTTGATATTCTGTGTGCGTGCGTGCGTGCGTGCGTGCGTGCATGCATGCATATGTGTATATACACACATGCACACACACACACACCTTATTTTTTAACGGCAGAAAAAAAAGGACAAGCCCAAACAACTTGGTGGTTTATGTCACTACCACAAAAACAACTACCTGAAACTCTGAATGTATTAGAGTCTCTCCATGGTGGTGTTGCCTACAGCAGACAGCATTGCCAATTGGATAATGATGGGAGTTGTAGTCCAGCAGTGAGAGCCAGTGTGGCGTAGTGGTGAGAGTGTCGGACCGGGACTTGGGAGATCTGGGTTATAGTCCCCGCTCAGCCACGAAACTCTCTATGTGACTTTGGGCTGGTTGCCAACTCTCAGCCTAACCTGCCTCACAGAGTTGTTGTGAGTAGGAAATGGAGCGAAGGAGGACCATGTAAGCCGCCTTGGGTTCCTTGCTGGCAAAAAGGTGGGGTATAAACAAAATAAATAAATAGACATCGGGGGGGGGGCAAATTTGGGGGAAGGCTGCCCTACTGTGACCAAACCTAGCAGTACAATTCTACATGTGTTTACCCAGAAGTCAATCCCACCACATTCAAATTGGGTTCTCTCTCTAACAACAGACCTGTGCCATCACAAAGTTCATCGGAGGAGGCCTTGCTGCTTGTACCGTGACTTGCAGATTGCCATCTTGAGGCAATACAGAAGAGGGTCTCCTCTGTGGTGGCACCCGCCTCAGTGGAATCCCCTCCCTACTGGTATGCGGGGAGGTGCCAACTGCAGCATGCTTTAGGCACCAATGAAAGACCCATCTGTTCACCCAGGCCTTCCCGGAGTGCATGTGCTGCCCAGCTTGTTTGCTAATTAGTAGGTGATCACTCGTGACCGAGTAAGACTGCCTTCCAGGATAAAATTACAAAAAGAAAATCATAAAAGGAGGAAATTCTAAAAAAAATGGTGTAGACTCTAGCAATGGGTCCATAAGTGACTGTGGAGGCCAATTCTAGATCCACACAGCTTCCCACAGTGAGGACACAGGTTACCAGATGGAAGATGGTCCTGTAAAGGATTCATTTGACGTGCTTTTCGCTTAGCACGTTTCTCCCTTTCACCTTGCACTCGGGCTTCTTCAAAGTCCATGGAACCTTTGTGAAAGGCCAACCTCCAGTTAGATCGTTCATGGGCCACAGCTTCCCAGTTTTCGATGTTTATATTGCATTTTTTTAGATTAGCTAGCCTTAAGAACATCTTTAAACCTCTTATGCTGACCACCGATATTCCGCTTTCCATCCTTGAGTTGGGAATAAAGTAGCTGCTTTGGGAGACGGCAGTCAGGCATTCGAACAACAGTGACCAGGTCCACTGAAGTTGGCGTTGAAGGATCATTTTTTCAATGCTAGTAGTCTTTGCTTCTTCCAGTACACTGACATTTGTTCGCCTATCTTCCCAAGTAATTCGCGGGATTTTCCGGAGGCAACGTTGATCAAATCTTTCAAGGAGGTGGAAGTGACGTTTATAGATAGTCCATGTTTCGCAGGCATACAATAGAGTTGGTAATACAATGGCTTCATAAACCAGCGTTTTGGTCTCCTTACAGATATCCCGATCCTCGAACACTCTGTGTTTCATTTGAGAAAACGCGGCACTTGCGGAGCTCAGACGATGCTGGATTTCACTGTCGATTTCACTGTTTGCTATTTATTTATTTATTTATTATATTTATACCCCGCCTTTTTTCCTGCAAGGAACCCAAGGCGGCTTACATAATCCTCCTCTCCATTTTATCCTCACAACAACCCTGTGAGGTAGGTTAGGCTGAGAGTCAGTGACTGGCCCAAAGTCACCCAGTGAGTTTCATGGCCAAGTGGGGACTAGAACCCAGATCTCCTGAGCCCCAGTCCAACACTCTAACCACTATGCCACACTGGCGTAGGCTGGTACAGAGGCTGGTGACTCCTGTGCCAGTGGGGCTCCATATCCATTGCAGTATGGATAGGTGCTATCCATATTGCTCCATGGTGGTGAACCTATTATGGGGATGGGATACAGCACCATGGATAGCAATTTTAAAGCTCAAACAAAAAGATGCAGTGGATCAGGAGCCCCACTGACATAGGCGTCACCGGCCTCCCCTTTTTATGAATGTTTTATATAAATGTTTCAGCAATTATTATGGATTTTAATACACAGCCACACAGCTACATTGTGCTCTTTTTGGTGCCAGGGGATGCCCTTCTTATTTCCCCAGGAATTTTAGTCTTTCAGTCCCTGCTGTTTTAAATCCTTTACTATATTTTAAATCTTTGCATTGCTGCTAGGTTTCACTTTGGCTTTTACTTCTAATTTATACTGTAGTTTTAAACTTTGATAGTTCGTTTTCTGTTTGTTTGTTTGGTTTTAAATCTTGGGTGTATTTTAATATGTTTATGTGTTTTTACTGTTTTTGTAAACCGCCCAGGGAGCCTTTTGGCTGATGGGCGGTAAATAAATGTTTTAAATAAATAAATAAATAAAAGTGTATTTTATGGTTTGTATTTTATGGTTTATGGCTATTGGACAGTATAGAAATGTAAAAAATATATATAAATTTAAATTTACTTTCTAAATATGGTGAGTGGTATATGAATCATCATCATCATACTAATATAGCAGCATTTTGGATTGCAGTCTTGAAGTACGTGCAAATGAAATAAATGGGAATTCTTTCCCTGTTCTCCTCCCCTGGCTCTGCTGTTTTTCCAGGCGGCTTCTTCAAGTCCAGTTAGACGCGGTCCCCTGAATGACAATCACGGCCTTGGCCTGGGGGGGGGGGGCTGAGTGTCCTCAGATCGGAGAGATCGATTGCCAAGCTTTCTTGGGTACATTGTCAGGTGGGGGGAAGCCAATGGGCCACACGGAGCCAGCTGTCTTTTGCATCAAATTTGCAGAAACTGATTGTTTTTATTTATTTATTTTGCCCAGAGATTGGAGGAAGAAAGAAAAAACCCGGAGGAGGAGGAGGAGGAGGAGGAGGAGGAGGAGGAGGCATTAGGTTTGAACTCAGTGGCTTCCAGGGCATCTCCACTGCTGCAAGAATATCACAGCTCTTTCTGTCTAGAAGTTTCTCTCCGTGACCATAAAATGCATGTATTCACAATGTGAGGGCAACCCTGCTAGATCAGAGCAAACAGGGACATTGCCCATGCCCTAAGGGTGCAATCCTGTGCAAGTTTCGACAGAGAAAAGGCCTACAACTCCCAGCATGCTGGGATTGCACCCAAAACCTATTACCCAGAGACTAAGTGTCAACAATTGGTGCCAATGGAAGGTTTTTTCCTCAGTTTAACTGCCATATAGGGGACAATCTTCAAGGGTGATTGTAGCAGGGGAGGGGAGGGTTACACACACACACACACACACACACTACACACACGGCAATCAAGCTTAGAAAAAAAAACTTTTCTCATTACTTTTTGGAGCATAGGTGACTAGTGGGCCAACAGGCAGGCCCTTTTGTCTGCCAGTTGCTGACCAGTATTTTTACAGAGCAATCCATCGGGTTGGGTTTTTTTGCTCTCCGAACTCCAATCTTCTGGATCACTGCATCCCACGGGGAATCTCTTTGCTCAGAGTGCTTCTCGTGCCCTGTCTCAGCCAGCCTGCCACCTGCCAATCCTGGGCACACAATTAGAACTCTCTTTTGGAACATCCCTGCGGGCCAAACGTTTTTCTTTTAAGTGAATATTTCATGACCCTGCCAAGTTTTCCAGTGTTTGATTGTTCAGGACATGAAAACCGTCTTTAATAATGCAATGCCCAGCACAGCGCAAAGAATAGAGCCCAAATTTATGACCCCTCTCCATGCAGCTCTACGTTTCTTTCTACACTTGAGGTGACTTGCATTGCCATGATCTTCTAGCAAACAAAATGCTAGGGTGTCCTGGAGTCCTCTTTTCCAGAGGACTGCACCCTGCTTGAAAGTGCTGTCCTGCCCTGTCCTGAAAGCTAAAAAACAAACAAAACCCAACTGCTGTTTTATTTATTTTTGCCTCTTCCATCCTAGCAAACAGGTTCTGGGGCTGTGACCTGGTCACAGTCTCCCACAGTATGGAGAGATGTACTGTACTTCTATTTAAATTACCATGTCTAAATGTGCATCTGTACACATAAATTCGGGGGTGCAAAGGTTATGCAAGTCACCATCCTCTTTTGCCCTCTTTTTGGGTGATGCATTTCCCTTGGGGGGGGGGACTCAGAAATCCCCCCCCCAGATCAGAGCCCCAGAACCTGCTTGCTAAGATAGAAGATGCAAAAATAAATAAAACAAGCGTTTGCTGGTCTATGACTGTAATAAACTAGTTACAATAAAACAAGTGATACCCGCCACAACTGTGTTGCAGTGTGGAGTGCTCCTGCTCAGGGGCTCCAGCCAGCCACATCCTCCTCCAGGTACTCCATTACATTCCCCCTCCCCATATCAGGTTTCTGCTCTCTCTCTCGCCCACTGAGCCATTTATGGGGTTCCTCCTTGTGGGGTGGGGGAGAGATTCATAGAATCATAGAAAAGTAGAGTTGGAAGGGGCCTACAAGGCCATCGAGTCCAACCCCCTGCTCAATGCAGGAATCCAGGTCAAAGCATCTCCGACAGATGTCTGTCCAGCCGCACCTTGAATGCCTCCAGAGTGGGAGAGCCCACCACCTCCCTAGGTAGTTGATTCCATTGTCTTATTGCTCTGACAGTCAGGAAATTTTTCCTGATGTTTAGGTGGAATCTAGGTTCCTGTAACTTGAGCCCATTATTCCGTGTCCTGCAAACTGGGATGGTCGAGAAGAGATCCTGGCCCTCCTCTGTGTGGCATCCCTTCAAGTACTGGAAGAGTGCGATCATATCTCCCCTCAGTCTCCTCTTCTGAAGGCTAAACATGCCCAGTTCTTTCAGTCTCTCCTCATATAGGGCCTTGTTTCCAGTCCCTTTATCATCCTTGTTGCCCTCCTCTGAACCCTCTCCAGTTTGTCTACTGTCCTTCTGAAAGTGTGGTGCCCAGAACTGGACACAGTACTCAAGATGAGGCCTAACCAGTGCCGAGTAAAGGGGAATTATCACTTCCCGCGATTTGGAAGCTATACTTCTATTAATGCAGCCCAAAATAGCATTTGCCTTCTTTGCAGCCACATCACATTGCTAGATCATATTCAGTTTGTGATCTACCACAATTCCAAGATCCTTCTCACTTGTAGTATTGTTGAGCCAAGTGTCCCCCATTCTGTAACTCTGCATTTGGTTTCCTCTCCCTAGGTGCAGCACTTGGCATTTATCCCTATTAAATTTCATTCTGTTATTTTCGGCCCAGCGCTCCAACCTATCGAGATCACTTTGAATTTTGTTTCTGTCTTCCAGAGTATTAGCTGTTCCACCCAACTTTGTGTCATCTGCAAATTTGATAAGCATTCCCTGTACCTCCTCATCCAAGTCATTAATAAAAATGTTGAAGAGCACCGGGCCCAGGACCGAGCCCTGTGGTACCCCGCTCGTTACCTCTCCCCAGTTTGAGAAGGAACCATTGATAAGCACTCTTTGAGTCCGATTCTGTAGCCAATTGTGGATCCACCTGATAGTTGTTCCATCCAGCCCACTTTTAGCTAGCTTGCTAATCAGGATATCATGAGGCACTTTGTCGAAAGCTTTGCTGAAGTCCAGATATATGATGTCCACAGCATTCCCACAGTCCACAAGGGAGATTACCCAATCAAAAAATGAGATCAGATTAGTCTGGCAGGATTTGTTCTTGACAATTTTGGCTTGTTTTGTACTTCTGCAAATGTTGGGATTCCCCCAGGCCCTGCGGATACTTCCCACTCTTGTGCGTGGCCGGTGCCGTTTCGGCTACATAAGGGCTTGCCCTTGGAGAAAAGAGTTCACAGTTCGCATGGATGATGATGCTTTTAAGCCTCTGCAGAAGGAAATCCCTCCATCCAAGCCTCCCCCATTTCTCTGGGGCTTGGGGAGGGAAACCCTGCTGGCCGTGAAAAGACCCCTAGAGATTCATGTATTATTTATTTATTTATGTATTATGGATTTATTATTACATTTGTATCCCGCCTTTTTCCCTCTTGCAAGGAACCCAAGGCAGCTTACACGGTTCTCCTCCTCTCCATTTTATCCTCACAACAACCCTGTGAGGTAGGTTAGGCTGAGAGTCAAGGACTGGCCCAAAGTCACCCGGGGAGCTTCATGGCCGAGCGGGGACTAGAACACGGACCTCCCAAGTTCCAATTCAACGTTAGAACCGCACTGGCGCCTTGGATCCGAAGTCAAACTGCGGCAGGAATCTTCGCTGCACAGGAGCACAGAAACCCTAAGCTTTCATCGTTTTAAAGGGGAAAGGATGTACCGCTGGCAGCCGATAATCTCCCAGAGCGATGGAAATGCAGTTCAGACACCAATCCCTTAACAACCGAGCTCTTATATAATCTCCAATCTGTCGTTATCACTCTGCATAAAGCCACACTGCAAACAGAAGACTAGGATCTACATCGCACAGATTGCCTTGTTCTGAGCACTTTCTTCCAGCACTGCTGCTCACCTTTCAAAATGTGGGCGGGCAGGAAACATGGACCCAAATGTCCAGGAATGCACTTCCCTGGGCCAGATAGGCTTTCTTTGTCCAAGAGGCAAAGTGTGAACCCGGCGCCTGCGTTATACCTCCAGAGCCAGAGAGTGCATTGGAGTAGACTAGAGTGTTCAGCACTGAAATGCTTTGTGTGTGTGTGTGTGGGGGGGGTTATTTTCTTTAGTTTCCAACAGATGGCACTGTTGCTTTAATAGGAACCACAGAGTTGCAAACCATAGCAGGGAAGCCCCTAGATTAAAGTTACGGTAATGCTTTTCACTCTACCTGGATGTGCGCCCTATCGCCAGAGCTGCCAAAATGCAAAGACAAAGGCCAAGTATTTAGATGCATCAAATATATTATTGCAAGCATTTGGGCTCCCCCACACCAAATCTGTATTTTGATCAGACCCACCATGCTTCAGTAAAGTTTTTTCACACTGCGGGAATATTCATTTTATATGCTCACAATTATCTATACTGTCATATGATGTAACCCAGTCTATTCTGTGTTTTCACAGTATTTCCTGTAAACTCCTTTGCATTAACCAACCATCTTGTCTACTCTAGTAATTTTCATCTTTCACACACGAACACATGGTAGTCTCCCGGGGGAAACTCAGCTCTGAACAAATACTCGGCAGCTCATGATGCAGCGCAACTTTGAACAAATGTGGAATCCAGCTTTTGAACTGGATGTTCTACAAATAACTGTATTCGTTCGGAGCTGGGGAATGGCACTGGCAGTGTATTTCGGCTGACGGTTTCTGTACTTGGCTCCCCCCACCCCGCCCACACCTACCGCCGGGTGCTTGTGTCTTTGTGGTGCACTTGCCATGCCCATCCTCGACAAACTGTGGGAGGCAGGGGCCGCAGGCGCGAGATCCGGGAGGGCAGAACTGCCGCCGCTGCAGAGTGCAATCCAAGCTTCGAGGACACGATTCTGTTTGAAAAAGAGAAGGGGAAAAAAAGGAGGGAAAACACACCAGAGTTGCTTCTCTTTCGCAAAATCCAGAAATTGTTTATTTATATTTATATCCGCCCTTCCTCGCAAGGAGCCCAAGGTGGCTAACAACCTATATTTAAAAAAAAAAAAACAATACAACGCATGGACACTGTTAAACTCATAACTCTGGTGTTACAAAGGCACAATAAACCCACCACTATAAAAAGAGATAAAACAATTGTCTTTATTTGTACAAGCTTTTGAGACAGAGACATCTTTAACTGGCACCTAAATGACAAGACGTGTGGGGGAAGAGTGGGATCTCTACGAGAAGGGAGTTCCAGTCTTGCCATGGGACACAGGAACACGGGAAGCCGCCTTTATGCCAGGTCAGCCCCTGGGTCCACCCAGCCCAGTGCTGTCGACACTGACCAGCGGCAGCGGCCCTCCAGGGGTTCAGGCAGGATTCCTTCCTAGCCCTTCCTGAAGATGCTGCTGGGGACCAAACCGGGGACCTTCTGCATACAAAGGCTATGTTCTACTACTAAGCTGTGGTCCTTTCCCTAAAAAAAAAAAAAAAAAAAAAGGTAAGAATCTAGTCCTCATGATTCTAAATAAAGGATTGAATTAAACTGGAACATAGGAAGCTGCCTTATACCAAGTCAGACCCTGGGTCCTTCTAGCCCAGTGTTGTCAGCACTGACTGGCAGCAGTGGCTTCCTAGGGTTTTTCCAGCCACCCCTGGAGATGCCCGGGATCGAACTGGAGACCTACCACTACGTGATAGCGCCTCCCTGTACTAACACACTGGCCATCGTGTGGGAGTGAGTTCCATAGTTTAACTGTGCACTGTGTGAAGACGGACCTCCTTTGATCTTCCAGTATTTGAAGGGATGTCACAGAGAGGAGGGCAAAGATCTCTTCTCGGTCATCCCAGTTTGCAGGACACGGAATAATGGGCTCAAGTTACTACAGGAACCTAGATTCCACCTAAACATCAGGAAAAATTTCCTGACTGTCAGAGCAATAAGACAATGGAATCAACTACCTAGGGAGGTGGTGGGCTCTCCCAGTCTGGAGGCATTCAAGGTGCGGCTGGACAGACATCTGTCAGGGATGCTTTGACCTGGATTCCTGCACTGAGCAGGGGGTTGGACTCGATGGCCTGGTAGGCCCCTTCCAACTCTACTTTTCTATGATTCTATGATTCTATGATCTGTCCTGAATCTCCCGCCGATCAGCTTCATGGGATGACCCAGCTGGGTTCTAGTGTTATGAGAGAGGGAGAAAAAAATGTCTCCCTGCCCACTTTCTCCACACCGGGCATAATTCTGTCCACCTCTATCGTGTCTCCCCTCACTCGCCTTTTCTCTAAGCTGAACAGTCCCAGATGTTGTGACCTCTCCTCGCAGGGATGTTGCTCCCGCTTTGGGATGTTTGGGGGGGGGGGGAGAATGAAAAGTGGCATATACATTTTTAAAATAAATTAATGCATAGAATTATGTCGCCCCCACCCCACCCCCCTGGTTTCTTTTCTAAACTAAAAAGCCTTTTCTCGTCGAGGTGGTGCCCTCGACTGATCAGGCTGCCCCTTTCCCGGCCCGGAAATCTCCTTCTTGAGAGGGGCAAACGGAACCGTGAATGTGTGTTTTGTTTTTTTTTGCCCCAATGTGGTTGTACGTTGTACATTGGTGTACATACGCGAGGATATTGCCCTATTGCAGCCTCCTCCCACCTGGTGTCCTTCAGAGGTCTTGGACGACAACTCCCATGACCCCCAGCCAGCCTGGGTTGGACGACAACTCCCATGACCCCCCAGCCAGCCTGGGTTGGACGACAACTCCCATAACCCCCCAGCCAGCCTGGGTTGGACGACAACTCCCATGACCCCCCAGCCAGCCTGGGTTGGACGACAACTCCCATGACCCCCCAGCCAGCCTGGGTTGGACGACAACTCCCATAACCCCCAGCCAGCATAGCTGGCTGGGGGATTATGGGAGTTGTCGTCCAACCCATCTAGAAGAGAGACATTCGCGGACTGCCCGCCCGCCCGCCGGCCGAAATAGCTCCGGGTAGAAAAGCGCAGCTGGCAGAAGGCGCGACCCGAAGGCAGACCGGCTTCCCCTCCGTCCTGCTCTTTCCAGGAACTGTTTGCCCACTGCAAGATTAACGGGGAGGTGGCGGAAATTGACCCGTCCCCGCCTGGAAAAGCAAACAAGCCAGGGCCGAGCAGCGGCGCACCCGCCGGCGCGGGCAGCCTCGGAGCGGAGGAAGCTGCGGCGGCCCGCGGACGGCAACGCGCTTCGGGGAAGCCCAACGAGGGGAAATGAAGGGGGGGGGACACAATCCTTTGAAGGCTCGGCTGCTCCCCCCAGGCCTTCGTCGTTTGCTTCTTACAAAGGCGGCGGCGGCGGCGGCGGCGGCGAGGGGGCGGGATTCAAGGCAGGAGGAGGTGATGGGGGGCAGGAGCGCAAGGGAATGGGGCTGCCCCGAGGGGCACCTTCGAGGCAGAGGAAGATGGAGCCACGGGGGCGGGCAGGCAGCCGCCCGCCTCTCAAAGCCAAGTGAACAAGGGGCTGGAAACGGGGAAGGAAACGGAGGTCTGAGGGCGCGGAGCCATTTGCCGTGCCGGCTCAAGACCGCCAGGATCCCCTGCGCCGGCATCACTGCTCCCTCTCGGCCCCGGTGCACGGGGGAGCCTGCTGGGTTGGGGGAGCCTGCAGGGTTGGCGGAGCCGGGCTCGCAAACCCCCGGCTGACGGCACGTGGGGGGCGGGGGGGGGAGAGACACGACACACCACGACTCCTGCCTGCCTGCCCACCGCCCAGCCGCGCCCGTCCCCAGGGCTATTCCCGAGGGTGCCAAGGAGGCGTCATTTATCACACTCACAAAGCTTGCGGGGACCCACGTGAGGCGCTCTTATCGCTGCCCTCACGACAACCCTGTGAAGTAGGATCAGGCGGAGACAGAGACTCCCGACTGGCCCAAGACCGCCCAGTGTCCTCGTTGGGAGGGTGGCGGGACGCAGGGCTCCCTTGGTGCCAGTGCAACGATCCGCCCGCGGCACGCAGAAGGGCGTAGCAACAACACCACGTCCTTAATTTCCTGGCTGCTTGCTTTTAAAGGACGTGTGCCGCCCGCACGGCTTGCACTAACCAGCCAACTGACTGACTAGCTGGCTGCTCGCCAAGTTATTCACCAACTCACCGATGACTGTAAACCCCCGAACCCAGAGGCCTACAGTCATCCTATGCAGGGCGGGAGGAGGGGCCGAGCGGAGCCAGTCTTCCCCTCCACCCCCCCCTCCCACCTGCGTTTTTTTTCTAGACAGGCTTTTTCGCCAGTCCAGCCAGGGCACCTCGGAGGGGGAGGGAAGGCAGCTGGGAGGCTTCAGGATAGCTCGCGTCCTGGCCTCTCCCGCCGTCTCCTCCCCTCCCTGCGCCCCCAAATGCCCCCTTCCCCCCCCTCTCTGAGGCCACTTTCCCGGCCTCAGAGCAGCTGGCACGGTTCTTTCCGCGCCACAGATCTCCCTATTCCCCACTCTGAGGTCAGAGTGCTGTGTCTGATCTCAGATCGGGGAATCCAAACTATCCTACAGCCCCATAGACGCTGTCTAGGGGCAATAGGATTGCTCCTTCCCTCACTAACTTACAGACTAACTTAAGGCGCAATCCTATGCAAGTTTAGAAAGAATAAAGGCCTACAACTCCCAGCATGCCCCAGTCAGCATGGATGGCAGGGAATGCTCTGTGTTATAGGAATTTTTTTTTTGTCTAAACAGGCACAGGATTCCACCATTACTACCTACTTATCATTTTAGACATGCAATTCAATGATTAGCTGCATTCATTGATCTTTCCCTTTCTTTCATCTTCCACAGTTCCCCTCCCAAATTTCATTAATGCAGTTTTTAAAAAAAATTGTCAGCCACCATAACCTGCAAGCCCCTGGCTGGGGGCCGTCTTGGAGGGCATTACAGGACAGCAGCAAACTGTTTCTCCGATCCCGTACGCAGGTTTCAAGGGAAGAATGCAGCCGGTCCGGATTCTACGGGGACATCTACGCTACAGACTGACATGGGTTCAATGTGCCCACTTGTGGCTTTCCCCCTACAGCAGTGCTTCTCAATTATTTTCTGTCATGCCCCCCCTAGGAAGAAGAAAACATTTCGCGCCCCCCGCGCGACTGTAAATAGTATCATTTGTCTATAAAATTGTTATAAGTACACCTCTGCATAACACTGTATCCTTATTAACGTATAAGAGAATAAAAAAAAGAAAGAAATGTGGATCAATTTACAACAAAGAATAGCTTTATTAACTGTAGCAGAAAAGATTTAAAGGGTCTAAAAGTCACACGGGCGGGTTTGGCCAAGCAGGCGAGCCCCCCTTTACGGAGCCTCGCGCCCCCCCAGGGGCCCCCGCCCCACTATTTGAGAAGCACTGCCCTACAGCATCCTGGGAGATGTCATTCTCCAAAGAAGTGCCCGTGGGCACCAACTGCAAATCAAACTTCTGGTGCCCTCCAGCGCCATCTTTATTTGGCTTCAAAAGGGAGGTTTTGTGTTTTGGCGCTCAGACCCCACCTCTGTCTCGGACTTAAGTTCTTGGGTAGGTTACTTTTTGCCTTCTGGGAAATGAACATTTTGTGACTGGCCACATCCCCATGGCAGCCATTTTGTGAGAGCACCCATGTGTCCACTGACCCCCCCCCAAAAGGTTGGAGGTCCCTGAGAGATTCCCACACCCTCTTGTGTAGTTATGTACATTTCCCCACAGCAAGAGCATGACTGCTGAATGCAGCACACGTCTGTGGCGCAGACGCACCTGCCTCATTTTAAAACACACACACCCTTTTTGCAGCGAGAGTTCCCCTGATCCTGCCAAGGTGTAACCCTTCTGCTGACAGCTTCGGCTCAATTCTGCCAAGGTCTTCTTGCAGCTCCTCCTCCCAGAGACAGCCGCAGAATGCCAGTTACTGGGGGGGGGGGGGGAGGCAGTTAATTGATTTTGCAAAACCAAATTGGAATTTTTAAAAATTGCTCTGGGAAATGCCAGGCACACAGCCAGGGGCACATTGGCGCTTAGAAGAGAAACAGGAAACAAAACAAAACAGGGGACGGCTGAGAGTTTCTGGCTGCTGCGGATGTGACTCACGATGCTGCTGGGTTAAGCCAAGGGGAAGATGTGGGGGGAAATATCTGCAAAACAGCCTCAGGAAGGATACACCTGAACGTTTATGGAGAGATTTGTACCGACAGGAAACGCTAAATTCTCCTTTAAGGGGGACAAAGTACTATCTTCTCGCTTATAAACCTTGGCTTATTGGACTAGATCGGGGGGGGTGCACCCCAAAGCTTGAATTGCAGCCCCTGTGGGCGCCCCAACCCCCTCCCCGCTGCTGCTGAATTTCCTCCCCCAGCGATCCTGGTATGGAGGATCATTTCCTTGCTGCTGTATCAGCATTGCTGGGGCGCACATGTGCGTGTGTGCGCACGTGCACTCACATGTGCACCCCCCAAACCCTGAGCCAGCATTCAGTGCAGCCCTCAGGACCAAAAAGGTTGTGCACCCCAGGCCGGATGGATACATAGCCCAAATCTGGGGTCAGACAGCTCCCACCACTGAGAGGAGCCAAGCAGGGGGTGCCCTGAGAGAGGGCCTTCCTTGTGGTGGCCCCGACTTTGGAACTCCTTCTCAAGGGCAGTTTGCCTTCCACCCTCACTAACACCTGGTTGATTCCCCAAGCGTTGAATTCACAGTGTCTCCTGCATCCTTTTAAGCTTACGCTGCTGTTTTCCTGTGGCATCTTTCTGCCTATTGCAAGCCACCCTGTGCGTTTTTATTATTATTCGACGATGGAACTCAGGTGCCTAGACCTTACACACTCCTCCTCCATATTCACTTCTCTCCCTCCCTCCCTTTCTCTCTCTCTCTCTCTCTCAGCTGCCTCTAAGGCCATCACTGGAGGATGGCTTGTTTGGGCCTTCACAAAGCCAGAGAGCGGCTCACGGCTCAGCGCGGATCACCCCAGACGTTTGCATTCTTCCAGATTAAGGGGATCCCGTAAGAGGAGTAGCCCGGGGCGGGGGTTCTCAACTCCCTGGAGCTGCTGGCCTCTGGTCTGCCTCCGTCCCCTGCTTCTGGCCTCCAGCTCACAGCTCCTTTTGCTGCCTGCATCTCTGGTGTGGCTTTCTCCACTTCTGCCCGGCCCCCCCCCGCTCCCTCTGCCCTCCCCGCCTTCCCACTTATGGCAGCAATGGAGATCATTATCGCCTAATAGAGCTTCCAATAAGGTTACCGATGCTGCTGGCCGTCCATGCCCGTCTCCCCACCCCACAGCCACTTACAGAGCAATTAAAATTTGTTCCGGATCTCGGCAATGAGCAACGCTGGAAAATTGGTTTCCAGGCCAGAAGATGCTACTGACCAGCGTTCCCAGGCTTTGTAAACACAAACCTTTTATGTCCTTCTAAAAGCGATTAGACACATTTGCCAAGGGTGGCTTTCTCCGCCGCTCTGAGTCACGCCCGCCCGCCGGGAGGGAAGCACAGCGTGGCCTGGCGCCTGGTGATGCAGCAACTGTGCTGGAGCGATGCAGACTCCACCTGGATGGGAGGCCTCCCGGGAAGGCCACGTAACAGTGCCTCGAACGCCGGAGAAGAAAGAATCTGAGCGACGCAAGTGAAACCGACTCGGCCCGAGTCCGTCTAGCCCAGTATTGTCAACACTGGGTTTTAGGGAGGGGTTTTTCCAGCCCTACCTGGAGATGCTGCCGGGGACCTTGTGCACGCAAAGCGGGGGCTCAGGCACAGAGCTATGGTCCTTCTCATAAAAAATTAAGTAAGATTCCAGTCCTCAAGAAAAGGCCACATTAAATAAGAATATGGGAAGCTACCTTAGACCAGCTGGGTCCATCTAACCCAGTATTGTCAGCACTGACTGGCAGCCGCGGCTCTACAGGGTCTCGGGCAGGAGTTTTTCCAGCCCTACCTGGATCTCATAGAATCATAGAAAAGTAGAGTTGGAAGGGCCTACAAGGCCATCGAGTCCAACCCCCCCGCTCAATGCAGGAATCCAGGTCAAAGCATCCCTGACAGATGTCTGTCCAGCTGCACCTTGAATGCCTCCAGAGTGGGAGAGCCCACCACCTCCCTAGGTAGTTGGTTCCATTGTCTTATTGCTCTGACAGTCAGGAAATTTTTCCTGATGTTTAGGTGGAATCTAGGTTCCTGTAACTTGAGCAGGGTCTCGGGCAGGGTCTCGGGCAGGAGTTTTTCCAGCCCTACCCGGAGATGCGGCCGGGGATCAGACCTGGGACCTTCTGCACGCAACGCGGGGGCTCTGCCACAGAGCTATGTTTCTTTCCCTAAAGATAAAGTTTCTAGTCCTCATGGAATAAAGTTCTGATTGAAATAGGAACATAGGGAACTGCCTTATATTGAACCAGACCCTTGGTCCATCTAGCCCAGTATTGTCAAGACTCTCCCTCCAGGGTCTCAGGCAGGGGGATCTTTCCAGCCCTCCCTGGAGGTGCCGGGGATCGAGCCGGCGACCTTCTGCCTGCAGAGCAGGGGCTCCACCACTGAGCCACGGCCCCACCCACGTGTGCATTGCCAAGGAAGAAGTGGATGGCACATTTCCATGTGCCAATTTATATGTACAGGTGCAAGTTTAGCAGTTAGGACTAACATTTAATTTAAAAAAAAATAAAGATAGATAAAAGACATCTCACCACGACGGACAAGACTGTGACCTGCACGGCGGCTCAGTCTTCTCCCCGCGTGGGCAGCGTCAGGGCCCCCCGTTCCCCTTTCTCACGGTCCTGGTGTTTAAACTGGACGGGAACCAGGCAGCCTTTCAAACAGAGGACACCTTCAAGGGGAGGACTGTCCTCTGCAAAGTAGGGCACGTGGACACCCTAGTGGGGGCTGCTTGCCACTCAGCTGCGGGGGGGTGGGGGTGGCGGGGAGCCGCACAATGGAAATCAAATCTAAACATCAGAATTCCCCTCCTGTGGATAATGGGCACCGTCCCCCAAGTGGTTTGCCCACCTCTCGGAGGGACTTCTGTAACAGCTGCTACAGACACCCGGATGCTACGGGGAGGCGGAACCGCTAAGACAGTGTTCTCCAACCTTGGGTCCCCAGATGTTTTTGGCCTACAACTCCCAGCATGGCCAAAAACGCTGGCTGGGGCATGCTGGGAGTTGTAGGCCAAAAACATCTGGGGACCCAAGGTTGGAGAACACCAAGAGCTTCAGTGCAGTCTGGAAAGGCTATTTCGTTGCTCCAAGGCTGCAGCGGGGGGGGGGGGGGGGAGGCGAAGCCGATGTTCCTCCCTTCCTGCCATTGTTCGTGGGGGGAAGTCCAGCCCATCTCACACAATGGGGCTCCGGCTTTGGCCTGAGCTGCCAATCTGGGGGAGAGAGCGCTTGCAGAGCGGAGCTGCGCACATGCAGCAGCAAGCAGAGAGGTTTCTGGGGCTGAGATCCAACGGGTACGCCGGACAGGGTGGTGCCAGGTACTGAAAAGATCCTGGGCCCACAGGACACACAAAAAGGCACAAATTTGCATACGCTCTAAAGTCTCTCTCTCTGTGTGTTTCTTTAAAGGACCCTGTCTCCTAAGGACAGCCCTATTTGTAAAAAGGGGTGCATGGGCAGGGGAAAAGAGGGCCTTTGATTGCAGGGGGGGGCAAACCTCAGGCAGAAAGATTCAAGGGGGGGGCAGCAGGAGGGGAAGCACATGTGGGCCAACAGCCAGCTAGTCCAGGGGGATCAGATGCAACTGGGATCCTCAGGGCCCCTGGACCTTTATTCCAGCAGGTGCCCATGGACAGCAGGGTGGTGGGGCAGAGGGCCTCCCAGAGATCCGGGGCACCCAATGAAAGATTCGGGGCTCCAGCCCTAGTGGGCCGCCCCCTAACGCTGCCTCTGGCACTAGATCATCCACACACACACACACACCACAACAACGCGGGCACAGCAGCGATCTTACAGAGCTCCCATTCCTTGCATGTTCCGCCACTTGTTTTCCAGGTTAAGCTCAGGGTAACTTTACTGACAGGTAAACTCACACAACCAGAGGCATCCCTGCACGATCCAGAGGAAATTCTTGCTCTGGCCCAGCCAGCCACTTTGTGCCCAGCCAGCCTTCCCGAACCTGGTGGCCTCCAGAACTTTTGGCCTACAACCCCCATCACTCCCAGCTGGCATGGTCAATAGTCAGGGATTACGGGGCGCAGCAAGTTGTAAATTGCAGCCCAGAACATCTGGAGGGCACATGGAGGAGGTTGGAGGAGGCTGGCGTGCAGAACTGGCATTCTCCCACAATGCCACAAACCTGCACAAACAAGACCCAAATCCCACAGATTTAATCTGAATTTAAAACTTTATCTTAAAAGGAAGGGGGGGAACGGCTCGAAATTTTTAAAATAGAAGTTGTGGTGTTGTGTTTTCTAGTTTGTTTGTTTTACTTTTTATTTAAGCCATTTTAGATTTACCTACAAGGTCACACAACCATCAAATTCATCAAAAAGCACAACAGATAAGCACGTCGAGTCTTCTTAGGAACGGTACTTGCACTTTTGTTGTTAAAAAGGCAAGACAAACAAGCAAGACATCCATCACGTTACTGCTGCAGAAAGCTTCTGCAAGCTCTTCCTCGATTCCAAAGCAATTGAAAGTGCCAGATATATACAGCTCAATATTTACAGTATTTTTCCATGTATAAGACTATACTTTTGCCTAAAATTGCTAGACTAAAAATTGAGGGTCGTCTTATATATGGAAGTAAGCCGAGGAGAGAACCGTGCGGTTGCCAAACTGCCCAGTGGGGGGCGTCTTATACATGGGGGCGTCTTATAGACGGAAAAATACGGTATGCCATGCTATCTTAGAGAAAGAAGGAAGAATAGCAAAAAGCCTAAGCAGCCTGTGGAGTTTCACAGCCAGTGAGCAACCAACTTGCACGCTGCGGACTTGTTGATGTTACCACAAAGCTGAACAAGAAAACTGTGCTTCTATAGGAGGGGAAGGGAACCTGCGGGCCCGATCCGGCCTGCCTAGGGGCCAAATTTGGGCCTCCCGGGGTCCCCAGAGAACCATGCGCCACCCTCTTCCCTCCAGCCAATGATTGCTGGGCGGTTTCCTGGCTCTTGTGCACCCACCCACCCCCATTTCCAAATGGCAGAACTGCCTCTCCTGATGGCTCAGTTACTGGCAGGAAGAAGTTCAAGCTAAAATATGCTGGTATTTTTGGGCCCGCCCCCTTTGCCTTTGGCTCTGCCCCTGTAACTTTTTAAATGTTTTAAGCTGCGACGTTATTTTAAATGGTACCTTTATTGTATATCACCCCGGGCGCCTATTAGGCGGAGGGTGAGATTCGGAAATGTATGAAATAATCTCTTCGTTTTGTTATTTTCTCCATCACAGCTGCCTTCCCCCCACGCCCCATCTGAAGGGGTGCCGGCCAAACTTCTGCCCGCACTTGATTAACCATATAGCTAAATTTGGCAGAGCAGAAGAAGGGAAAATAGCCCAGCTCGGAAGAAGCCAGAGGTGTCGTGGTATTTGGAGGCACAGAAAGGCAAGTCAGGAAGGGAGAGGGAACTCAAACTGGGGAGAGGTAACGAGCGGGGTACCACAGGGCTCGGTCCTGGGCCCAGTGCTCTTCAACATTTTTATTAATGACTTGGACGCGGAGGTACAGGGAATGCTTATCAAATTTGCAGATGACACAAAGTTGGGTGGAACAGCTAATACTCTGGAAGACAGAAACAAAATTCAAAGCGATCTCGATAGGCTGGAGCGCTGGGCCGAAAACAACAGAATGAAATTTAATAGGGATCAAGGCCAAGTGCTGCACCTAGGGAGAGGAAACCAAATGCAGAGTTACAGAATGGGGGACACTTGGCTCAACAATACTACAAGTGAGAAGGATCTTGGAATTGTGGTAGATCACAAACTGAATATGAGCCAGCAATGCGACGTGGCTGCAAAGAAGGCAAATGCAATTTTGGGCTGTATTAATAGAAGTATAGCTTCAAATCGCGGGAAGTGATAATTCCCCTTTACTCGGCACTGGTTAGGCCTCATCTTGAGTACTGCGTCCAGTTCTGGGCACCACACTTTAAGAAGGACGTAGACAAACTGGAGAGGGTTCAGAGGCGGGCAACAAGGATGATAAAGGGACTGGAAACAAGGCCCTATATGAGGAGAGACTGAAAGAACTGGGCATGTTTAGCCTTCAGAAGAGGAGACTGAGGGGAGATATGATCGCACTCTTCCAGTACTTGAAGGGATGCCACACAGAGGAGGGCCAGGATCTCTTCTCGACCATCCCAGTTTGCAGGACACGGAATAATGGGCTCAAGTTACAGGAACCTAGATTCCACCTAAACATCAGGAAAAATTTCCTGACTGTCAGAGCAATAAGACAATGGAATCAACTACCTAGGGAGGTGGTGGGCTCTCCCACTCTGGAGGCATTCAAGGTGCGGCTGGACAGACATCTGTCGGAGATGCTTTGACCTGGATTCCTGCATTGAGCAGGGGGTTGGACTCGATGGCCTTGTAGGCCCCTTCCAACTCTACTTTTCTATGATTCTATGATTCTAAGACAAAACCGAGTGCCACCCCATCCCTGACACTTATCGGCAAAGGCACTGCCTTGCAAGCAAGAACGCCAGCTCTGCAAACACTCGTGCTTCCTTTCCCTTGTTTACTGACCCGCCAGAGGAGTTTTCCCCAAGCTTGAGCCCTCCAGATGTGTTGGACCACAGCTCCCATAACCCCCCAGCCAGGCAGATTAAGGAGAGAGAGAGAGAGAGAGAGACCGTGCAGAATTCACTTACTCGTGGAACTCACTGCCACAAGATGTAGCAACAGCTGTTTGCCTGGGCCGCCTTTAAAGGAAGTTCTACAGTTTTGGAGGAGGAGACGTCTGTCCATGGCTATCAGTCTTGAGAAGAGGGGCCCACGAGAAAAGGTTCCGTTGTGGGGTGCACCTGTTCACTGCTCCTGTCAGCCAGCCATGCCCTCTTCCACGACACTCCATTTCATTCCTCCTCCCACCTGGTTTTCCACCACCACCAAAACAGCCAGTCGACATTCCACGGCAACTGAGCACACTCAGTCTTGGGGGGGGGGCAACCCTTAGGGTTTCCTTTTTTGGTACTTCTGCAAATCATGGGGTTCCCCCCAAGCCTGCCAATATGTCCCCTCTTGTGAGTGGGTGGTGCTTTTTCTGCCACAAATGCATCAGCACTCGCAGCCTGAAATAAAAGGAATGGTAGATACAGTGCCTTGCAGAATTCTTCGCACACACCCCTTTGACTTTTCCACATTTTGTTGTGTTCCAACCTGGAACTGAATGGATTCAATTGGCATTGTTACTGCTTGATATACACAAGATACTCAACACTGTGAAGGTGCAAAATATTTTTATTGTGGCAAAAAAGTAAATGTGGAGAAAGCCAACCTAAGCCCCCTTTCTGACACACACACACTCACCAAGGTGGGGGGAAGGAGACCCGGGGGGGGAGACAGCCAGTCTCCACAGAGACCAAAGGGGACAAACAACATCTGCATAGAATCACCCCAGGGGGGGAAGACAGAAAGCATCCCCAGGTTCGTCAATGCTCTCGTATATCAGCCCCATCTACATAAGACTTGAATACCTCGCCAGAGCAGTCACTTCGGCACCCATAAGAAAGGACCATTCAACACCACAGGATGGGACCATTAAGCAAGTGGCTTCAAAGGGACCCCACCCCACAGGGGGAAGGCGTCACCCCACCTGACCCAAAAGGCCGCCCCTCAGGGAGGGTGGCAACCCACCTGATTGGCAACCCACCTGATTACGGAGGGAGGGGCTACCTGAAACCCAAGGTATAAAACACCCTGCGCAAGGGAACTGAGTTGTTGGACCTGATCAGCAATCTTGCCCCATGCTTGGGGTAAGGGAACGAAGGGATCGGCAACCCTGGGTAGCAGCACCCGGCGCGCTCCAGCTAGCTGAAATCACTGGCCGCTTGGGTTGACCGGACCCCTGGGAAACCAAGCTGAAATCACTGGCCGCTTGGGTTGACTGGACCCGCGGGAAACCAAGCTGAAATCACTCACAAGCCGCTTGGGTAGACCGGACCTCTGCCGGGAACCCAGCTAGCAGCATGCGGTTGACCGGGCCTCTGCTGGAGCCCGAGCTGAACTAACTAGCTGAGAGCCCTGAAATCACGGTGTCCTTGAGACTTCTTGCTTGCTACTTTGTACCGTACTGATAAGCTGTATTGCTGGCGTGTGTCTGGGTTTGTGAAGGTGATTTTGTAAATAAACTTGTTTTATAAAAGATACTTTTGTGGCTATAAGTTATCCCTTTGTTCTGGGCCAAGGGTGATAGTCGCTGGGGACCTCGGAGAAGGCCCGCCCTAGGACTCGCTACCCCCTTAGCATTGAACCCGCGCAGAAGACCAGGTTGTCGGTCTTCCACTGTAAACAAAAACAAACTGGCACTTGTTGCTTGCATAAGTATTCACACACGCACACACACACTCCCAGAGTCAATACTTGGTAGAAGCACCTTTGGCAGCAATGATAACTGAGAGTCTTAGAATCATAGAAAAGTAGAGTTGGAAGGGGCCTACAAGGCCATCGAGTCCAACCCCCTGCTCAATGCAGGAATCCAGGTCAAAGCATCCCCGACAGATGGCCGTCCAGCTGCAACTCTTCTTGGGCAAGTTTCTGTCAGTTTTGCGCATCTGGATCCTGCCATGTTTGCCCATTCTTCCTGGAAAAAATTGCTCCAGCTCTGTCAGCTTGGATGGGGACTGTTGGTGAACGGCAACTTTCAAGCCTTGCCACAGATTCTCAATCGGATTGAGGTCTGGGCTTCGACTGGGCCATTCTAAGACTTTCAGGTTCTTGTTTTTAAGCCACTCCAGTGTCACTTTGGCTGTGCGTTTGGGGTCCTTGTCCTGCTGGAAGGTGAGCCTCCGCCCCAGTCCAGCTCCCATGCAGACTGAAACAGGCTTTCCTCTAGAATTGCCCTGTATTTGGCTGCATCCATCTTGCCCTCAATCCTGACCAGTTTCCCAGTCCCTGCCGAGGAAAAGCATCCCAGACAAGACGGAGGTGCTTGCTGTCAAAGGCCACAACCTGGTTTGGAGGTGTGTCAATTGGTTCTGGATGGGGTTACACTCCCCCTGAAAGACTGTGTTCGCAGCCTGGGGGTGCTTCTGGACCCATCGCTTCAAATGACAGCTCAGATAGATGCGACGGCTAGGAGTGCCTACTATCAGCTCCGGCTGATACGCCAGCTGCGCCCCTTCCTAGAGTTGGAAGACCTAAAGACGGTAGCGCACGCGCTGGTAACTTCGAGGCTCGACTTCTGCAATGCGCTGTACATAGGGCTGCCTTTGTACCTAGTTCGGAAACGTCAATTGGTGCAAAATATGGCAGCCAGATTGGTCACCGGTACATCTAGAGGTGCCCATAATACACCAGCTTTAAAAGCATTACACTGGCTGCCAATCAGTTTCTGGGCGAAGTATAAAGTGTTGGTTATCACCTTTAAAGCCCTACATGGTTTGGGACCGGGTTACCTGCAGGATCGCCTTCTCCCATACAATCCGCCCCACACACTTAGGTCCTCTGGGAGGAATTTACTCCAGTCGGCCAAGACTAGGCTGGCGAGTACTACCCAGAGGACCTTCTCTTCTGCTGCTCCCAGACTGTGGAGTGGCCTGTCGGAGGAGACTCGTCAACTAGACAGTCTTTTGGCCTTTAAAAAGGCCATAAAGACTGACCTCTTCTGACAGGCCTACCCAGTGGAATTTTAAGAGTTTTAAAGAATTTTTAGGATACTTTTAAAGGTTTTTAAGAATATTTTAATAATATTTGCTGTGTTTTTGACTACTTATGTATTTTGTGTTTGGTTGTTCCCCGCCTCAATCTGAGTGGAGAGGCAGGTAAGAAATTATTATTATTATTATTATTATTATTATTATTATTATTATTATTATTATTATTATTATTATTATTATTATTATCATCCCCACAACATGATGCATCACTGTGGGGATGGTGTTCTCAGGGCAATGAGCGCTGTTGGCTTTGTGCCACACATGGCATTTTGCGGCCAGGCCAAAAAGTTAAACTTTGGTGCCATCAGACCAGAGAACCTTTCCCCACAGGTTTGCTGTGTCTCCCACATGCCTTTTTGCAAACTCCACACCGGCTTCGATATGGGTTTGTTTCAGCAATGGCTCTCTTCTCGCCACGCTTCCATAAAGCCCAGCCTTGTGGAGCTGTCCCCATGGACGGTTTCTCCCCGACTCAGCTGCGGATCGCTCCAGCTCCTTCTGAGTTACCATTGGCCTCTTGGATGCTTCTCAGACTAACGCCCTCCTTGCCCGCTCACTGAGTTTTGGTGGACGGCCTTCTCTGGGCAGAGTCGCACTGGAGCCCCATTCTTTCCATTTTGTAATCATGGATTTAATGGAGCTCCGGGGGGGGGATGTTCATAGTTTGGGGTATTTTTTTTTTATAACCCAACCCTGATTGGTGCTTCTGCACAACTTTATCCCAGAGTTGTTTTGATAGTTCCTTGGTCTTCATGATGCTGTTTGTTTAGATATGCTCTCCGACAAACTCTGGGGCCTTCCAGAAACAGGTGCATTTACTGTGGGCTCACGCTGGCTCAGCTTGTCTGAGCGTGAAAAGCTAAGCAGGGTCAGGCCTGGTTATTACTTGGATAGGGGACCCCTCCTCTAGTTTCCGGCATTGAGCAGGGGGTTGGACTCGATGGCCTTGTAGGCCCCTTCCAACTCTATATCTATGAATCTATGAATCTGAGACCATGTGGCACTGGAATGGCACACGGATGGACTCTATTCAACTACTTACAGTATGTGACTTCTGGAGGCAGTGGGCGGCACCAGAGCTTATTTAGGCATGTCACAGCACCGGGGGGGGGGGGGGGCAGGGGGATACTTATGCAACCAACAAGTGCCGGTTTGTTTTTATTTACTTAACTATTGTGCCACAATAAAAATATTTTGTACCTTCATAGTGCTGAGTATCTTGTGTACATCAAGTGGCAACAATGCCAATTGAATCTATTTCAATTCCAGGTTGTCACACAACAAAATGTGGAAAAGTCAAAGGGGGTGAAAAGTTCGGCAAAGCAGTGTAAAAGGAACCTCCATGGATAGACACAGTTGACCTCCAAGGCTAACAGATGCCAAAAGAAACAGGAGGGCTGTCACTTGCATGCCAGGCTGATGGGCCTTCCAGAAACATCTGTAAAGAACAGGATGCTGACTAGAAGGCCTGATCCAGCAGGACTCTTATAGGACAGGAGTGGGCACTTATGTAATCTAGCAGGGGCCACAGAAACATTTTCCGATTACGCACTAAGATGAAAGACACAAAATTCCGTCTTTTGTTTTGGAACATGGAGCCAATCAATTTTAAACTAAAAAAAAAAAAAAAAATCCAAAACAAAGCCCAACACTCCCCATAAATGCCACGTGTTCCCTCCTCCTCTCAGCTGCCAAGACGGTGCATGTTGATAAAACCCGAGAAATTAATTACCCTTTTGTAGGACCCACAACAGGACATCAGCAGAGTCGGTGATTGTACAAGCTGAGCAAACAAGAGCCCGGGAGGCGGGGGCGCTCGCCTCCCACAAAGCAGGAGAGTGTTCATCGGGGCAGATGGAAAGCAAGAGGCGCAGGGCAGGGCAGCAAAGCCGTTTTGGTCATCGTGACACGAGCTTTTGGCTGTTCTGTATTTGAAGTCGGAATCCTGGGAACAGAAAGCTGGATTTTGGCGCTCCCTCTCTGCATTTGAAACAAGTACTTGCTGGGCTGCTAACTGGGACCAGTGTTGGGATCACATCTTGCCAATACCTGGGGCTTATCTTCTAAGGCAGTGGTCTCCACCCTTGGGTCCCCAGATGTTTTTGGCCTACAACTCCCAGCATGCCCCAGCCATGGCTGGGGCATGCTGGGAGTTGTAGGCCAAAAACATCTGGGGACCCAAGGGTGGAGAACACTGTTCTAAGGCCTACATCAGGGCTGTTGAAACTCAGGCACCTAGGCCAAACCCGGCCTTTGGGAGTCCCCAAACGGCAACACCCCCTTCCCAATCGTTTGGTGGTTTCCCAGCTTTTGCACAGTTCCCCTCCCCCCACGCTGAAAAGGTTGAAATGTCGCTCTTAAGGGCTTCATTGCCGGCAAGAAAAACCTGAAGTTAAAATACACTGGCATTTTTTGTATTTTGGGCCCAGCCCCTTTCCCCTTTGGCCTCACCCACGACTGGAATGCCCCCACCCCACCCCGAGAGCGTCTCCAAAACTGAATTCGGCCCTCGGGCTGAGAGGGGTTCAACACCCCCACCCTATATGGATTGGGGTACTTGAAGGGTTTCCTGCTTCCACATCAGCCTGCCCATATGTTAAGATCTCCCTTGGAGGCCACTCTCAGGGTGCCCCTGCCATCTGAGGTGAGGCCGGTGGCGATGCGAGACGGGGCCTTCTCAGTGGTGGCTCCCCCGACTGTGGAATGCTCTCCCAACACCTACGTCGTTCTCTTTTCGGCTAAAGGCCAACCCCTTTTTTTACTTTCCTAGGCCTTTAAATAGTTCAGCTTCCCTCTCCAAAAATTGGTTTTAAGCTGCTTTTGTGTGTGTGCCATTTCTATTCCGTCCATTTTTAATGCTGCTGGGTTTTTAATCGATCTGCGTTTTGTTTTTTAGTAGGATGCAAGCCTGTTAAAGAGAAAACTTTTTTTTTTAAAGTGTGGGATATAGTAAATCGGAAGGAGAGAAAATTGCACCACGTATTCTAATTTTGCTCACCACGGTGAAGGGTGAGGATAGACACGCCCCTCCCCCCCCCAAAAGTCCCCACCGCTGCTTGCACCCCACACAGACTCACAGCCCCTGCTCTCTCTGTGCGCCCGGACAAAGACCGCAGCTTGCTCCCCTCTGTTATTCAATTTAGTTATAGAATTTCTAGCAGACAGACTCAGACATAATGATGCTATACAAGGTATACAAATTCAAGATCAACCATACTTACTCAGCATGTATGCTGATGATTTGATATTAACAATACAAAACCCAATAGAGGCATTGCAACCACTACGTGAAGAACTGCAAGATTTTCAAGCAGCGTCTAGCTTAAAAGTAAATTACGACAAATCTGACTTCATGAGTTATAATATAGGGGCAAACAATCAACTTGACATTTCTAAAAATCTACAAATTCCTATAGTTCACAAAGCCTTTAGATATCTAGGAGTTCAAGTTGCAAAAAACCCAAACAAAACCTTCACACTAAACTATTCCAAATTATGGGAATCAAGAAAGACCTCAAAAGATGGAAAAGATTGAACTTAACCACAATGAACAAATTAGCCACCATCAAAATGATAGTCATACCTAAATTCACATACTTATTTTATGTTCTACCCATAGAAGTACCTATGAGATGGCTTAAATCATGGCAAGACACCCTAGAAAAATTTATATTTAATGGTAAAAAACCACGTATGGCAAGAAATCTCAGGTACAGACCCACCATTGATGGAGGGTGGGGAATTCCATCACTAAAATTATACTATGAAGCTTACCAACTGAGACATCTATTATCATTCATGGCAGATAATAAAAATAAACATTGGGTCAAAATAGAAAATTTTTTGTTAGCACAAGATAATCCACACACAATACCCTTTGTCAAAAAACGAATAACACAAGGTATACAAAATCAACACTCCAACATGGAAATAATATTAAAGATATGGAAACGAAGAAAGGAGACACTGATGCCAGGAATTTCACCATTAATACTACTCTATGCACACCCAAATTTTCCAGTTAAAGACATACAGATATCTAGAGAATCACTGAAAAATAATAACCTATTGATATTACGAGACTTATATAATAACTCACAACCACTACCAAGAGACACATGGAGAAACACATTACGAAATACGGCAATTACTTGGTTACAATGGTACCAAATAAGCTCATTCATTAGACTAGAGAATGTGAAAAAACAAGGCACAAGAGATCTGACACAATTTGAAAAGATATTATTAACTTTTACAGATCAGGAAAAAGGATTAATGTCAGATTTATATGCACTTCTGATAAAAACAGACATGGGAAATAGCCTTCCTCTTAAAAGAAAATGGGAAAGAGAATGGGGAATGCAAATAGAAGATGAAGAATGGGAAAATATATGGGATGAATTCCCATTTAAAGCGATTTCAACAAAATTCAAAGAACTCTCACTGAAAATAATACAGAAATGGCACTGGACTCCTCACAAAATATCTCATATTAATAAAAACTACTCTCCCCTATGCTGGAGAGCCTGTGGAGAAATCGGATCACACAAACATATGTGGTGGTCCTGCAAGCAAGTATCCCGCTTCTGGACAATAGTTTTCAAAGAAATATCTAAAATTGTAGGGACAGAGATAACTAAAACTCCAGAATTAGCAATATTAAACATTTTTCAAAGAGATAATAAAAATTTATTATACAAGAACCTAATAAGATTTCTATTACAAGCTGCTAAATTACTAATAGCAAGAGGATGGAAAGATGCCAAAGGGCTAACCATCAATCACTGGTATAATGTGGTATGGGAAATTGCATTAATTGAAAAACTAACTCAAAAATTGAGAATTGCAAGGGGGAAAAAGAAAACAAACTCTTTTGAAGCAGAATGGTGGCCTTTTATCCAATTTTCATACAGAACATCTACAACAAAAATACCTCAAGCCTTCCAGTACATTTGGATGCAATAAACTTACAAATATCCACCTATCACAAAACTGACTACTTTATGGCCGAAAAAGACTCCGGAAAAGGTGCCCAGCCAGATTTGTTCCTTTGAATGTTGGTTCGGGGGGGGGGGGGGGATTTACTTTGTTCTGATCTAATACAATTTCTGTAATGGATTAGATGTTTTGTTGGTTGTTCGGTTGTCTTGTATATGTTAAAATTCAAATAAACAAATTAAAAAAAAACAAAAACAAAAACAAAGACCGCAGCTTGCTTTAAACCACAAGAGCTCCAGCCTCTTGAATAATTGAAGCGGATAGAATTTCTCTCTCTCTCTCATATATTCTACTCAATGTCCCCATTTCAGTGCAGTTACGGGTAGATAAAAGCTGCAGGTCAAACAAGGTCATTTCAGGAAACGTGCACAGATGCGCCCAAGCAACATCCTGACAAGCTCTGCCAGTGGCGCAAAGTTGCGCTGTGGAATTCGCCAGTTTGGACCACTTTAAACGGGGATGGGACAAATTCCTGGAAGGGAAGGCTACTAGTCCTCATGGCTCTGTGCTCCCTCCAGTACAGGATGCTGTGTGCTTGTGTGCTGCAGCTGCTGCACTCGTATCCTGCCTGTGGGATCCGGGGGGGGGGGCAGCTGGTTGGCCACTGTGGGAACAGAATGCTGGACTAGAGGGACCCCGGGTCTGATCCAGCAGGGCTCTTACGTTCTTGTACACGTGTGTGTGCGCGCGCACACGCGCACCACACACACACACACACACACACAGCATAGATGTAAAAGAAGGAATGCAGCTGCGAAACTGAGCCATGGAGGAGAACCATCCTGTCTGGACAGAAAGGGCTGAAGCTTTTCAGACATGCAATACAGAGCAGCTGAACAAGAGCCTGTTTTTATTCGCGTGCCCAGAGAGCCAGGAAAGGAGCCAAGGAAATCGCTATGGCCCGGGGCAGATTACGGCTTTGCCCTGCGCCATAAGGAAGGGTCACGTTCCCGCCTCGGCTTCCTGCCCCCCCTGCTCTGTTCTGGCTTAACAGAGCCAAAGAAATAATCCCAAAGCCAAGAGCTCCCCAGGCAGACGGCAGCGCCAGAGCAGCTCTGATGGATCAGGCCAGGATGCTCAGGAATAAACAAAACAAAAATCAGGTCAGCTCATCAGAAGGCCATCGAAACAGGTCTCGGTTTTATAAATGGAAAGAGTGAGAGGTTCTGATGCCCTGGGTCACACCTACCAAAACTGGCCAGCAGCAGGTGATAGGTTTCGGGATACGATGGCGGCCACCGGCTAAATGGCTTTTTAGAAGAAGATTAGACAAACCCCCAACCCTACCTGGAGGTGCCGGGGGTCAAACCTGGGACCTTCTGCACGCAAAGCAGGGGCTCTATCACTGAGCTACATCCCTTTCCCTTTAAAAACGAAGTAAGATTCCAGTCCTCAAGGTTCTGAATAAACGACTGATTTAAACAGGAACAGAGGAAGCGGCCTTCTACTGAGTCAGACCTCCCCCCCCCCCCGGTCCATCTGGCCCAGTGCTGTCAACACCGGCTGTCCTCAGCGGCTCTCCAGGATTCCAGGCAGGAATTTTTCCAAGCCCTCCCTGGAGATGCTGCCGGGGATCGAACCTGGGACCTTTCTGCATGCAAAGCAGGAGCTCTGGCACTGAGCCATGGCCCTTCCTGAAATGACAAAACAGAGCGGAATGGAGCCTCTGTGTTTAGAGGCAGTCTACCTCCTAGTTGGCTTTTGGGGGGGGACAAGCATGGGCTTTCATGCCCTACTGTGGGCTTCCCTTCTGGGCACCTGGCTGGCCCCTGTGGGAAAGCAAGATGCCTTTGGTCTGATCTAGTAAGGCTCTCCTCCTGTTAGGTCCGGCCTTCCCCAACTTGGCACCCTCTAGACGTGTTGGACTACAACTCTGGAAGACTCTGGAAGACAGAAACAAAATTCAAAGTGACCTCGATAGGCTGGAGCGCTGGGCCGAAAACAACAGAATGAAATTTAATAGGGATAAATGCCAAGTGCTGCACCTAGGGAGAGGAAACCAAATGCAGAGTTACAGAAGGGGGGACACTTGGCTCAACAATACCACAAGTGAGAAGGATCTTGGAATTGTGGTGGATCACAAACTGAATATGAGCCAGCAATGCGATGTGGCTGCAAAGAAGGCAAATGCAATTTTGGGCTGTATTAATAGAAGTATAGCTTCCAAATCGCGGGAAGTGATAATTCCCCTTTACTCGGCACTGGTTAGGCCTCATCTTGAGTACTGCGTCCAGTTCTGGGCACCTCACTTTAACAAGGACATAGACAAACTGGAGAGGGTTCAGAGGAGGGCAACAAGGATGATAAAGGGACTGGAAACAAGGCCCTATGAGGAGAGACTGAAAGAACTGGGCATGTTTAGCCTTCAGAAGAGGAGACTGAGGGGAGATATGATCGCACTCTTCCAGTATTTGAAGGGATGTCACACAGAGGAGGGCAAAGATCTCTTCTCGATCATCCCAGTTTGCAGGACACGGAATAATGGGCTCAAGTTACAGGAACCCAGATTCCACCTAAACATCAGGAAAAATTTCCTGACTGTCAGAGCAATAAGACAATGGAATCAACTACCCAGGGAGGTGGTGGGCTCTCCCACTCTGGAGGCATTCAAGGTGCGGCTGGACAGACATCTGTCAGAGATGCTTTGACCTGGATTCCCGCATTGAGCAGGGGGTTGGACTCGATGGCCTTGTAGGCCCCTTCCAACTCTACTTTTCTATGATTCTATGATTCTATGATTCCCAGTCCCAGTACCGATGCTGCACCGATGCTGGGAATTGCAGTCCAACACGTCTGGAGGGTGCCAAATCGGGGAAGGTTGTGTTAGGGTCCTCTAAAGGACCCCTGGCTGGCACAAAAGAGAAGCACGGAGGCGCCTCAGGCATCGGTCCTGCGCTGTTTTCCACGCTGCTCAAAGGCTCTCATTTTAAGCTCCGCTGCCGATGTCATCAGCCGTCTCCCCTGCCGTGTAAGCAGTGTTGAATGATTGATGGTCTTCTCCGCAAAGCCGGAGCCATCCAGAAAGAAAAGAAAAGCACAAAAAAAGCAAAACAAACAAGGTAACCTTGAGGGCTGTCGACAGGCTCGGCTTTTCGAACGGCAGCAGCACGCTTTGCCTGAGAATTTCAACTGCGGTGTACGCGTGTTAAAAGAAGACGATGAAGAAGCAGCAAGTTCTCTCTCTCACACACACATTTGCACAAAAAGGAAAACTGAGGGAGCTTCCCAGCACTTCCAAGAAGGAAGCCTATAAGCCCGGCAACAGCCCCGCTCCTGGTTTTGTCCCCCAGCAACTGGTAATTCATAGGTACGCTGCCTCTGAACATTGAGGCTCCATTTACCTCCCTTCTAATTCCGATGCTCAGGCGTGCGTGCCGATGCTTTTGTAGCGAAAACACCACCACCCAGGCTCAACAGGGAGGTATTGGCAGGATCTGGGGAGCCCGGCGGTTTGTCAAAGTAAAAAAAAGAAACAAAAAAAGGAGTGAGGCAAAAACAGCCCGATGCCACGCTCAGTGCTTATTTATTTATATTTATTTATTAGTTATTTATTTACACATTTTATATGCCACTCCATATTCCACGATGGAGATTTCGGAGCGGTGTTCAATAAAGGATAAAACAGGTAAAAGAATAAATATGTTAAAAACAAAACCAATAAAACTGGCTGGTTAGTTCAGGAAGGCTTCCTGAAATAAAAGTGTTCTCAGGAGGCGCCAAAAGCAATACAACGTTGGCACCTGCCTGACCTCCAGAGGCAGGGAGTTCCACAGAAAGGGAGCCACCACGCTGAAGACCCTTCTCCTGGTGGACTCCAATTGGGCCAAAGGTCCATGAGGAACCACCAGGAGCAAGCCACATGATGACCTCAGTGACCGGGCAGGTTGGTATGGGAGGAGGCGCTCACTCAAGTAACCTGGTCCCAAGTTGTTTCAGGCTTTGTACACAAGTACCAGAACCTTAAACCTGACCCGGTAGTGAATAGGTAGCCAGTGCAGTTCCTTCAGCAAAGGAGTTGCATGGTGAAAAGGGGCAGCTCCCGACAACAGCCGAACTGCTGCATTCTGCACTGGCTCCAGCTTCCGGAGCAGCCTCAAGGGCAGCCCCACACAGAGCGCATTGCAGTAATCCAGTCTTGGGTGGATGGTGTGGATATCCTCATGGAAGGTATGCCCGAGTGACTGGGACGCTGAACAGAAACACTGCACCGTTCTGTGGCAGGGCCCGCCGGTCATGGCTAGTAGCCATGGGTGAAAGGATCATTCAGGCGGCCCTTTCTCTTAACGGGTCACTCAAGCCGCCCACCGTTTAGCTCCCCATCCATCTCCAATATGCAGGGGTAGAGCTGCTCCTGGACCCGGAAGCACCGTTCTATCCATGGTTCTGTAGGCCCAGTTCACGGAGCAAAGAAACGGGCCGCTGAGCGAGCCACGTGGCCGGAGCCACAGCTGTGCTGGCGAAGCAAAGGCTGCGCTTCCGGCCTCCAACAGCTCCCTCGGTTCAGCTGGCTCAATATTTGCTTAAGCTCACGACACTGTTTGCGCTCCAGCTCGCGAGGGAAGGGAGACGCTCGGCCTCGGCGGTGCAGCCAGGGACGCGGAGACCGTGGTCTCGTGGGGCGGGGGGAGCTTTAGATGGCCACACGCATTATTTCAGTCATGAAGCACAAAACTACGGTAACACTTCTCTCTTCTCCCCTTTCTCGCCCTTCCATGATCCACAACAGCTTCTAAATCCCCGATACATTAGAACAAAGGAATGAGACAAACTGTTTGCCAACCTTGATTTTTTTTTTTTTTTAAAAAGTAATACTCTGAGCATGTGCAGTTTTTCATTTACTTATTTTATTACAGTCATGCCTTGGATTGAGAGCATAATTTGTTCCGGAAAGGTGCTTGTAATCCAAAACACTCTTATATCAAAACAAAATCCCCCCCAAAAAAATTTGCACAGAGATTTTTAATTTAAGCCGTGCTACAGTACTTGTATTGCAAGACGACGCTTGTATATCAAGTAAAAAAAAATTAAATAAATATTAAAATTTTTGCTTGTCTTGCAAAACGCTCTCAAACCAAGTTACTTGTAATCCAAGGTATTACTGTACATTTATATCCCACCTTTTTTCCTCTGGCGAGGAACTCAAGATGGCTTACATAGTCCTCCTCCTCTCCATTTCATCCTCACCACAACCCACTTTGGGCGACTGGCCCAAAGTCACCCAGAGAGTTTCATGGCCGAGCGGGGACTAGAACCCGGATCTCCCGAGTCCCATTCCAACACTAACCACTAGGCCACACCGGCTCTCAGTTTTGCATTTTAAACCGCGTGTGCTCAAGAGTATTCAAAAATCAGAGTTGGCAAACAGTTGGAACGCTAAGAATTACAATGAATGAATTCCTGTGTTTCTTTAGTTATCTTGATTTATTATTGTGTGTTCTTTTTGTTGCCTTTATTTTGTTAACTGTATTTCAAGATAAAATAAAATTTCATGGGGTGGGGGAGGAATAAAACAGAGTGTGTGTCTACCACCCTGGCGCTAAACAAAACTGACTCGGGAAGAAGCATCGTCCAGTTGTAGAAAAGGATAATATGTTTTGTTTTGTTTTAAGAAAAAGTAATAAAATGAGCATTTGCAACCATGCGCTTGTCTTGTTGGCTCCCCGCCCCCCAACTCCAATAGGTTTGATGTGCGGCCTGTTTGCCACTGCTCTATGCACTTGCCGATCACTGGATGGCCATGGGGGGGGGGGAGCCCTGAAGTGGGGGGCTGCTGGGGGGGGGGTTGGCCCTGCCCCCCCTTGCCCCCAGCATTCCTTCCTCCACATAAGGAACCATTTTCACCCAGGAAGAGCCACATGTGTGCCCCATTTCCAGGCTCCTGCGTGCTCTTCTTCATTCTCCTGATCAGAACCGAGACGGGGCGAAATGGCTGACTACGGGCCAGTCCCTGTACATTAGCGGCTGTTCGAAATCCAGGAAGGCTTCACTTCTTCTAACAGGGGGGAATTTATCTGGAGCAGGCAATCCTGCAGAGAGGGGCGCGGGGAGGATCCTCTCGACAGACATGCTTCTGGGGAAACCCGAGGAAAGGGACTGGCTGGGGAAAGCTGAGAGTTGTCGGATTTTTTTCTGTTTATATATGCATTGTATTACACCCTAAATGTATACAGTGAAGCTGTTAGACACCCTGGGAAGGGCATTCCACGGACGGTGGCCCACGGCAGGGGAGGCTGCTTTCTGGTGGCCCCCGTCACACCACTGTGAGTGGCAGCACCCAGAGAGGAGCCCCCGAGATGATCCGATTATTACAACTGCAGGACAGTACATTTTTAACTGGCCGCCTTCCCCCACAAGTAGCGTACAAAGTTCTCCCCAGCCACGTCATCATCCTGCAGATACCGTACACTACATGCACTCAGAGTGGGCAGAGACACCATTATTACCCCCATCAATTCCACTTATAACCCAGTTTTCCGCAACGTCTCGAACTCGGCAGCGCACCCAAGCAAAAACCCAACGCCGGCAGCACATCGTGTGAAATGTCTCAACCACGACAACACTGTCCGTTCAGAATGACCAGCCACCGCTTGCTCTGTTCATGTCACACAGCGGGTACCAAATATTTCAGGTCGGGCCTGCCCACCTCCGAATCGCCAACGTCAAACAGTGTCGGCAGCCCAGGAACGGGAGCCAGGAAAATAGGGGCCATTCTCTTGACGCTCCGGCTTTGCAGAGGCTGGGAATAAACTGTAAGCCGGACACCGGACCCCTCTCTTCCCACAACACTCCTTGAGAAGACACCCAGAAGTGAACCGGCACGAAGCCGATGACTCGCCCACCACGCTTCCAGGTCTTTGGCGCCGCTGTTGAACTGTTCTTGCTGCCTAGGGGTTCCTCCTAATGTTCACCCGAAATCTATCTCCCTGCAGTTTAAGCCCAGCAGATCTAACCCTGCCTCGGGGTCGGGAGCAAACCAAGCCTTTGGCCTCTTCCACCTGAAGGGCTGTGGCACAGCTAGTGTTCTTGGCGAAAGAAAGAAAGGAAGAAAGGAAGAAAGAAAGAAAGAAAGAAGAAAAGGCAGCTGTATTCCCGTGTGTAGTGCTGGGGGGAGGAGATCAAGGAAGGGGGCTCCCCCCACCCCGTGAAAGGCTGCAAGTTCCCCCAGTGCAATTTGCCACTTTCCTTCCCCTTTCTGACAGCACCTCACATTCCCATGGCAGCAGAGCAGTTGAGAAGGTGGGCAGACACCCATGCTGGCTGGGGAATGCTGGGAGCTGTGGGACTTTCCCCCCCATTTAAATATGCATAGGATTGTGCCCTTACGGACTGTAAAACAGAAAGTACTTCAGTGCTGAAAAATTAAGGACTTGTTCACACACATGCACACTGCACACCACACGCACACACACACACACAATAAACAGGAGCCGTCCTCTTCACAAATTAAAAAGGAGTACAAAAAGGAAAAATGCCCCCACCCCCAATGCAGAGCTGACCCACAGGTAACACTGGGAACACCGGTCGCATTTGTGGGAGGCCGTTCACCCAAGCACTGTTGCCTTCGGAAGCCAGCAAGAACAGCGGGGATCTCAGCCACTGTGGCTTTTTCTCAATCTCCGAGGCTCCAAAACACACCTAAAAAAATATCACGGCAGCCCCCGATGGCTGGCGAAGTTGCGCGCGGAGCAGGCGATGCGCGGAAGTGAGTAACGGTGCCCAGAGGCAACACGGGAGCCAGGCCTCAGATGCGGCGCTCCACGCACAGAGAGCCGTCTCCGGATGATTCACGCGGTGACCCAAGCCGGCTTCCTCCTCCACGCAGGGGGCCAGTGGGAAGCCTGGCCACGGCCCCCCCCGCCGCCTCCCCCTGCCAGGATCGAGCCTGACTCCCCTGCAGCAGATGCTCTCAGACCACCCACGGCCGCCCACCGGTGCACCCTCGTGAATTAACCGCCTCCTGCGCGGGGGAGAACTCGAAGAGAGAGACGAGCAAGGCACAGTAGCCAGGGAGGGGGGAGGACGGAAGGGGAGGAGGAGGGAGCTACGGGAATGGCAGTCGCAGGGTGGTGGGCTGAGCATAAAACTGATCTGATTGCTGTAAACTGCCCGGAGAGCTTCGGCTACTGGGCGGAATAGAAATAACATTAAATAATAATAATAATAATAATAATAATAATAATGCAAGAGGGAGATATTTGGGATCTAACACCTCCCGTAGTCTTGCCACAGGAGGGTAGTAGAACTGACTGTGCACAGATCTCAGTGCCACGACCACGACTCAGCGCAGACTCGGGGCAGGGGGAGAGCAGAGTTCAAACACCGCAGTCGCCGTACACAGGAGGGCGGCTTTGGGCAGAATCCTCCTTCGAAGCAGTGGAGGCTGGGGGCTCCAGTGGCCGGGGGGCACTCTATCCACTCTGGGTTTTAGTCTGAACTTTAAAGGAGCTGCCCATGGTGCTGAACCCTATTTCCCCCCCAAAAAAACCCCCATATGTTCAGCACCATGAACTCCTTAAAAGTTCAGACCACAACCAGGAGTGGACACACCGGCCCACGGACATCGGAGCCATGGCCTACTCCGCTTCGAAGGGCAGGTTGGCAGGCACAGCGTAAAACACTGCGCATTTATGACCCATTCGAGGGCTTTGTATTTTATCCTTTCATTGTTATGTAAACCAGGCAAGAAACGTGGCAGAATGGTGTGTGTGTGTGTGTGTGTGTGTGTATGTGAATTTAAAATAAATACACAACACTTTAAGCCAGCGTTCTGAAGGCTGGTTTAAACAAAAGCAAAACAAAAAATCATAGTGGACTTCGTGATTTTCTCTCCATGAATATTCTTCTGTAGATGCCAAAGAGTTCAATATCTGTCTGCACAAAGCTCCTTTGTCACAGCCAGTCCTCTGAACAGGTCTCCAGTCTCTTCCCAAAAGACTGTACAAGCCAACACGGCCTCGCAAAGACACAAGAAAAATGGGCCGCCCCGCCCTGGGATTAGCAATCTGCCCTTGAAACACGGATGTTCGGCCCCTTGAGAACAACGGGACGCAGGTACTTATGGGCTAACCCTCAACTCCAGATTAGAACTGGTTTTCGAAGCAGTGATAGGAACATCTCCAGGCATGGCAACGCCTTAGCCTGCTTAAGGGATTATTTGAGAAAAGCAGGCATTTGATGGAGTTACAAAGAAGAGGTTTTGTGTGTGTAGGAGGGAGGGGAGAGAAGAATCTAAAACAGAAGCTCTTTGGCTCTCAGCTCTCCCCTTCACTGCACATTTGTCAAAACAAGTCAAACCTCAAATCTGGACTGGGACGCTCCCCTGGACTGGGACGCTACTGGACCGCTACTGGACTGGGACACTCCCCTGCAAAAGCGTCCCTTGGCTGCTTTGGATGGTTAGGAAGAGGCAGGAGTGTCGCCAGCATTTACAAGATGCGAAGCCCACGGCACACAAACCTACACAGCAACTGCATGTGCCACTTTGGAAATAATTACTAGGATTTATTTAAATTTTACAGGCGGCAAATAAAACAAAATTTCCGGTTCATCTCCTCCTTGCCCTAGATCATCCCAAACCAACAGGGAAAGGTGTTTTTCTTCTTCTAAGCTTAAATGCCATGTAGGGGAAGATTTCTTTTTTTGGAGAGGGGTGTTGCCAGACGTGGAGAGGGGCGAATTAACCCTTCCCTCCCCAGCTGCAACCCCCCCCTGAAAATTGCCCCCTGCATGGCAATTAAGCTCTGGAAAAAACCTTCCGCTGGCACCAACAGACATGCAGGGCTCTGTGGAATAGATCCAGGGCTCTAGGAAACAGATTTGGGAGCAAGGCTCCACGGACCGGCCTCAGCATCGCCCCTGGCAAGAGGGAATTCTAAACCTTAGGTAGCCCTGTCAATGACACCGTTGGATGAAATTGACAAGTCAATTTCAAATTGGAAATGGATGCACAGTGCTTATCCTCTTTTTTTTCTTTCCAGGCCGGTCCCTTCCTCCATATTATTCTTTGTTTCATTTATTACGTTGCTCTATCCCCAAATAGCCAAAGCTCTCTGGGCGGTTTTCAGAGATTAAAAACCTGAAAAATACAATTGGATTGCAAGCATAATTTGTTCCGGAACCGTGCTTGTAATCCAAAACACTCTTATATCAAAGCGAGTCTCTGGTGGGCGTGAGCAGGGCCGATTTCGGCCCGCTACGCCTGCTCGAGGCAAGCGGTTACATCCCTACGACTTGTACTGCAAGATGTCACTTGTTTATCAAGTCAAAATTTATTTTAAAAAATTACTTGTCTTGCAAAACGCTCTCAGACCAAGTTACTTGCAATCCAAGGTATTACTGTATTGTACATAATATAAAAACTATTTGCTGCCAAATGCTTGAGAGTTGAGAAAGTTCTTAACCTGGCGCCAAAAAGACGGCAACATTGGTGCCGGACGGGCCTTGCTGAGACCGCCAGAAGAACAGGAGGGGAAGGCACCAGTGTGTAAATGAAAACAAAAGAGAAAAGTCTCAGGTGCCAATGAAAACTTTTTCATGCCCAATGCTGGGAGCTGCAGAACTTTTCCCCCCATGCTGGCTGGGGAATGCTGGGAATTGTAGGACTTTTTTTCTGTCTAAACCTGCATAGGATTACACCCTAAGTTTGTTAGAGGTTTACGTGGACCAAAGCCTGCTTCCTAAGATGTTCTGGCCCACGAAAGCTTTTTTTTCTGTCTAAACATGCACAGGACTGTATGCTAAGCTTCTATGGGGCGGCGTTCTTCAACTTGGCGTCCTCCAGATATGTTGGGCTACAATTCCCATCATTCCCAGTCATCATGGCCAGCTTTCAAAAAGTGACAGGTTATCTTCCATGGTTTTTTCTTTTCATTTTTTTTCTTCTGTATTTCATTTATCTTCTGTAGCAATCCTATGCACGCTTCTGTGGGAGCAAATCCCACTGAACGCTGTGTGGCTGACTTCTCAGTAAACATGCCTAGTTCGTGCTGTAACAGTCTCTCATCAAAGGACTGGAAAAATACGCCCAGATAGTGGCTGAAAACACATCCGATTTGGGTTTTCCTTTGAACTTTACCCAGTTCCCACAACACCTGAGGATGTTTCCCTTCCGCTTTCTCCAAGCTACACTCTCTGTTTTTGGAATGACAGCGACTTTTCCACCCCATCACACTTAGGCTGGTGATCAGAGCTAAGAGGCACAAGGGAAGCCAAAATCCAAATTGCAGCCATTAAAAACAACAATAATACATTTTCCTTGTTCTCAAATACTGTCAATCACATGTAAGCCTGCGAGGTATCTCTGAAGCTATAAACCTTTGGCCTCCTGCAAAATACTTTCAGGTTTGGCGAAAAGCAGGTTTGGTGACTCTCGAGGCTCAAATTCATCTGTCCTGTTTCCTTATTCATGAGAACTTTCGCTTCCTCCAAGTATATCTAGAGACCAGCACTGTTTTAAGCAGCGTCGGGCTGAATAGAAACACAGTGCTTTACGTTCCATATGGAGTGCTTTAAAACACTCCGCATCCTTCGCAACAGCCCAGTAAGGTAGGCCAGAATTAGGACCATATTACAGATGGAGAGGGGGAAAGGCAGAGAGAGTAGTGACTTCACTTAGTGAGTTTGAGGCCTAGGGAAGACTTGAACAGAGGACCTTGCACAGCTGAGGCTGGTGGCTCTGGTGTCAGTGGGGTAGCGTATCCGCTCCGGGTTTCAGTCTGAATTTTAAAGGAGCCATCCATGGTGCTGAGCACTATCCCTAAAATAGGTTTGGCGCCATGGATAGCTCCTTAAAAGTTCAGGATGAAACCTACACTGCCCCGCTGGCACTGGGGCCATCATCAGCCTTCACTGGCCTTGTGGCTCACGGCTCAGTCTCTTAGTAGCTATACCGGAAGTTCCCGGGAAACCTATTCCCCAAGCCAAATTTCTACTGCAGCCTTCCCCAACCTGGGGTCCTGCAGAGGTTTGGTACTACAAGTCCCAGCATCCCTGGTCATTGGCCCTGCTGGCTGGGATTGATGGGAGTTGTAGTCCAACACATCTGGAGGGCGCCAGGTTTGGGAAGGTCAATCTTTTGACAGCTCTCTCCACAATAATCCTACACCTCCTTTAGGGCACAATCCTATGCATGTTTGGACAGAAAAAAGTCCTACAACACCCAGCATGCTGGAAGTTGTAGAACTTTTTTTCTGTCTAAACATGCATAGGATTGCACTTTTAGTTCCAGATCAACCTGTCTTAGGGAAATATCAGGCATCCCATTCAGAACCATGTGAAAATAAAGACTGCTCAAAGTTTGGACATAACAAAACTCGTGAAATTAATTCACAATTTCGGGAGCTGAAATGGAACTGGCCGGTTTATCCATCAAATATGGAGAGCAGGCACACAGTATCAGGACAAAAGAATGCAAATTGGGAGACAGGTTATCACGCAGCTGGCTTTCCTTGCCATTACAGAACTTCTTCATTTGATGGTGCCCAGGTTTCGCCGCGCCGTGGTACAGCGTTCTCTGCAATTCAGAAGTCTTTGTGTATTTCTTGTCTGTTTTACATATTAGATGCCTGAATTCTTGCATTACTTTTTAGCATTAAGTACAGTACCTTCTCTAGTCCCTTATGTATTTGTACAACTTAAAAAAGAAAAGAAATTAAAACCCATTTTATAGGCCTCCATCGAGTGTCTTCCTTGCCAATCAACACCCCCACCCACCGCCCAAGTTAAAGAAGCTCCCGAAGCAGAGACGCCTGTGCTAGTCGTGGGATGAGTCCTCCAGGGCTGCCCGTTCTCAGGCACATCTCTGCGGCCTCTTGCTGCCCCGGCGTTGGCCAGAAGGCACACAGAGATTCCACCTGCTCCAGCCGCACCCAAAGCCACCCATGCCGGCAGCTACAGCACCTTGACTCAGTGGGCTGGGTCACCCAGGAGGAAACACACACACACAGAGAGAGGCAACTCCCCACCCCAACGCCACCCCCTTCTCGCAAAATGCCTGCACGGTAACCCAAAAATACAGAGGACGCGGGCTCCAGGAACACACCCTTCGCTGCGCCCACTGGGTGCAGGGACGCAGCCCCAGCACCCTTTTATTAGCAGGGACACTCAGGCCACCTGCTGCCACCCCCCTCAGAGCGACAATCCTCACAGTAGCTGGGAGGAAATGGATTTTCTCAGCGGCAATATATTGTATCCTGTTGCAAAGCAAAGTATTTTGGGCTTGCTTGGTCTTGAACTGGGCAATGAAGACCCATTCACTTGACCAGAGACCTGATCCTGGTGGAGATGAAAGCCACTAGAACTGGTTTCTTGATATGGATCGAGACATCGGCACGAATTTTATGGACTCTCTCTGCGGGGACGGCCATGGGAGCACCTTGCACGTCAAAAGTGACCACTGCCGGGTTGGCGCAAAGGTAGATGCGAGGAAGGCATCGCGGGCAAGGAGGCGGCGTCGTGCCTGGAGAAGAGCCTCAGAAAAGAGTATGAAAACCCAACTGCTGCAAACTGGCAGCGCTCGATGGAGCGACCACCTGGGAGAAAGTGACGGTGGTGTCAAAGCTGGGGCACCGGAGCAGGGTTGGAGAGACCCCGGTTCAAATCCCCCGACAGCCACGACGACGCTCACTCGGTCACACCGGGCCCGCTCACGATCTCCCAGCCTGCCCTGCCGCAGAGGGTTGTTGTGAGGATCCAACAGGGGGCAGAGAGGAGCACCTCCAATGTACTTGGATCTCCTTGGAGGAGGCTAGAAAAGACTTCTCCAACGTGGCGTCCTCCAGAGGTGTGGGACAACAACTTCCACCATCCCCAGGCAGCATGCTGGCTGGGATTGCTGGGGGTTGTGGTCCCACACCTCTGGAGGGCACCACGTTGGAGAAGGCACATTAGAGGAGGGCCATGTTGGATGGAGCGGGCCCAATTTCTTCCCCCTTGTGGGCAGCGCCCCCACTCCACCCCGCCAGACTTCTACCTCTCCCCAGTCCCAGTTTATGTACAGTAATACCTTGGATTGCAAGTAACTTGGTTTGAGAGCGTTTTGCAAGACAAGCAAATTTTAAAATATTTATTTATTTTTGACTTGATATACAAGCGACGTCTTGCAATACAAGTACTGTAGTGCGGCTTAAATTAAAAATCTCTGTGCAAATTTTTTTTGGGGAATTTCGTTTTGATATAAGAGTGTTTTGGATTACAAGCACGTTTCCGGAACGAATTATGCTCTCAATCCAAGGCGTGACTGTATTTCCATTTCTTTTGTTTTTCAGCTTATGATGTCTGTAGCCTGCCCTTTGTCAAGCTAAGGGCAGCACACACACTTCTTATCCCCCCCCCCACACACACACACACTGCAAGTTTATAGTCACAGCAACCCTGTGAGGTGGGCCTGGCCCAGTGAGTGACTGATTGGAGATCACCTCGTGAGCTGCACGGCTTGAGTGGCGATTTGAACCCAGGTCTCTCCAGTCTGTCCAGCGCCCCAACCGCTCCACCACACCGCCTCTTTCAGCCACTTGCCGTCAGTAATGGCCACAAATTCAGGTAATTGTCATTCTGATGAAAGGTCTTTAGAGCAATTGCCAAAGCAACACTCTTCCCTCCCTCCCCAAATTATGATTATCAGAGGAATAATAATTTGGGGGAAGGGGGAAAGATGCTTGAAGAGGCAAACCAGCTTCAAACCAGATTAGATTTGCAGGTATGAGCTCTGGATGTTGGATTACCAACCAAAACAGCCCCTTATTATGCACATACCCCCAAAAGTGCATGCGGTCACCATGTGCAGTGTCTAATTTGCCTGAGAAAACTCCTTCAACATACTAATTTACATGGTCCAGTCTTTTCTAAACCTTGCCATTTCAAAATGCACGTTTTAATGCTGTCTTATGTTGGGGAGGGTAGTCCCCAAAGGTAGAAAAAGACCATGTCAAGGAGGGCAAGAATGGAGTGTGCCCCCCCCATAAGTTAACTTTCTACATGCAGGGAAGGTTTTGGGGTTTAATAAAAAATGAAGGAGGTATTCAGACACAGTCCTTCCTCTGAAATGGTACGGTCCAGGAAAGATTTGGCCATGTAGTTTTGGGGATTCAGCTCCTTCCCTGCAGAGGCCTAACCAAGCCATGAACCCACACTTTCGCCGTCGGGCGCAGGCTGTATACCGTAAATGGAAGTGGGCGGAGAAGTGATGGATCCCAGATATGCCCTGCACCAAAAGGACAGGACAGCAAAGCCCTGCAGCAAAGGAAGAATATGTCTCTGTTTACCTCCCCGAGAACACAAATATTAGTCACTCAAAAGCCTGACTGGCCATTTATAGAACTGATTGTGTGTGTTTGGGGTTGGGGGTTGGAACAGGCAGCTGAAATAATCCCACGGTTTGCTTGTCAAAATAAATAAATAAATAAATAAATAGAAGTTGGTTTTTAAAATGGCATCTCTGCTGTCATTGAAAATAAATACATGGCAAGTTCCCGGACCTCAGGGCAGCAGAGATCATTCTGAAAATGTAGGGTCGGTTCCTGATAAAGACACAGGAGCAATAGGGGAGCCCAGGGGGTCAATTTGCCCTGTGCGGGGACAGCAGAAGCCAAATATATTATGCAAAATAAGCGAGCCAAATTTGCATAAGACCCTGAATCCAGTTTTTTTCTTGGTGCAGAATCCCAAGGTCTTGATAGCACGGAGGATATGCAGCCCTGGGGATACGCAACCGGGGACGCACCCCAACATTTTCAAGTCAATGCTATTCGCCACGCCACCAGTTCAAGCGATTTGATTCCTGCTTGTGCAGCTAGCTTGAAATAGCGGAACAGAGCCCCTCTCCTCCAGGTCCTGGCAGCAGTGACTTTGAGACTGCTCCACCACTCAGCCAAGGCGCCAAACGGCCAAAAACATCCACTGCGGAGTCAGCTGTATCCTCGGGACGTCTCACTCGGGAAAAGGCTCTCGAGGGAAAGCGCCAAAACCCCAAATAACCTCTCTGGAAACCATCAGCCACTGAGACCGCCCCAGGGGGGCCAAGACAAAGCAGGGCCCACGGTGACCACCAGTTCTTGAGCACCATCAGGATCTATCCACAAAAACAACCTCAAGGAAGTTGGCGTGGAGTGAAACTTTCCACCGCAACGGTCCTTTGAGGAAGGTCACAAGACCCCAGGGCAGCGAGGGCTGACCAGCGGCCCATGAGCAAAACCCGGAGACAGTTTTGTTCAGGTTTCAGGGAGGGGGGCATGCGGCAGATTGGATTTATTTGTTTGTTTTTAATTGCCCTTAGTTTCAAGGAAGAGCAAAGGTTTCTCGGCTATTGGGAGAGCAATGCTGCATTTTAATATGATGGGGTCCTTCCCCCATTTTGCATTTGCCACGCCAACGGCAGCCAAGAGCCCGTGTGCCAACGCAGAGAAGACAGACGTCGGCTTTTATCACACGGGCCGAAGACTGAAGAGGAAAAACTATTTGTGCAGGAAGACCAGTTTCCGCCTCTCTCCCCGTGCCTGAACATTGTCTGGAGCAGCCTTTCCTCAACCTGATGCGCTCCAGATGGGTTGGACTGCAACTCCCATCATCCCCAGCCCGCATGACCAATGGCCACGTGGGCTGGGGATGATGGGAGTTGCAGTCCAACCCATCTGGAGGACATCAGGTTGAGGAAGGTTGGTCTGGAGAATCGAGTAGCCCATTGGCCATTCCTACCACAGGAATGCAGGGGATCAGAACCGCAACATCCAATGACCAGAGAAAACCTCCCCAACTACTCCAGACCACAGCCAAGGTAGCCGGCTAGGGCGGCCGAAGTGAGGCCGCAGAAGATGAGACGCCTGGACCGCTGCCGGCTAGCCAACCGGTCTGGCTGAGGGAAGTCAAGACCTCTCCCAACCCTCCGAAAATAGCAGCTCCTTGGGTAGAAGTAAGAGACGGCGCGGGATGTCAACAAAACCAAAACAGCTGAAGGGCAAAAGTTTAGCATTTATTAATAGCAAGGCCCGTGTGACACAATCGTTTCCAGACCGCGCACCGGTGCGCGGCGAGAAAGGAGCCTGTAATGATTTAAGGAATGCTTACGGGCCCAGAATACCCACCGAAGGAGGTCCCACGTGGTATCTGTGAGTGAGTTACCGCTCCAGCTCCCCCTCCTTCCAATCAATCCATGGGGGGGGGGGGAGTCATTCTGTCATGGTCTCTTCACTGGGTGGAACTGGCTTATTCAACCACTCCCAGCGCAGAGAGGGTGGGAGAGTTCGTTACTCACCCCCAGAAGATGCGCCCTGGGCTGGCTTGCCTCCTTCCCTTCAGGGGATACGTAAAGATCAGGAACTCTTACAGATACACAACAGCATGGCTGTGGTCCAACAGATCTAGTTGGCGCCCGGCTGTGGGGACAGCTGCCTTACACACACACACACACACACACACACACACAAGTAAAGCGGGGGAGATGAGTTAAACATCTTTTTGCTCTCAGATGCATCAGGGTAACTGACTGCCCTGGAACAGTTTGGGGCTACCTAACCAGGGGATGCGTTCCCGGCTGCATTTGGGCCAGAGCTAAGAGGCGGCAGATGGGAGATTTTGCAACGAGCACCGCGAAACGTGCACGAAACTGTACATGGGGGTGGGATGACAGATGGCGAGATGTGCAGCAAAGGCTACCTTGGCACGGGCCCCGGCAAAGGGGCCAGTTTCCATAGCAGGATAAAACTGTAAGCAGGCCGATGAGAACGATTTTGCCGTTCTGCCCAAGGAAAAGACTCCTTTCCAGTGTTTCTTACTCTGTTGGATGCTATCAGTTTCCCCTCTGCTGCGGCAGAGCAGGAAGGCATAATTCCCCTTTTCCTCTAGCAAACTGGGAAGTGTGTGTGTGTGTGGGGGGGGGGGTCTAAAGCAGGAAAAACAAATCTGCCACAGGGCCAAGCATCTGCTCCAAAGCAACCCACATCCCTTAAAAGGTTCAGAGATACCCCTCTAAATCCACAACGATGTTCCCTCTGCTACTCCCTTTAAAACCCTCACTAAGAAGATGGGAGGGGCAGACCAAGTACCCCCCCCCGATTCTACCCATTTTCTCTGCTCCCACATTCTTCGAAGGGGTGACAGAGCCCTTGGCGACAGAGCCCTTTTGGCTCCTCTGACCCCACCATGACCGGAAGCTGGATAAGAATCCAAAGTAACACCCAAGCATGCTCTTCAACATTGCTTTAAAGGGGGGATTTCCCCCCAAGACACCAACGCCGACTGCACTCTCACCAATTCATCCCTCTGAGTCTCTGACCCCTGAACCCCACCTGCCGACGGGGCAGATCTACAGCTTCTTTAAGGGCACAATCCTATGCAAATTTAGGGTGCAATCCTATGGCATGTATAGACAGGGGGGAAAGGCCTACAACTCCCAGCATGCCCCAGCCAAGCTGAGATGGAGGACTTTTTTTTTCCTGTTTAAATATGTACGGTAATACCTTGGGTTGCAAGCATAATTTGTTCCGGAACCGTGCTTGTAATCCAAAACACTCATATATCAAAGCGAAATTCTCCATAAGAAATTTGTACACATATTTTTAATTTAAGCTGCAATAAAGAATGATAGTGTAAAGTCTCCATTTTTCTTGACCGTACTACAGTACCTTTATTGCAAGACGTCGCTTGTTTATCAAGTCAAATTTTATTTTAAAATTTTGCTTGTTTTGCAAAACGCTCTCAAACCAAGTTACTTGCAATCCAAGGTATTACTGTATAGGATTGCGCCCTAAGACTGCTTTTGAGGAGGGGGCACAGCTGTGGGTGAAACACCTAAGCCAGTCAACATGGAGACATCCCCGTGTGCGTCCTTCCTTCCTTCCCTCCCCTCCCAAAAGAAAAAGAAATTCAAATACTGCACAAATCCCAGCAAGACCCTTAAAAATCAGATTTCACAGCGGTCACATCCATGTCTTGCTATTCTTACACAAACACACACACACTTGCTATGAAATCCTAAGACACACTATAAAAATGACCGCCGCTGCCACTGGGGAGGGGCCACAGTTCCAAAGAAGACTCCAGCCTAGAAAATAGATTCCCCACCACCACCGCAGGCCCTAATTGCTTTCCATCAAGAACAGCTTCCTGTCTTTTAAAGAAAGGGGTAACGAACGGGAAGAGGAGAGAAAGAGAGCACTGCCTCTCCAAGCAGCGCTCACACCGGTTCTTGTAAGTGATGTCATTGTGGTGGGCCGGGGGGGGGGGGTTGATCATTCATGATCAAAGAGGAGCACGACCAAGAAGCCAGCAGAATGAGGGGGGATTTGGAGAGGAGGGGGGGTGCCTCGATCAGAAATGGGAAGTTCACGGCCAAGAAGGAAAAGAGGAAATCTAAAGAGAAGGGGTGCGTGATAAAAGCATGGCTGGGAATTGGCTACAGAACTAAAAACGAGGTGTGTGTTTTTAAGGTGGGGGGGACATAACTAGGGGAGAGCAGGGGCAGTGAATAAATACACACAATTTATTCTGGGCGGGTAGGGAGGGAAGATCACCGAAGCAAGTCACGGGGGGGGGGGGGAGGTGTGTCCCAAGACTTTAAGAGAGCTCAACCTGGAAAAGAACCGAGAAGCAGAGGGAGATAGAGAAAGCCGGGGGGGGGGGGGTTATAGGCAAAGTGAAATATGACAGCGCGTAACTACGAGCCAGTTTGTGTGTCTTTTGTGGTGCGGGGGGGGAGACTAGAAAGAGTCATGGCTAGAGATGGGGGGGGGAATTTACCCAAAAAAGACATGCCCAGAAAAAGAGGGGGGGTGTTGTGATTATTATTAAAAAGAGGGCGGGAGTGAGTCATAGGGAAGAGGATTGGGCCGGCCGAGGAGGGGGCTGCTGCAGAGGAACAAGGAGCCGGGGGAGGGGGAGGGGGAGGGGGAGGGGGAGAAGGGAATGTCTGGGGGGGGCTGCAAGATTGGAGGGGGCTCAGGTCGGCAGAGAGGGGCCCTCTTGGCCAAGGCAGGGTGCATGGGCGGGCGGGCGGGCGGGCGGGCGGTGATCCCTGGCCCGAGGCGGTCCTACCCTGCAGGGCTGGGGGGGAGACGGAGAAAACGCCCTTACCGAGCGGGCCGGCCAGCAGGCGGCAGGCGAAGGGCGGCAGCAGCAGGAGCAGCAGGCGGGCCGCGGCGCTCATCCTTCAGCGGCTGCCCCGGCCGAGCATCGCAGCGGCGGCGGCGGCGGCGGCGGCTCCAGCTGGACGAGGCGGCGGCGGCGGCGGAGATGCGGCAGCGCTGCGCTGGCGCGGGCGGGCCAATGGGCGGGCGGCTCCTGCGGCAGGCCCCGCCCCGCGACGCCCACCTGGACGCCGCCGGCGGCGGCGGCGGCAGCAGCAGCAGCAGCAGGTGCGCTGGGGGGGCGGGGGCGGACGAGGGCGCCGCTGCGCCTGCGCGACAGCCCGCGCCTCGCCACTCCGTCCTGCGCGGCCTCGGAGCCCGGCTGGCTGCCTGGGGCGGGTCGGGTCGCTGCGCCCCGGGGAGGGAACGCGGGCGGCGGCGGCGGGGGGAGCTCTATTGGCCTCGTCGGACTCGGACATCCTCCTCCTCTTGACTCGTTATATTTCCCTTACAGTTTATTTAAAACATGGATGATAGCTTGTTATTAGAATCTTCTTACATCATCATCATCATCATCTGATTATCATTTATTTATTCATAATATTTTCTGGACAATTTATTTAAACATGCTTGATGGCTTGTTATTAGCATCATCATACGTCATTATTAGTATATGTTGATGATTATTTATTCATTATATTTTCTGGACAATTTATTTAAAACTTGGATAATGGCTGATTAGCATCGTCATACTATATTATTATATCATTAATGTATTATATTTTCTGGATGGTTAATTTAAAACTTGGGTCATGTGTTGTTGTTATTATTATTATTACATGATGATAATTTATTTATTCATTATATTTTCCAGACAATTTAAAACATGTAGCCCTAGTAGTAGTAGGCAATCACTCTTGACCAAGTAGGATTGTCTTCCAGGATAAAAAATTACAAAAAGAAAATTATAGAAGGAGAAAATTCTAAAAAAAATTGTGTAGACTCTAGCGATGGGTCCGTAAGTGACTGTGGAGGCCAATTCTAGATCCACACAGCTTCCCACAGTGAGGACACAGGTTACCAGATGGAAGATGATCCTGTGTAAAGGATTCGCTTGACGTGCTTTTCGCCTAGCACATTTCTCCCTTTAGCCTTGCACTCGGGCTTCTTCAAAGTCCATGGAGCCTTTGTGAAAGGCCAACCTCCAGTTAGATCATTCATGGGCCAGAGCTTCCCAGTTTTCGATGTTTATATTGCATTTTTTTAGATTAGTCTTAAGAACATCTTTAAACCTCTTATATTGACCACCGATATTCCGCTTTCCATCCTTGAGTTGGGAATAAAGTAACTGCTTTGGGAGACGGCAGTCAGACATTCGAACAACATGACCGATCCATTGAAGTTGGCGTTGAAGGATCATTTTTTCAACGCTAGTAGTCTTTGCTTCTTCCAGTACACTGACTGGAATTGTCTTCCAGACAATTTAAAACATGTATGATGAGATCATTATCATACAGTTTTAATATTATTGATAGTATTATTGTGAAGGATCAGCAACAGGATCCTTTGCGTGAGTTCGGCAATTATAGGGTTAACCGGCAATGAGATACAGCTTCAATAAGCGCCGGCAATCACCTCCGAGCTCTAGCGACCACCCGCGAGGCTTTTTACTCACAAAAGGAAACCGCAGCCCTTTAAATGCCCAAATAAGGCTTTATTTGTTTATACAATAACACAGAATGGAACTAGCAGGTCTTTAGGAATACTATACTGTCAACACAACCTTATCTGACCCCCGTCTTACCCAATGAGCAGGCTCCCAGGCTAGCAGATCGAACCTTGTCAGTGTCCTCACAGCAGAGACTCTAGCCTAGTCAGTGTCAGCCTAACTCCCGATCGGCGCCTCGTGGATGAGAATGGTGTACCCGGACTGCTTGCTTTAAGGTGGATCTGGCCCTGGCGTACCCGTGGTTCCCAACAACCCAAACCCGGAAGGGAGAGGGGTTTTCTACCCCTGAGTTCCCGCTTCCCCGCCCTCCAGGTCAGGTGGGGGCTTCTGCCTGCCCCCTTCGTTCAGGTGGGCTTATCCCTGCCCGGGAAGAAGGTGACGTACTGGTACTCTGCAGCTCTTTGAGACTGCCCTGATAGCTTGATGATCCTTGATGGCTCTTCCTTGGTTTTGTGGATCTCCACCGAGACCCTCCTTTATTGGGGATGATGGTCCGTCTGCTACTTCTCCGATGACTTCATCCCCCCTCCCTTGCCCCCTCCCTTGGGCGAAAGCCGTGTGTGTGTGTGTGTGTGTGTGTGTGTGTGTGTGAACCTGTGTTGGGCTTTCTCCACACCCTCCCATTTGGGGGAAGATGGCATTGGGGTCCACCACCCCAATCCCTATCTAACTATCTCCTACTGAGAAAGCCCGGGACAACCCATCTGCCACGATGTTGTCCTTGCCCTTGATGTGTTCAACTGAAAAATCAAAATCCTGCAGGGCTAAACTCCACCGCAACAGCTTCTGGTTGGACCCCTTCACCCTATCCAGCCAGCACAAGGGGGAATGGTCGGTCTGCAGCCGGAACCGGCGGCCCCACAGGTAGGGGCGAAGCTTGGTCACTGCCCACACTATTGCTAGGCACTCTTTCTCGACAGTGGCCAAGTTCCGCTCCCGAGGCAAAAGTTTTTTACTCAAAAAGGCGACCGGGCACAGCCCTTGCTCTGGCCGCTCCTGCAGCAAGACGGCTCCCATCCCCGCTTCCGAGGCATCCGTCTGTAGAACAAAAGGGGCTTCAAAGTCTGGGGCTTGCAGCACAGGGGCTGCCATCAGGCAGGCTTTCAGTCCCTCAAACGCTGCCTGGCAAGCGGCTGACCATTGGACCTTAACGGGTTGCCGCTTTTTGCACAAGTCAGTCAGGGGGGCGGCTAGCTGGCTAAAATGGGGCACGAACTTACGATAATAGTCAGCCAGCCCTAAAAAAGCTTGGACCTGTTTTTTCGTCTGGGGTTGGGGCCAGGTGCGCACCGACTCTATCTTGGCTTCTAGGGGTTTGACACTTCCTCCCCTCACCTTGTGTCCCAGATACTCCACCTCCCCCCGCCCAACCTGGCATTTCTTCGCCTTCACCGTCAGCCCTGCATCCTGAATCCTCTGAAATACCTGGCGGACATGTTGCAAATGCTGCTCCCAGGTGGAACTGAAAATGGCGATGTCATCTAAATACGCACAGGCGAACTCCCCCAGCCCATTTAACATCCCGTTTACCAGCCTCTGGAAGGTAGCCGGACCATTTCGGACCCCAAAAGGGAGGGTGGTGAATTGGAACAACCCCAGGTGGGTCACAAAAGCAGACTTCAGGGCAGCATCCGAATCGAGCGGGACCTGCCAATAACCCTTTGTCAGATCCAGGGTAGTAATGTACTTGGCCCCCCCAAGCCTCTCCAACAGCACATCCATGTTGGGAATGGGGTAGGGGTCAGGGACGGTCACTTTGTTGATTTTCCGGTAGTCTACACAGAACCGGACACCCCCATCTTTCTTGGCTACTAACACAATCGGGGAGGACCAGGGGCTCGAGCTAGGAACAATGACCCCTAGGTCCAGCATGGCTTGGACCTCATCGGCGACGACTTGGGCATGGGGCCCCACGGCTCGGTAGGGTAGGGACTGTAGGGGGGGGGCTATCCCCTGTATCAGTGTTGTGTTGTGTGAGTGTGGTGCATCCCGGACGGTCCGAGAACATGGGCTGAAAATCCTCTAAGACCTGGGTGATCTGTTGCCGCTGCTGTTCTGACAGAGAGGGGGACAGTTGGATCTCATCCATTCCTCCCCCTTCCCCCCATTCGGCCAACAAATCCCCGTCAGAGGTTCCCTGGTCCACACATTCCTGCACTCCCCCCACCTTCGTTCCCCATTCCACATACAATTTCAGCATATTTACATGGAATACCTTTTGCCTCCCCGGCTGTCCAGGGAAAGCCACTTGATAGTTCACCTCCCCCGACCTTCCAATCACGGTCCCTGGGCCCTCCCACTTCAAGCACAATTTGTCCGTTTTTTGGGGGCGCAGTACCAACACCTGGTCCCCCACTTCAAAAGTCCGTGGCACAGCCGTCCTGTTGTACCACGCGCTCTGCCGCTGCTGTGCTGCTCCGAGATGCTGCTGCGCCGTCTCCCTCACCTCCCGAAGGACAGTTTGGAGGTGCTGCATGAAAGTATGCACAGGCATGGAGGCTTCTGCGGCAACCCCCTCCCATTCCGCCCGCAACAGAGCCAAAGGTCCCCTGAGCTCCCTTCCAAACATCAGTTCGTTGGGGGAGAATCCCAGGCTCTCCTGGGGGGAGTCCCGGTAGGCAAACAACAAGTAGGGGAGGGCTTGATCCCAAGTCCCAGGGTGCTTAGCCGCATAAGCCCTGATCATTTTTTCAAGAGTCTGATTGAAACGTTCCACCAGCCCATTGGTCTCGTGATGATATGGCACCGAAGTCAGGTGCTCCACACACCCCAGTTCCCACATTTTTTTAAACAGTTTGGACACGAATCCCGTGCCGCAGTCCGAAATCACCGTGTGGGGCATTCCTAGGCGGGCGAAAAGAGAGAGGAGAGTCTTAGCCAGGCTGGTGGCGGAGATGGAGGCTAGAGCGAAAGCCTCGGCATAGCGAGTGGCAAAGTCAACAACAGTCAATATAAACTTCTTCCCCGTCTTGGTGGGGGGATTCAAGGGTCCCACGATATCCATCCCTATTCTTTCAAAGGGGATGCCCACAATGGGTAGGGGTTGCAGGGGGGCTTTCGGATGGTCCCGGTTATGCCCCACCCGCTGGCAGACATCACAGGACCGGCAGTAATCCCGCACTTCATTCGCCACCATGGGCCAGTAAAACCCCTCTGTCACCCTGGCCAATGTCCGTTTCTGTCCCAAGTGACCCCCCCACGCCACATCGTGGGCCAGCTGTAGCACAGCCTGGCAGTACCTCGCAGGCACAACCAATTGTCTTTTTCTTGGTTGGGGACCCGGTTCAGTCCTTGGGCAGAATTCTCGGTAGAGGGCTCCTGCCTCCCACAGAAACTGCTCTGACTGGTCCCCTGCCCCTGACCCTTGACTGGCCCGATCCCGACACCCTTGAAGGGATGGGTCGCTCTGCTGCTCCTCCTGGAATGCCTTCTGAGTCCCAAAATCTCGGGCCATTGGCGCGAACCCCCCTGGGTCTTCTTCCTTCCCCAAGGCCGAGGGGAGTGGCGGGGGACGGCTGACTGTCTCGGCTGGGGTCACTTTACCGGGATGGGAGGCCGGGGACCGGAGAGGCTGCGGGGCAGGGGCTTGCTTGGCCTGGCGCCGTGTCACCACCCCCACCTTGACCTGGGCAGCCCGGAACGCAATGTCGTTCCCAATGATGATCCCCCATTCTTGTTGTCCATGCACTATAACATCCACCTCCCCTTCCCATCCCTTGTACTTGACCCAGACCCGGGCGAGGGGAACAGCTATGTTGGGGGAGTTATAGGGCTTTATGGCGCAGGTGCGCCCTTTTAGCAACTGTCTCTTCTTTACCTTACTCCGAGGTAAAGCAGTTATGTCCGCCCCGGTGTCCCTATACCCCACCTGGGAAACATTGTTCACAGAGATGGACTCACAGAATTTGTTCTGGCTCCACCGCAGCTGCTCCGGTGAGGCAATGCGCATCAATGATGCCTGTGAGATGGCCCCCAGGGAATGCTGTCCTCCGCTCCTCAGGGACCGCGCCGCGTCTTCCCCGTCTTCCTCGAGGGACGAGCTGGACTGCTGATCCTCCTTGTGCTCCTCCGGTTCGCGGAACTCTGGAGCAAGCATCCTCCCCACCTTGCCCAGGGATGCCTTGGTGTTACGATTCTTCGCGAGGAGTTTGGGGCAGCTCCTCTTGAGGTGCCCCGCTTCTTTGCAATAAAAACAGCCACTGGCGCTGGGGCTTTCCTTGGGTTTGCCTAGGGCTCCCTCCCGAGGTTTGGGGTTGCCCTTTTCTGCGCTCCCTCTAGCCCCGCCACGATTGAGGTTGCCCCCCTTTGTTCCTTTGGGCTGCCGATATAGTCCCATTTGGTCGGCCAACTTGCCCATTTCCCGACAGTTTGGGGGGTCCCGATCCCTCACTGCCGTAGCTAAGTCCTCCGGGATAGTGGCACAAAATTGCTCTTGAATCATGAGCTCCCGCACCTCCGCCAAAGTGGTCTTCCCGGTGGCCCCGATGCATGCGTCCCAAACCTGCCCCAGGTGCGCCATCCAGGAGGCATACGTGTCCCCTGGGGTAGGCTGTCCGTAACGAAATTTACGGCGACAATGTTCGGCGGTGAGGGCAAACCTCTCTCTCACCGCTTCCTTGAACGCCCCATAGTCCAAGGGGGCAGTTTGGGTGTGAATACCCAGGAGATCAGCCAGCTCCCCGCTGACTTGAGTCCTTAGGGCAGACATTCTTAAATTGTCCGGCACCTTCTGCTCCAGGCAGGCAGCCTCGAACAGGGTGAAAAAGATCAGCACATCCTGTCCAGACTGGTAGGTGGGGAATTGCTTCCTGTCCCATTTAGGGGTCGGGGTGCCCCCACCCTGGGGTGCAGGGGATCCCCCTTGTCCAGTGCCCCCGGTCAGCCTGGCCAACTCCAGCTGCATCTGCAGCGCTGCTTGTTGCTGCTGGAGCATTTCTTGTTGATGCCGCATCACCTCCCTGGCTTGCTGCCAATTAAGTTGGGGAAAGAGGGCATCCAACCCTCCTCCCCCCATGGCTCCACCAGCAGCCCTTCTGTCGAGGTCTTCCTCTAACTCAGGGCCCCTCATCTCACTTCTCCTGCCGCTACTGGTAAGGCTGGGGCTACCCCACTGCTTGGGTTCCTGCCCTACTAACACAGATGAGGGGGCTCCCCCCCCTTCTTGCCTTGCAGTCTTCGGCCGCACCACCCACTCCATTGTGGAGGTCTGGGTTGGGGTCTCTGGGCTGCTCACTAGCTCCAACTGCTCTTGGCTCAGGCTATTCATTTTCTTTGGTCTGAGCGCTTCCCAGCAATCTACTAGCCTGCCCCAAGCCCTGTTAGTTCCGCCTGTCAAATGTGGTTTCCAATTGTCCCGTCGTCTGCCACCATGTGAAGGATCAGCAACAGGATCCTTTGCGTGAGTTCGGCAATTATAGGGTTAACCGGCAATGAGATACAGCTTCAATAAGCGCCGGCAATCACCTCCGAGCTATAGCGACCACCCGCGAGGCTTTTTACTCACAAAAGGAAACCGCAGCCCTTTAAATGCCCAAATAAGGCTTTATTTGTTTATACAATAACACAGAATGGAACTAGCAGGTCTTTAGGAATACTATACTGTCAACACAACCTTATCTGACCCCCGTCTTACCCAATGAGCAGGCTCCCAGGCTAGCAGATCGAACCTTGTCAGTGTCCTCAGATCAGAGACTCTAGCCTAGTCAGTGTCAGCCTAACTCCCGATCGGCGCCTCGTGGATGAGAATGGTGTACCCGGACTGCTTGCTTTAAGGTGGATCTGGCCCTGGCGTACCCATGGTTCCCAACAACCCAAACCCGGAAGGGAGAGGGGTTTTCTACCCCTGAGTTCCCGCTTCCCCGCCCTCCAGGTCAGGTGGGGGCTTCTGCCTGCCCCCTTCGTTCAGGTGGGCTTATCCCTGCCCGGGAAGAAGGTGACGTACTGGTACTCTGCAGCTCTTTGAGACTGCCCTGATAGCTTGATGATCCTTGATGGCTCTTCCTTGGTTTTGTGGATCTCCACCGAGACCCTCCTTTATTGGGGATGATGGTCCGTCTGCTACTTCTCCGATGACTTCATCCCCCCTCCCTTGCCCCCTCCCTTGGGCGAAAGCCGTGTGTGTGTGTGTGTGTGTGTGTGTGTGTGTGTGAACCTGTGTTGGGCTTTCTCCACAATTATTAATAATAAATTAATATTATTAATAAATATTAATATACTTAGATAATAATAATAATAATAATAATAATAATAATAATAATAATAATAATATATTAATAATAATATAGTCGTCATATTGATTTTTTATTTTTTATTCATTCATTATTTTATTCCACTTCTGGAAGTTGTAGGACTTTTTTCTGTCTAAAGGTCTGGGATTGCATGATTGAAAGACTAACAGGCCATACATAGAGGCAAAATGTGGAGGAAGGGGGGGCTGGCTGGCCTGCCACACCCCCACCCTTTCCTACTCCAAAGGAACCAAGACCCCCAGAGATCTCAAGGTACCAGATTGCCAGCCTCAGCTGTCTGCAATCCTACTTGGATCTCTGCTGAGGGACTCGCCTTTAATTCTGTAACCTGGATTTAGATACTGAAGCCACAGAGTACTACAAAACCCATGTGGGGTAAAACCAGGACAAGGTTTATTCTGGTAGCATTTTACAACAAGATTAGGGAAATGAGAGAAGCACACAAAATAAAGAGAGAGACAGTTTAGTACACAGTAAAGCTGCAAAACAATAAAACCTGATTCCTTAATATCTCTCAGGCACACACCTGTTACCTGAGGGTGTTCTCTTCAAGGGTTAAATCCAGCACAGCCTCACTGCCCAAGGGAGATTACCACACCTACCCGAAGGTTCGAGATGGGTAAAACTCCCACATGGCTTGCCTTTACTAGAGCCCTCAATCCAGCTAATTTCACCAGGAGCTGCCTGGGGTCCTTGGCTTACCGCCATTACCACAGCCGGGTAGAACAAAGACCAAAACCCACGCTTTGGGAAATATACCTTTTCCCCCCTCCCCTCCTCTGCTGCCTCTTAGCCAATCACCATGCACCTCACCTGGCCAGGCAGGGGGAAGGGAACTCATGACTCATGGCTTGAACTATTTACATATGAAAGCCCTAGGCCAGCTTCTCCAGGCATCTAGGCGCCATTCATTCCATCCGAGGCTTTCGTTTCCTCCCAGCCCCCTCAACTGGCCCCACTTGGTTTACACATGAGGAGGTGTGTGTGTGTGTATGTAGGAACCCCCAAAAGCTCCACACACACAAAAAAAGGAAGCAATAAAGATATATAAGAACAGCCATAAAAAAAAACTAGGTCTTTAATACTTTCTCCTGGGTCACTGACAATAATTCAGGGGCCTTTTTGGTGGTGGCCTCCCATTTGTAGAACTTTCTTCCTAAAGCAGGGCTGGGGAACGGATGGCCCTCGAGGTGCTGTAGGACCACTACCCCCATCAGCCCCAGCCGCCAAGGCCAGTAGTCAGGGATGATGGGGGTTGTATTCCAACATCACCCAGAGGCCCGCAGGTTCCCCCAACCTGCCTGCCCTAAAGAAGATTAACATTCGGCCCTTTCTCTTTTGTTTTCTGTCAGGAGCACCCCAAAGACACATGGCTGACTGGGGGATGCTGGGAGTTGTGGGACTTTTCTCTGTCTAAACATGCATAGGATTGTGCCATTAAGACGCCAAGAGAAGACCCTCTGTCAGTAGGGATTTCATTGTTAGTCTGTTGCTCTGATTCTCAGTTTTACTGCTGCCTCTTTAATCCTTGTAATATTTTTACTGTTTATTTATTTTATTTATTTAATTATTTAATACATTTTTATACCGCCCAATAGCCGAAGCTCTCTGGGCGGTTCACAACAGTTAAAATCATAAAATACAATATAAAATATAAAATTTAAAACCACAGATTAAAAACAAACAGCAGAGCTAGCAGCAGCAGTTACAATAACGGAATTAAAAACAATTACAAGATTAAAATGATTAAAATGCCTGGGATAACAGAAAGGTCTTCACCTGGCGCCAGAAAGAATACAAAGTAGGCGCCAGGCGAACCTCTTTGGGGAGCTCATTCCACAACCTGGGGTGCCACAGCAGAAAAGGCCCTCCTGCTGGTAGCCACCTGCCTCACTTCCTTTGGCAGGGGCTCTCAGAGAAGGACCGCTGAGGAAGATCTTAGTGTCCGGGTAGGTACATATGGGAGGAGACGATCCTTCAGATACCCTGGCCCCAAGCCGTTTAGGGCTTTAAATGTTAGCACCAGCACTTTGAATCGGGCCCGGAAACAGACTGGCAGCCAGTGCAGATGAGAAAGCACTGGCATAATATGTTCTCGTCGGCCAGTCTGTTTAATGTTAATTTTGTATTATTTTGATAGTTGTATTTTATTTCCATTGTTATTTTAATTGTTTTCTGGGGCGGGTGGTGGTGGTTATGCTTGTAAAACCACCCTGAAGGCATTTGCCAGTTGGGCAGAATAGAAATTTAACACACAAATGTTGAGGACGCAGACTGAATGGCCGGTCCCACTCTAGAGCGCCTGCTGCTGCGTGAGGATGTGAAGCGACACCCCCCACCCCACCCAAACACCTACCCTAGATTGTGTGTGTGGCCCATCAGAAAACAAAAGGGCCGCAGCTCAGCGGTGGAGCCCCCGCTTTGCATGCAGAAGGCCCCCCCGGTTGGATGCCCGGCAGCATCTCCAGGTGAGGCTGGGGAAGAACCCTGCCCGGAACCCTGGAGAGAGCGGCTGCCAGTCGTGCCGACAATACTGGGCGAGGTCTGACTTCCGATGTTCCTATTTAATTCGTCCACTGACTGGAATCTTATTTTTAGGGAAAGGACCATGGCGCAGTGGTTGAACCCCTGCTTTGCATGCAGAAGGTCCCAGGTTCGAACTCCGGCTTCTCCAAGTAGGGCAGGAAAACGTCCCGCGTGAAACCCTGCAGGGTCAGGACCGAGGGTCTGAGTCAAAGCACGGGACCTCTCGCAGCGCAGCGCAGCGCAGCACTGCCATCCTGTGGCCAAAATGATGTAGCTCATGGCTAGATGCTCCCGGCCTCTAAACAGTTGCCTTTCCATTCGAGCGATGTGTGATTGAAGGGCCTCTCAAAATTCACCACCCTAATTGTGGGCAGAGAAATGGGGGCAGCAGGGGACAATTTCATCAAATTTCTCCAGAGGAAGAGGATACATTCTCAAGAGTGTCTCACAGGTAGGGCTCACCATCGGCAGGGCTCACAGCACAGCTTCTTTTTTTCCCGCAAGGGTTGCACTGCCGGTGCAAGCGGCAACAGCATCCGCTGTGCCGTCAGGCTGGCCCCCATCCTGCACCCCCAAATCGCAGGTGTGAGGAGGGGGCCAGTGTTGTGTCCAGCTCCAGGGAAGAGGCGGAGCTGGTGCTGTGCCAAAATCTGTCCTCCTGAAAAGTTTTCTCTCCCCCCCCCCCCCCGAAAGAGGCTTCCATGGTTCTGCCTCATTCTCAGTGTTTTATAACTTATTTTTGTGAGGCTTTTGAGCTTCCCTAACCACTGCGAGGCGGCTGAGGGTGCAGTGCACTGTCTTTCCTTTCCGTTACACATCTCCCTGCCCTGCAGGCTCCCGGAGGCCGGAGCAATGAGTGTACCATGAAAGACAGGACATGCGCGCACACTCTTCGGCCACCTCCTAAGTAAGGCAAGCACAAAAAACCCCAACCCAACTCATGAGAACTTCTCCAAAATTTTCTTCACCAGTGAATTTCTTTTCGAAAGCAATTCCTTTTCTATCAAATTGAATGGCCGAAAAAAATGGGGGAGAAATTTTTGGCAGAGCACTACTTCCAATACCGGTTGTTGGGGAACAGGAACGGGAGGGCGCTGAAATTGCACTCCCTGTCCTGCTCGTGGTCTTCCCATTCGGGCATCCGGTTGGCCACTGTGGGAAACAGCAGGCTGGACTAGAAAGGCCTTGGGTCTTATCTGGGCAGGTTTTTCAAATGAGGCTTCCCCCAGCAGGAGAGTTCAGAACATCTTGGAACAGGAGCCCCAGTCCTGATATGCCCCCCTCCCTCCACTGCAAAAGACAGAATATCTAGCAGCCGGTGTAGGGGAACCCAGTTCTGCCTATACTAATAGGAGTTGGTGTTAAGGGCAGAAATATTTGCTGCATCTTTGTAGCAGCGCAATCACTGTTTAGAGACGACCTAAAAGCTGCTGGCACTTGAGATCACTGCAACACAAGAGATCAAGAACTCCTCAGCAAAACGCACAAATTGTCCGTATCCACATAATTGTTTTTAAATCATTATTTTAAAGCCAAGCGTTTGTTATTTAAAATAAAATAGAAACAGATTAAAATAGAAACAGATTAAACACAAACCCATCCTTTTTATACAGTTGTATGTTGTTTTAAGTTTACAGTACATGTTTGCAAGCTGTGAAGGCTCCTTGCGGGGAAATGTATGTAAGAACAATCAGATGTCGGAACTCAAATCTCCACACTTTGCATCCAAGCCTTAAATGTGAAAACTCAACAAATTCTCTCCCTTCATCACACCCTGTTGTTTTTTCACCCTCCATACTTGGTACGTTGAAAGGCCTTTTCCCATCTGTCCCAACCTGCATTTTGAGAGGGCAAATCTAATCTACACAAAAGGTTGGTTTGGTTCCGCTTCACTTGCCATGGCGCCTCCCAAAGGATCTTGGGTATTGTAGTTCCGTTTACAGAGGCGCCCACCACTCCACTCACACGCGTGGACACCCCAACGTGTGGAGAGCGGGAATGACGATCGACAGTGCCATCCCATACATGTCTACTCAGAAGTAAATCCCATCGAGTTCAGTGGCGCTCACTCCCAAGAAGGAGAGCATAAGATTGCATCCTTCGCTTGTGCTGTAGTTATGCCCCGGTTAAAATTGGTTCCAGTGCTAGGACTGGCATGCAACCGAGCCTCTCCCTGAAGTTTTGGGAGCCACATCTGAATGCAGTCTTTGCCTGCTTAAGCAAAGAAAAGGGCAGACTCAAAGATGCTCGCAGCCACGATTTGTCTCCAGTGCTTTGTACCACCCCAGGTGTTTTTCTGAGTTTTAAGTCAGGGGTGTCGGACCCGTTTCAGCTCGAGGGCCGAATTCAATTTTGGAGAAGCTCTCAGTGGGGGGGGGGGCGCACTCCAGTGGGGTGTGTGGCCAAAAGCAAAAGGGGGCAGGGCCAAAAACTTACAAGAAATCCCCAAAGACCAGCCTCTTGCAGCTTACAGCTCTTGCCGCCAGCAACTAGAGGGAAATACTGTGCAAAAGCCGGGAAACCACTAAACAGGCGGCGGTCAGAGAAGGAGCGCCAGGCTGCGATTCCAAGCGACCCAAGCATGGCCCACTGGCCTGAAGCTGAGGTTCAGCACGGCTGCTTTAAGTGATGGCCAAACGTTTCATAGCTGCCCACGTTCTTCCTGTATTGTACACCGAGAGATTTGGGCGGGGGGTGGGGTGGGAGACAGGCAGCGAACACAGGAGACAAAGTAAAATTCAGCATTTGGGGCTGAATGCCCAACTTGAATAATGCCGTAACTTGAATAATGCCGTAACTTGAATAATGGGCTCAAGTTACAGGAACCCAGATTCCACCTAAACTTCAGGAAAAATTTCCTGACTGGTAGAGCAATAAGACAACTGGAATCAACTACCTAGGGAGGTGGTGGGCTCTCCCACTCTGGAGGCATTCAAGGTGCAGCTGGACAGCCATCTGTCGGGGATGCTTTGACCTGGATTCCTGCACTGAGCAGGGGGTTGGACTCGATGGCCTGGTAGGCCCCTTCCGACTCTACTTTTCTATGATTCTATTTGCGTGTGTGTGTGTGTGTAGGAATGTTTTTGCACAATCGGCATTTGGGACCAAACAGGGAAAGGAGATTCTCCCATAACATTTGGCACTGGAAAAAATATTTCAGGGGGACGGGACGATGCCCTTACAAAGCACTCTCCTACAATAGGAGTTGAGTCAATGGGTTCATAACGTCGATAAAGCCAGGTTTTCTTTGAGGAGCGGGGGAATATATATAAATAAAGGGAGCTGTCTCAAGGGAAGCAGTTCAGGTCACCTGATTTCAACAGCCCAAGAGCCTCTCAAATCTAAAGTGGGTGCAGACACACACACATACCTGGCCCAATTAAAACTACCATGATACATTTTTGGTAAACAAACTGTTGTTGCTTTTAAAAGACACCTCCGGTTTTTGACGCAGCCCTCTCCTGCGGATCGCCATGCCCACTTTTGAACACTTGCAGTCAAAACCAAAAGAGATCGATTGATGGCAATGCTCCCTTCCCCGTGCAATGCCTTCACAGGGGCTAGAGCCTTGCAGAGGACACGGCCTTTGGGACAGGTCCATGGACAACAGAAATCTATCTCGGGATCCCCTGAGCCTCAAAAAGCAATGGATGTACAAGCAGAGTGAGAGGGGTTGGTCAAGCCCAGAAAAACTCTTCCTGAGAGCAGACACCACGACACCCTTCTTTTCCTGAACTCGCGATCCTTGCTGGCGCTTCGGGAAAGTCAAAGATGGAAGGCAACCTCCTAGGCTGGGGCACCAAGGACTCAGGAATGCACACGAGGACCTCTTCACAACCCTCAGAGACTCGTTCTTTTACCCGGTGTTGTCGTTTCTCGCACAGAGCCCTCTTCCTCTAGGTTCGAGTTGCGGGGTCCAGGGTGGAGGGGCGGGGGACACAGGAGGCAGTGGAGTCCGATCGTGACAGGGGAGCCAACGAGCCATGGTGAGAGCCTGAGCCCCCTAGGCCATCGACGCGGTCTCACGACTGGGGATGCCGGGATGGAATCTCCCGGCATCCTCCTGCCGACCCACCCAGCCTCGTCGTTTCCCCGTCGGTCCAGGGCCGCCTCTACATCATCCCACGCTCCTTGGAGGATCTCAGCAGGCAAAAGATGGTCCCCAGCGAGACCAGGATGATGGCGACAAAGAGAAGGACAAGGCCAACCCAAGGGCCGTACTCTGTGCCCTTCCGGAAGCCGGTCTCTTCGGCCGGAATCATGTTGGTGAGGTTCAGCATGTAGCCCAGTGCCCAGCCGATGGACGTGTCACCGGCCTGCGTAAGAACAAGGCGCAGCACGTTCAAGAGGGCTTTACAAGCAGAAACACTGAGATTTGTCCCTCTCCCTCCAACCCTGCTGCTGCTTGAACACAGAGCCGCAGCCAGCCGGTGTCGCAGGCGGGCTGCGGAAAGCGCTCTCGCTTCAGTACCTCGCTTAGCAACTGCTTCCCCCATTCAAAGCCCCCCCCCCCCGCACATCACCATGGGGTTTATCGTCAGGGCTGTGAGAAGCATGCCGGAATTCTGCGCACGGAATTCAGCTAACTGAAAAAGCACAGCAGCTTTTGTTGTTGTTATTGCGGGGGGGGGGGGGAGGCAGGTTTCTAGCCCTTATTAAGTTCTGAAAGCATGCAGGATGGAAACCCAGACTCCAGGGTGGAGGTTGAAGATTTCCAGGGATCGGGGGGGGGGGGGGACGACAGACAACGACGACTCCCTGCCACTCTCCGAAACAAGCAGAAACAGAATGAATTGTGCAAAGGAGCGAAAGCAGCAAAACAAGTGAAGGGGAAGAGGAAATAGCTTAATCTAAATAAATATAGACAGGTTGCAGATTTCAGTGTCTGTGTCACAGAACACTTGGTTATTTCAACGCGCACAGCCTTGCTAAGCTCCTAGTCCTCACGTTTAAAGTTCCACCATTGTGTCTGTCCTCCCTCACCTAGAGATGTCTGCCTAGGGACGCAAAGGTTTTGTTAAATCCATTCCATCTGTGTTTCATGGATTGTCAGGCGTCTTTTGTTCCATCATTGACGGAATCGGATTTTTTAACGGGATGTTTGAGAACTATTCCACTTGCGTTAATCTGCATCAGCGCTAAGTGCAAATTTGCCCAGATCTCTCCCAAAAGTAAACAAAAAACAGTCTGCAAGTCCATGGAACGTGTGACTCGGGAAAAGCCGGCCCGCTGCAGAATCCGCAGGATGGATTAATAGAAATCCAAACTCCTTTGAATCTGTTGCGGATTTCTCCGACACCCTCCCCCAACCAAAAGGTTTACCTTCTTCTGGAAGGCGATGCTGCGGAAATTGCTACTGTCAAATTTGTAGCCCTTGATCAGGAGAAGGTAGATGAAAGTGGCAGTCGAACAGTAATCAGCCAGCCTCTTCTCCAAGTTTGGTGCTTTCTGAAGCAACTGGATTTGCCGAAGGCAACGGGGAAAGAGGGAGGGAGGGAGAGAGAGAAATAAGAGGCCTGAATTCTACTCCAAAGTATTGTCCATTTATTTCTCACTCACGGCGTACACGCTTAGCTGCGTTGGATCCATTCTTCTATCTTCGTTATCCCAAGGGGTGGCGAGTTGTATACAAAAGAGAGTGGAAAAAAAACGGCAAGAGGGCATCAAAACAAGGGGCTGGCAGGTGGGCTGGGGAGTTTCCATACGTGTGCGTCTTATGTATATGAGTGCATCTTCCCTGAATATTTGCGTGCAGGGGATGCTTCCGTTGCGTCAACGTGTTGGAGGTTAGCCTGCAGTCTCAAGCTGGGCTGCCTCCCCTACGGTATTATCCTCCGAGCAGATTGCTGAGATCCTGGCCACCTTTTGCTGTTTCTCTTTGGCTTGCTTATGGCACAATCCCCTGGCCGCCAGACAGAGTCTAGCCAGCCAAAGGAAAGGTCGGAGTCCCAGCTTTCAACCTCGGAAACACGCTCCGAGGTCAGTGCTGGGAGGGACTCCGACCTCGGAGCGCCCTCCCTTCCCCCTCACAGCCGGCGCGGAAACAAACGCGCCGCCTGCAGCTCCAAGCTTGGAGGAGAGAAGTGAGGCTCCACCACGATACGATGTATCTTGGCAGTGCTTCAGCCTCTCCTCCTCGCGAGCAGGGTCAAAAGACCTTCACGGCTGACGCTGGCCACCTGTCTTTCGCAGGGCGGGAGGAGTGGGGAAGTGACCTTTGCCTCCGCGCTCCTTCCACCCTCCGTTGGATGCCCGTAATCATCCGAGTTTGGAGGGTTTCATAGATTTTCATAGATCATAGAGTTGGAAGGGGCCTACAAGGCCATCGAGTCCAACCCCCTGCTCAATGCAGGAAACTAGAGGAGGGGGTCTCCCATCCAAGTAATAACCAGGCCTGACCCTGCTTAGCTTTCCACGCTCAGAGAAGCTGGGCCAGCGAGAGCCACGGGCCTGGGTTATGGGCAGCCACACTGGATCACGTGGCCCACTGGTTTGGACAATTAATTTTTGCCATCAATGTTCAATGGGACTTGCTCCCAGGTACGGACTGCAGCCTAAGGGTCGCTTGCTCTGCCCCCATCCCAGTCCCCCAGGGTCAGGGGAGGCGGGGAATATTCCATTTATATCCCCCTTTTCCATCACAAAACCCAAGGCAGCAAACATGGCTCTCTCCCCTGCCCCATTTTATCTTCACAACAACCCTGTGAGGTAGGTTGGGCTGAGAGATGGTGACTGGCCCCAAAGTCACCCAGCGAGCTTCACAGCAAAGCGAGGATTTGAATCGGAGCCTCTCCTAAGAATGGGCAGGTCGATCAAGCTCCCTTTCTCGTTTTCCAACATTAGGTGGGGGGGGGGGATTCTTTTTAAGGCCACACTAAAATTTGTACATATTTTTGTGTGCATTTATCTAAATGTGTGCGTTTTTTACACACTTTCCCAAATATATACAATTTTCTACACACTTTTCTAAGATGTATGCAATTCTTTTGGGAAACAGTTTCCCATATTATTATTGTGCACACTTTTCTTTACTGTGTGCATTTTGGTGTGTTTTTTCCCACTCTTACACACATTTTGTGTGCATTTTTAATTTGGCACACTGCATCACCAAATGTGGGAAAGTGCGATTATTGTTGTATATTAATTGTATGTATATTACCATTGTAGGGAGGCTCAGAAGGTGGCAACAAGGAAGTGAGCCTTCTCAGTGGTGGCCCCCCGATTATGGAACAATCTCCCCACTGAGGCCCGCCTGGCGCCAACTCTGTGATCCTTTTGGCACCAGGCTAAGAATGCCCTGTATGCCAAGGCATTTAAAGACATCTAATGGCTCTTAATGCCATATGGGGGGGAGGGGGTGTTATGTCAGCTGTTGTTTCTCTTAACAGGTCTAACAGGTTCTGTTTTAAATTTTGTACTGAAATTTTATGCTGTTTTTATTGTATTTGTATTTTGTATGGTATTGTTATTGTATTGTATGACCAGTTGTGAACCACCCAGAGAGTGCCGGCTAGTGGATGGTATAGTAATAAAATAAATAAATAAATAAATAAATGGTGCCCCAGCCACACCCCAGTCCAACACTCGACCTACTACACAACATTGTCCCACAATCTCCACTGGAATTGAAATTCACATCTTTCAAAATCTCAGGTTGGAGTTTGCGGGGGGAACACATCACTGCCGGTCACCTCGGCAAAAACCGACCTTCTGGGAAACCCACCCCGGACCACGTGGTAGTGCAGATCTCCACGGCCGCATCCTTCAGGTCGCTCGGCGAAGCGACGTTTCTCTTCATGACCGACTGGATGAAATCCACGGTGTAGAAAAAGGCAGAGAAGGCCTGCGAGAAAGGCGGGCAGAGGAGGAGAACGGTGAGGCCGGCGGCCATGCTGAAGCCGCCTCGAGGGCTGGAACCTCCCTCTGTCTTTCGTTTTCCATCTTCCAGCACAGCACAGCACAAACAGGCAAACCAGGTTTCCCCCTCCCTTCTTGATCTCATCCTGTACATCCAGAGTGACGGTTTCGCGTATACAAGTAAAACCATGAAGCAAAAACTGGGTAAATAAATAGGGGCAGCACCATCCAATCCGGCTGCTCGCAACCCTCCGAACTCGGAGGATTACGGGCATCCGACGGAAGGCGTGAGGAGTGCGGAGGCAAGGGTCGCCTCCGCGCTTCCCTCGCCCTCCAAAACACTTAGACAGTCAATTTGGGCCGTCTAAGCGTTTTACTCCCTGCTCACGAGGAGGAGGGGCTGCGGCACCACTGGGATTCCTCGCATCCTGGCGGGGCCTCGCTCCTCCCGTCCGTCCCCCGGTCTTCCGTCTTCGGAGCCACAGCAGGCATGGAAAGAGCCACCCTGTCCGCAAGGGTGGAGGGCGGGCCCCCTCGGAGCCGGAGCTCCCAGCCCTGACCTCAGAGGGCTTTTCCGAGGTTGGAGTTGGGACTCCAACTTTCTCTATGGCTGGCCAGATCATGTCATTGGCCATAGGATTGCTGTAGGGATTGGGCCCACTCTTCCTACAGAGGAGGATCTGGGAATCCAAGGTATTACTATAAACTCAAATTGGTGTCAGATTCCATGGGAAAGCAGTCAGGAGGACAAAACAAGGGTCCCTAACCCCGGGGTCAGACATCAGCTAAGGAAGATGGACCAGCTCAGCAGCGTCAGGCGCTCCAAGAGGCTGGCCCTTAAGAATAAGGAACCGCCTTAGGGGTGCGGGTGTGGGTAGTTTGAGTCTGGAAGGGGGGAGAGGGTCCCAGTTTGGAATCAACTTCTCAACAATAGGGCAGTCTTCCTTCATGGCTGTTATTCTGAGTAAGCTTGATTCCTTTGTGATCTTTGCTGGCCTGCACTGGTTTTGTGGTGAATCATATCCCACTGCATATAATGCAAGAAAATGTCCTCATATTAATCGGAAATAACATAATTTTACACAGGCAGCTAACATCAACAGATCTTGAATCCAACTGCGTATTTATCCAGGATCTGATCCTGGAAACTTCAGTCAGCGTAGAGGAATGCCTTAGTGCAGTGTTCTCCAACCTTGGGACCCCACACATTTTGAGCAAATGCGGCCTGGCACAGGGGCACGTTGTATAGTTTTGCAAGGCCACACTAACTACTGAGCGTATTATTCTACACAACACTCAAAAGCAAATAAAGCCCCAGAATTTACCATCGGTTAAACTTGATCTCAGTAGTCAGCAACCCACAGCTGCTGTGTTGAATCCAGGCCAAGAAAAGACCTGCAGCTATCGCACCAGCCCAAATTTTTAAAAAGACAATTTACAGGCCTGGGGTTGTGTGTTGCTCGTCCATAAGGACACTGTTACTGTGGCCATGTTAAGGGTGGCTTTGTGGCACGACGATCTGGGGGGGTTGGGAGAGAAGACTCCCACATTTCCCTTTCCTATTTTAGTTCTGGTCTTGGTGACAACCCCACAGTTGACAGGACGCAAGGTATCTCCGCACAATGACAGAGGAGAAGCACCATAACGCGATTTCTCAAGGGCAAAGAAAATCTTTCCGGCAATGAATGGAAAATGCCTGAGATCTAGCCATATTCTAAGCAATTTGTTTTTGCTGGGGGGTTTTCATATCTGGTGGGTATGCCCCAAGATTAGAGCCTATTAGCAAAAGACTAAATGTGCAGTATTACTATTCCTCTCAACCCAGTTATTGTATTAACAGGTAACCCAGAAGGAGGCTAGAATCCCAAAATCTATGGAGAGGTCATTGTTCTGATGCGTTGGCCTCGGCTAAAATATTAATGGCAAAAATATTGGCTCCAAAAATACATGCTGGCAACCAACACTTGGCTTGGTAAGTTCTGGGAAACGTTTGAATCAATCAGACTTGCTTATTATTTGCATTTTATGCAGAAGAGCATTTTAAAAGAAACTGCAGGGAAGAATGGATTAATTTTGCAAAATTTTACACCTGTTCTAGAAAAACACAAAGGACGTTTTTACTATGATGCACTAAGCTTGGTGATGGTTTTAGAAATACCGTGTGTGAACCTTTCCCAACCTGGCCGCCTAGCAGATATGCTAGACTACAACGCCTATCATCCCCAGGCAGCATGTGATGATGGGAGTTGTAGTCCGGCACATCTGGAGGGCCTCAGGTTGAGGGAGGCTGTATTTAGATACACCCTTTGTCTTTTTATATATCCATTCTTCCTCCCCACTGTAACATTTGAAACATCCAATATATAATAATAAGAGAGGATTGGTGTCTGTCTTTCTGTCAGCACCAGAGCACCAAGACCGTGACACCTAGACACCTGAGACACGGTGTGCATACTAAGGGGGCCCTAGGGGTGTGCAGTCTGAGGTTATTTTATTTTTAAAATGCAGTAATGAACTTTAATCAATGCGTCTGTGAGGTTGGAACCGGCAGTAACATCTTCAGCCACTAGGGGCCGACTTCCCTAGCCAGCCAGCACCTCACTTTGCAGTCCATGCTCCAGGGGAGATGAGCCGGCAAAGGGGCAGAGAGACACGCTTGCCTCCTCCCGCTCGCTCAGGGGAATGGAGTGGACAGACGCCTCCCTCCGGAGGCCACAGGGGTGCACCATGGCAGGGGTCACGCCTAGGGCTGCCAGCGGTCATGGCTCCACGCAGACAGGGAGGACGCAATGTGTCCAACTTGACAGCTGTGTATGTTTGCGTAAAGGCTTCGCTTTATCAAATGAGGGGCTATTCCCACCCATGCAAAGCCGGGTCCGTTCGCTAGTAAAATATGAAACAGAAAGTCTACGGGGGACCACCACGATCACTAAAGCAGACGGCAAGATTTGAAGGTGGTGCGCATGCCGTGTGAGCCGATGCATGCAGGTTAGCAGCAGAAAGCGAGCACTTTCCAAATTGATTGGTGAAAGAGGGTGTTATCTGAACATCCTCCACCGAGGGGCAGTCGTTTTCATGTCCCTGCACACAGAAGTAGGAGGAAGCACTTGAATAACCCTAGAAGTGCTCATGGCTTGGCTGGGGGAGCAAAACCATGACTGAAACTCACGGCCTCTAAGCAAGGAAACTGTTCCCCTTAAATCCCAGATGTGTCACAACACGCTCAGAGTTGTCAGTCTGTGGCAAGGTAGTTGCGCTCGATCAGTGCTCAGAGACACCCTCCTCCGTTCCTGCTTCACACTGGCGGAAAATAATTCCCGCAACTGCGTCGAAGCCCGAAGAAGAGCCCCACCCCACCCCCCGGTCGCCACCGGGATTCGGCCACCGGCTCCGGACACGTCGAGGTACTCACGATAAAGTTTCCCTTGACGTTGGGCTGGAAGACTTTGTCAAAGGAGCAGTGGGTGTAGGAACAGTCCGTGAACTGGAAGAGGCTGTCCACGTGAGTGAGGCACTGGGCCGCGTCTCCGGAGCCAGTCATGGTCACCACGGCGAGGGGGAAGTAGCTGGTCGGCTTCTCAGTAACGGTGCACGGGGAGTCGTAGACGCTACCCATCGTGAAGTTTCTCCTGTAACCTCTGGGCCAGCAGGGGTTGTCGACTGTCAGGGTGTACCTTTCGGCCTGCGGGGGGGTGAAAAGAATCATACTTAGTGGGCCAAACAAATTAACCCGCCTCTTCGGGGTTCCCCATTCCAGGGGGAGGCAGGGACAACACGGCATCTCCCGCGAATCCAGGGATATCCGGATGAAATTGCAGCACGCTCTATGTGCCCGGTCACGGGGGTTGTTGGGCGAGGCACTCCTGGTGGTTCCATGTGGTGGACCTGCAATCCGTTTGGAGTCCGCTCGGGGCAGAGCCTTCCGTGTACTGGCCAGTGGGGCCACTAATGGGGCCAAATGACCCACAGCCCCCAAACAACCACCTAGAGAGCAGCAAGGGCAGAAGTGATAATTCCCCTTTACTCGGCACTGGTTAGGCCTCATCTTGAGTACTGCGTCCAGTTCTGGGCACCTCACTTTAAGAAGGACATAGACAAACTGGAGAGGGTTCAGAGGAGGGCAACAAGGATGATAAAGGGACTGGAAACAAGGCCCTATGAGGAGAGACTGAAAGAACTGGGCATGTTTAGCCTTCAGAAGAGGAGACTGAGGGGAGATATGATCGCACTCTTCCAGTATTTGAAGGGATGTCACACAGAGGAGGGCAAAGATCTCTTCTCGTTCATCCCAGTTTGCAGGACACGGAATAATGGGCTCAAGTTACAGGAACCTAGATTCCACCTAAACATCAGGAAAAATTTCCTGACTGTCAGAGCAATAAGACAATGGAATCAACTACCTAGGGAGGTGGTGGGCTCTCCCAGTCTGGAGGCATTCAAGGTGCGGCTGGACAGACATCTGTCAGAGATGCTTTGACCTGGATTCCTGCATTGAGCAGGGGGTTGGACTCGATGGCCTTGTAGGCCCCTTCCAAATCTACTTTTCTAAGCAAACTCCATTTTCTTGGTGTAGCCGTGATGGCGCTACGATTTATTCATGTGAACTTAAAATGCAAAACTGCACATGCTCAGAATATATATATATATATATATATATATATATATGTATATAAGTTTGGCAAATCGTTTTCCTGTCGTTCTAACACATCAGGAATGTAGAACAGTTTTAAAGCATGGGATGGTGGTCAGAGCGGAAGAAGAGAAAGGTTAGTTGTGTGGTTCACAACTTAAATCATAGACATTTTATTTATTTAAGGTACAATCCTAAGGATGTTTAGACGGGAAAAAGTCCTACAACTCCCAGCATGCCCCAGCCAGCCACATGTGCACCCTCATTTATTTAAAATATTGCTTGGCCAGGAGCCCTCCCAAGACAATGTACAACAGTAAAATTCACATAAAAACCGACATGGCCATCTAAAGCCCCCGACCCCATTAGATCAGTTAAAGTCCAGGGTCTGAAACGACCTAGCTGCACCAGTGTTACTGGCTCCCACCCTGTGGAACTCCCTGTGTATTGATGGCTGGCCGGTCGGCAGGGCTGTCGTTTTGCTTTCAGTGCCTGCTGAAGACCTTTTTATTTCAACCAGCCTTCCCCAATTGACCAGCCATGTGTCTTGTTTTTGCACAACTTAATTTTAAATATTTTAATTCTGTAGTTCGTTTCTTTCTTCTAGTGGTTGTGGCTTCACGCTGGCTCAGCTTGTCTGAGCGTGGAAAGCTAAGCAGGGTCAGGCCTGGTTATTACTTGGATGGGAGACCCCTCCTCTAGTTTCCTGCATTGAGCAGGGGGTTGGACTCGATAGGCCTTGTAGGCCCCTTCCAACTCTATGATCTATGAAATCTATGAAACCGCTCAGGAATCTTATTCGATATGGAGCGGTATATAAACCCTGTAAATAAATAAGTGTGACATATATGCACACACACACACACACACACGGCCAGCTCCAAGCTTTGCAGGGGGCTCTCAGAAAAGCACCCGGAGGCAGTGGCTCTTCCGAGGCTGGGATCCAGGCTCTCGTCATAATCCCCCGCAATGAGCTGGACCTACACTATGTTGGGGACACTGTGGAAAGTTAAAGTGGTGCTGCCCCAGCACTGCCAGCCACCCGAAAAGATTTGTTGGAAGGGGGAGCCCAGGGAAGGCACTCTCGGGGTGCTGAGGCCCTGGCTGCTGGATGACGATGCACAAAGAAGCCGTCAGCCTTCTAATTTCAGCTTTGAATACCGGGTTGGCTTCGAGGCTACATCAAGCACCATCACACATTCGTATAAAACAGCAAGAGTCTCCACCCCACCCGCCGAAGAGGCAAGCATTAAGCGCAACACCACCTTCTGCCAGGGGTGGGCCATGTTGGGGGTCCAGGGGCCACTTTCCACCACCCCCCGGCCCTCTCCCACCCCCGTGGGCGGGGCGCACTCCTGCTGCTGGAGCTGCGCTGACGAAATTTGGCTGTGTGGCAGGATTTGCCACCAAATTTCGGTGCCAAACTGTTATGGAGGCTTCTGAAGGAAAAAGTTAGCTTGAAAAATGGCCTTCTCCATTTCTTAAATATATATTTCTTGCTGGTGGTGGAGCGGCAGCCACATTGGGAAACTGGGCCACACGGGGACTGCGGCCGGCACCTTGCCCACCCCTGCCCTGCCTTCCACCGTCTCCTCTTAGAGCCCTCTTTGCCTCTTCGCACTACGTAAGACCCTCCGCAGTGAGAGGCCCATCCCATCCAACTTCCGTCTTGTGCGGAAAGTTCTCGTGACCGGAAAGAGCTCCTGTGAGGCAGCGTGGCGCGTGGCACAGTGGCACACGGCGGTGGCCGCGCGCTCGGTCTCAAGCCAAGCCGTCCGGTAGTCGTGCTCCAGCGTCTCGCCTCCTGTGCGGCCGGGCCGGCACTCTGTTTCCGCGGCTGGCCGGCCGGACTGAGCGGGCGTGCCGAGGAGGGCTCCACCTAGGCTGCAGTACCAGCCGGCCGGAGCATTCTGTCGGCCGACTCTCCCAAGCGCCAACCCTGCCCTGAAAAGCCCCAGCCTCTGCGCCCCCCCTCCCACGGAGGAATCCACCTCTCATGGGAGGGCTTTGCCTACCCGCCCGCTTCCTCAGATCTGCCCGATTCTGACTCTACCCGTGCCTCAGGGTCCTCCGAAGATTTACGTCCTGCCCCCTAGCTCTGGAATGTGGCTTCTGCTTGTTTTTGGACCACAGGCCCACTTCCGCCTTACTGGGATGGGCAGGCCACTCTCCCGGGGTCCCCAGAACCCAGCTGCCCGGAGCCATCGCCATCGCCACCCGCCATAGGCCAATGGCTAATCCGGGCCTCCAGCTCTTGTCTTCTTACCTTCAGCACCTTGGACAGAAGCCTCTTGAGGATCTGGTCCCTGCCGTAGCAGAGGAAACTGTGGGTGTACACCTTGTACGTCTGCCCGTACAGACTCAGCACCATCTCATTGCTGGGGCGGCTCTCGACCACCTCCGACGTTTCAAAGGTGATCTGGGTGGAGGCGCCGCCCAGGTCCATGGCGCCCACCGTCTTCTTCTTGGGATGGATCCATCGCCCGATCCATCCATACTGGAGAAAGGGGAAAGAGGCAAAAAGGGGGAAGAGGGGTTCAGTGGTAGCCAGCGGGAGTCATATTAAGTGAGCCATTTTGTACGTAGCAGGACTTCCATATCAGCGCGGCCTTTGCCTGTTTCCTAGTCTTCCCTCCCCGCACACACAGACCCGTTTTTGTAACACCTCATCCGATGAAGAGAGTGCCGACAGGGCCAAGGGGGTAGAGAGGCCTGGGTTCAAATCCTACCATCACTCACTCACTCACTCACTCTCCCTTTTGCAAACATGGAAACAACACTGTTTAGCATCGATCTAGCACGTTTTTCCTCGAGCGCTCAAACCGCGTCCAGATTATTTTGGTAACCCTTACAAAGAACTTTTTTTCTTCTTTTAGAACCAGTTTTTTAAAAGTGTGAAAAGGGGTTGAATCGAAATTTCCCAGAACAATATTTAACAGCTGTACGTGAAGTCCAAGTACACACTGCCTCTGTAGCCATGTTAGGGAGGGGCCGCAGCCCAGCGGTGGAGCCCCGGCTGTGCATGCCGGAAGTCCCCCAGTTCAATCGCCGGCGGCATCTCCAGGTAGGGCTAGGGAAGACTCCTGCCGGAAACCCCGGAGAGCCGCTGCTGCCGGTCAGTGTCGGCAAGGCCAGGCTAGATGGACTCAGGGGCTGACTCCGCGTAAGGCAGATTCCGACGTTCCTGTTTAATTCAGCTCTTTATTTAGAATCATGAGGACTAGAAACTTACTTTATTTTTAGGGAAAGGACCATAGCTCAGTGGCAGAACATAGCCTCTGCATGCAGACGGTCTCAGATTAAATCCGCAGCTGCTCCAGATTCAATCCGGCGCTGGAAAGACCCCCTGCCTGGAACCCCAGAGAGCCGCTGCTGCCAGCCAGTGTCGACAGTTCTGGGCTAGATGGACCAAGGGACTGACTGGGGATAAGGCAGCTTCCCGTGCTCCCCGCTTCTCTGGCAGCAGCCTTGCCTTATCCACCTTTCAGGGGTGCCGCTGCATATCCCTGCTGCCGCACACAAGGAGAAGAGCCATCCAGAGGCACCGTGCCAACCCCTTCAGGTCTGAAAGAATCCGGATCCGTGCCCGTGAGCATTGTTCAAACGAAGCCCGCAGCTGGGCACCGGAGCGTGCGCGCGCGCTCTCGCCTCTCCTTTGGGCAACAGAGAGGGTGAGCTGCAATTCAGAAAGGCCGGCACCAGAAAGGAACAAAGAAAAAGTAAAGGGATTAGGAGCTCCATTTCCCACAAGCTCTGCCCCACCTGGCGGGCAGCTCATCAACCGAGGATTAAGAGAAGCACGGAGCACGCCCTTCTGGGAAACCACCGAGAGGCAACGATCCGACGCTGCTGCTCTCGAGGCTGTCCTGCTCCGGCCTCAACACGCCAAACACCTCGGTTCAAACAGAGTCTTTATCGCCACAATCTGTTGTTCAGTAGATCGCCCTTATAAAGCAATCGAGCCCCTTCATTCCCTTCATGAAGGGTGTACGCTAGAGTCCATAAATCAGAGCCAGGTTCCAGGAGCAAAGTCTGTGCCACAGTCCGTGGTCGTTTCGGCCAGGGGGGGTCAGCAGGTAGGATTTCAAGGATCAGAAAGAGGGTGCCAGGAATCGGAGTCGTCGCTTCCTACAGCTTAGTCCCTGTCAGTCCCTCCATTATATACTTCGACACCGGCCTCGCTTTCAGTCAGAATCCGATCCAAGGTCTTGGCAAGGGTGTCTCGGGCTTGAAGTCGCTGACTGCGCCTCCTCCTGGGCAAACTCCTCTCCACAAGGCGCTTCTCCAGGTGCAGTCCCAATGTCCCCCCCCCCCCCCCCCGCCGCCGAATCAGCCTCGCTGCTAAAGGCCAGGTCTCCCGTCGCGTCACTTCCTGGTTCTGCAGTGCTGCTGTGAGCGGTGGGCGACACACACACACACACACACACACACACACGGTCCGTGGAAAAGTTTATTCCACGGGACTCGGTCCCAAAAAGGTTGGGGGCAGCTGCCACAGAGGCTTCGTCTGACTGAAACCCCATCTTTGTGAATGATGGAGGACAACACGGGGAAGGCGGCGCTGACAGGGAGGGCGCAGCAGATCCACCGGGTCCGACACTCGCACAGGGCTGGGTGCAATGCTGGCTGGCCGAGCTGCAAGAAGAGCACGGCCAGGTCCTTGCAGAGACTGGGCCCCGGCATCCAAGTGGGGGGTTTGCCAAGATGTGGACGAGACATGCAGCATTGTGCCTGACCAGTGCCAGCTCCAGCTTCCTCGGGGCCCTTGGGCAGGCAGAGAAGAGAGGCTGCAAGAGCAAAGAGGGCAATCCTACGGGAGAACAAAAGTGCAACCCATCATATTGGCAGGGCCTTCCATTTATTATTTAGTTTTTGGGGAAACCATTATATTCTGTACTGCAGCCTTTCCCACTCTGTTGGATACTGAAAGCATTCCAGGTTTTATATCCTTTAATTGCAAGGCTACGTACTTTTCTCCCCCTTTTTCTTTTTAAAGCAGATCCAAACACCCTTTTGGCAGGGCAGAATCTGCACCGTTTCAGCTGCTCCCGTTCGGCACCTCGCACTTCGTTGACACAAACTTGTGATTAGCCGTAGAAATGGGGCCACGAGAGAGAGGGCGTTTTCAAAGGGGTTTGCATCATGGCCTATCTTTGCGAAGGCTTTGGGCCCAAAGCGATCCATCCGTCCGGCGGATGGACAGCAGGCCTTGTCTTACCTTGATAAAGTTCTCCAGGAGGTAGTTGGCCGTGACCCAGCCGAAAACGCCCTCGTCCTCTCCGCTCAGGATCCTCGCCCCCCGGAAGTCGAAGGGGTACAGCTGCAGCGTAGAGGTCACAGCTTCCAGGACACGGTCCGACGCTTGGGGGTTTGTGAGGCTGCGTGGAAAATAAAAGCAGTCTGCCTTAGATTGGGGGGGGGGGGGAGAAGGCAATTTGCAGTAGATGGGCAAGAGTGGCTAACTCCCAATTGCTTAACTCTCCCCGCCCGCCCCATCTCCCTTGCCCCAGATCAGGGGCGGGGAACTTCTTCCTGCTCAAGGGCGGAATTCCGGTCCAGAGAAGCTCTCAGGGGCCACCTTCCATTCCCAGGGGCGGGGCCAAAGGTAAAAGGGGTGGGGCCAAAAGCAAAATGGGAGGAGCCAAAATAGCTTTACGCCTCTTGTAGCTTAAAGCTCTTCCTGCGAGGGACTGAGCCTCAGGGGAGGCATCTCAGCCTTTCAGGGCGGGTGAAATCACTTCTCAGCCTTTTGGCTAAGACCAAGCGTAGCATCGGCTCTTATCAGTTTAGAATGCGTGAAGACTGAAGAGCTGCACAAAAGCTGAGTTTCGGTTCTCACATCATAAGCCAGTGTGGCGTAGTGGTGAGAGTGTTGGACTGGGACTCAGGGAGACCCGGGTTCTAGTCCCCGCTCGGCCATGAAGCTCACTGGGTGACTTTGGGCCAGTCACTGACTCTCAGCCTAACCTACCTCACAGGGTTGTTGTGAGGATAAAATGGAGAGGGGGAGGAGGATTATGTAAGCCGCCTTGGGTTCCTTGCAGGAAAAAAGATGGGGTATAAATAGAATAAATAAAATAAATAAATAAAATAAATAAATAGGCAGCCCTTGTCTCTGGTCTTCCTAAGAAGCTGAAGCCTCAGGCCCTGGCGTGGCTCCAAGAAACAATCCCGGCTTTCGGGCACTGGAAATGTTCACTACGCTTCCTGCTGAACCTTAACAACCTCCTCGCCATTCTTCCAGCAGAGCCCATCCAATACAGTGGATTTTCACATGGAAGGACTCTGAGCTCCGCTCAAGTTCTGGAACTCAAAATAAACGGTTTAATTCTAAGTGTTTGTCTTTTGCACCCAGCAAAGGCCGGGTGGATCTTGGGGTTCGTGTAAAAACAACAACAAAGTAGGTCCCAGGAGCCTGAAGTCTGCACACCCCAGATTTAGGCCGGCCCGACCAGGTTGGACCAGTTGGGGCCCCGGTCCTGGTGAACAGCATAATCCACCACCTGACTCTCCACTCAACCAGCTGAAACAAAAAACAATATACAGATGGAATTCATCTTGGCTTGTCAAGCCAGCAACGCCGACTGCGGTCTGTCTCCACGACACAACAGGGCTTAGGCGGCTTCAAAAGGGGCTGAGGCCAATTTATGGCAGGAGCAGCCGCGGGAGGCCGATCCACGGCTGGGTTCAGAGGCAGTACAGCTCCGAGTGCCGGTCGCTGGAGAGAAAGAACGGGGTGGCCAGCTGCATGCTTCATGGCTGGCCTGGGGGCTTCCCAGGGGCCTCTCGCTGGCCACTGTGGGAGACAGAATACACGGCTAGGAGGACACTTGGCCGGGGGCGGGGCGGGGCGGGCTGGCGACTCCTATTTCGGCGGGGCTCCTTTTCCATTGCAGGCGGCATTTGGGGCCTCGCGGGAGCTCTCCGCGGTGCTGAATGCCACCCGCAAAACAGGTTCACCACCAGGGAGCACCGTGGATCGCTCCGGTGGAGCTCCGAATAAAAGCTGCAAAGCCTGCTGCAACGGAAACGGAGCCCCTCCGAAACAGGAGTCGCCAGCCCCCCCCCCCCGCTTTGGCCCGACCCCGCGGGTTCCCACGCTTGGCTCTGCTGGGCAGCTGAGGGTCCCCTCAAGGGGAAGAGGCGGAAGCAGCGAGGGTAACGAGTGAGTGAGCCAAGCGAGAGGAAGAAGCGGCCCCTGTCTTGGGTGCGCTGCAACGGCGGAACGAAGTCTCACTTCAGCAGCCGCATGCCGGCCGTGGCCCCGAGGTAGAGAGGGGTGCCCGCATGCCTCGCCTTCGGGACGTCCTCCTGCGCCCGGTCGAGACAGGCCCTCAGGCTCCTGCCCGCTGCCGGGGGGTCTGCGGCGTAGCTGGAGATCCCGCCTCCTGCACATTCAACGGGCGAGAGAGGGAAGAGGCGGTCGGTGATCGTTCCCAGGCAGGCGGGTAGCAAAGAGAGAGGGCCCCGGGGGGGGGGGGGCGTGCGGCCAGGCAGACCCAGTCAGTCTGCGACCTGTCCCCCACCCCCTGGAGGGAAGAGATCGCTAGGATCTTGTTTTGGATCTGGAACGGAAACTGGGCTGGCGCATCCACTGTTTCACTCATCCGATAAGCATCACCGTTCTAGTGTATTGTAACACCGGGTTCCCGAATGGCCTCCCACCAGGCCCACTATGGGCCAGATGATGTCAGTGGCCACACCCACTGAGCTCAGGGCCCCGCCCCCTGCTGCCCCCACCTTTTCTCCATGCCGGGAGAGGGGCGGAGTGCTGTGCCTCTTCCAGCACCAAGAAAGTGGCTCAAGTCCCTGGCTTTGTGCAGCGCCTGGCACCCCCGTGGCCACCACATGACGTGCGAAGGGACTCGGCCCCCCGCGGAGAAGAGCATCCACTCCCCCCCCCGCCCACATCCCTGCTGTTATCGACAACGGGGGGGGGGTAACAGCAGGGATTCTCCTGCCGGCACACCAGCATGCAGGGGGACCCGGCTGTTATCTCAAGAGATACCTCTGATCAGAGATGGCAGCGGGGAATTCCTCCAGGCCAAGCCCCACACCCTTCAGCAATCCCAGAATTCGGCTCTGAGGGCCCAGAAAGATGGACGAGGCCTGTGGGTCGGGGGTTCCGCAACTGCACCCCTGTTCTAATGTAAAACGGCTCTTGTTCTACGGCGCCTTCCCCAACCTGACGAGTTGGATTTCCACCCTCATCACTTCCCAGCCGGCATGGCCATCGTGACGCTGCCCTCTCGCCCGCCCCGGGCCCTGCTAAAGAGTGGAGTCCACCCAGGGGGTTGGACTCGATGGCCTTGTAGGCCCCTTCCAACTCCGCTGAGTTGACCTCTCCCATTGTGCACATCTTGAAAGCGAGCACCTGGGCCTTTTGTGCCAAGCCGGTGCCATCCCGGCAGGGGAAGGGCACGCCAGCCTTTCTTTTAAGTTGGCACTGCGCATACCAAAACAGGTGGGCAAGGCTGGTCTTTTGTCTGAAGATCCAGGGAGAGAAGGGAAGGGAGCAAAGGAAGAAAACCCAGAGGCTGGAGAAACCTGCTTACTTCTGCGATGTGCCCATTGCACAAAACCCAGTCCGGAAAGCCCAGAGAACAGATCCGAGCCAGCTGCTCTCCGCATCAAAGGCACCACTAGGAGGGGTTGCAAGAATCACAGAATCCTAGAGCTGGAAGGGGCCATTTCGGCCGTTGGGTCCAACCCCCTGCTCAGTACTGGAATCCAGTTTAAACCATCCTTTAAACAGATGGCTGCCCAGTCTCCCTTGGCAATGGGTTCCATGTTCTGACTGCTATGACACTTTTCCTGAGGTTCATCCGAAATCTGCCTTCTTGTCACTTAAGCCGGTTATTTTGTGTCCTACAGTTTGGGATGATGGAGAACTTTTCTGCATGACAACCCTTTAGGGCAGGGCTCTTTTTGGCCTACAACTCCCAGCATGCCCCAGCCAGCTATGCTGGCTGGGGCATGCTGGGAGTTGTAGGCCAAAAACATCTGGGGACCCAAGGTTGGAGAGCCCTGCTTTAGGGACTTGAAAAGTGCTCTCAGATCCCCGCTCAGTGTTTTCTTCTCAAGGCTAAACATACCCAGTTCCTTCCACCTTTCCTCGCAGGACTTACTTTCTAGTCCCCTGGTCTTCTCTGCTGCCCTTCTCCAAACTCGTTCCAATTGATCTGAATCCTCCTTCAGGCGTGGTGTCCAGAACTGGACACAGGACTTGAGGTGAGATCTGACCACAGCAGGTTAGAGTGGAACTATCACTTCCCGTGATCTCAAGACTAGTCTTCTATTGACGCAACCTAAAATTGCCTTTGCCTTTTTTTGCAGCCGCACCAGACTGCTCACTTCTGTTCAGCTTGTACAGAAGGAACAAGCAATGCTTCACACAACCCCTTAGAGCAGTAATTGCAGAACCGGAACGCCACGAGAGAATCATAGAATCATAGAATCATAGAAAAGTAGAGTTGGAAGGGGCCTACAAGGCCATCGAGTCCAACCCCCTGCTCAATGCAGGAATCCAGGTCAAAGCATCTCTGACAGATGTCTGTCCAGCCGCACCTTGAATGCCTCCAGACTGGGAGAGCCCACCACCTCCCTAGGTAGTTGATTCCATTGTCTTATTGCTCTGACAGTCAGGAAATTTTTCCTGATGTTTAGGTGGAATCTAGGTTCCTATAACTTGAGCCCATTATTCCGTGTCCTGCAAACTGGGATGAACGAGAAGAGATCTTTGCCCTCCTCTGTGTGACATCCCTTCAAATACTGGAAGAGTGCGATCATATCTCCCCTCAGTCTCCTCTTCTGAAGGCTAAACATGCCCAGTTCTTTCAGTCTCTCCTCATAGGGCCTTGTTTCCAGTCCCTTTATCATCCTTGTTGCCCTCCTCTGTGCGGTTGCCCACCACTCTGTGCGGTTGCCCACCACTGTGCGGTGTGTGTGTCCTGAATAATGGAACCAAGCAGGCAGACTTGGGATCTAGAACCTGAGCTCTGCCTGGGACGTGATCAGGTCACTGCCGAATCAGAAATGCAGGGGAATTAGCCACCTTCAGAGGATGCTAGCCGGGGCCGCACTGGAGGAGTCACTGACTGGGTTCAGACAACACGATCACTCACACTCAAGGGTTGAGTATGGGTTGTTGTTGAACCATGGGTTATCGTGTTGTCTGAACCCAGCCGAGATAACAAACCATGGCTTGTTACCACAAACAACCCATAGTTCACAACCCAACAACAAACCATGGGCTCTCTTCATGGTTTGTTAGCATGCATGGCTGGGTTCAGGCGACACGACAACCCCCAGTTCAACAACAACCCACGGTTCAATTGCAACCCACACTCAACCCTCGTGTTGTCTGAACCCAGCCACTGTCCTCTCATCTCCTTCCTCAGGCAGGCAGTGAGTACCTGTCAAACCAGATTGTTCTTAGCATTTCACCGGCTCAACGTAAAGTTTTTTGGGGTCACGAGCGTGCTGTGTCTCCAATTTTAATGGGGGGGGGGAAATGTGAGGCTGAATTTGCCACGTGGGTTCTCGACAGAGAACCTAGGGTTCCTTGCTGCACAAAAGGTACCAGTGGCTCTGAGGCAGAGGAGGTGTCTCCCCAGCAGGTTCCAAATGTGTGGCGATGCGTGGCCGACAAAGGAGTCAACTCAGACTCTTTGCTAAACCTGAGCCGCTCATCAGCTCAGAGCTCAGGTCTTGCATAGCCTGCTTGCAACTTGCAAAACCTACGACCTGAGCTGCCTTAACTTCCCAACAAACCACAACATTTGCGGGGGAACGGAGTCCGCAGGCCCTTCCCTCCAGTTGCAAAACGGGGCCCTTCTCCCTTTTTAAAGGCAAACCACAACCTGCCCAAGCGCCCGGCACTTCCACTGACGAGATGGCAAGCGCCCCCCGAAGCCCCGGAGGCCCAATGGCCCGCGACGCGCTCTTACCCTCCACGTCACACATGCTGTGCTGGCTGACGATGCCCGTGTCGTTCTCCTTGTCCGCCGGCCACTTATACACGAACATGGCGGTGTGGGAAGATCCGGCGTCCAGGACAATTCCATACTGCGCACATAAAAGAAAAAGAGAGAGAGAAAGCGGGAGGAGGGAGGGTGAGCTTTGGAAAGTAGTATCGGCTAGTCTCCCAATTTCGGCAGAAGACACCCTGGAGCAGCCCCCCCCCCGACCCTGAGCCGTTAAGCTGACAGAGTGACCGTGGTTCCGTGACTAAACCACCTTGCAGGGTTGTTGTGAAAACCAAAACGGGAGACGAAAACCCACATAGCCGGCACTGGAATGGCAGAAGGTACCACTCACTGGGCCCTTTCAGACAGAACACGATTCATGTATGAAATCATCATCATCATCATCATCATCATCGTTTAACATCTGACACACCCACAACGGTTTCCAAGTAACCCATAAAGCTTTGCAAACGGCAGCAGTGCCCAGGCATCACAGCAGGATGTGACATTCTCTCGGCAGACGCGTGGGCCCAGCCTGCGTTTGCTGAGGGGGGGATGCAGGGGGTGAAAGACAGCGTGCTGGGGGGGGGGATTGGCTTGAGGGAGGGGTGCTTAACCCCTTTCACACTCGCTGAGTCTCACCTGCAAATCCCCCTTCCCGAGTCCATTTGCCCCCCGCCCCCATAGGTTTGGCTCACTTCCGGCTTAGGAATGAAGCTGGAGAAGAAAGAAAAAAGAACTGGGGTGCACGGGGGGGGATTTTTCCTGCCCTCTAATTTTCCCCTGCAAGCCCCCCCCCCACTCGCCCCCACCCTACTCAGCCATGAAACTCACTGGGTTGGGCCAGTCACTCTCCTCTCTCTTTCAATCTAATCTACCTTGCAGGGCTGTTGTGTGAGTATATACAACGAAGGTGAGAAGAACCACACTGAGAGGAAGGGTGGGATGATAACGTAGTAAAATAAGATTAAAAACAAGCAAACGAACGAGGGAGCGGTTCTGCGCGTGGCACGCCAAGGATCTGGGCCTGGAAGCAGATCTCTGGCATTGGAGCTGCTTGTACCTTTGAGCAAGCCAAGAGCCTCTGAGCATGTGCAGAGTGCCATCATCCCCCTGCTGAGTATCCACAGGCATCTCCCAGGTATCTTGGATCAGGCAGCAGGGCTCCTACCAAGGCCTGGTTTTCATGGGGACGAGCCCCCCCCCCCACATGCACACGCACGCACACACGCCAATTTGTTTCTAAATACAGACCGAGCAGTGCGCACGCACGCACACGATGCAGGCAGTGCTTTAAGGCACAGGGTTTCCATCCACGGATTACAGCATCGGTGGGCAACCTCCGGCCCGCCAGCCCACGGAGGTTCCCAATCCGGCCTGCGGAGGGTGGGGCACCCTCCGCGGGTCCTGCCCATTTCCCTCCCCAGTCATCGTGACAGGGTGACTTGTTGGAGCTCACCTCTGGCACTTTGCCCTTCGGAGTGCGTCACAATGGATCCGCTTGGCATAACTAGAGCCTGGCCGAGGCAGTCAACTGGGTGGAGACGCACGCACGGTTCCTTGTCAAAACAGAGCCTGCACAGGAAGGGCAAAGGAACGTGCCAGTCCTTTTGACCATCTATGGGTTTTTACCCGCCACATTCTATAAATAGATCCTTTCCCCGCTGGCTTGCCAAGGCCGGGAACTGAACCGACGTCTTCTTCAGAAGCGAGGGAGAGCGGACAGGTGCTCCGCTCCAGCAGCTCCGTACCCCGAGGAACAAGGGACCGCCCATTCCCCCAGGGTGCGCGGCGTTCCTTTAAGATGCACGAGATCGGATCCTGCTTGTGAGGAGGATTGCCAGCACTTTTCAAAGCTAGGATCCTTTGCCTGCAAGGGGTCCGTCATCGATGGGGCACGTCCGTGATTTTTATTATTATTATCATTTGTGACTTTAAAGCGCTGGGCAACCCCCGACAGAAGGTCAGCTAGCGAGGATGCGAGGCTCCGACTCCGTTTGTGGAATCGGCCCGGGGGGGGCAAGCGGGTGGGGGCCCGGGACCCGCCAGATGTTGCCGGACTACATCCTCCCTGACCATCGGCCAAGCGGGCTGGGGTTGATGGGAGTGGGAGTGCAGAAAGGTCAGGACAGTCACAGTTCCCCTACCCTGGAATCAGGCCTGCATTGGCCCTTCTTCCTGTCTAGACAGGGGTGTGGGACGTCAGGCCTGCGGAGGCTCCATATTTGGCCCGCGGAGGTTCCTTGGCTTCCCGCAGGGGGCAGGGCCACGCCCACTGACATCATCCAGCCTGTGGGGGGGCAATTCACCCCCCACCCCCCCATGCTAAGACCTGTGCAGTCCCTCCTCTAAGAGCGGCCATGCTGGATCAGACCAAAACCACATCGGAATTGGTTTGCACCTTCCTCCTGAAAAGGTCCCCTCCCAGCATCCCTCTGTTTAGAGGGTGACGCCAGGATCCAGGCTTATCTTAAGAGTCGTGTTTAATTAAAAACAAAAGCGCCCAAAACTGAGCCCCAGGGGTCCCTCTGTGGTGTGACGGCCAAAAGGGATCATAATAAGGGATCCTAATAAGGTTTCTCCCTCTGGAGCAGCCTTCCCCTCCAGATGTGTCCTCCAGATGTCCTGGGCTACAGCACCCATCACCCCCGGCCAGCATGATGGGTCCTGTAGTCCAGCACATCTGGAGGCACCAGGGAAGGCAGATCCAGCTCCTCTTTCTCCTTAGCCTAATAATAACCTTTAACAACCTTTCCCCCCAGAAGGCTCTCTTTCAGCCCCTTGCCTCCTGTCCCCCGTGCCAGCTCCTCCGCTGCACAAGCCCTTCCTCTCCTCAGGCCCTGCTGGGTTTCTCCCCCGCAGAGCCCTGTTCGCATGGGCCCCAATAGCCACCTTGCCTCCACCTCTCTTCCCCCGCCCGCCCGCCCGCGCCATCTCATCCTTCCAACCTGAACAGATCCCTGCCTGCTCTGCCCGCAGTCAGCCCCCCGCGTCCAGCCGGATCCATTGTGACGCACTCCGAAGGGCAAAGTGCCAGAGGTGAGCTCCAACACCTCGCCCCGCTGCACGCACGGCCAAATGCCTCCACTCCTGTCCCAAGGCGAAGGCTGGCTCTGGATTGTCGAGTGGAGACTGGAATTCTGGCCGGCGCAGCGGTCGGTCAACACTCAAGACAAAAGCCGCGCCTGTTGAAATTCCCTCTCCTGCAGGACTCACCCATCCGGGCTTCTCAGTTACCCACTGCAGCCTGACCCCGCCTCCCCCTCCAAACTCACAGAAGCCGCACCAGTTGGCCAACATTCTGTCACTGACACGGTCCACCACCCGAACAGACCGTTTGCACGCGTTCCAGGGCTTTGGACGAGGAAGGCCTGTGTGAGTGTGTAGATCAGCTGTTCTCCAACCTTGGGTCCCCAGATGTTTTTGGCCTACAACTCCCAGCCCAAGGTTGGAGAACACTGGTGTAGATAGTGGTGATTCCCAGCTCGGTGTGGGTGTGGGTGGCTTTTAGTGACCTCCCAAAACAGTTTAGTCCAAGGTGGGAGGGAGGGGAATTCACAGCAATTGCAGTCTCGTAATCCTTCACCCGAAAGGGAGATTCAGATCGGCGGCCCATGTTCCTGGTGCATCTAATACTAATCCGTGCATCCCACACGGGGCCTCCCTCCCCTCCCACTTTTAAAGCCCAGTTCCCCGGAGATATTTAGCTACCACACGCATGGCCGAGCTTTCCGTAAACAGCATCCTGGGACCTCTGCAGGAAGCACAGGCCGTTTCCCAGCCGTCCCATCTGCGGCCCAAACCTCAGCCAGCAGCCCTGCTCCCCGCCCTGGCTTCCTCGACAGCCCAGCGGGGGCCTGGAAAGGAGGCCACGCTTCCGTTCCCCTGGCAATCCCAGATGGCCATTTGTGCGAAGCGTCCAGAGCAGCTATTGGTGCCCCAACCAGGCCCGCAGGCCTGGGGCTTCGACTCTTGCATTGACCTCCGAGACTTAATGTTCTTAATGTCAAGAACAAATCCTGCCAGACTAATCTGATCTCATTTTTTGATTGGGTAACCTCCCTTGTGGACTGTGGGAATGCTGTGGACATCATATATCTGGACCTCAGCAAGCTTTCGACAAAGTGCCTCATGATATCCTGATTAGCAAGCTAGCTAAAAGTGGGCTGGATGGAACAACTATCAGGTGGATCCACAACTGGCTACAGAATCGGACTCAAAGAGTGCTTGTCAATGGTTCCTTCTCAAACTGGGGAGAGGTAACAAGCGGGCTACCGCAGGGCTCGGTCCTGGGCCCAGTGCTCTTCAACCTTTTTTTTAATGACTTGGATGAGGAGGTGCAGGGAATGCTTATCAAATTTGCAGATGGCACAAAGTTGGGTGGAACAGCTAATACTCTGGAAGACAGAAACAAAATTCAAAGCTGACCTCGATAGGCTGGAGCGCTGGGCCAAAAACAACAGAATGAAATTTAATAGGGATAAATGCCAAGTGCTGCACCTAGGGAGAGGAAACCAAATGCAGAGTTACAGAATGGGGGACACTTGGCTCAACAATACCACAAGTGAGAAGGATCTTGGAATTGTAGTAGATCAGAAACTGAATATGAGCCAGCAATGCGATGTGGCTGCAAAGAAGGCAACAAGGATGATAAAGGGACTGGAAACAAGGCCCTATGAGGAGAGACTGAAAGAACTGGGCATGTTTAGCCTTCAGAAGAGGAGACTGAGGGGAGATATGATCGCACTCTTCCAGTATTTGAAGGGATGTCACACAGAGGAGGGCAAAGATCTCTTCTCGTTCATCCCAGTTTGCAGGACACGGAATAATGGGCTCAAGTTACAGGAACCTAGATTCCACCTAAACATCAGGAAAAATTTCCTAACTGTCAGAGCAATAAGACAATGGAATCAACTACCTAGGGAGGTGGTGGGCTCTCCCAGTCTGGAGGCATTCAAGGTGCGGCTGGACAGACATCTGTCAGAGATGCTTTGACCTGGATTCCTGCATTGAGCAGGGGGTTGGACTCGATGGCCTTGTAGGCCCCTTCCAACTCTACTTTTCTATGATTCTATGATTCTATGAAATGCTATTTTGGGCTGCATGAATAGAAGTACAGCTTCCAAATCGAAGGAAGTGATAATTCCCCTTTACTCAGCACTGCTTAGGCCCCATCTTGAGTACTGCGTCCAGTTCTGGGCACCACACTTTCAGAAGGACATAGACAAACTGGAGAGGGATCAGAGGAGGGCAACAAGGATGATAAAGGGACTGGAAACAAGGCCCTATGAGGAGAGACTGAAAGAACTGGGCATGTTTAGCCTTCAGAAGAGGAGACTGAGGGGAGATATGATCGCACTCTTCCAGTACTTGAAGGGTTGTTGTCACACAGAGGAGGGCCAGGATCTCTTCTCCCAGTTTGCAGGACACTGAATAATGGGCTCAAGTTACAGGAACCCAGATTCCACCTAAACATCAGGAAAATTTCCTGACTGTCAGAGCAATAAGACAATGGGACCAACTACCTATGGAGGTGGTGGGCTCTCCCACCCTGGAGGCATTCAAGGTGTGGCTGGACAGACATCTGTCAGGGATGCTTTGACCTGGATTCCTGCATTGAGCAGGGGGTTGGACTTGATGGCCTGGTAGGCCTCTTCCAACTCTACTTTTCTATGATTCTATCATTTTATACCCCTGATTGCCCGTAAGGACCAGAGAGTTTTAGAGAGCAGACGCCTTCCAGAGGAGGAATCAAGAGGCGCAAATGACGGTGACATCACATCATAAGAGGGGTCGAGCTTTCCCCACAGAGACCAACCATAAGGTCATAAGAACGTAAGAAGAGCCCTGATGCTGGATTAGACCAAGGGTCCATCCAGTCCAGCATTCTGTTCACACAGTGGCCAACCAGCTGCCCGCAGGATCCCACAAGCAGGACATGGGTGCAAAGCACCTTCCTGCCCATGTTCCCCAGCAACTGGAGTACACAGGCACACTGCCTCTGATACTAGAGGCTAGCATAGGGCCATCAGCAGCTATGGCTAGGCCTTCTGTTCCTCCATGAATGTGTCCAATCTCCTTTTACAGCCATCCAAATTGGGGGCCATCACTACATCTTGTGGAAGTGAGTTCCATGGTTTAACGCTGTGCTGTATGAAGAAGGACGTCCTTTGATCTGTCTGTCCTGAGCCTCCCACCAATCAGCTTCCTCTGCTTCCCAGATGCCTCTGAGAAGCCCGCAAGCAGGACACGAAGGCAAGAGCCCTCGTCTGTTGTCGCTCTCTGACAGCTTGGTATTCGAAGGTAGACTACACCTGAACGCAGAGGCTCCACTGAGCTAGCATGTCATACTGGATCAGACCAAGGTCCATCTAAGTTAGCATCCTGTTTCCCACAGTGGCCGGACAGAGGTCCCTGGGAGACCTGGCACTCCAGTGCATGGCTTGCACGTGGAAAGGTCCTGCATTTACTGTTCAGCACCTCCAAGCAGGGCTGGGAGATACCGCTGCCTGCATCCCTAGCAAAGCCGCTTCTGCCAATCAGTGTTGACGCGGCTTAAGCTAGATGGACCAAGGGCCTGACTCTGTAAGAGACAGTTTCCTAGGTTGTTATCAGATGTATCGGGCCGTAGCCCCGTGGAAGAACCCCTGCTTTGCACGAGGAAGGAAGGCCCCACGTTCAATTCCCGGCATCTCCAGCTAGGGCTGGGTGTAAACCAGACTGTCCCGAGACCTTGGACCCATGGACTGACTTGGCATCAGGCTGTTTCCTATGTTCCCAAGTAGGGCATGAAGGCAACAGCTCTGTCCGATTAATACCGCCCACATTCTGCACCAATAAGGCAGAGTTGGGACAGAATTACCTGCCCCTGGAGGAGAACGCTTGGCTGGGTGCAAGTTCAGACCAGCACATCGTACAGAGGCACAGCGACCAACCTCCTGTGGGGCTCACGGGAGGTTTATCATTGATTTCTTGCGGCACAGAGCCTCTGCATTACTGGGTTCAATTCTTTTGCTGTCTCCTGGGTTGTAAAGCGGTAGGAAGAAGAATCCTCTTGAGGAGGTGCTCAAGAGGAGGAAGATATCTGCGGTCATCAAATTGTGTAACACACCCACACCCAAACCCAGCTCAGTGTTGCTTTGCGCCTCCGAGAGCGTCTTTCCACTCATTTTAAGAATGCAGAAGGAACCGACAACTGGAGTGGGAAGCCAACCACGGGTTCACGTTTCCCCTTCAGAGGATGTCCTTATTTAGCATGTTTTGTAAGGTGCTTCCTGCAGCTCAAAGCCAGTGGTTGAGCCACTGTGACTGGGCGGCCGTAGCTTCAGGCCAGACAAAAGAATGCCCAATCTCGGGCCAGTGCTTGGTTTCCAAGAACACAAGGAACTGGGGTTTTCAAGCCCTTTTCTGGAACTCACCCCAACTATGCAAGGATCCATGAAGCCATCCTCTTGACCGTTCGCCACCGCTGTCCCAAACTCAACGTTCACTTCTCGCTCACAGAAACCACAGTGGGATCGTCAAACGTCTGTGGCCGACACACTCTGCCTGAGCAGGTGGAATGTTTCTGAGCGTTCCATGGCACTGATACACAGGAAAGCTGGTAGAGCAGGAGCGGGAGGCTCTTTCAGCCTGAGGGCCGAGTTCAATTTCGGAGAAGCTCTGGGGGCCACATTCCATTGGCGGGCAGGGCCAAAGGCAAAGGGGATGCAGCCAAAAGTTCAAAAAATATCAGCCTATTTTCACTTACAGCTCTTCCTGCCAGTCACTCAGCCTTAGGAGAACCCAGATCCCACCTGAACATCAGGAAAAAATTCCTGACTGTCAGAGCAATAAGACAATGGAACCAACTACCTAGGGAGGTGGTGAGCTCTCCCACTCTGGAGGCATTCAAGGTGCAGCTGGACAGCCATCTGTCGGGGATGCTTTGACCTGGATTCCTGCATTGAGCAGGGGGTTGGACTCGATGGCCTGGTAGGCCCCTTCCAACTCTACTTTTCTATGATTCTATGATTCTATTTCAACCCTTTAGAATAGGGGGGAAACAACACAAAAGCTGGGAAACCACCAAAGGATCGGTGGGGCGGTGCCAGGGGAAGGGGGCGAGGCCATCGGGGGTTTAGGGCTAGATCTTCCTCACCCCAGTCATCCCATAAGGTCATCTCCGTTATGCATCGAGGTCTGTGCAGGACAAAAAGGCACCATCGGAAGCTGATTAGGCAAGGCCAGAACAATGGTGGTGCATGCAGAGACACAGCGGACAACCTCCTCTGTGGGTGGTTGTTTTAGGCTCACGGCAGCATTTCATCCTTTGGTGATGTTATTCCCTGCTGCTCGGTAGTTCTCCTAGCGCAGCCCAGACTGCAGGAACGGACACTGGGATTAATGAACCGAGCCCACTGAGTCTAGGAGAGAGAGCACTCAGGCCCTAGGCGAGAAATGCCCAGCTGCCCCCGGGGCTTCCTGTGAGTCCCAGGCAGAGAGCATTCCCCAGCACGAGGCATCTGAAAGGAAACAGACACACAGAGAAAGAGAATTCAAGCGCTCCTCATTAAAACGGTCCCTGCTGCTTTCGAGGACAGCCCAAGACCGGCCTCTCGATCTCTTGAAGATGCGCTGGCACCTGATCAGCGCTGCGGAGAGAGTGCTTTTGTTTTTTTCCGGCACACACGGGGGCGGGGGGCTAGCCCTGGCAGGGTTGAACTTTGCAAAGAACAGCTCCGGGAATTCCCAGAACATGCGCTGCAGACTCTCCGTGTCCTGATCTAACCCCATTCATGATTTATTGTTATTCCAGAGTGCCGCCACTGTGCAAGGTGCTTTACTCTCCAAGTCCCTGCCCCAGGGAGCTTACAATCTCAAATTGTAACGAGGGCAGGGAGAGGTAAAGGAAGAATGGCTGTGATGGCTGGGGATGGTGGGTGTTGTAGTCCAGCCCATCTAGAGGGCACCAGGTTAGGGGAAGGCCGTGGTAGGTTGTGGGGATACAGATACATTCGGAGTTATGGGTGGTTGTTTGGGCAGCAGTGGCAGAAGCCTCCAAGCTTGGATTTGAAGTAAGGAAGGCATCGGCAGTCCGGCAGATGTTTATTTTTTTTATTATTACATTATATCCTGCCTTTTTTCCTCTTGCAGGGAGCCCAAGGCGGCTTACATAGTCCTCCTCCTCTCCATTTTCTCCTCACAACAACCCTGTGAGGTAGGTCAGGCTGACAGTCAGTGACTGGCCCAAAGTCACCTAGTGAGCTTCGCGGCCGAGCGGGGACCGAGAACCCGGATCTCCCAAGCCCCAGTCCAACACTCTCACCACTAGGCCACACTGGCTCCCGTTCTTGGTTAGGAGGATCAAACAACTGGGCATTTGCCCCCTCAAGGTATTTCAGCCCCGCTACTTGGGCCATCAGCGCCCACGGAGCCATGGGGTGTCGGAGAGAGATCCACAGTGGATGCAGATGAGTTCGGATGGCTATGAATCCAACTTGCGGGCTCCGCAGCAGACCGGCTTTGTGTGTGTGTGTGTGTGTGTGTGTGTGTGTGTATTCTAACATGCATTCACAGATTTATTTATTAAATCTGTTGGAGGGGACTCAGTCAATTACCGTAGATAGTCTCTTGGCTTTTAAAAAGGCCATAAAGACTGACCTCTTCCGACAGGCCCACCCAGTGGAATTTTAAGAGTTTTTAGGTTACTTTTAAAGGTTTTTAAGAATATTTTATTTATTTTATATTTATTTGTTTATTTATTTATTTATTTCATTTATATTATTATATTTTAATAATAGTTAGGTACTATGTTTTTAACTAGTTATGTATTTTATATTTATGGTTGTTCCCCGCCTCGATCTAAGTGGAGAGGCGGGTAAGAAATAAATAATAATAACAACAACAACTACTACTACTACTACTACTACTACTATTATTATTATTATTATTATTATTAGCTTACATTTCTCTGCCACCCAAGAGCCTGAAGCTCTCTGGGCGGTTCACAACAATTAAAGCCGTAAAATGCAACAGGACAAAATACAACATAAAAGTTTAAAACTACAGGATATTTATTTATTATATTTATACCCCTGCCTTTTTTCCTGCAACAAGGAACCCAAGGCGGCTTACATAGTCCTCCTCCTCTCCATTTTATCCTCACAACAGCCCTGTGAGGTAGGTTGGGCTGAGAGTCAGTGACTGGCCCAAAGTCACCCAGTGAGTTTCATGGCCGAGCGGGGACTAGAAGCCGGATCTCCGGAGTCCCAGTCCAGCACTCTCACCACTACGCTACACTGGCTCTCGTTTTATTTTATATATAAAAAATGAAACCTAGCAGCAATGCAAAGGTTTAAAATAAAACCACAGATTTAAAACAGCAGAAACCGAAAGACTAAAATAGCCTGGGAAAATAAGAAGGTCTTCACGGGGTGCCGAAAAGAGCACAACGTAGGTGCCAGGCGAGCGTCTCTGGGAAGTTCCACAACCGGGGGGACGGGACGGGGACGGACAGACGGACACAGCAGTAGCCACCCACTTCACTTCCTTTGGCGGGAGGTCCCAGAGAAGGACCAGTGAAGATGATCTTAGGGCCCGGGCAGGTATATATGGGAGGAGACGATCCTTCAGGTCTAATGTGCACTTGCATTAATGAAGATTAGCGCAAGTAGAAAGAAATTCAAGTAAAAAAAACCCCTCTGATTCCATCAATGAGCAGAGGACGGAACAAAAGAAGCCTGACAATCCGAAAAAACACCGACGGGTTTAACAAAATCCATAGTATATCCCTAACAGAAACACCATGTACCGAGAATACGACAGGCTTCTTTTCAAGACCCTTCTGCAAAATCCCAGACATCAGCCGAGTGTGGCTTCAGCGGGAAACCACGCCGATAGCCCAGCTTGCAGAAGTCAGACAGGGCTTCGATCCTTACTAGAACCCCGAGATCCACCGACCGGATCCTGGTGCGAAAGACGCACACTTAGAATGAAAGAATTCCGAGTCGGAAAATGTGGGGGGGGGGTGTTAGTGCCAGAAATGAACGGAACTCATGAACCTTCCATGCACACAAAACACTCCACCAGCTCCCGTCAGTTTCTTTATCTCAGCAGTACAATCTGTGAGGGGGGAGCAGTCATTTTGTGGCTGGTATCGTTAAACGGTCGAGGGTCAGAAAACGTTGCAAAGTACTACAAATCTCATTGAGCGCTCTTCCCCACGCCGGTGCTCTTCAGGTGGGTTGGACTACAACTCCCCTGCCACGGTGTCTGAGATAGATGGGGGTTGTAGTTCCCTTCAAGAGACACTCCATATCGGAAGGCGGAAGATGCACAGATGAGCTCTTTGACTGTCTGAAAGCTGCTGTTTTCCCTACCTTATTTCAGCCTCCCCCAACCTGACACCCTCCAGATGTGTTGGACTACATCTCCCAGAGCTGGCTAGGGGATTCTGGGAGATGTAGTCCAACACATCTAGAAGGCAGCAGATTGGGGAAGGCTGACGCAGAGGTCTACCTTCTGCCCGCCGCTGTGATAGGAAATGCCGTATCACTATCAAGGCTAATCGCAGCGGATAGACCTCCTCCGTGAATTTTATCTAACCTGCTTTTAACGTCATCTTTAGCAGCTGATTCCACCCCAGTCCAACGTTGTTCTAAGCCTCCACACTCCACCCCAGAGTAGCGATGGGAGAAACCTGGAATAAATACGTTTTAAAAACGACAAGAGGATGTTCCAGATGGCTTATGGTTCCGTTTAGTCCCATCCCTCGGGGGAAGCACACAAAGTCAATCTGGCATCGTTACGGGAATGCCGGGAAGAGCTCCAGCTCGAAGTAAAGAAAAGAGAAAGGATGACATTTATGTAAGGCCCAAGTGGCTCGAATCTTAATCTGCAGGAGGGAGAGAGAGAACGCAGAGAAGTCTGCAGACACATCGGAGACAATTCAGCACAAAGGAACGCGCACCAGATGGCTCGGGGCAGGCCGCATTAAGTTTCTAAATTAGCCCTAGTTTGGAATCTTTCTGTGGCAGGGGTGCAGGAGCATCGTGAGGTGGGGGGGGCGGATTACACCCAGCCCTCCGTATGACATGGGGGGGTGAGGAACATCTTGCAGCCCGAGGGCCGAATTCAGTTTTGGAGAAGCTCTCGGGGGGGGGGGGGTGTCGCGGTCCAGTGGTGTGCAGGAGCCAAAGGCAAAGGAGGCAGGGCAAAATACAAAAAAATACCAGCATATCCTAGCTTAATGCTCTGACTGTCAGTCACTAAGCCTTTGGAGAGGCATTTCAACTGTTTAGAACAGGGCTCTCCAACCGTGGGTCCCCAGATGTTGCTGGACTACAGCTCCCAGAATCCCTTGCCATTAGCCATGCTGGCTGGGTATGCTGGGAGCTGTAGGCCCAGCAACATCTGGGGACCCACGGTTGGAGAGCCCTGGCTTAGAAAGAGGGGGACATGCACCAAGCCAGGAAACTCCTGGCATAAAAGCGATGGCCTTTCCAAAGCCAGTCTGGTGCCCGCTCCCTTCTGGCAAGTGGCAGCCCAGGGGCTCCATTCGGCCCTCTGCGGCTCCTCATCCAGCCCAGAGCTTGGGTCCCAGTCCAAAGGGTGCCTTGGCCTCTTGCTCCCAAGGGTGCCAAGACACAAGCAAGGGACTCTGTGCCCTCCTTTACTTTGTGACCCGGGCAAAGGGCTTCTCCAGCAGGCAAACGGCTCCAGACCCTTTCGCGCACACAGAGGCTCCGGCAGAGCCCCCCCGGATCCGCTTTGACTACTGCCGGCCAAATCCCCCCGCCCCCAAGATACGGGCCATTGGGAGCGAGCAGTGCCCTGCAAAGGCCTCTGCCGTTATGAACCCCGGCGGGAGGACAGGTTTATCGGCGAGCCTTTGCTTGCGTGGCAGAGGGAGGGAGCGGCACGCAGAATAAAGGGAGGCCTTTGCCTGAAGCCTGTTCGTTCTAGGAGGGAAGGGGTCAAGGAGCCCTTGGACAGAGCAGAGGGGCAGGCTGAGGGGCAGGCATCGGTAGGCAGGGGACACCGTGCTTGCCACTCGAAAAGCTTTGCTCGGTTCAGCAGAGGGCCTCCGTGCAATTTACCTGCTGAGGAACCCACTCGCCATACGCCAGCCTCCCCCAACCGGGGCCCCTCCGATGTGTTGGACTGCAACTCCCATCATCCCCAGCCAGCATGCTCCTGTGTTGGACTACAGTTCCCATCACCCCCAGTCAGCATGCTCGTGTGTTGGATTGCAGCTCCCATAATCCTCAGTCCGATGGCCACGCTGGCATGGGGATGATGGGAGTTGTAGTCCAAGACATCTGGCAGGTGCCGGGTTGGGGAAGACTCGTTAAACTGTCGAGAGTCAGAAAACCTTGCCAACCCGCCTCAAAACACAACAGAGCCATCTTTCCCAACCCGGTGCCCTCCAGACTACAACTCCCATCACCCCCAGCCAGCATGCTTCTGGGCTGGACTACAGTTCCCACCCCAGCCAGCATGCCGGTGTGATGGGGCTACAGTTCCCATCACCCCATGCCGGCATCGCTGGGGGAGATGGGAACTGTAGTCCAAAACATCTGCAGGGGCCCCGACTGGGGAAGGCTGAGGTGGCCTTTGCCACCCACCTTAAGGTGCCCCGAAATAAAGGTGTGACTGCCAACCCTGACGCCAATCCGTTCACCCAGCAATACAAAACAGGTCGCTTCCCGGAGCTTCCCTCTGCTAAAAGCAGGCCGCTAAAAGGGTGCTGAGTGCACAGGGCGGGCTCCCCGGCTGCCGGCCGGCCCAAGCCAGATTGCTCAAGACCATTCCCGGGCCTCACTCTAAAAGCTCTCTCTACAAGTCCCAGGCGCGTCAGCACTTGGCAGAGGTGCTGAAGGATTTGAAGAGGAGCGCATGCCAAACAGGGAAGGCAGGATCAGGGCACTGTGTCCAAAAAACAACCCCGTCCCCCGGAGATGCTGGGTGGTGGTGGTGCAGAACACCCCACATGCTCCTAGCAACCAAAGCTACGCATGCAACAAAGCGCAGAAACTCCACTGGAAAAATCTCTAAAATTATTTCACATGTCTCATCTCGGGACGCCTCCCGCCCACCTTACTTATCAAGTAAGTCGAGGTTAGTCTTCCACGTATTAACCAGTGAGTTCAGGCTGAGGCAAGACTTGGACTTTGCTCACCGTTCACTGCCCCTTTCTTGTTCCCCTAATTCAGCAGGCTGCCCTAATCAAGTGATCCGACACTCACGGCTCTGTCAATCCCGTGTTTGTAGTCGGAGAAGTTTGGCCATCACATTTTTCAAAGCAAACAAGTTTCTAGCCCCTATGGAAGCAGAAACAGGCTTGAATGTATGCGGCCAACGCCCTGGTGACACCTCAGAAGCCAGAGCGGAGCCAAGCAGAACATGTGATGATCAGGAAGTATGTGGGAACTGCATAAGCAAAATGCAAAGGTATAAAAGTGGTCTCGCTGACGCAGTCCAAGATCTGTCAAACCCCAGTGCGGTGACTCAAAAAGCGGGCAACCAGAAGCCTCAGGAAAACTTGCAAGCAGGTTTGCCGCCCACCCCACTCTCTCTGGTTCTAAAAGGCAGCTTTCCTCTGTACATGGAGGTTTCACCGAGAATCCTTTTGCAAAGCCCTGCAAACTAGCAACCCCCATGATTCATGGCAGCCAATTCTATATGCTAATGGCACCCTGGCAGGAAAAGGCCCTTGATTTTTTAATTAATTAATTATTTTATTTTTGTCAGTTCCTCTAGCCAGCCAGCAGCATAAAATTACGCAACGTAAGGAAAGGTTTGCAAAACTCAAGAGATCAAACTGTCTTGGTGCAAAAGACAGGTGGTCTTGCCTGTAGCTGATGGATTATTTTTTTTAAATGAAAGCCTACGAAGAAGAATATTACACAACCTCCTTACATGGCCTTGTTCCAGTGCCAAACTGCAGTTTTATGTTCTTAATGTTTAACCTGGATCTACTCTACTGCACTGTTTTGCATCCTGATCTTGGCCCCAGTGCTGCCAAATCGCCAGTATTTCTCCCCCGCTAATCGCCTTTCCTCTAGGAAGGAGACAAAGGGAGTGCGGCTGGCAGCACCAAAACAAAATTTAAAAACGGACGGGTACGCCTAGAACTCCCACAATCCTCCGGGTTTTATTGTGGCAGGAAAAGCAAACAACACAGGAGAAGGGTTTGGCAACAGTTTCCACTGCGATGACTCAGAGGGCTTCCCCGGGGTACCGTATCTACCTGTGGGAACAGAGATCTGGATCGGATGCAAGGCAGAATTATCTGCCCCATGCAAAACACCATGCTGAAGCCACGGTGCCTATCCAGAATGGTGCTAAGCACCCACAAGAGCTGTGGTCCAGATGGAAGTCATCCAGAGGAGAGCTACAAAAGGATCTAGAAGGCCAACTGGATGAAGAAAGAGTGAAGGAACCAGCCGTGTGCTGAACCCTGAAAATATGGGGTGGGTGGGAGGATTTGCTAATCCACTTTTGAAAATTAAAAAGGATCTTGGGGAAATTAAGGATGACTATTCATCCCAGCCACAGGCACTAGAGCAGGGCTCTCCAACCTTGGGTCCCCAAGGTTGGAGAGCCCTGCACTAGAGCTTTCCCTAGGGTCACCTTGCCTGCACATTCAAAATGTAGTTTGGAAGCACCCTGGGGCAGAGGCCTATGGCTTCTGCTTATGGGACTCTGGAAAACAGGGGTGTTGAACCTTTTTCAGCCCAAGGGCTGGATTCAATCTTGGAGAAGCTCTGGGGGGCCGCATTCCAGTGGTGGGCAGGGCCAAAGGCAAAAGTCATGGGGTCAAAACAGCATCATGTTTTGATTTAAAGCTCTCTGCTGCCAGTAACGAAGCCTTGGGAGAGAGGTTTCAACTTTTTGGAAAGAGGGAAAAAACTGTGCTGGGAAACCACCAAACATCAGCAGGTGCGGGGGGGGGGGGGGATGGCCATCTAGAAAACCCCGGAAGGCCAGGTTTGGACCTCAGATGGGCCAAATCTGGCCTGCGGTTCAACACCCCTTGCTGTAAAACATGACATGCATGGACCATTGTGTACATAAAAAGAACAGACAGCAATTTGATCTCACAAGGCTGGGGGGGGGGGGGTCACCTCTAACCTAATCTTCTTCACATCAGGGGAAACTGCACAGCAGGCGGCCGGAAGTGAGGATCAGTAAGGCCCTGTGCAAGTAGGAGAGAGGCAGGAACTCTCCGTCTCAGGGAAACCTACCCACTAGGCCAGTACCACCTAATCTGACCTCAAGCAAGTTCTCCAGACAAGCTTTACAAATGGGTTTCCCTCCCCTTCCTGACTGGGTGCTGAGTCACCAGATGGCCTCACTGGGTGGGTAAAAAGACCTTTATATTTCTTAGCTGATTTTTTCCCCTACCTAGTTCAAATTTTTGACACCCAGTTTCCCGAGGAGTGGGGACAAGCCAGAGGGTTCTTAAAACCAGCTACACGTCCCTGTTGTTCTTTCCCCAGCATTCGCTTTTAAGCTAACATCAACCCGGGAATCTAAACACTCTGGGTTGGCACAACACGATAAGCTACGGGGTGGCTTGTGTAAGCCATGTTTGTTTCAGAGCGGCTAGGCCGTGCTGTCTGAACCCAGCAGCATGGCTTGTTAACCACGCACAAGCCACTCTGGCCGGGTTCAGACGCCACGACAAGCCGCCCTGAAACAAACATGGCTTACACAAGCCACCCCATCATGGCTTATCGTGTCGTGTGAACCCAGTCAGTGTGAACCCAGGCACTCTCTTTTCTCTAATGTTAGCTCTCCCCCCCGCATCCCCTGCTTTGAACAACTACAGTAATACCTTGGATTACAAGTAACTTGGTTTGAGAGCGTTTTGCAAGACAAGCAAAATTTTTAATATTTATTTAATTTTTTTTTACTTGATATACAAGCGACGTCTTGCAATACAAGTACTGTAGTACGGCTTAAATTAAAAATCTCTGTACAAATTTTTTTTGGGGGGTGGGATTTCGTTTGGATATAAGAGTGTTTTGGAGTACAAGCACGTTTCCTAGAACGAATTATGCTCTCAATCCAAGGCATGACTGTATACCTGAAGAGGAGTTCTATGTAATCTAAAAGGCTGCACCCTGGATTTTCAAAGTGCCAACAAGGTACCAATACAGAGCTTCTGTAACCAAAAGGACCACAACTTTAGAACCCCAAAGGTTTGGGGGGGACAGGGGGGGGTTGTGGAAGGTATAGCTCCAGGTCAGTGTTCTCCAACCTTGGGTCCCCAGATGTTTTTGGCCTACAACTCCCAGCATGCCCCAGCCAGCGTACGCTGGCTGGGGCATGCTGGGAGTTGTAGGCCAAAAACATGGAGTTTTTGGCCTACAGCTGGGAGTTGTAGGCCTTACCCATGTCATCGGCTACATAATGTAAGAAGAGCCGTGCTGGATCAGGCCAAAGGCCTCTCTAGTCCAGCATTCTGTTCACTCAGTGCCCAAATAGGAAGCCTACAAGGAAGACAAGAGCGTGACAACACCCCCACCCACCCACCCACCCCACATGCACTGTCCATAGCAACTGGTGTTACTGGACAAGAACGCATGACGTCCGCTCCTATGCACATTACTGCGCTAATCTACTGAGGACGTGGTTATCCACCACCAGACTTCCCAAAAGGGCAGGAAAGAAATCAGAATCAAAAAGAGACATGTGGTGATGGAGCGGACGACTGGAAGGGATGCCACAGCAGTGGATCTCCTGCATCGGCAGCGGGCTGGAACAGGGGACCGCCGTTGAGGCCCCTTCCAACTCCATGATCCCGTGATCGGTGATAGACCAACACAACAAAAATGCAGGGCCTCAACTTTTGTCCTGAACCTATACGGTCATGCCTTGGATTGAGAGCATAATTCGTTCCGGAAACGCGCTTGTAATCCAAAACACTCATATATCAAAATGAAAACCCCCCCAAAAAAATTTGTACAGAGATTTTTCATTTAAGCCGTACTACAGTACTTGTATTGCAAGACGTCACTTGTATATCAAATTTTAAAAAAATTAAATAAATATTTAAAAATTTGCTTGTCTTGCAAAACCCTCTCAAACCAAGTTACTTGCAATCCAAGGTATTACTGAAGTCCTCAAATTGAGAAATGTCCCCTCATCCTTTATGGATGCGGGCTGGTTGTGGGTACTTGAGAGGGGAGGGGGGAAGCACTTTGGACATGCACAGAGGCGCCATCACATTTCTAAATGAGAGCACTGAAAACAAGTTCTGGGGCTCAGGCCTAGAAAGAAGGCCCCCAACTCCAGAAGAGTTGGTAAAGCACAAAGAGCTGGAAATCGCTCTTGTTCATCAGAAAGCGGAACAATTAACCACCAAGGCCACCGTCTTCCCTCTGCCTGCTCATAACACAATTGCAGGGTGTGTGTGTGTGTGTGTGTGTGTGTGTGTTCGAGCTTCCAAATGCACCAGAGGAGGAATGCAAAGTCAGTAAAAAAAAACCCCAGCCTGAAAAAGCTCTTTTTGCTCTGCTGCCCTGCTAAGCCTGCACCCACGCCTTCTCCAGATGTGTAGGACTACAGCTCCCATCATTCCCAGCCAGACCACTGTGCTGAGGGGTGGAGGGATATAGAATATATACTTTTTAAAAAAAAACACACACACAAAAACCAGCCATACAATCTAAACTGCCTGGGAGAAAAGGCAGGACGAGGTGGGGGAGTGAAGGCTACCCCGCCCAGAAGAGGAAAGGTTAAGGGTCAACATCTCCCCTCTAGATTTAAGGAACTGATGTCCAGCCCTTCTCTGCCCACCCCCATTATTGGGGCTAATTCATTTTTAAAATGTAATAGATTTTATGGCCACCGAGGAACTACCATCCTCTTGAAGAAGAAGAAAAAAATCCTCGGTCTAATCTTCCAGCTAAGAGGGCAGTCCATATTCAGAGGTAGTTGACAGGTGGGGGGGGGGGGAGGCAAAAAAGAAGTGCTGGAGCCTTCAAAACACACACACACACACACACACCGCCGAGAAGCATCCCGGGGATCACCCCCAGAAGGTAAGATTCTGCTGGACTGGATGGAAATTGGAGTCTGACGATCCGGCGAAGACCATTCGTGGGTGCTGGATTGGGAGAGCATAACGCACTCTGCACATGGCGGGGGGCCGCGCTTTCCCCATTCCTCCCCTCCTCCCCCACCAACCACCAGAAGTGCAAAGGAAATGGATTTGGGGCCAAATGGAGAGGGGGTGGGAAAGAAGAAGAGGGAGCCGGGCGGGCCGGCCTGGGATTGCCATTAAAACAGGCGCCCCCGCCTCCCCCCTCCCAGCAGGCCCCCAGTCTGAGGAGGCACTTTGCGCGCGCTTGGCCGTGCTCCTGAGCATTCTTTTTCCAGGGGCTCCAGGAAAGCGGATTTGGGGGGCCAGGTGAAACGGGGGGAGGGAGGGAGAGCCTGGGATTTTCATTAAAATGCTGCTCCCCCCACCTCCCAACCAGCTCAACCTGCACGCTGAGGCACTCTGCACATGTTTGGTGGCTTCTTCCCAGGGGTCCCAAGAGAACGGATTTGGGGACCAAGTTGAGAGGTGGGGGAGGGGGAGAAAGAGACGGATATTTCAATTAAAATACCCCCCCCCGCAGCCAGCTCAACCCGCGCTGGCAGGCGCTCTGCACATGCTCGGCGGTGCGCTTTCTCTCCCCCCCCGCCCACCCCTAGAAAACAGAGGCTCGGGTGCCAAGATGAGGGGTGAAAGCCGAGCATGCAGCGGGCCCCACTGAAACCCTCCCGGGGCTCAGCTTGCCCTGGAAGAAGAGGCGGCGGAGGCCGCCGCTCTGCAGCCGAGCCCGCGCCCGGCGCTGCCCCAGCGCGGCCGCGGAGCGCCTACTACCTTGAAGCCGGGCGGCTCCCGCAGGTCCTTGGTGGGCACGCACAGGAGGAGCAGGCCGGCCACGGCCGCCAGGCACAGCGCGCCCAGCGCCGCCGCCGCCGCCTTGGAGCTGCCCCTGCCGCCCATCGCGCCGCCGCCGCCGTCCTTCTGCGAGCCCCGCCGCGCCGCCGAGCGCCCTCGCCGAGCGCCGCCGCCGCCGCAGCCCCCGCGCGGCTCCGCCTCCTTCCTGGCAGCGGGGGGAGAGAGAGGGCCGCCCTGCAGGTGAGCAGCAGCGGCGGCGCCGCCTCCGCCCGCTCGGGCGCCAGGTGCCGGGTCGGCCTCCCGGGAGGGGAGCCGGGGCCTTCCTCCTCCTCCTCCTCCTCCTCAGCCGGGGGGAGGCACAGCGCCGTAGAACCTCCCCGCGCAGGAGCAGCCTATCGATCGGTCGGTTTATTTTTTTTGGTGCAACATTTATTGTATTTATTTATTTGCTTATTTATTTTCGTGCTGCATTTCATTCATTCATTTGTGCGCAGCGTTTGTATTTATTTATTTTGTGCTGGGTGCAGCATTTTCATTCATTCATTTAATTATGTGCAGCACTTTTTATTTAATTCGTTATTTATTTTTGTGCAGCATTTTTTTTTTTAAAAAAATCTTATTACATTTATCTCCTACCCTTTTTTCCTCTTGCAAGGAACCGAAAGTGGCTTACATAATCCTCCTCTCCATTTTATCCTCACAAGAACCCTGTGAGGTATGGTAGCTTCGGCTGAGAGTCAGTGACTGGCCCAACGTCACCCATGGCCAAGTGGGGACTAGAACCCGGGGGTCTCCCGACCAGCACTCTAACCGCTATGCCACACATGTATTTATTTATTACATCTATCTATTTAGGGCGGCAATCCTGTGCATGTTTAGACAGAAAAATGCCTTACAATTCCCAGAGGAAGGGAATCAGGAATCATCCTCCTCAGCTGTGGGAGTGGCAGCTCAATAGAACCTCCCTGCGCAGGGGCAGTCTGTCTATTTATTTATTTATTTATTATATTTATACCCTGCCTTTTTTCCTGCCAAGGCGGCTTACATAGAATCATAGAAAAGTAGAGTTGGAAGGGGCCTACAAGGCCATCGAGTCCAACCCCCTGCTCAGTGCAGGAATCCAGGTCAAAGCATCCCTGACAGATGTCTGTCCAGTTGCACCTTGAATGCCTCCAGACTGGGAGAGCCCACCACCTCCCTAGGTAGTTGATTCCATTGTCTTATTGCTCTGACAGTCAGGAAATTTTTCCTGATGTTCAGGTGGAATCTGGGTTCCTGTAACTTGAGCCCATGATTCCGTGTCCTGCAAACTGGGATGAACGAGAAGAGATCCTTGCCCTCCTCTGTGTGACATCCCTTCAAATACTGGAAGAGTGCGATCATATCTCCCCTCAGTCTCCTCTTCTGAAGGCTAAACATGGCCAGTTCTTCCAGTCTCTCCTCATAGGGCCTTGTTTTCAGTCCCTTTATCATCCTTGTTGCCCTCCTCTGAACCCTCTCCAGTTTGTCTATGTCCTTCTTAAAGTGTGGTGCCCAGAACTGGACTCAGTACTCAAGATGAGGCCTAACCAGTGCCGAGTAAAGGGGAATTATCACTTCATGCGATTTGGAAGCTATACTTCTATTAATACAGCCCAAAATTGCATTTGCCTTCTTTGCAGCCACATCGCATTGCTGGCTCATATTCAGTTTGTGATCTACCACAATTCCAAGATCCTTCTCACTTTGTTGATAAGGCTTTCAATGGCTACTAGTCCTGATGACTTTATGCTACGCCCAGGATCAGAGGCAGTATGCCCATGTACACCAGTAAGTTGCTGGGGAACATGGGCGGGAAGGTGCTGTTGCTCCCCTCCTGTCCTGCTTGTGGGATCCCACTGGGGCAGTTGGTTGGCCCCTGTGCAGACAGAACGCTGGACTAGAGGGACCCTATCCATGGAGTCTGAACCTATTTGGGGGATCGGGTTCAGCACCACGGACAGCTCCTTTAAGGTGCGGACTGCAGCCCGGAGTGGATACACCACCCCCACTGACATTGGAGCCTCCAGCGCTCCCCGTGCCCCCCCCTGCTTTCCAGTCGATGGCTGAGGCCAAAATCCACAGTTCCCGGGGAACAGCCAGTCTGCCTGTCTTGGCTGCCAGATGCAAGGGGATCGTACCAGGAGTGCGGGAGCGGTTACAGAGGACAGAGGCAGGCTCAAATCCCTGCGCAGACCGCGGTTTCTTAGGCCAGCCACCTCTGCCAGCTCGGTCAGGGAGGGTGCTGGGCCACCGGTCTCTCTGGCCAGCACCAGGTGCAACCCCTCGAGCCCCCCCCCCCAAGGCGGAGCGGCTTCCTGGCGAGAGGGGTGGGAGTTCTGTGAATCAGGGCAACTCCCCCTGCCTGAACCCAGCCGAGATAACAAACCATGGTGAACAACCCGCAGTTCTCCACCCAGCAACAAGCCACGGGTTCTCTTCCATGGGTTGTTTGTGGCTAACAAGCCTGGGCTTGTTATCTCGGCTGGGTTCAGACAACACAATCACCCACCTTTCAACAACAACCTACACTCAGCCCATCCTCAGCCCTTCAGTGTGGGTTATTACTTTATTTTATTTATTTATTATATTTATACCCCGCCTTTTTTCCTGCAAGGAACCCAAGGCGGCTTACATAATCCTCCTCCTCCTCTCCATTTTATCCTCACAACAACCCTGTGAGGTAGGTTAGGCTGAGAGTCAGGGACTGGCCCAAAGTCACCCAGTGAGTTTCATGGCCGAGCGGGGACTAGAACCCTGGATCTCCCGATTCCCAGTCCAGCACTCTCACCACTACGCCACACTGGCTCCCTTATCATCTTACAAGTCTTACAAGTTATCATCTTACAAGTCTCACTTCATCTACCGCCCACATCCCTCCTTTTTCACTCCCCCACACCTCTCCTTCACTTCTCCATTCTGTTTTCAAGCTCTGCCATTTCATTTTTTAAACTGCCCCTGCAGCTTCTAATGTAAAGCGTCTCTGCTCCACTGTTCCTTTTACATTTCTATCCTGCCTTTTTCCTCTCGCAAGAAACCCAAGGCAGCTGATGCAATCCTCCTGCTCTCCATTTTAGCCTCAAAACAACCCTGTGAGGTAGGTTAGGCCTGAGAGCCGGTGACTGGCCCAAAGTGACCCAGTGAGTGAGCTTCATGGCTAAGCGGGGACTAGAATCCGGATCTCCCGAGTCCCTGTCCACGGCACTTTCCCCGTGGTCCCTTTGCCATGTACCCACCCCCCAGTATATCCAACTCTCACTCCCCACCCCTCCCTCAGTGGGCATAAAGTTGGGGGGGGCTGCAGACTGAACCCCGCTCCAGGTTTCTGGGGGGTGGGCGTCAGCCCCAACCCCAGCCGTCAGTGCCAAGGAGGAACGGCAGGCTTATGTGATGGGCCCAATGGACTCTTCCATCTTAAGCAGTGGCAGCAGTGGCAGCTGAGCCGGCCTCTCAGGGATGCAGCCTGGGACTCTTTTATTAGCAGGGACGCTCGCTGATGGCATCCCCCCCCACGCCCCCCATGCCCCAGACTTCCCTGATCCCTCTGAGCTTAGCTGCAGTAGCTGGGGTGGGGTGGGATGGATTTTCCCAGCAACGATATATTGTTCCCTGTTGTACTGCAAAGTTTTTTTTGGGGTGGCTTGGTCATGAACGGGCAACTCAGACCCATGAGCTTTACCAAAAGAGCTGCTCCTGGCAAGGCTAGCCATCCTTTAAATTTCCCAGCATGCCCCAGGGAGGTGCTAAGGCAGGGGCATGGTGGGAGATATTAAAAAGGTGGCCAGGCCCAGCTGCCTGGCCCTGCTCGCTTGATGAGGCCTAACCAGTGCCGAGTAAAGGGGAATTATCACTTCCCGCGATTTGGAAGCTATACTTCTATTAATGCAGCCCAAAATTGCATTTGCCTTCTTTGCAGCCACATCGCATTGCTGGCTCATATTCAGTTTGTGATCTACCACAATTCCAAGATCCTTCTCACTTGTAGTATTGTTGAGCCAAGTGTCCCCCATTCTGTAACTCTGCATTTGGTTTCCTCTCCCTAGGTGCAGCACTTGGCATTTATCCCTATTAAATTTCATTCTGTTGTTTTCGGCCCAGCGCTCCAGCCTATCGAGGTCGCTTTGAATTTTGTTTCTGTCTTCCAGAGTATTAGCTGTTCCACCCAACTTTGTGTCATCTGCAAATTTGATAAGCATTCCCTGTACCTCCTGATCCAAGTCATTAATAAAAATGTTGAAGAGCACCGGGCCCAGGACCGAGCCCTGTGGTACCCCGCTCGTTACCTCTCCCCAGTTTGAGAAGGAACCATTGATCTTGATTGTTGCCTGGGGCAGGGCAGGGCTGCCTGCGGGGGAGGCCCTTCCCATCCGGGCATCCCCTGGCGATCCGCTGCCTACAGACAGAAGCAGTCCAGCTCTGGGCCGCACAAGCTGGGGACAAACTGGGAAGGCTGTCCCGTCCGCTCACGTTTTCTGCCTGTGGGCTTTCCAGGGGCATCCGTCTGGCCGCTTGAGACCGGCCGGATGATCCTGCACCACGGCTTTGCTTTTCATCTGGCTGTTTTTCTTTGATTGTATTTGTATTTCTATTTCTATTTTTAAGGACATTTTTGGTTTTAAGATTATTGTTTTTATCCCGTTTCTTTTGTAAACCGCCCAGGGAGCCTTTTGGCTGATGGGCAGGTAAATAAATATATTAAATGAATGAATGAATGAATGAATAAATAAATAAATTTCATTTCTACAGAAGGCCATTTTTGCCGGCTCCTGCCATGCACGCTGCTTGATCCTTTAAACTGGAGACGCTGCTGGGGGATTGAACCCGGGACGTTCTGCGGGCCAAGCAGGGCCTCTTCTCACTGGAGCAATGGGCTCTCCCAGAAGTCTCTGGCTGAGAAAAAAAGGGCACTTAATACATGGCAATGATATAGCACTTGAGTGTTCAAGGGAAATTAAGTCAAGAATCCTTACGACAACCCTGAAAGGTGGGCCGGGGGTTATTGTTTCTATCCTGCAGGTACAGGGGTGGTGAAGGAGTGGCGTGTCCAAAGGCGAACTTTGAACCTGGGACGACTTCATCCTGATTCCAGTTTGGTCCTGTGGACTTATCAGCACCGAAGTCGCTCTCCTGATAAAAGCTGCTGTCTATACCATGTAAAAAGGGTGGACTTTGCTCTCCCATCTCTGTTTATTTAAACTAAGCCTCTTTCTTTCTGGAAATGCAATTTGATTTCTCATTTCTTCCAGCCATGGGAGGTTCTCAAGGCAGCTGCTGTCAGGAAAGATCTTTGATGAAACAGTGTTTCGGAACCAGCGTTCCAAAGATCTAGTAAGACACCTGAACAGCAATAAAAGCGGCACAGCTAGTCCGGAAGCAAGGCAAATCTATAATTCATATATATTATGAAGGCTACAGTAAATACGACGACTTGGATATTTTTCTTGCTTCCAAAGCTGGGCAGACTTCAACCTTCCAGGATCTATTTTGGGGGATTTCTTTTTTTACTAAAATCCAGCAACCGGAGCCAGGTGCAAAAGACAGACACTTAGGATGACAGAATTCTGCTGCTCAGGAATGGGTTTGGAGTGCCAGAACTGAACTTTCTTCATGGATTTCAGCAAACAATTTATATTTTGTTCTTGCCGTTGTTAAGCAGTTAGGAGTAAGAAACCTTCGCTGATCAAATCAGAGCCCTGCTGGGAGTTGTAGGCCTTTCGTCTAAACTTGCATGGGGTTGTGCCCTAAATCAACTAAAACTCATGCAGTTAAGTGACTAAGGCTGCAATCCTATGCATGTTTAGACAGAAAAAAGGCCTACAACTACCAGCATGCCCCAGCTAGCATAGCTGGCTGGGGCATGCTGGAAGCTGTAGGCCATTTTTCTGTCTAAACTTGCGTAGGATTACACCCTAAATCTGCATACATTTTATGGCGAACAATAGATTTATACATATGGGTGACAGCAGGCATCACCTTAGAGCAAGGGTGGACAGCCTCTGACCTTCCATAGGCTGTTGGACTACAGCTCCCATCACCCTCAACCATTGGCCATGCTGGCTGGGGCTGATGGGACTTGGAGTCCAACAACACCTGGAGGGGCACTGATTCCCCACCCCTGCCTTAGAAGCATTCTCCCGCCACTCTCACACAGGCGGGATGCAGGGCACCCATCTGAAAACCAACCGCCGCCATCCCGCGCTCTTCAAGATGGTGCATACACCTGTCACAGCAGAGACCATCTTGGAAAAGGCATCCCCCTCCTATGTCAGACTGAGGTTAGAGAAACGAATGACACTTAAATTTATATTGTAAAAACAATATGGCTGCAACCCTATGCACACTTACCTGGGAGTAAGCTCCATTCAACTCTGTGGGACTTACTTCTGAGTAAACATGCACTAGATTGGGCTGTTCAAGTCACTTCCATGTCAGTCTGGAGAGAGAATTGCACAAGGAAGGGACTATAACCGAGAAGGCCCTGCTCTTCGACAACAACCCGCTGAAATTCAGATGGCCAGGGAAACATGAAATGCCCCCTCCCAAAGTCCTGAGCACATGAGGTAGTTAATATGAGACCTTCTGAGAAGGCCTGCCGACTGAGGATCGGTTTTAATCTCCATGCAACAAAATTTTTCTGCAGTGTTTCAGCAGGAACAAGCAATATGGAGTCCAACACTACCCAACAGGGAAGGAGAACAGAAAAGACTTTGTAAATACTAAATTCCGCCCCCCCCCAAGGGAGGTGGATAATGAAAAAGCTAATTATAGCAATCTTCCCTAAATGTCTTAGCTTGTTTCCTCCGTCTTCCATAATTAGCCTGCCAAGCACATTCAATTCAATGTTGCATTTGTGGAACAAACTTGTAAGCTGCTGATGGGGGGGGGGGACGCTCCCAAACTTGTATGGCTTGCCCTGTCATTGGCATTTTGCCTCGGACAAAAGTCCAAAGGGTCTTACGAGGCCAGCCCATCGGGACTGGGAGACAATGGCCCTCAATGTCCAGCTACAAACCAGACAGAAGAGACATCTGGAAAATGGTGCCCTGCGGCACGGATGCATGCCCCAAAACGGAGCGCGATCTGTTCGAGGAACATCAAAAAGTTACCCTCTCCCCCCACTCCACCATCACCGTAAGCATATCAGAATGGATCAGACCCAGATCCATTTATTTCTTTAAAGTATTTTTATGCCGCTTCTCAGCCAAAAAAGTTCCCAGAGAGGCTTCCATGCAATCACAAAAGCAGGTTTACAATAGTCGGGGCACGTAAGGAAAAAGGAAGGGGGAGGGAAGAGGGGGAATTCATTCTTTTAGCAGGGCTGGTGGAATAGTCTTGCTCTCCCCCATATCTCCTAAATGTCAACCCAGCGTGCAGCTGCTGTGAAAAAGGCAAATTCTATGTTAGGCATAATTAGGAAAGGAACTGAGAAGAAAACTGCCAAGATCTTACTGCTCTTATACAAATCTACGGTGCGACCGCACTTAGTATACCGTGTACAGTTCTGGTGGTCACTGCACCTCAAAACAATATTGTAGAGTTGGAAAAAGTGCAGAAAAGGGCAACCAAAGTGATCAAGGGACTGGATACAACATCTGGAAAAAAGCTTACAATATCAGCTTAGAAAAGAGGCTGAGACAGGTGTACAAAATGTTGCATGGGGTGGAGAAAGAAGATAGGGAGACATTTTTCTCCCTCTCTCATAAGACTAGAACCCAACAGGGACATCCCATGAAGCTGACTGGTGGGCGATTCAGGACAGATAAAAGGAAGGACTTCTTCACACAACACAGAGTTAAACTCTGTGGAGTTCACTTCCACGGGATGTGGTGATGGCCACCACTTTGGACAGCTTTAAAAGGGGATTGGACAAATTCATGGAGGACGAGGCTACCAAGGGCTACTAGTCCTGATGCCTTTATGCTACCTCCAGGATCAGAGGCAGTATGCCTATTTACCCCAGTTGCTGGGGAACATGGGCGGGAGGGTGCTGTTGCACTCTTGTCCTGCTTGTGGGCTTCCTGTGGGCAGCTGGTTGGCCACTGTGTGAGCAGAACACTGGACTGGATGGACCCCGGGTCTGACCCAGCAGGGCTCTTCTCATGTTCCGATGTTCTTATGTTCTGCCTCCATACAGCCCCACAGCTTGTTCCCAACAGTGGCCAGCCAGATACCTCCAGGAAGTTCAGTTTGCATAAGATTTGCCTGTGCTTACCTGTGCTTGCATCTATACGTGTATAGATGCAAATTTAGAAATAATTACTGTAACTGTAATTAGAAATGCAATACATTTCTCCATCGTCTTACCAATCTGCCTGGTCACTGAGGTCATCAATGGACCTTTGGCCCGTTTGGAGTCCACCAGGAGAAGGGCCTTCAATGTGGCGGCTCCCTTTCTGTGGAACTCCCTGCCTCTGGAGGTCAGGCAGGCTCAAACACTGTGCTGCTTTCAGCCTCTGCTGAAGACCTCCTTGTTCCGGGAAGCCTTCTCTGCTCTCCAACCACCATTTTAATGATACCTTGTTTTCAATTTATTGTTTTTGTTTCTTTTATCTGTCCTTTGTCTTTTTATTGTTTACCGCTCTGGAATTTGCTTGATGTGGTGCAGTATACAAACACTGTAAATAATAATAATAATAATAATAATGGGGGAAGGTGCAACCAGATGACCACCTGTGTACCTGCTGTTCAGGTGCGAACTGCAGATGGGCAACTTCAACGCTCTCCCTTTCCTGTTCTTCTTTATCTTTAACCAGATCCAGACTGGGAAAGCTCATCAAAGAGAGGGGGCTTGTTTGCACGACACTGGAACCGCGGGGGAGCAGAAGTCCCCCGCGGTTCCCGTGTCATGCAAACGCCGACCAGGGGTCCCCCCCCCCCGTGGGAGGGCCGCGCGCGGGATGCACCCCGTGGTGCCTCCCCCGCCCACTGCCTGGGTCGTGCGAACCGGCCCAGGGTGTCTCCAAATAGAGGACTGTAAGGTGAGGACTATCTCACCTTAAATCAGAGATAGACAATGTCTGAATGTGAGTAACCCCTTATTCTGATTCTGGGAAGGAGGAGAGGAGTGGAATGCATGTTGACCTTCAGGGGAAAAACAGCCATTGATTAGGTTCAGACAACATGATAGCCCACACTCAAGGGTTGAGTGTGAGTTGAGTGTGGGTTGTCGTTGAACCCGTGGGTTATCATGTTGTCTGAACCCAGCCAAGATAACAAACCATGGTGAACAACCTATAGTTCACAACCCAACAACAAACCAAGGGTCCCCTCTCTAGCCACATGGTCCGTTGCCATGTGCTATTATATGCCCCACCCCCCATATGTTGACTGGGTTCAGACAACATGATACCCCACACTCAAGGGTTGAGTATGGGTTGAGTGTGGGCTGTCATTGAACCATGGGTTGTTGTTGAAACGTGGGTTATCTTGATGTCTGAACCCAGCTGAGATAAGAAACCATGGTGAACAACCCATGAAGAGAACCCATGGTTTGTTGTTGGGTTGTGAACTGTGGGTTGTTCGTGGTTAACAAACCATGGTTTACTAGTGCAACTGGGTTCAGACAACACAATAACCCACGTTTCAACAAAACCCATCGTTCAATGACAACCCACACTCAACCCTTGAGTGTGGGTGATCATGTTGTCTGAACCCAGCCAAGATAACAAGCCATGGCTTGTTAACTACGAGCAACCCATGCAGAGAACTCATAGTTTGTTGTTGGGTTGGGAACTATGGGTTGTTCACCGTGGTTTGTCATCTTGGCTGTTCAGACAACATGATCACCCACGTTTCAACAACAACCCATGGTTGAACAAGAACCCGCACTCAGCCCACACTCGACCCTCTTGAGCATGGATGATCGTGTTCTCTGAACCCAGTGTTGGCAGTACTGGGCTAGATGGGACAAGGGCTTGACTCACTATAAGGAAGCTGTGAACAGTTGTGATGGGTGTGTAGACGGCATGATAAGTTGCCTGCCTGGTGCAGTTTGCAGATACCACACCCCGTGCTGCCTGGCTATCTTAGATAGCATCCGTCTACAACAGCAAGGATGTGCTCAATGGCAAGAGAGGCTGACTTAAGGTGCAATCCTATGCAAGTTGAGATGGGGGGGGGGAAGGCCTACAACTCCCAGCATGCCCCAGCCAGCATAGCTGGCTGGGGCATGCTGGGAATTGTAGGCATTTTTTTTTCCATCTCAACTTCCATAGGATTGAGCCTTTAGTGGCTGATAAGAGCACAGCATGTAAGGATGTGTTAGCAGGAGAGGGGAATGTTTGGAAAGAGAGTACCCAAAGCATTTTGCATGTGCCTCCTTCGTATCTCCATTGTGGGCAAGTTCCTGCACACAGATGTTTTCGTTCAGTTGCCTTCCTTCGTTCAAGCCAGTGATCACGTAGGCCTCTGGCTCCACCTCTGGCAAGCAGCCGCTCCCACTCTGGAGGCATTCAAGGTGCAGCTGGACAGCCATCTGCCGGGGATGCTTTGACTTGGGCTCCTGCATTGAGCAGGGGGTGGGACTCGATGGCCTGGTGGGCCCCTTCCAAGTCTACTTGAGTATTCTGTGATTCTATGATGGGCGGGAGGGTGCTGTTGCACTCACGTCCTGCTTGCGGGCTCGTGGCATGTGGTTGGCCACTGTGCGAACAGAATGCTGGATGAGATGGACCCTTGGCCTGATCCAGCATGGCTCCACCTCCAGTGATGTTCTTACGCCTGCCCTGACTTGCTCTGCTGTTTTTCTACTTCTGGCCGCTTAGTTTATGACTCAGTAAAGCTGGCCAAGCCCTTCACTCTCTGGATTCAGTCGGCTGTACTCAGGGGCTTATGCTAACAACATCCTCCCGCCCCACCGCCTTTCAGCTGGAGTGGTGCCACCTTCTCCTAGCTCTGGTGGGTGTTTCCTTCAAGAACAGAGAGAATTTCCCAAGGATCAGGAGACAATCCTATAACCATTGGCTCCAGCAGAGAAACTAAAAACTAACCATCCTGGGTGATTAACCAGCAATCAGAGCAACAAAATGATTGCGAACAAAAGCAGGCTAGTGGCAACACAATATCTAAAGATGCTTTGTCCTTCTCACAACCAGGGGCAGCTTTTGTTTGTTTGGGACATTTATTCCCTGCCCTTCCACAACAACAACAACAAAATCTTTCCCAGGGTTGCTTACAATGAAAGATAAAGGACAAGGAAGAAAACATGGTCTGCCAGTTATTTTATTATTTATTTGTTTGTTTATTTTAAGCATTCCTATGCTGCTCTTCTGCCAAAAAAAAAAAAAAAAAAGGCTCCCAGAGCAGCTTACATATAACCAGTTAAACAAAGATAGTCCCTGCCTGCAGGTTTGCAATCTAAAAAGACATGACACAAAAGGAAAAAGGAAGGGGGAGGGAAGAGGAAAAAGTAATTCTTTTAGCAGGGCTGGTAGAATGGTCCTGCCTTTCCTCTCATCTCCTTCCAATATCTCAGTTCTGTCGGTGTCTCAGAAAGGGTGCCAAGGCCATGGCTTTGCTAAGATGCACATTTATTTTAATGGAATGGATTGTTTGGATGAATTCAAAGGCGTATGATTAATCAACATGGGGAGGGGGGTGGGATAGACAAAACCTTAATCAGCTGCCAGCCTCTGCTTTTCGCATGTAATGCTGAAAGCATTTCCCCTGTTGCCACAATCCTATGCATGCTGCCTTAGTGGGGCTTACTTCAGAGTAAAAAAATGCATAGCTGGGGCATGCTTTCCTTTTTCAAGAGAGCTCCCTTCTGCTTTGTGTCCTGCGTTAACAACATCCACTCGCCAATGCTCCTGAGCATGATGCACGACTGCCTCTGAAGTGTGTTGGGGCAGCTGTGAATGCGATCGCTCTCGCTTGGCTTTCTGCTACCAAGAGCCTTCCCCAATCCGGTGCCATCAAAATGTGCTGGGCTGCAACTTCCATCACCCACCCCCCCTGCCAGCTTAGCCATGTGCTACACCAGGAGTAGGCAAACATTTTGGGGGCATGGGCACACTTGGCCATTTGAGAATCTGTCCCGGGCTCCACCACAAAATGGCTGCTGTGGGAGGCGTGGCAAGGGATCCTGCCCCAAAGACTTGAGTCCAAAGCAGAGGTGGGGCCTGAGCCCCAGCACAGTTAAATGACTCCGTTGGACCCACAGTCTTCAGTGCCAATAGAAAACGATCTAATTATTCTGTATTCGTTTTGTTCCTGGCCTTTCTTCCAAGAAAAACAGCACTCACGGTGGCCACTCAGTTTGTCAGGGTGCCTTATTTTAGGCTTCTCAGCCACCCGGACAAACCATGGCTTGCAGTAGGAACTATTTGACCCACAATGGGTTGTCATGTCACCCTGGGATACCCTGCAGGAGGACCAAGGGGGGAGGAGGGGCCCACTACCCACGAAGTGCTTGATCATCTCTTGGGCACATCGTGGGGCCTCGGGCATTTAACCCACACTGCGTGGCTTATGCCACAGTGTGGGTTAAAGTGTCATCCGAACGCACCCAGTGACTGGGGTCAGACAACATGATAACCCACACTCAAGGGTTGAGTGTGGTTTGTCGTTGAACCATGGGTTGTCGTTGAAATGTGGGTTATTGTGTTATCTGAACCCAGCCGAGATAACAAGCCACGGCTTGCTAACCACGAACAACCCATGAAGAGAACCCACGGTTTGTTGTTGGGTCGTGAACTGCGGGTTGTTCACCGTGGTTTGTTCTCTCGGCTGGGTTCAGACAACACAATAACCCTACGGTTCAACGGCAACCTGCACTACTCAGCCCTTGAGTGTGGGTTATCATGTTTCTGAACCCAGTCCATGCATCCATCACACATGCCCCGTGTAGCCCAGAGACGTTCATGGGACATGAAGATGGCCACGATCCCGCTTGGCTTTGAAGCAACCCCAGCTGCCAGTTCGAAAATGTGTTGATTTAGAAGTGGAAGGTTTGGGGCACACCGGCTGCTGGCAAGAAACGTTTCAGGGGTTCATCCGCGGGAGGCCAGCGACTGCTATTTCGGTGAGGCTCCTGTTCCATTGCAGCTTTTATTCTGAGCTTCATAGGAGCTCTCCATGGTGGTGAACCTGGTGTGTGTGTGTGTGTGTTAGAGTTCAGCACCATGGATGGCTCCTATAAACCCTGCAATGGAACAGGAGTCCCACTGAAACAGGAGTCACCACCAGCGCCCCCTGCTACAGCATCCTGTGCTGCACCATTTTGAACTGGCAGGTCATTGCAACAGTATTGATGGAGGGTTTTATCAGCAGTGATTTAACCTTCCTTATGGAGGAGAAGGAAAGAAAGATCGAACCAAGGAGAAATAGGAGGAGGAGGAAGTGAGGGACGGGGGGGGACGGGGGACAACACCTGTGATCCAAAGAGAGAAAGAGAAGAGGCAGAAAACTCTAGATGAGCAACATTCCATCAGTATCGCAGAGAGAGTAAATCAGCCAGGCGGGATTCTCTTGGGACAGCCTTTCCCTGTTGCAAAGAGGATGCAGAGTTTCTGGGCCGCGGGCGACCTTTGACACGCCCCCCCCTCAAAATACAGCATGCCGGTTCCTTCGCCCCAGGACCTGTTTTAAATAAACCAACACACCTTTCGCTACACAAATCAGGGAGAGTTCGACTTCAGTTGGGGAGCCTATCAAAGAAGACCACATAAGGGTATTTAAGGCACAATCCTATGCATATTTAGACAGAAAAAGTCCTACAACTCCCAGTATGCTGGGAGTTGTAGGACTTTTCCCCCATCTAAACATGCATAGGATCGTGCCCTTATTTATTTAAAAAGCGACTTCTCAGTGGGGCGCGGTGACTCCCAGTTACGCCAGTCTGCACTGCGGCATTTATGGCCTTTGGAGCAGTGGGTCAGGCAATTTTTTTTACAATATTTACATGTGGCTCTTCCGCTGAAGTTTCCAAATATGGCACTTAGTTTACGACGCCACCAAACTATTTAAATTAATTTTTTTCTCGTAAAATTTCAGCAAAACAAAACAGAAAAAAGAGGAAAAGAATGCAACCACTCTAACGACTGAGAAGAGTAAACATGCAGAAATAAAATCGGCGTAAACAGCAACAGGTTGCCTTGCTCCACAGTTGAATCTGAAGGAGAGCAGCCAGCCCATCGCCTGATCCGTCCCCCGTCCCCTCCCTGATTTGAAGGACAGCAGCAGCCACAACGTACAGAGAAAACCTTGCGTTTTCGCTGCGGCTGATGAGGAAGGTAGTGTGACTCAGAAACCTGCAGGTTGACTGCGGATTGTTACTTTTCATGCCTCAAGGCTGCCCTCCTAAGACTGACTGATAGATTGATATATATATTTTTAAACCCTTGGGTTCCTGTTGCCTTTGCAACCATGTGAAACATGCGAAACGTTTCTGTAACTGGACAAAGACCTTACAGATGTTTGTTCGTGCCACACCCGACTTTTCCTGGAAGGACAAACTGATCTGTTCCCCCGAGCCAGACAGAACTGTTGCGTTTAACTGTGAGGAGGACATAATTCTGGAAAGCTTACAAGGCAAGGGCAATATCCATTCTCACTCATCCCACACAACAAGTTGTTTCTCACAGGCAGGAATAAAGGGAGAGAGATGAAAGAAGCTATTGACAGGGCGACTCCATTAATCTCGAAGGAAAGTTCACCCAGGAGCCAACCTGGGAGAAAAGTGAATCCACAGTTTACTCTGCTTACTGACGTAGGTTTTTAAATTATTATTTTTATTATTGATCTAAAAACATTTTTTGAAACAAAATATCAATCTTCATTTATTCATATCATGGAAAGCTCTTTATCAAGATTTACATCCAAATTATATGACCCCCTTCTTAAAATTAAGGTTGACAAAATGTATACATCTAAGAGAAGGCTGGCAACAGTTAAGCGGTTAGTCTCCCCAAGTCTCTTAAGGTTGCAACCCTATACTTAATTACTTGGGAGTAAGCCCCATTGGACTCCGAGCAGAGAGTTATAGGATTCCACTGACACTGTATTCTACCTTCTTGCAGACGCACACATGCTGTTTGTCTTCAGGTCCAACATTGCCAATCATACAGTGCCCCCCTCTGCCAGCCCTCCCGGTGGATTTCCACATGATTTCTGGAACAACAAGAGCTGTTGAGAGGTGTAGACAAAAAGGCAAAAGAGAATTAGAACTCTCTCTGTCCCTGGATCCATGGCATATTTATTTATTATTATATTTATTCCCCACCTTTTTTCCTGCAAGGAACACAAGGCAGTTAACATAATCCTCCTCCTCCTCCCCATTTTATCCTCACAACAACCCTGTGAGGTAGGTTAGGCTGAGAGTGGCCCAAAGTCACCCAGTGAGTTTCATGGCCGAGCAGGGACTAGAACCTGAGGCGGGCAACAAAGATGATAAAGGGACTGGAAACAAGGCCCTATGAGGAGAGACTGAAAGAACTGGGCATGTTTAGCCTTCAGAAGAGGAGACTGAGGGGAGATATGATCGCACTCTTCCAGTACTTGAAGGGATGTCACACAGAGGAGGGCCAGGATCTCTTCTCGATCATCCCAGTTTGCAGGACACGGAATAATGGGCTCAAGTTACAGGAACCCAGATTCCACCTAAACATCAGGAAAAATTTCCTGACAGAGCAATAAGACAATGGAACCAACCACCTAGGGAGGTGGTGGGCTCTCCCACTCTGGAGGCATTCAAGGTGAAGCTGGACGGCCATCTGTCAGGGATGCTTTGACTTGGATTCCTGCATTGGGCAGGGGGTTGGACTCAATGGCCTTGTAGGCCCCTTCCAACTCTACTTTTCTATGATTCTAACCCGGATCTCCCGAGTCCCAGTCCAACACTCTCACCACTCAGGGATGGGGACTCGGACTCTAGGACTCGACTCGTGAGTCGGACTGAGTCCCTCCTCTGACTCGAGTCCCAATATTTTTAATGGGACTCGAGACTCGAGACCAAGAACTCGTCAACATCCCTGCTTGATGCCACCTGCAGGTGCTGTCTGGACCTAATTGCAGTAACAATCCAAGTTTATTTTTTAAAATCATTTTCCTAAAATGCAACCTTTCAGACATTTTGGGTTTGGCTGCCTCTGCCTGCCTGTTTGGAGTTCCCTGCCTCCTCTGCCTGCCTGGTCTCTTCTTAACCAGTTCCAGTTTGAATTGTCCAAGACAAACGCCTCTGCCTGCCTGCTTTGGGGTTCCCTGCCTCCTCTGCCTGCCTGGTTATTTTGGGTTTGGCTGCCTGGTCTGTTCTTGTCAAAATCAGTGGCAGAGTTTTGAAATGAAAAGGCACACGTGTGCCTAGAAATTATTTAAGTATCCACAAAAGTGCCAACGCCACCGTGATTAAACTTACTTTTATATATTTATAGTTAAACCTTTTACACAAAAAAATATTTTTTGTAGAAATTTTTAAACACACTAACATTTCGAGTATAAAACCATAATGATTTAACATTCAAATTTGAGGACTAAACAATGACAATGCTGGAATTTCAAATAACGTAATTGTAAGTTATTTGTATGCTAAATCCATAGTAATTTCATACAAGTTTGAGGACTTAACAATAATGCAATTACAGGTAACACAATATATGTATATTCTCATTTGTGATTTAGCATACCAAGTCCTAACTTTGTTATATTTTTTAACAGAGTTAGTAGAAGCCTTCCCCTTGTTTTTTCTTTTTCTTTTTGAAGTGGCTTAGGCCTTCCTTTGTTTATTCTTTTGAGGAGGCCACCACCTGAGAATTCCTTCCTTTTTTCTTTTGGTTTTCTTCCCAGGTGGCTTGAGCCTTTTTCTATTTATCCCTTGGAGAAGCTTCCAATGTGCTGATTACTCCACATCCGACAAGAAACCGGTTTGCCCCTCTTGTTTCGTTCATTATCTTTATCAAGGAATTCTTACGGACTATATCAGTGTTGTTTCTACACCAAAACACAAAAATATTTCTACAGTGTTACAAACCCTTTTCAAAACAAACATCATGCAATCAACCCTCAAGGCCCCACTTGTTTTACTTACATTCTTACACGTTTACCTTACTGTATCTGTATCATGCTTTTTCTCTCAGTGAGTCCTCTAGTGGCCATACTTTTAATACATGTATTTATACTCTATATCAGTGCTTCTCAATTATTTTCTGTCATGCCCCCCCTAGGAAGAAGAAAACATTTCGTGCCCCCCGCGCGACTGTAAATAGTATCATTTGTCTATAAAATTGTTATAAGTACACCTCTGCATAACACTGTATCCTTATTAACGTATAAGAGAATAAAAAAAGAAAGAAATGTGGATCAATTTACAACAAAGAATAGCTTTATTAACTGTAGCAGAAAAGATTTAAAGGAGCACTAGAGGACTCACTGAGAGAAAAAGCATGATACAGATACAGTAAGGTAAACGTGTAAGAATGTAAGTAAAACAAGTGGGGCCTTGAGGGTTGATTGCATGATGTTTGTTTTGAAAAGGGTTTGTAACACTGTAGAAATATTTTTGTGTTTTGGTGTAGAAACAACACTGATATAGTCCGTAAGAATTCCTTGATAAAGATAATGAACGAAACAAGAGGGGCAAACCGGTTTCTTGTCGGATGTGGAGTAATCAGCACATTGGAAGCTTCTCCAAGGGATAAATAGAAAAAGGCTCAAGCCACCTGGGAAGAAAAACCAAAAGAAAAAAGGAAGGAATTCTCAGGTGGTGGCCTCCTCAAAAGAATAAACAAAGGAAGGCCTAAGCCACTTCAAAAAGAAAAAGAAAAAACAAGGGGAAGGCTTCTACTAACTCTGTTAAAAAATATAACAAAGTTAGGACTTGGTATGCTAAATCACAAATGAGAATATACATATATTGTGTTACCTGCAATTGCATTATTGTTAAGTCCTCAAACTTGTATGAAATTACTATGGATTTATACTTACAATTACGTTATTTGAAATTCCAGCATTGTCATTGTTTAGTCCTCAAATTTGAATGTTAAATCATTATGGTTTTATACTCGAAATGTTAGTGTGTTTAAAAATTTCTACAAAAAATATTTTTTTGTGTAAAAGGTTTAATTATAAATATATAAAAGTAAGTTTAATCATGGCGGCGTTGGCACTTTTGTGGATACAGTAATAATTACCGTGATTCTCCTTCTATTAGCTAGAAATTATTTAAGCCACACATCTGAAGTAGCCTTATTTTGTTTGGGGGAAACCGCATTGATTTTAATAGGGACTCGTGGAGTCAGCTTTGGGAGTGACTCAGGACTCGGGACTTGTGAGTCACCATTTTGGACCAAGGATTCATACTCGTACTTGAGACTCGGGTCCAAAGACTCGTGACTCGAGACCAAGGACTCTTCAACATCCCTGTCACCACTATGCCACACTGGCTCTGTATTATGTATTAGCAAAGGTTAGAAAATAAACCCAACTGTAAATATCCCTTTCTTTTGTCTGCAAGTCACTCTTGAATCTTTGCTTCCAGGTGTGTAGGTTGCTAGCCATGCAAATAGGTCTGAGATGAAAGCGGAGATTAGTGCACCAGCTGGTAGTGCCACAGCAGTGCCAATGCCTCCTGAAAATAGGGGGAAGCAGAAACACACAGCCCCAAGTGACAGTTCCCTGGGACGATAGACTCTGGCATCTTCTATTGGCCAAAGAACCAAGGGCCACTGGGAGGCTGTGCCCCCTGCCTCCTGGGATAAGCATCAGGGCAATACATCACCCCATACATTGGCCATAGTAGGAACAGCTGCATGGAGCTTGTCTTGCCCTTCCCTGCCAGAAAGAACAGGAATGTGAAACTAAGGACTGGTGCCTGTGCTTTGCTTTTTTTCTTCTTCCCTCCTCATCCCTTTTCCTTTTGTGTCGTGTCTTTTAGATTGCAAGCCAGAGGGCAGGGACTGTATTATTATTAGTCTATGTAAGCTGCTCTGGGAGACTTTTCTGACTGAAGAACGGAGTAAAAATACTGAACATAAATAAATATGCCCCTCAGCAATTCTTAGGGGGAAAGGGGTGATCTCCCCCAGAGGAAAGATCACAAGAACCCTTGCCAGAAGACATTTTATTAGATTTTCTTCTCATGCAGCTTTCAGATGCTATTCCTCCCACCGGCGCCCGCAAAGCCGACCAGAAGCAAAAAGGTGGTGGACGGAGAGACAGAGACAGGCCATATTGCAAGCACCTAGGACATTTTGAAAGAGAGGGACAGAAATTCAAGTTTGGGGACAGAAATTCCAGCTCAAAATTCTCGAGGCTATTGCTTCCCATATGTGTTTCTGCTGGAGTGCAGGGTGCTGGGTCTGCTGGGCACCCAACCTAGGAAGGATGCCTGTTCTTGGTCACAGGGAAGGGCAGAGGTCCCTCCCACGTCCCAGCGAGAAGCCGATGAGTCACAAAGGCATAGGAACTGCTTATGGTGAAGGCAAAAGGGGACCCCCCTGGAGGAAGTGAAAGCGCAGGCTCCTGAGACTTCCAGAATCCAGGCTGAAAAGAAAGTTTGAGGCACTGAAACAGGAAACAAAAGGGAGAGCCCTTTCTTTGCCAGTGGAGCCAGTTAAAAGCGAGGAGGATGAGCAAAGAGGTCACCAAAGAGGCTTCACCCCACACTGACTCATCCTTTCCGCTGCGGGGGCAGACAGCAGCTTCGGGGGTACAATTTTAAAAAGGGGAACAGAGAAAGGAGATTTTGACCTTCCTCTCCTGATGCTGCTGATCCAGTTCCTCCACCCCGCATGGCAGCTTTTGAGTGACACACACCGCCCGAGAGGCATCAATAATTGTACAAGGGTGTTTGTGCGTACTAGTGTTTATGTGCATATAAGTGTGCGTGTGGGGAGTCTGGGCAATCATGTCAGTGGGCCCGTCCTTCCAACTCCTGCGCTTGCCAAGCAAGGTGTGTTTGTGTGAAGAAGTTATTTTCTGTACATCGCCCAGGGTGGCCGGTTTGCCGGCCAGATGGGCGATGAATAAATGCAAATAATAAATAAATAATAAATAATAATAAGGCACAGAAGGGCTGCAGCTCACGCGGGACGCATGCAGGCGGCAGTCCCTGGTTCAAGCCCAGGTGCCTCCAAGTAGGGCTGGGAAAGAATCCTGCCTGAAACCCTGGAGAACTGATGTTGGCAGCCTGTGTCGACTAGCGTTTCCCAACATGGCCCCCCCTCAGATGTGTTGGACTGCAATTCCCATCATTGGCCATGCTGGCTGGGGATGGTGGAAGTTGCAGTCCAGCACACTGGGAGGCCACCAGATTTGGGAAGACTGGTGTGGACACGACGGGGGCATGGTAGACCAGTGCTCTGTCCCGGGATCCAGCAGCTTCCTACGTTTCTAAAAAGTAAAATGATCGTTTTACTTTCTACACCTTGGAAAGGATGGAAGCTTGGAGCAACTCGAGAGCCCGTGCCGCATAATGGTGAGAGTGCTGGACTGGGAATCGGGAGACCCGGGTCCTTCTAGTCCCTGCTCGGCCATGAAGCTCACTGGGTGACTTTGGGTCAGTCACGGACTGTCAGCCTCACCTACCTCACAGGGTCATTGTGAGGATAAAATGGAGAGGAGGATCATGTAAGCCGCTTTGGGTTCCTTGCAGGAAAAGGGGGGGGGGGGATATAAATATAATGAATAAATAAACTCAAAACACCTTGATGGAGCAACGTTCCCAGTCTGGAAGAGAAGCCACGATAGGGAAAAGAAGTTAGCGATCTGTGCACAGATGGGTCGTTTTCCTTTTTAAGGCCTACGCCTGCCCGTAAAGGGCAAAGAGAGACAGAAATTCTTCTACTCACTGTGAATTTCAGTTCTCCACGAGTGGAGGAGGCCAGCAAGCTTGGGGTAAGCCCCGCCTCCGGGGCTGGGAAGGCAGACTTTGATCTGAGCTTCCCTGGAGGAGGTGGGGCCTCCCCAGGAAACCCAGTTGAGACTTCCAACGAACCGATCATTGCAGACGGCCTTGCTATCTTGAATAGAAGGACCGCTGGGTCCGTCATCTGTAGGCCTGTGGAGACAAGAGGAGAAACTCCCTCCCACGGCCCAAATTAACATGCGCCCCAGAGGAGGCCGAGCCAGGGCAGGCCTTGCTGGCCTCCTCCACTCGTGGAGAACTGAAATTCACGGTGAGTAGAAGAATTTCTGTTTCTCCTAGAGTGTCGGAGGCCAGCAAGCTTGGGGATGTAAAAAAGCAGTCCATCCCCCGGGTGGGCCTAACACCCTTTGCCGGCCTCCTACTGGGGCGAAATGACCTTCTGCAGCACGCGCCTTCCGAAGGCACCGTCTGCTGAGGCCGCCAGGTCAACTTTGTAATGCCTGGTGAATGTGTGAACGGAAGACCAGGTGGCTGCTCTACAGATTTCTTCTAGAGGAGCTCTCTCACTGAAAGCCGCTGATGTGGCCATTCCCCTGACTGAATGGGCTTTGATGCCCTCTGGGACCGGTATCCCACTGGAGGAGTATGCCATCACGATGCAGTCGCGTAGCCATCGTGCCAGAGAAGCCACTGACACTTTTCTTTCCTAGGGAAGAGTCTCTGAAGGAGACAAAGAGAGAATTGTGTTGCCGGGTTGGTTTTGTTCCATCTAGGTAAAACTTGACCGCCCTCATGGCGTCAAGCGTGTGCCACTCCTTCTCCCGTGGAGAGGAGGGATGCGGGCAGAAGGAAGGTATCACTAAGTCCTGTGACCTATGGAATGGGGAGTTGACCTTTGCTATGAAGGTCGGATCTGTGCGCAAGACCAGCTTGTCTTTGTGGAAGATGCATAGTTCTTTGCTGCATGTCAGTGCCCCTAACTCTGAAACTCTCCTGGCGGAAGTGATCGCTATTAGAAATATTGTCTTCAAGGTCAGTATCTTAAGTGAGGCCGCTCCTAGTGGCTCAAAGGGTTGTTTTGTTAATGCTTTGAGTACTACGTTGAGACTCCAGGTGGGGAACCTGTACACCTGGGGTGGCCTAATCAGGGCAGCCGCCCTGAGGAATCTCTTAATGTGAGGGTGCGCCCCGAGGGGCGAGCCCTTGGAGTCTCCTAGCACTGAGCCCAGCGCCACTACCTGACGCCTGAGTGTGTTAGTGCTAAGGCCAGATGACAGCCCTTCTCGGAGGAACTCGAGAATGTCTGGTGTTTCCGCACCTAGTGGGTCCCTTCCAGTGGTTCGTGACCAACGGAGGAACGCCCGCCAGGTGCGGTCGTATGTTTTGTGTGTAGAGGGCCTCCTGGAGGCCAGGAGGGGATTGATTACCTTATTGGAGTAACCACGCTTGGTTAAGAGGCCCCGTTCAGTCTCCAAGCGGTCAGCTTCAGGAACCCTGGGTCTTGGTGGAAGATCGGGCCCTGGCTGAGAAGGTCGTGCCTGAGAGGGAGCCTGATGGGCCTCCCGACTGCCAGGTTTACCAGGTCGGGAAACCACGGCCGTCTTGGCCAGTGAGGCGCTATTAGAATGACCTGCGCTTGCAGGTTTCTGAATTACTTTTGCTATTAACGGGAGTGGAGGGAATGCATAAAGCAGACCCTCCGGCCAGTGACTGGTGAGTGCGTCTGTGAGTTCTGCATCTCTTGTTTGGTAGCGAGTGGCAAAACATGGGAGTTCCGTGTTCTGCATGTTCGCGAAGAGGTCCAGGCACGGTTGGCCCATGCTCTTGACTAGAAGGCTGAAGACTTCTGGGTGTAGGGACCATTCTCCTTGGTCCAGGGTTGTTCTGCTGAGCCAATCTGCTTGTATGTTCAAGATGCCACTCAGGTGCTCGGCCCTGATGGAGCTGAGGTTGCGTTGTGCCCAACTGAACAGTGCCATGGCTTCTTTCTGGAGAGCCTTGGATCTCGTGCCCCCTTGTTTGTTGATATAGGCCTTTGCTACTACACTGTCCGTTTTTACTAGAACGCGTTGTGTTGATAGTGTTGGGGCAAATTCTTTCAGTGCTAGCTTCACTGCTCTCAGCTCGAGCAGGTTGATGGAGAGCGGAGTCTCTTCCTTTGACCAGAGCCCTTGTGCGTGCCCTCCTTGGCAGACTGCCCCCCAGCCTGTTAGGCATGCGTCTGTTGTTAGTGTGACACGTGTGGGAGTTTGGATTGGGACTCCCTGAGAGAGGTGCGCTGGGTGGCACCACCATTTCAGTGCCTTGGCCACTGGGAGGGGAAGGGACAGTGGCGGATTGAGATTGCGGGCGATCTCGAGTTGGTAGTCTAGGAGGAAGGTCTGCAGTGGCCTGGAGTGGAACCTGGCCCACTGTACCGAGTCCTGGCAGGACACCATCATCCCCAAGAGCTTGGCTAGATCCTTGAGGGGAACCATGTCTCTGGAGAGGTGTGCTGCCAGCCTACTCGTTGATGTCTGCCTGTCGGGGGACAGGAACATCGTATCTGTGGCCGTGTTCAGGGACACCCCTAGATGTGTGAGTACCTGAGAGGGGTTGAGGGAGCTCTTCCCTGTGTTGATCAGGAATCCGAGGCTTTGAAGTGTTGACCTGGTCAGGTCATAGCTGAACCGCAGAAACTTGCGGTGAGCAGGGCATATGGGAATATGGAGATATGCTTCTGTCAGGTCTATCGAGGACAGGTAGTCTCCTTTCCGCAGGCACTCTTTTATAGACTTGAGAGTCTCCATCTTGAATCTCTGCTTCTTCAGGAAGCGGTTGACTTTCTTTAGACTTAGGATGGGTCGGACTCCCCCGTTCCTCTTTGGTACGGTGAAGAAGACTGAGAATATCCCTTGGTTCCTCTGTGTCGTTGGGACTTTCTCGACCGCTTGAATGCGTAGGAGGTGTTGGATGGCTGCTACGGTTTTCTGATGTTTGACCGGGTCTCTGAGCCGGTGGGTCCTGAAAAAACTCTCTTTTGGCTTCTTCTTGAATTCTAAAGAATAGCCCTCTTGGATTATTTCCAGAAGCCAGCGGTCGGAGAACATCTGTTCCCAGGTCTGTGAAAAGCCGCGAAGTCTCCCTCCCACTGGGGGAGGGAAGCAGTCAGGCGGAGTTGGGCTTCTTGTTCTGGAAAGAGGTACCCTTGCGTGCCCCTCCTTTTGTGTTGTTGTTGTTGTTCTTGTGCCATCGAGGCTTGTGGCCTCCTGTTGAAAAACTGCGATTGGAGGAGGAGGAGGATGGGTTAAATGAAGACTTGCTCTTGGTGGAACGAAAGGAGCCATACTTCTGAGACTGTCATTTGTAGTCTTTCTTCTGAGAGTTCAGCAGGGCTTTTTTCTTGTCCTTTGTCTCTACAAGGACGTGCTCTAATGGGTCGCCGAAGAGTTGTTTTCCTGCGAAGGGCACACTTACTAGGCTTGATTTGGTCTTATCATCGACCCCCCAGTTGCGCAGCCAAATGTTCCTTCTAGCAGCCACGCTGGAGGCAGCAGCTCTTGCTCCTAGCTGGAAGGAATCTAGTGAGGCATCTGCTAAAAAGGACGCTGCGGTATGAGTATCTCTAATGAACTCTTTGATTTCTCTAGAATTGGGTTTCTTCTGGAGTATCTGGTCAGTTCGGAGACGCAGTGCGCGCGCTACGATGGTAGCTGTGGTGGAGGCTCTCATGGCGGTTGTGGCAGCCTCAAAACATTTACGGAGCGCTGTGTCTGCTCTCTTGTCATGGCTGTCTGGGAGCTCGTCTCTTTCGACAGGCCTCAAGCATTTTGATGTCAGGGCGGAGACTGGGTCGTCGACCTTGGGAACTGTCAGCTGCGCCATGTCTTTTCTTGCTAGACGGTATAGCTTACTGCAGGCGCGATGTGGGGGTTTGGGGTTAGCAGGTTTGGCCCACTCTTCACGCAGGATCTTGCGTAGGTTCCAAGGAATTGGAATCTCGGGATGTGTAGGCAGTTCTTCTCCTGGAAATACTGACTGGTTTCCTACACTTTCTGGAACCTCGTCGGCTGGTCCGCTGCCCTCGCTTTTCAGGTCAACCTCGGACAGAACCCTGGTTATCAACTTGGGGAAGGCTTCTGTCGCGAAAAGGCGCCCTTTGGGGGGCGTGTCCCTTGGTTCGTCGCTGTCATCCGAGATTTCTCCGTCTTCACTCTCGGAGATGGATGCTGCGCTTGCCAGAGACGGTGAGCGGCTGGACCAGGTGCTAACAGAGGCTGTAGGAGACCTCTCTCTTCTTCTATAGGTGTTTTTTGTCTTTGCTGCATTGGTAATGCGCTTGACTTTGGGCTTGGGTGGGCTTTCTTCACATTCTTCCCAAGAATCGATCGTAGAGGCTGGAGAGGGTGATCGCCGCCTACGGGGACGGTCTCTTTTTTCTCGCTCTGCCGCTCTGCTGCTAGTCAACTCGTTGCTGATGGTATGCATAGTTTGCACCATTTGCGCCATCAAAAGACACATGTAGTCTCCCTTGTTCGCTTGGGCATCTTGCACAGTCCCCTGTGACTGTGGTACATCATGGTGTGTAGCGTCCATGGGTAAGGCTGAAGCGGGAGCTGCACTGGCTTCCACGGTTGTAAGTTATATTCCTGAGTGCAAGAGACGAAAAATGAGGTTTTATTTTTATTTTGATTAGCCTACGCCCCCTGGTGGTGGTGGGAGGAGGAGGCACTCGAAGCTGCTTCTCTAAGAGCGCTCAGCTCTTAGCCAGCAGGCACGGAAGGAAGAAGGTGCCCTGCCCCCCCCACCCCCCGCGAGCCACGCGCCGCTGTGCGTGCGCGTGCACGCGCGCTCTCAGTTGTCCGCACCAGCCTGAGGACGGTCAACGGTGGGCGGCCCTGGCGATCGCCAAGATGGCCGCGCCCAGCAGCCTCGCACGTGGGAGAGGAACGGGAAGGGAACGGCCGGATCGAGAGACGGGCCCTCTGTAAATGGCTTCACGATGTGAAGTCGGGCGGCGCGCGGGAAACGCACGCACTCACTCACCGGCCGCCGCCGCCTTGGCCAAGACCCGGGACGAGCTCCCCAGGAGCGGGCCGCGCTCCGTGGTTGGTGGGAGAACGGCGGCCGCAGGCGCGCGGCACCAGCCCAGGCCATAGCCGGTGTCGGGACGAGCTCTGGTGCCGCCGCCGCCGCCGCCGCAGCCCTGGCTTCCCCGCCCCTTCTATGCTGCGTTGGTCTAGCGCTGCGGCGGGGACCCGGGAAAGGGGGTGCTACTTTGCAGCCGCCTCACGCGTGGTTGAATGGCGCGGCGTATCAGCCTAGCCGGTACTCCCGTCACCTGCGGGGGCGGGGGCGGAGCGGCGGGCGCTGGGACACGAGTCCCTTCCCCCCCTTAATGAGCCCAAACCCCCAGGAGGAGCTGCTCCCTCCCCCCCCCCCCGCCAGGCCCTCCCAGGACGGATGGGACATTCCCGCCTGCTTGGCGGGGGTTATCCCGGGTCAGGCCTTCTGCTTTTCCACCCAGGGTGGTTGCATGAGGCCCTGGGACCCTTTCCTACCGTCCCGGTCTTCTTTGAGACTTCTTTCTTCTTTCTTTGTTTTCGCGCTGCAGCAGCGCGAGGTGCCTGCCTCCTTCCCGAGGCAGGAAACTAAAACTGGGCTTCCTGGGGAGGCCCCACCTCCTCCGGGAAGCTCAGATCAAAGTCGGCCTTCCCAGCCCCGGAGGAGGGGCTTACCCCAAGCTTGCTGGCCTCCGACACTCTGGGAGAACAGGGGTTCAAGAGGGACGGGCACCAGAAGAGGCGGACGGCGCCTGGTTAAAATGCAAAACGAACCCAAACCAGACTGTGTGCTGGCACACCTCGCCTGGGCCAGGCACTCGTCGAGGCAAGCCGACTGTTTGGCCAGCCGCTTAAGAGCAGATCGCTCTACAGTTGCTCAGGCCGAGGAGGGGCTGTGCTTGCCTCAGTAGCTCGAGAGAACCAGCTAGAACCGTCTTGGAAGCCCCCTGTCCATTTTCCCTCGGTGCCCCCCCCCCAAAAAACATGTTCTCTTCCCCTTTCTTCAATCCACTCCTCCAGCAATAGCCGGTGTCGCCGATGGCAGTGGGCAGCTGTATCCACTCCGGGTGTCAGTCTGAACTTGAAAGGAGCTATCCACGGCGCTGAACCTATTTCGGGCCCAGGGCTCAGCGCCGTGGACAGCACCTTTCAAGTTCAGACTAAAACCCGGAGTGGAGACAGCTGCCCACTGACATCGGCGCCACCAGCAGCCTCCCCTGCCCTCCTAAAATGATGTTTTAATGATGTTGTTTATGATGTTTTTAATATGTTTTAATAGTATGTATTGTGTATTTTATATTTTTGTTGTTCCCCGCCTCGATCTAGACGGAGAGGCGGGTAAGAAATAAAATTTATTATTATTATTATTATAAAAACTCACGGAAGAGGAGCCGGTGCTCCCGCTCGCTGTCCTACTCCGGGCTCAGTGACCCCATAATCCCCGACTACTGGCCATGCTGGCCGGGACCACTGGGAGGTGCAGCCCAAAACATCTGGATGGTGCCAACCTGCCTGCCTTGGTTCTCCACCTGCCATCAGGGCAGACAATTGGGGATGATGGTAGTTGTAGTCCAACATTTGTAGGGCCACAGGCTGCCCACCCTTGGCATTACTCCCTTACAGCCCAATCCTAAGCATGTCTACTCAGAAGTAAATCTCAGTGTTCAATGGGATTTAGTCCTATGCGTTTGTATATAGGACAGCAGCCTCGATTTTTGTCTGTTCCGGACTGTAAGCTCCTTGCAGGCAGGGGGCAGTATTGCATTCTACCCATGCACCAGGAGGAGCGACTCGTGGGCAGAACAGGGACTTCATGGTTATAAAAGTGACCCTCGGAAAGGAGCAGGCCAGTGCAGCTTGCAGAAGGGTGCTCCACTGTTGCAATCCGGAAACGAGTGTTCCCACTCATTTCTGGGGTTACTTTTGGAGTCGCTATTTCCCCGTTGTGCAAGTGGTCAACTCCTGCTGGCACAGAAGAAACAGACCCTTTCTCCGGCACCTAAATCTGTCCTCCCACAGACTCACACAGGGAGGGAACAGCTATGCTACCTGCATGGCCCCCCCATGTACCATCTTAGCAAAGGGCTCTCTTGCACGGATCTGTACCCGTTTTCCTCCAACCGGTTTGTGCAATGAGGTTGAGCCTTACAAGTAACAATTTTTTAAAATAAAAAACACTGCCTCACCAAGGACACCTCTGCATTCAATAAACACAATCCTAGATGTGTCTACTCAGAAGTAGGCCCCATTGAATTCAGTGGAACTTACTCCTCCCCCCTAGGTATGCAGTTTCCAAAAACTTTCATCTCCCCCATTAATCCCAGTGCCTCCCTCTTGTGACCAGAAACAGGAACTTTTTGCAGAAACTTCAGTTGTCCAGTCAAGGGCAGCACCAAAGAGCAGAGGCAGGAACTCAGCCCCCCCCCCCCCCGGAACGGATCTCTTGCTCCCTTGCGCCTATTTTTCGACAGAGAGCTGCCCTTCCATTCTTTGTAAAACATCATGCACGCAGACGGATGGTAATAATGATGATGCTAGGCTTGTTTCAGCTTTTACTTGATCACAAATATTATTACATGTATAAAAAGACAATCTCAGACAACAGTTAAAAATGCTACATACAGGAGCCGAGATGTAAACGTGTTTAGGGGAGGGGATCAAGGACCAAAATTCCCATAGCAGCCGGAGAAAGGGGAGATACCCACATAGCACCGTAGCGTGGAGGTACAAAAATGGCTCTTTGCTGGGGCATCCCAAGTCAGAACAACTCCAAGAAGCACGGCAACGAGAGATCTAAAAATGAAACCGGGGAACGGGGGCGGGGAGGAAGAGTCCCCAGCCCTCTGGACACATATATTCACTCCCATGCCTGAATATTTTAAACACACGTTGCACGTTAAGACAGCTGGCCTGCATGCCAACCAGGTGACAGGGCCGTCACCCTAAGTGGGCAGGAGCTCTAGGCTGAACAGACCTGATGTCCCGAGCCCAGAGACTTGACCCCCCCCCCGGCTTTTACTAACACAGCTACAAACACAGCCTTCCAGGTTGCCCCCCACCTCCTGGCAGCTCAGAGCCATCTGCTGGTCCCGCACTTTTCTCTGGTGTGCAGACAAGGAAGAAGGGTGCCCGCCCTGCCCTGCCCTGCCCTGCCCTCAGGACCCCTCGTTTTCTTCCTGGGCGTCTGAAGTACAGCCTTATTGTGCTGGAGACGGCCCTGCACGGGTGCCTCCCCGGATCCTCGAGGGAAAGGGAAACAGCCCTTTGTCGCTACAGGGATGCTGCGGTAGCACCCTGAAGTGCGGAGCCTGTGTTGAGCAGGTGGGGTTGGACTAGATGTTCTCCAAGGTCCCTTCCAATTCTCTGATTCAGAACAAGAGAAGAGCCCTGCTGGATCGGAGCAAGGGTCCATCTAGTCCAGCATTCTGTTCACACAGTGGCCAACCAGCTGCCCCAGTGGGATCCCACAAGCAGGACGGGAGTGCCGCAGCACCCTCCTGCCCATGTTCCCCAGCAAGGATTCTTCCTTGACTCCTCCCTCCTAACTGGCCGGCCTCTTCTAGCCTGTCCCAATGCTCAGTTGCCACCTTCAGGTTGCTCAGGGTGGTCCCTTTGCACAGCCGGCTGTGGCCCAGAAGAAGTAAGCGACGGAGACGGAAGCCACCACCTCATCGCACCAGGGCAAAAATATTACACACGCACGCACAGCTACCCATTGGTAGTTGGCGTTGAGCCCCCATCTCTGCCACTGGTGGACATGCTGTGACATCACAGGATGTTTGCAAACATTTTAATTCTACAGTGTCATATTTTCAGCAAAAGAATGCCCCCAGGGACAGTGCAGCTTGCAAAGGAAGTAAAAGGTCCTTTCGGTAGGCCTAAACCCGCCGTCCCCAAACCCCCTCTTCATACTAGAAAGGGTTGGGTAAGGAGGTAAAGGGAACCAGGCAGCAGGACTGGAAAGGAAACTGAATGGTTGGGGGAAAGGCCACGGGGATGCAAAGCGGCCAACTGAGGGTGAGATGGGTGGGAGGAGGCGAACAGCCGAGGACACACAGACTTGAAGAAAAACCTAAAAACGGAACTGATAGAAGAAAAAGATAAACTTGAAGATGGGGAGCCAGGGGGAATCACAAGGGTGCCGGTGGGGGAATGCTGGATTTTATACACCGTTTTGAACCAGCCAACTGGCGCATATCTGGCCACAGGCTCTAGCGCATGGCCCTTGAATCCCTTTCAGCCCAATTCCACTGTGCAGAAGCTGGGGGGGGGGGCATTCCAGTGATGGGTGGGGCCAGAGGCAAAAGGGGCGGGGCCAACACCCCCCACCCCACCCCACCCCCCAACCATGAGCTCATTTTAGTTTAAAGCGAAGACCACTGCTAGGAACTGAGTCTTAGGAGAGGCAGTTCAACCTTGGTGGACAGGGGAATGGAGGGGTGTCCACTTGGAAACCCCCCCGAGGGCTGGATTTGGCCCACAGGAGGGCTAGATCCGGTTGCCTGGCCTGCACCCCTCCTCTAGCACTGCGGAGGACACTTTTGTAGGACAAATCACTGCTGCCTATCACGACCATCCCATAAGCAGAGTGCCAGAAATTAGCATCTTGAAAGGTGGTTTCCCCAACGCCCCCCGGCTAGTAATGGGGGCTAAAACGGACCTTCTCCAACCTGACCCCTCCGGATGTTGCTGGGAATGATGGGAGTTGTAGTCCAGCAACATCCAGAGGGCCACTTGGCTCCCCAGCCATGGGGTAGGGGATAACACAAGCTCACCAGGGGGATGCCAAAACTCCTTCGACCTCACACATATTCCTCCGCTGCATGCAAAGAAGTTTGTATCGCGGGCCTGCAGCTGTCCGTGCGGCAGGAGTCGGCTACGCGTAACTTGAGAGAGTTACAGGATAAGCCTCCTGGAGATGGCCACGTTTGCTGGGAAATGTCCCCATTTCAGATAATTGGCAGACGAGCTAAACAGGAGCTATTAGGTGGGCCCTGAACCCGGTGCAGCGGGGCTCTTCTTAGGACAACCCCCCCCCGAAAAATAGGGCACAGAGTAGGGGAGAAAGCTCAAGTTAGCCTGAAGCCCAGCTACAGCGAAGGAGTACCGAGGAAAGAGACCTCTGCACATGCTCAGATGCACAGAAACCGCCCCCACTCTCAATATTTGAGCAAAGAGGAGAGACTTCCATTTCAGGGGCTTGAACCCAACGCCTGGAACAGCTTCGACACGTGGGTCACTCCCAAAATCCGGAGTGCTTTTCTGGCGAGTGACAAGCATTCTCGAGAGAAGTGCCGTAAGCTCCTCTCTCGCGTCAAAGAACAGGCTTGCGGAAATCACAGAATGGCAGCTTCCTCTCGAGGGCTGCCCGGCTTGGAGTGTCGGAGTTGGGGTGGCGGGCGCGCTCCGCATCCACACTCGGCGGAACGGCATCAAAAGCCAGGGGGTGAAAAGCAAGACACCCTCCTGTATTTTCTTAGGAAAGCACCGGCTAAACCGCAATCAGATCCAGGAGTCAGCAGACCGCAGCAACGCAGGCCGGCATGCCGACGCCCTGAAAAAGGAGCTGACGCCCATCGTGGTGGCTTCAGGCCTTTGTCAGTGGCAAAGAGATTTACGACTGTACGGGGCTGCAGGCTGGAGAGAGAAAGCAGGGGGCAAACCACCACCTTGTTCAGCCCCGCCTGGGACCCTGCAGGATGCTTGGAGCCACGGCCGGAGGTCCACGGCACCCACGTGCCCCCTGCCCCGGTGCGTGACCAAGGGGCTAGATGAAGGTGGAATCCAGCTGGTTGCCTTCGTGGTTGCTCCGGGCGCGAGCTTCGAACAGCTGCTTGATCAGGGCCGACTTCTCCTGCTCCAGCTGGGCGATCCGTCCGCTCTTGTCCGTCACCTCCTGCGGAGCAAAGGAGGGAGGCTGCATCCACACCGCCACGTGGTTGGACCCCCCCACCCCTTGGAAACGGATGGGCCTGCGGGAGCACAGAGAGCTGCCCCTTGCGTACCTTGGTCAGAAGCCAGTTCTGTTCCTTCAGCATGCCGATCGTCTGTCGCGGCCCGGCCCGGGGAGGGGAAGCCAGGCCACTTGTGGCCGCAGCGCACGGGCTCGGAGGCTGCCGAGAAAGAAAGGGGGCCGGGCTTATTCCAGGGCCGCGCGTTCCTCCGCAACTGCAACACGCTCACAGAAACTGGTACAGGATGGCATGTCCCAGAAACCCTCGTTTTGTTGCAGGAGTTTTGAATAAATGTCAAGTTTCTAGCCCTTGTGGCAGAAGCGGGAGAACCTCACATTCAGCCAGAGGGCCGAATTCAATTTTGGAGAAGCTCTCGGGGGTTGCCTTCCGGTGGTGGGCGGGGCTGGAGGGAAAAAGACCAGCACATGGTAGCATCAGGTTCTTCTTGCCTGTAACTAAAGCCCCAGGAGAGGCATTTCAACCTTTTAGAATGGGGGCAGGGCGGCTGCACAAAAAGCGGGAAAACCGCCGGACGATTTGTGGCCATCGGGGAAACCCAGCAGGGCTGGATTTGGCCCCTGGGTTTTGAAGTTCCCCACAGCCGCCTTAGGGAGCCAAAGAGAGGCTTGGAAGGATTGAGCATCATCTGCTGAAATCCTGGCTTTGTTATGGTGTTTTGTTTTAAAATGTCAAGTTTCTAGTCCTTATGGATACAATGAGAGGCTTGGAAGGGTCCTTTACCGGTCTACTGCAAATCTGAGCCCCCACTAGATCCTGACGGGCCTCCCTCCCCTCCCTGTCCACCTCCTACCACGGCCTACCCAGAGGTGTTCCCCATACACCTCCATGTGCTGTGCTCACCTTTGCCGAGAGAGACAACAGCTCACAGAGGCAGCGATTCAGTTCCTGCAGTTTGGGCAGGAGAAGGTTGAGTTGACTGAGACTTCCCTCTGCGAGCAAGTCCTGGGTTAGAAAAAGCAACGGGGTGGGGAGAATAGTACAACTGAGTATGTTGCAATCCCATAGGAAATGTGCATCCCACCCCCCCAGGCGAACAAATGAAAATGTGAACTGAGGGGTATTTGCGCAAGAGTGCACGCGGGCATTTTCAGAAGTACGCATTTGCACAAACACAGTTTCAAACTCAAGCTCAGGAAATTGCAAACATATCCTGAGAATTGTGCGCTTGCTCGTGCTCTCATGTCCGAGGTTGTGAACGGGACATGCTTGCATGATTTGCGGACAGGAACAAAATTCTCGTACATGCCCAGGTGTGACTCCCAGCTGAGCAGGAGCACAACAGGAGAGAGGCTCCAGCTGTTTTTGGGACTGTTTTTGGGACTGTGAAAAGGCAAGCAGGCTCCCAGAGAGCGAGCGAACAGAGCGAGCGAACAGGGAGAGCAAACAGGAGTTTGGCAGCGGAGTAGTACAACAACAAGTGCTGCAAGGGAAAGGCGTGGCCTGAGAGCTCATTCTGTTGAGCAGAAGCTCCTGCTGACTGCAACTACCTGGGGCTGATTGCAGCTGATTGATTGCAGGAAGTGGGGCTGATTGCAGGGCGTGGCCTGGGAGCTCATTCTGTTCCTGACTCCCAGCTGAGCAGGAGCACAACAGGAGAGAGGCTCCAGCTGTTTTTGGGACTGTTTTTGGGACTGTGAAAAGGCAAGCAGGCTCCCAGAGAGCGAGCGAACAGAGCGAGCGAACAGGGAGAGCAAACAGGAGTTTGGCAGCGGAGTAGTACAACAACAAGTGCTGCAAGGGAAAGGCGTGGCCTGAGAGCTCATTCTGTTGAGCAGAAGCTCCTGCTGACTGCAACTACCTGGGGCTGATTGCAGCTGATTGATTGCAGGAAGTGGGGCTGATTGCAGGGCGTGGCCTGGGAGCTCATTCTGTTCCTGACTCCCAGCTGAGCAGGAGCACAACAGGAGAGAGGCTCCAGCTGTTTTTGGGACTGTTTTTGGGACTGTGAAAAGGCAAGCAGGCTCCCAGAGAGCGAGCGAACAGAGCGAGCGAACAGGGAGAGCAAACAGGAGTTTGGCAGCGGAGTAGTACAACAACAAGTGCTGCAAGGGAAAGGCGTGGCCTGAGAGCTCATTCTGTTGAGCAGAAGCTCCTGCTGACTGCAACTACCTGGGGCTGATTGCAGCTGATTGATTGCAGGAAGTGGGGCTGATTGCAGGGCGTGGCCTGGGAGCTCATTCTGTTCCTGACTCCCAGCTGAGCAGGAGCACAACAGGAGAGAGGCTCCAGCTGTTTTTGGGACTGTTTTTGGGACTGTGAAAAGGCAAGCAGGCTCCCAGAGAGCGAGCGAACAGAGCGAGCGAACAGGGAGAGCAAACAGGAGTTTGGCAGCGGAGTAGTACAACAACAAGTGCTGCAAGGGAAAGGCGTGGCCTGAGAGCTCATTCTGTTGAGCAGAAGCTCCTGCTGACTGCAACTACCTGGGGCTGATTGCAGCTGATTGATTGCAGGAAGTGGGGCTGATTGCAGGGCGTGGCCTGGGAGCTCATTCTGTTCCTGACTCCCAGCTGAGCAGGAGCACAACAGGAGAGAGGCTCCAGCTGTTTTTGGGACTGTTTTTGGGACTGTGAAAAGGCAAGCAGGCTCCCAGAGAGCGAGCGAACAGAGCGAGCGAACAGGGAGAGCAAACAGGAGTTTGGCAGCGGAGTAGTACAACAACAAGTGCTGCAAGGGAAAGGCGTGGCCTGAGAGCTCATTCTGTTGAGCAGAAGCTCCTGCTGACTGCAACTACCTGGGGCTGATTGCAGCTGATTGATTGCAGGAAGTGGGGCTGATTGCAGGGCGTGGCCTGGGAGCTCATTCTGTTCCTGACTCCCAGCTGAGCAGGAGCACAACAGGAGAGAGGCTCCAGCTGTTTTTGGGACTGTTTTTGGGACTGTGAAAAGGCAAGCAGGCTCCCAGAGAGCGAGCGAACAGAGCGAGCGAACAGGGAGAGCAAACAGGAGTTTGGCAGCGGAGTAGTACAACAACAAGTGCTGCAAGGGAAAGGCGTGGCCTGAGAGCTCATTCTGTTGAGCAGAAGCTCCTGCTGACTGCAACTACCTGGGGCTGATTGCAGCTGATTGATTGCAGGAAGTGGGGCTGATTGCAGGGCGTGGCCTGGGAGCTCATTCTGTTCCTGACTCCCAGCTGAGCAGGAGCACAACAGGAGAGAGGCTCCAGCTGTTTTTGGGACTGTTTTTGGGACTGTGAAAAGGCAAGCAGGCTCCCAGAGAGCGAGCGAACAGAGCGAGCGAACAGGGAGAGCAAACAGGAGTTTGGCAGCGGAGTAGTACAACAACAAGTGCTGCAAGGGAAAGGCGTGGCCTGAGAGCTCATTCTGTTGAGCAGAAGCTCCTGCTGACTGCAACTACCTGGGGCTGATTGCAGCTGATTGATTGCAGGAAGTGGGGCTGATTGCAGGGCGTGGCCTGGGAGCTCATTCTGTTCCTGACTCCCAGCTGAGCAGGAGCACAACAGGAGAGAGGCTCCAGCTGTTTTTGGGACTGTTTTTGGGACTGTGAAAAGGCAAGCAGGCTCCCAGAGAGCGAGCGAACAGAGCGAGCGAACAGGGAGAGCAAACAGGAGTTTGGCAGCGGAGTAGTACAACAACAAGTGCTGCAAGGGAAAGGCGTGGCCTGAGAGCTCATTCTGTTGAGCAGAAGCTCCTGCTGACTGCAACTACCTGGGGCTGATTGCAGCTGATTGATTGCAGGAAGTGGGGCTGATTGCAGGGCGTGGCCTGGGAGCTCATTCTGTTCCTGACTCCCAGCTGAGCAGGAGCACAACAGGAGAGAGGCTCCAGCTGTTTTTGGGACTGTTTTTGGGACTGTGAAAAGGCAAGCAGGCTCCCAGAGAGTGAGGGAACAGGGAGAGCAAACAGGAGTTTGGCAGCGGAGTTCGGCGGGGGGAGGTCAAGGGGGAGGTCCCTAAAAAAATAAAAAATAAAATAAAAATAAAAAAAAAAACAAAAAAAAAACAAAAAAAAACCCATATATATATATATATATATATATTCTAGGAAGACAGAAACAGAGCACTATGGAAGGAAAGGACTCAGCAGTGGTGGTGACCTGCAAGGGGTGTGCAATGTTTGTTTTCCTGCCGGAGATCAACATGGCCTACACGTGCAACAAGTGCAAGCTGGTCACGCTGTTGGAAGAAAAGGTCAGAGGACTGGAGCAGCAAGTGTCAACCCTCAGGAGCATAAGAGAAAGCGAGGAGTTCTTAGACAGAACGGTGGATCTACAGCACCAAAGCACAGTACAGGAGCCAGAAGGGCAACGGCAAGATGAGGCGGAGTCGGAGACTGCAGAGGCAAGGGAAAATAACGCAGGGGGAACTCCCTGGAAAAGGGTGACTGTTAGGAGCAGAAATACTACAAGACACTCTGCGCCTGTGGAAGCAGTGGAGCTATGGAACCGCTTCCATGTACTTGAGGACGAGAGCAGAGGACAGCCTGCAGAGGACGGATTACCGGGCACCCAACGTGACAGCGAGCAAGAGGCTGAGGGTCAGTCAAGTGGAGGCAATCAAACCAAGGCCTACAGCAAGAGGAAGAGAAGAGTACTCGTAGTGGGAGACTCCCTCCTGCGGGGGATCGAAGCCAAAGTATGTCGCGAAGACCCATGGACTCGCCAGGTGTGCTGTCTCCCTGGGGCACGGATTAAGGATGTGACAGAGCAGCTGCCGAGGCTCATGCAGCCCACCGACACATACCCCTTTCTTCTCTTCCACGTGGGTACAAATGATACTGCCAAGCGGAGTTACAAAGAAATCACGGCAGACTTTGAAGAGCTGGGAAGGGAACTCAAGAACTTCGGGGCCCAGATAGTTTTCTCATCCATCCTTCCAGTACTTGGAAGAGGCATAGAAAGGGAAAGAAAAATACTCCGAGTGAATGACTGGCTACGAAGGTGGAGCCGACGTGAGGGATTTGGATTCTGGGACCACGGGCTACACTTCCTGGAAGATGGACTGCTGGCAAAGGATGGGTTGCACCTCACAAGGACTGGGAAGAATGTGTTTGGACACAGCATGAGGAACTTAATCAGGAGGGCTTTAAACTGAATCCAACAGGGGAGGGAGACATAAACTCGGGGGTACCAATGGAAGAAGGCCTCTTTGCCACAATGGAGAGAACAGCTCCAGCGGTGCCCATTGATAGTCTACCACAAAATGTAGGGGGAAAGTCGGACTGTAAAGCACATAGTCTTCAATGTCTCTATACTAATGCCCAGAGTATGGGCAACAAACAAGACGAACTTGAACTCTTGATACATGAGGGCAAGTACGACTTGATAGGGATAACTGAAACCTGGTGGGATGACTCCCATGACTGGAATACAGCAATTGAAGGGTATAACTTGTTCAAAAGGAACAGAAGCAACAGAAAGGGAGGTGGAGTTGCACTGTATGTTAAAAATACGTATCTCTGCACAGAGATACAGGAAGAGGAGCTTGGCAGCCCCATTGAGAGCATCTGGGTTAAAATAAAGGGGGCAAAGAATAAAGCGAACATGGCGGTTGGAGTCTACTACCGACCACCCAATCAAGGAGAAGACGAGGATGGAACTTTTGAAAAACAAATTGCCAGTGTTTCAAGGAGGCACGATGTGGTAGTAATGGGAGACTTCAATTTCCCTGATATCTGTTGGGAGACTTATTCAGCCAAACATGGCCCCTCCAAGAAATTCCTGAGCTGTGCTGCTGATAACTTCCTCCTACAGAAAGTGGAGGAAGGAACTAGAGGATCGGCTATCCTTGACCTGATTCTAACCAACAGAGACGAGTTAGTGGATAAAGTGGCAGTTTCGGGAACTCTGGGGGAAAGTGACCATGTTATACTTGAGTTCTTGATTCTAACAGAAGCAAAAGCTGAGTGTAGCCAAACACGTACCCTGGATTTTAGGAAAGCCAATTTTAACAAACTCAGAACAATGATTAGTAAGATCCCATGGCAAATGACTCTCACGAGAAAGGGAGCCCAGGAGGGGTGGGAGTTTTTAAAAAGGAAATTTTAAAGGCACAATTGCAAACAATTCCCACAAGGAAAAAAGGCAGAGGGCAACAGAAGAAGCCAATGTGGCTTCACAATAAACTCAAAGATGACCTGAAAACAAAAAAGGACACGTATAGGAAGTGGAAGGAAGGACAGGCTACAGGGGAAGAGTACAGGCAGGTAGCACAGAACTGCAGGAATAGTGTCAGGAAGGCTAAAGCTGAGAATGAGCTAAGGTTAGCGAGGAATGCTAAAAGCAACAAAAAAGCTTTCTTCAGATACATGCACAGTAAAAGACAGAAGAAAGAACTGGTGGTTCAACTACGCAATGAGGATGGCAAATTGATAACAGAAGACAAAGAAAAGGCAGAAGTGTTCAATTCCTACTTCGGCTCGGTCTTCTCCCAAAAGAGGGTCTATGACCCCCCTGGCAAACCTGAAATGCAGACTGAAGGGGCAGAATTGCAGCTTGAGATTGATAGGCAAATGGTCAAGGAGCACCTGATTACTCTGAACGAGTTTAAATCTCCAGGGCCTGATGAGCTGCATCCTAGAGTAATAAAGGAACTGGCAGAAGAACTCTCAGAACCACTGTCTATTATCTTTGAGAAATCATGGAGGACAGGTGAAGTGCCAGACGACTGGAGGAGGGCAAATGTTGTTCCCATCTTCAAAAAGGGCAAGAAGGAGGAACCTGGGAACTATAGGCCAGTCAGTCTGACATCAATCCCCGGGAAGATTTTTGAGCAGATTATAAAGAAGTCAGTCTGCAAGCACCTTGAAAACAATGCAGTGATTACTAGAAGCCAGCATGGATTTGTCAAGAACAAATCCTGTCAGACTAATCTGATCTCATTTTTTGATCGGGTAACCTCCCTTGTGGACTGTGGGAATGCTGTGGACATTATATACCTGGACTTCAGCAAAGCTTTCGACAAAGTGCCTCATGATATCCTGATTAGTAAGCTAGCTAAGAGTGGGCTAGATGGATCAACTATCAGGTGGATCCACAATTGGCTACAGAATCGGACTCAAAGAGTGCTTATCAATGGTTCCTTCTCAAACTGGGGAGAGGTAACGAGCGGGGGTACCACAGGGCTCGGTCCTGGGCCCGGTGCTCTTCAACATTTTTATTAATGACTTGGATGAGGAGGTACAGGGAATGCTTATCAAATTTGCAGATGACACAAAGTTGGGTGGAACAGCTAATACTCTGGAAGACAGAAACAAAATTCAAAGTGACCTCGATAGGCTGGAGCGCTGGGCCGAAAACAACAGAATGAAATTTAACAGGGATAAATGCCAAGTGCTGCACCTAGGGAGAGGAAACCAAATGCAGAGTTACAGAATGGGGGACACTTGGCTCAACAATACTACAAGTGAGAAGGATCTTGGAATTGTGGTAGATCACAAACTGAATATGAGCCAGCAATGCGACGTGGCTGCAAAGAAGGCAAATGCAATTTTGGGCTGTATTAATAGAAGTATAGCTTCCAAATCGCGGGAAGTGATAATTCCCCTTTACTCGGCACTGGTTAGGCCTCATCTTGAGTACTGTGTCCAGTTCTGGGCACCTCATTTTAACAAGGACATAGACAAACTGGAGAGGGTTCAGAGGAGGGCAACAAGGATGATAAAGGGACTGGAAACAAGGCCCTATGAGGAGAGACTGAAAGAACTGGGCATGTTTAGCCTTCAGAAGAGGAGACTGAGGGGAGATATGATCGCACTCTTCCAGTATTTGAAGGGATGTCACACAGAGGAGGGCAAAGATCTCTTCTCGTTCATCCCAGTTTGCAGGACACGGAATAATGGGCTCAAGTTACAGGAACCTAGATTCCACCTAAACATCAGGAAAAATTTCCTGACTGTCAGAGCAATAAGACAATGGAATCAACTACCCAGGGAGGTGGTGGGCTCTCCCAGTCTGGAGGCATTCAAGGTGCGGCTGGACAGACATCTGTCAGAGATGCTTTGACCTGGATTCCTGCATTGAGCAGGGGGTTGGACTCGATGGCCTTGTAGGCCCCTTCCAACTCTACTTTTCTATGATTCTATGATTCTATGAAACCTCTACTTCTCATATAGCTCAACGCTGCCTGCTAGAGCATGTGGCCCAGTTGGCACCTTGCCATGAAACCTGAACAGGATTAACTCACCTTCATCTCACTTTTTTTGTCCTAAGAAATGCAACCCAAACCGTAAGCTCTTTTTAAAGAATAAGCTGACTGGTTCCAACCGGCTTGAGCTTTTGAGATGTACATTGACAGTCGTGAACAAGATGGGTCCAGCTACTAGGTAATTTTCGGATTTGCTGGCTAGACCCATGACATCAGAAATGGAGGCTGTTGCATTATTCGGCCAAACAACAAAATGGGCTGGTTTTTACTGAACTGACTTCCCCATAAAAGGGTTAGCACATTCCTTCTGTGGCTTTCCATATACCATCTAACTGGAGGCCAACACGCTCTCTCTCCGACCGTCTTCTCTGCAAAGAACTCTGCATATGCTCTGAAACCCAAGACTCTGCTCAAGTAGGTAATATGTTACTACTTGAGAGAGTGCCTTCTCCCTTATCAGCCTGCCCTGTCATGGAGGTCATCAGATGGCATGCTCCTGGTGGCTCCGCATGGACCTATGGTCCGGCTGGGGTTCACCCGGAGAAGAGCCTTCAGTGTGGTGGCTCCCTTTCTGTGGAACTCCCTGCCTCTGAAGGTCAGGCAGGTGCCAACATCGTGTTGTTTCCGGCACCTCCTGAAAGCATCTTTATTTCAAGAAGCCTTCTTTGGTTGAGCAGCCACTGTTTTTTATTGATGTTCTGTTTTTAATCTGTTTTCTGTTTTTATTCTTTTTATAATTTCATTATTCACCACTCCAGAATCTGTCTAGATGGGGAACGGTTTATAAAGGTTCTAAATAAATAAATACATCTGTTAGACCAGTGTTCTCCAACCTTGGGTCCCCAGATGCTTTTGGCCTACAACTCCCAGCATGCCCCAGCCAGCAACGCTGGCTGGGGCATGCTGGGAGTTGTAGGCCAAAAACATCTGGGGACCCAAGGTTGGAGAACACTGTGTTAGACTGACCATTGATTGTATGTGGTGTAGTACAATGTACGAGTGTTGGCCTGGGAACTCGGGAGATCCGGGTTCTAGTCCCCACTTGGCCACGAAGCTCACTGGGTGACTTTGGGCCAGTCACGGACTCTCAGCCTAACCTACCTCACAGGGTTGTTGCGAGGATAAAATGGAGAGGAGGAAGAGGATTATGTAAGCCGCCTTGGGTTCCTTGCAGGAAAAAGGGCGGGATAGAAATATAATAAATAAATAAATATTTGGAATTCTGTATATGGGTGGTTTTTGCCTTCCCTCCCTCCCCCCACCTCAATAAACTCCTTTTAATATTTGGACATTAGTGTTCCTGTGTTGCTTTGAAAGGGATTCTTCACAAAACTCTTCCCCATGTGAAAGACCACTTGGTTCCAAAGCTACCGCTTCTGTTTTTATTATTTTGAAAAAGGGGGGTTGTTAAGTTCTGCTTTTCCGGGCTTTGGAAAAGAAAGTCCAAAGCGCCTTTCTTTTTATTTTCTCCTAGGGTGTGGCTATAGGGAGGGATCCTTGGCCCCAGGGTTCAGGAAGTCCCCAAGCAGTTGGACAGAGGCAGCTGTGCCAGGGGTTCATCCTGACTGGTGCCAGGACTGGATTTTGCTGTCTGTTGTGGGGGGGGGAGAAAGAAAACCCAAGGTGGGGAAGGAATGGAGTATCCTAGAAGTATCCTTGGCCGGCTGGCTGCAACACTAAGCAGGCAAACACCATACTGCAACATTTTGTTGCAGGTCTCACTGAGCAACAAGAATAAATATTTATAATCCGCCTTTCTCAATCAAAGAGGGACTCAAAGCGACTCACGCGGGGAACTTTGCTTTTGCCCAGTTGCTTCTGGTGCTCTTGGAGGACGTGGATCTGCCGGTGGTACCACTCGCGGGCCCGCTCCACCACCTCCAGCCCCTGCAGCAAGAAATCCTTCTCTTTTTCCAGCTCTTTCATCTGCTTCAGCTGTCGAGACACAAAAGCCACGCACATTCAGCGCACCCCTGGTCCACCAAAAGTCACAGGAAGAGCGGCGGGCGAGATCATGTGTGTTTGTGCATTGAAGGGGGCGGGTTGCCTTCCGATCTCTGCCGCCACCGCTTCTGCCAACCCCAGAACAATTCCCAAGCTGCAAAAAGCTCGTGAGCCCCCACTTATCTCAGAATAGACGGTTCTGGCTCGGCAAGTCTGTGAACAGCCTGCACCAGCAGCCCACCGCACTCCCCTGCTTTGTTTTTACAAGCAAGTTTCTAGTTCCTGCCGTTTTGCAGGAAATAAACATGCTAACACATACCAAGAGCCATGCTTATCTTATGCCCAAAGTTTCAATCAGAAACTTCTCCCACAAAAGATGTGGGGTCCTGAGTGGGTGGGTGGGTGGGGGCTCCTGTGCTACGCCCGACCTCCCGCCCCCTATGCGTGGCTTCTCATTGTGTTCCAAGAACTCAAGTTGCGTCAAGGCTCAGCTAGGCTTCCATCAAAAGTAATAGCCCTGGGAAAGTGTACCTCTGAACATGTTCAAAGTGCCTTTCCCTAACCAGACAGTTAGCTGCAGCCTGCCCGCCCCATATTTAGGATCATGGAGCAAGACTCCCGATACACCACAAACTCCTGCCCCGGATTCCAGCAGGACCAGAGGCAAAAGTAGACAGAGCTCCTGCGGTTATGTAACAACTGAACAGAAGAGCACATTTCACCCAGTGGAGCGTGTCCTGTTGCAGCACGGGCGGAGCAAGAAAAGCGGCACCCGGCAAAACGTGCTTTCCTCAGCGGAGAAGGCCCATCGGGCCCAACACCTGCTTTCCACAGTGGTTGGCCCAAAGCCCCGATGGGAAGGCCACGAGCCAGCATGGAGGCAATCAGGCCCCCCCCACTGCTCGCCTTCTAAGCCACTGGTTTTCAGAGGTAGACTGCCTGTTAACATGGAGGTTCTATACAACCATCATGACTAACAGCTATTAAGACCTGTGTATGTGTTTTATTGTATTTCCTAAACCAAAGGTGGGAACTTCCGGCTCTACGGGATCCCCCAAATTGCCATCTCTCTTCTCCTGGAGCCCGCTGCTTCCGTACCACCTATCGCTTGGTGGTTTCCTGGCTTTCATGCCTCTCCCTGCACCCCACTGCATTCTAAAAGGTTGAAATGCCTCTCCTAAGGCGTAGTCACTGCCAGGAAGAGTGTGAAGCCAGAACAGGTTGGTATTCTGGCCCCGTTCCACTTGCCTTCACCCCCCCCCCCCAGCCGAGAGCTTCCCTGAAACTGAATTCAGCACTCGGGCTGGAAGAGGTTCAACACGCCTGTCCTGAAGCATTGCGCGCACATGAGAGCTAGAGCCTTAATTCAAAACAAACGGAACGCGGAGGTTTTTCGGAAGCTCCGCGACCCACACTGCATCATCATGCAATTTCCACGGAAACCTGGCGCATCCACACACAGAGATGCATTTCTGTCCAGCAGCCTCCCTTCTGAGAGATTCGCCACTGCACTTTTTTCAGCTTAGCAGCGGAGCACCCGCATTGCCTGCGGAAGGTCCCAGGTTCGGTCCCCGGCATCTCCAAGGCACATGAAATGGGCAAAAGACACCCATTTTCCTGTACCCATAACTGCCCCCCCGCTGTCTGCCAGCATCCGCCCTGTTGCTTGCCTCCCACCGCCCCCAAATCTGGAAATGATGCACAAAACCCGCAAAGCAACGAGCCCAAAGACGCTTTACGGCCATGCCGACCTCCCCACGAGAACGACGTACCCACAGGAAAAATGCCAGCGCTCTGGGGCTTCCGAGGCTGCTGGCCAGCGGCACAAAGAGGGTGCTGTACGCCACAAGGACCCCCATCCAGCTCGGTCGGCCATCCACAACAGAATGACCTCCCTGGCCCCCCTCCCGGCCAGGCCGGGTCAGTTACCATGGCGACCGGAGGAGAAAGGGCCGGCCAGGAGCATCCCTGAAGCCAGCGGCTTCCTTGCACGTGGGGTTGGGAGGCACGGCGCCTGCAGCTGACTGAAGATCCCCGGGAGTGGGGAGGAAGGTTCAGGAGAAGACAGAGATGAGTAGCAGCTGCGGGGGGTGGGAGGGAAGGAAGAACTGCCCGCCTGAACAATTAAAAAGAAACCTCATCCTAGCTGCAGGAAGCCACGAGGGACCACACTAGGCCGATCGATCCGGATCAGTAAGGGATGAGCAAGTAAGCCTGCTGCCAGCAAAGAACAAACAGAAGTGCATTAACGGGGGAGAGAAGTATTCCAGATAGGGTGGCTTGGGGGTCATGGGGAAGCACTGAAATCCGGGGCAAAGAGAGGCCTCGGATTTTATTGTTTTAAATTATCAGCCTCTCCCATTGCCAGCATTTGTGTCAATAACACTCCTTTTCAACGAACACGCACACACACACACACATGCAACTACGGTAATAAGAATACTACTAGATATAAAATACTATCATTAAGACGACCCTGTTCTAGCCAGCTAAAAAGCCCGTCCCTGAACAAGATCTTAACAGCGAAACAAGCGGAGAGCTTGGCAAATCTGCAGCGGAAGTGAGTTCCACAGTTCCTAGGCCGTCATGTAGCACGTCCTCTCCTACAACGGGCTCAGCGCATCCAAGTGGCCAGAAGGAGCGCACCTCTCGCACAGGATGGCCCTTGTTTACTTTGAACCGGATTTTCCGGCGGCTCGATCTATCAGGGGTGTCAAACCGCGAGGGCCAAATTCAATTTCCGAGCTCTTGGGGGCTGTATCCCAGTGGTGCGTAGCTGGCTGGGGCATGCTGGGAGTTGTAGGCCAAGAACATCTGGGGACCCAAGGTTGGAGAACACTGTAACTAGCGCATTGTAGCTGAAAGCTCTCCCTGCGGGACGTGCGCCTTCGAAGAGGCACTTCAACCTTTTAGAATGCGGGGGAAATTGCACGAAAGCCGGGAAACCACTACGTGATGGTTGGGAGAAAGGCGGTATGAGGCCAGATCATTTTGTTTGCCGATTTCGGTGGTTATTTTCCAATGGCTTCCTAACTGCTCTTTTAAATTTGGAAGGCTGCTGTTGGATTCTTCCTAGAAGATTGAAAAGCAGGGTAAAAAACAAACAAACCCCAAACCGTAAATAATAATTAAGTCCCACTGGACACAGCCCAAATGGGAGCCGCAGCGCAGTGCTAGAGTCCGTGCTTTAACCAGGTTCAGAAACCACACAGGCCTGTGTGGCAGAGCATATATTTTGCATGCCAAAGATCCCACCTTCAATCCAGCGCAAGGATCGAGGCTGCAAGGCTGAGCAAAAGGCACGCTGGAATCTACTGAAAGCTCATGCAGTCTTGCGCTGCTTTCACAGAAGCAAAGCACCCAGATCACAGGAAGCAAACGTTCCGCTGTTTTCCATTCGTCCGGCTGGATTTGGCATACTGTGTCCAGTTCTGGGAGCAGCTTTTTAAGGACGTTGACACGTTCAGCATGCAACTCCTTTGCTGGGGGAACTGCACTGGCTGTCTATTCGCTACTGGGCCAGGTTTAAGGTCCTGGTACTAGTGTATACAGCCCTGAAGAACTTGGGATCAGAATACCTGAGAGTGTCTCCTCCCTTACCAACCTACCCGGTCACTGAGGTCATCGGAGAACATTCTTTAACTAAGAACTGGTGCCTGAGTTTTGCATTCTTCCTCCTCCCTCCCAATCCCTTTTGTGTCGTGTCTTTTAGATTGTGAGCCTGAGGGCAGGGACTGTCTTATTATTAATCTTTGTAAGCCACTCTGAGAGCCTTTTCTGAATGAAGAGCGGGGTATAAATGCAATAAATAAATAAATTCTCCTGGTGGTTCCGCGTGGATCCACGACCCGATTGGAGTCCACCCAGAGAACAGCCTTCAGTGTGGTGGCCCCCTTCCTATGGAACTCCCTGCTTCTGGAGATCAGGCAGGCTCAGACACTGTGTTGTTTTCAGCGCCTGCTGAAGACATCTTTGTTTTGGGAGGCCTTCCTTGCTGACCAGCCACGGTTTTAATATTATTCTGCACCGTTTATATTCTTTTATGTGTTTTATCTTTTTTATTGTTCATCGCTCCGGAATCTGTCTAGAATATGGAGTGCTATATGAACGCTGTAAATAAATAGATAAGTTGGAGCACATCCAGAGAAGAGCAGCCAGGATGGTGAAAGGTCTGGAATTCAAGTCCTATGAGAGATGGGGGGAAGGGCGGGGTACATTCAGCCCGGAGAAAAGAAACTTAAGGGGAGGCACCTGAGCGATCTTCAAAGAAGGGCAGTCAGGCAGAAGACGGAATGGACTCGTTCTCTGTGGTTCCAGAGGGCAAGACTGGAACCAATGGGTGGAAATGGCAAGGAGGCGGATTTGGGCTAAACATTAGGTGATACTTCTGAACAGTGAGAGTTCAGCCCTGGAACGGACTCTGCCCTGGGAGGTGGCAGGCTCTCCTTTGCTGGAGTTATCCAAGCAGAGATTGGATAGCTTAGATCAGTGTTCCCCAACCTTGGGTCCCCAGATGTTTTTGGCCTACAACTCCCAGCATGCCCCAGCCAGCTCAAAAACATCTGGGGACCCAAGGTTGGAGAACACTGGCTTAGATGACTTCCGAGGTCCCTTGGAACTCTGATTCTATGGCATGCCTTGGACTCTATTCAGTTATTTAGGGCACAGTCCTATGCAAGTTTAGATGGGGAAAAAGGCCTACAACTCCCAGCAGCTGGAGCATGCTGAGAGTTGTAGGCCTTTTTTTCCATCTAAATTTGCATAGGATTGCACCTCTGATTTGTACCCTGCTTTTCTACCAAGGCAGACTATATGTAGTAGATTGGCAAGGATCTCTGACTCCCAGTTATTTAATAGCAACAACAAAAACCCTCCCCACTACCCTAATTATTAAATTGCTGAAATGAAGAATGTTTGGAGGTTTGGAGAACCAGTGTGGCGTACTTGTTAAGTGTTGGACTGGGACTCGGGAGATCCAGGTTCTAGCTTCCAAATCGCGTGGAGTGATAGTTCCCCTTTACTCAGCACTGGTTAGGCCTCATCTTGAGTCCTGCGTCCAGTTCTGGGCACCACACTTTCTGAAGGACGTAGACAAACTGGAGAGAGTTCAGAGGAGGGCAATAAAGATGGTAAAGGGACTGGAAACAAGGCCCTATGAGGAGAGACTGAAAGAACTGGGCATGTTTAGCCTTCAGAAGAGGAGACTGAGGGGAGATATGATCGCACTCTTCCAGTACTTGAAGGGATGTCACACACAGGAGGGCCAGGATCTCTTCTCGATCATCCCAGTTTGCAGGACACGGAATAATGGGCTCAAGTTACAGGAACCCAGATTCCACCTAAACATCAGGGAAAATTTCCTGACTGTTAGAGCAGTGAGACAATGGGACCAACTACCTAGGGAGGTGGTGGGCTCTCCCACTCTGGAGGCATTCAAGGTGCAGCTGGACAATCATCTGTCAGGGATGCTTTGACTTGGATTCCTGCATTGAGCAGGGGGTTGGACTCGATGGCCTTGTAGGCCCCTTCCAGCTCTACTATTCTATGATTCTTGTTTTCAATTTATTGTTTTTGTTTATCTGTTTTTTTATCCTATTGTTCACCACTCCAGTATCCACTTAGATATGGAGCGCAGCACACAAATATTGTAAATTAATACTAATAATAATAATAATAATAATAATAATAACAACAACAACATCAAGTAGGTCGCTCAACAAGATCTGCAACAAGAGAAACCAGGCTGGTGGGGACTAGGAGGAGGGCCTTTTCTGTGGCAGCCCCCAATTTATGGAACTCTCTCCCCAGTGACCTCCGCCATGCCCCTTCCTTGATTAGATTTCTCCGTGCATTAAAAACGTGGCTTTTCAGGTGGGAATATGGGGTGGGTTAGGATTTTTAAGTTTTGTACTGTTTTTAATTGTGTTTTATACTGTGTGTGTCCCCCCCCCCCCTGTATTTTATTGGATCGCTCAGAGTGGCCGGATGTCTGGCCAGATGGGCGATTCATAAATACAATAAATAAATAAATAAACAAATAAGTCTTGCAAGCCTGATGTCTACCCACCACTGGAGTGGTCCATACTGGGCTAAATGGATCAAGATTCTGACCCAGGAAGGGGCAGCTTCAGGTAGCCCCTTTGGATCTCAGCTGTCAGTTATGCCATGAAGCCTGGGCGGGGCGAGATTCATATGTTTACCCGCCGCGGCTGGTGCCAAAAGGCCTTGAGGCACCACACAGGGGACTCCCGTACCATGGTGTAGTCCACTCCGCTGGTGATGGTGTGTCTCCTGTGCTCGCTGCGGCCTCTCAGTGGCCTCCGGGCCTCCGCTGCCTTGGCACTGCTCCCGTTTTGCGATGGGCCCGCCAGCTTCCGGATTCCACCGGCTTCTGCTGCTGTCGAATGAGAGAGGCCAGGATTGTGAGGAGCCGTAAAGGGGAAGCAATGAAATTTTTCAAGTGACTTTGGGAATGTTCCCCGGGGAGAATAAGAATCCACAAGGAATGACAGTTTCTAGCTTGTTCCCCCCCCCCAAACTGTTCCCAAGGTAACTCCAAAACCAAGCAACCACCTCACTTCTTGTTGCGTCTGCCCTGTGCTGCTATTTTTTTTATTGTGGAGTGCACAGAGATTGAAGGACGTTAACAAGCAACTAGTCCCTAGTTAACTGATTCCAGTCAAGCTCCCAGAGGTGAGTTTCTACGGAACTCCCTTCCACCCAGATTGTCAAAACTGAGTGGGTAGAGAAGTACAGATGTTTGGGATGTCAACACATCGGATGCCCTCCAGATGCATTGGACTGCAATTCCCATCATCCTCAGCCGGGGGTAATGGGAGTTACAGCCCAATGCATCCGGAGGGCACCAGGTGTGGGGAGGCTGGGCTAGCCCCCCCCCCCCCCGCCCCAATAAAAAGGTGCTGGGACCTACAACCCCTGGATTAATTCCAAAGGGGGGGTGTCCATCGCCATTCTAATCACATTTAGGGCACAGTCCTATAAGTGTAGACAGAAAAAAAGGCCTACAAATCCCAGCATGCTGTCTGGGGCACGCTGGGAGTTGTAGGCCTTTTTTTCTGTCTAAACTTGATAGGATTGTGCCCTTACTATCCTAGAACAGACTTAGGTCCCAATCCTACGGACGTTTAGACAGGGGGGGGGAAGGCCTACGACTGGTTGGGGAGGGCTGGGAGTTGTAGGGCTTCTCTCTGTCTACACATACATAGCATAGCCTGCCGGAGGAGATACGTCAACTTGTCAGTCTTTTGGACTTTAAAAAAGCCATAAAGACTGAACTCTTCCGGCAGGCCTATCCAGCGGAATTTTAGGATGTTTTTAAGATGTTTTTAAGATGTTTTAAAGATTTTTTTTAGGATGTTTTAAGATGTTTAATAGTATATATTGTGTTGTTTTAGTTTAGGTATTTTATATTTTCTGTTGTTCCCTGCCTCGATCTAGATGGAGAGGCGGGTAATAAATAAATTATTATTATTATTATTATTATTATTATTATTATTATTATTATTATTATTATTATTGAGCCTTTACTAACAAGTGAGTACCGCTGAACCCTGAGTAAGCTTGCTTCGGATTGCTCCCCGAGCCCGGTGCTTGCTCAGCGGTGAGGAAGGGAAAGGCACTCTGCATATGGTCAAGAGGCCTCCCTGAGGGGGGAAACGCCTGTGCACGCGAAGGAAAAGCACGGGTCGTCGTGGGTTCTGGATCCCCCCCCCGCGGGGGCATTCATTCAGAGCGAATGCAGCCCTCCCGGCTGCCCGCGCCCGTTCGCTCACCCGCTCTCTTGCGCTGGATCTGCTCGGCCGGCAGGCTGGGGATCTTCTCCAGGCTCCGGGAAGCGCAGCCGCCGCCCCTTCCCGATCCCCTCTCCCGAACGGGGGCTTTGCCTTCCCCTCTGCTTTGCGGAGCGTGGGAGCCGGGGCGCCCCGATGGGACCTTGCCGGCGGGGGCGGCCGGGCTGCCGCCGTCCTCCGGACTGAGGAGCGAGGATCTCAAGCCCAGCACGAAGCTCTCGAAGGTGAGGTAGCCGCCGGCCGGAGCGGCCCGGCGCAGCCCTTCCAGGACGCCGCGGGGCAACTCCCGGGCTTCCCCGTCGGGCTGCAGCCGCCAGCGGGACTCGATCTCCCGCAGGTGCACGTAGCCCCGCCGGCGGTCGTCCAGGATGTCGAAGAGGGTCCGCAGGCTCTGCAAGAACGCCTTGGGCAGCCCGTCGGCGCCGCCGGGCGGCGGGCGCCCATCCCCGCAGCGTTCCGGCGCCATCGGAGCCCCCCCGCCTGCCCGCGCCGCGCTCCCCGATTGCCGACGCACAAAAAGTTCGAGACGGAAACAAAAGTTGGCCTCCGAAGGCTCCGAAGACTCGAATGGGGCTCCCTTCCGTGACGTCGCGCCTCCCTCGTCGCGCATTGGCCGGACGGCGCCGGCCCTCGGCGCCGATTGGCTGAGGCGCATCGCGAGCCGGTTTGATTTCTTTTCCTCTTTTTCCGCGCGGTTGATTTTTTTCTCTCTCGCCCTGCTCGGGAAGGAGACCTGCCCCCCTTTAATAGTCGGACAAAGAGGCAAAAGGAGGCCCCTAACCGCCCCCCTCCCCGCCCCCGACTGGCAGGGGCTAGCTGATCCCGCTCGGTGAACGAGGAAACTCAGGCCTGTGGCTTATGCTGGCTCAGCTTGTCTGAGCGTGGAAAGCTAAGCAGGGTCAGGCCTGGCTATTACTTGGACGGGAGACCCCTCCTCTAGTTCCCTGCATTCAGGGGGGGGGGGTTTGGACTCGATGGCCTTGTAGGCTCCTTCCAGCTCTATGATCTATGAAAGGGCACGCGCGCCCCCTCCGCCAAAGCCGCCTAGTTTTTAGCATGACCCCGGGAGCTTTACCCTGACACCCAAGTGTATCCAAGGTTCAAGCACGTGGGACGGCATGCTCTGCCTTTCTCCCTCCCCCCAGTTCCGTTGTGTTCCCCTGTTGTCAACTGTAAGCTTCCTGCGGGCAGGGACCTGTCTATGTGGACGGTGTCGCCATAAGACGCAGCCATGAACTCCGACGGTGGGAGAGAAAATGATTTCAATTTCTCATCGCTTGTTGCCCTCAAAACATCAGAGTGGGGGACTTTTGGAGAGGGGGCTACCCGCCTGCCCCCCCCGTTCTCCAGATGGCCACGCCCCTTTGCTTGACTCACTCACCCCTAGGGTGCAGCTCTCCCTTCCCCCCCACCCCGAAATCGGTGATTTCCTGACTTTTGTGCACGCCCCATTTCAAAAGGTAGAAATGCCTCTCCTATGGCTAAAGTTACAGGCAGTAAAATAAGAGTTTTTAAAGCTCTTATTACTGCTGGATTTTTGGGGTGTTTGGGGGCCCACCCGCTTTGCCTTTGGCCCCGCCCACCACTGGGATATGTCTCTCCCCCCATTCACCCCCCCCAAAAAAACCCCTCCGAAATTGAATTCATTCCTGGGGCTGAAACAGTAGGGCTGCTATAGGTATCTACTCGGAAGTAAGTCCCTTTGAGTTCAAGGTCTGCTCCTGAGCAGATACGCTGTTCTTTTTCTGCTTGTCCTGTGTTAACTCGCATGAAGTCTGTTGCAAGGTGTGGCCCTCCAGATGTTGCTGGACTACAACTTCCATCATCCCTCACCATTGACTACACTGGCTAGGGCTGGTGGGAGTTGCAGTCCCACAACATGTAGAGCAGCCTGGCTGGGGCATGATGGGAGTTGTGCTCCAACACATCCGGAGGGGGCCAGGTTGGGGCAGGCTGCTCTAAAGGGCCCCATGCTGCTGCTGCTGACCTTGGTCACTGATCCTGCGACATCAACAGCAAGTTTCAAATATATCCATTTATGACGATGTTTTTTAAAACCAGATTTATTTTCTGCCTTTCTGACAATGCAACGGGGGCCATTCACAGTGTTAAAACGTGGTATACAATCCAACAGACACCATATGGAAGTGGGGGAGAGGAAAATTGAGCCAATCCGGTGGACCGCGGCTGCTGAGAGAGGCAGTTCTCCCATTCCTAGTTTAGTGAACAGGCATGTAAAAACGTTCAGCACAAAAAGCTGCCGAGGGTCTCCCAGGCCGCTCACACGAGGAACTCTTCTTTCCCTCAGCTTGTTTACGTACTGTCCTAGAACATGCTGAGCTGAGCCGGAACATCGTGTGATGGGGCGCATGCGTTGGAGTTTCTCCACATCAGGCCGGGCTCGCGGATCGCTTTGTGGAGATGCAGAGATCTGAAAAGAGACCCTTCTGCTTTCCCGGCTGTAAGTTGGAGACAACTCTGAGGCCACTGGATAATTTGAGACTGTGGACTTAACGGCACAATCGACAGAAAATGCATATTTCCACAGAAAACAATCCTACAACTCCCAGCATCCCCCAGCCAGCATGGCTGGTTTAAAAGTGTACTAAGGCAGTGTTCTCCAACCTTGGGTCCCCAGATGTTTTTGGCCTACAACTCCCAGCATGCCCCAGCCAGTATAGCATAGCTGGCTGGGGCATGCTGGGAGTTGTAGGCCAAAAACATCTGGGGACCCAAGGTTGGAGAACACTGTACTAAGGGGACAGTCCTACGCATGTTTCCACAGAAAACAATCCTACAACTCCCAGCATCCCCCAGCCAGCCATGGGTCTTTAGGGGTACGTGCTCCTCACGGAACACAAAGGAGACAGGGCCAAATGTTTATCTTCTCTAAGGCAGGCTGGGGGAACCTGCCGGCCTCCAGGTGATATTGGAACACAACCCCCATCATCCCTGACCATGGTGGCTGGGGCTGATGGGGTTGTAGTCCTACAGCACCTAGAGGACCATCGGTTCCCCAGCCCTGCTCTAGGAAGAGAGTTCTACAAATGGGAGGCCACCACCAAAAAGGCCCCTGAATGATTATGAATGACCCAGGAGAAAGTATTAGAGACATAGTTCTAGATTTGTTTATGGCTGTTCTTATATATCTTTATCTATTGCTGTCTGATTTCTTGTTTTGTGTTATATTTTATCACATTTTTAAAAAAACTATGTATAGCAGTTTAGTTTTTAGAGGGTGCAATCCTATGCATGTTTAGACAGAAAAAAGTCCTACAACTCCCAGCATTCCTGAGGCATGCTGGGAATTGTAGGACGTTATAGGGTTGCGCCTTAAAAAGGCTGCGCGGGCTACGTATTTTGCGACCCTAATGTGAAGTGCCAAGCAGCTTTGCATCCCTGCAGAAAACAGGTGGAGTCTCTTGTGCCTATGGGTAGGACTGCAATTTATTTCTCCAAACCTCCCCCCTCCGCCCAGCTCTCCGGACCCGCCTCCCACCAGTTTCCCCCCACTTGGTTGGCTGCCATTTTCGGTTTTTCCCTGCCTGATTGGGCGCGCACGGTGCACGTCTGAAATGGATGCATGCAGGAGGAGGAGCGGGAGGACAAGGTCCGGGGGGGAGAAACTTGCTGACGCGGCTGACCGGGGGTGGGTGGACACACGGGGCGGGGGCGATTTGGTGCTTCGTGTCTTAAGTCAGGAGGAGTTTGCAAGGAGAGCGGAAGAAAAACAGATCCGAGCGACCATCCATTCCCGGGGGACCTTCCATCCGCTTTGCGCCCCAAGGAAAGTGGCTTTCGTTTTTGCCTTTCCCCTTGTGAATTGCAACTTTTGCGCACACGCGCGCAAAGCAAGGGAAAAAGGCGCAAGTCGCGCGGCCAGACCATGGCGCCGCTGGAAGAGGAGATCCGGGCGCGCTTGGAGCGCGCCGGCCAGTCGCACTTGCTGCGCTTCTGGGCCGAGCTGGAGCCGGGGGCGCGGCAGGCGCTGCTGGACGCGCTGGCGCCGCTGCTGGACGAGCTGGGCGCGCATTGCCGGCGGGCGGCGGAGGCCTGCGCGCGGGAGCCCGGGCCGGAGAAGCTGGACGGCCGCCTGGAGCCCGTCCCGCCCGAGTTCCTCGGCAGCGCCTGCAGGAGCGACCGGGCGGCTCTCCGGCGATGGGAGGAAGAAGGTAGGCGCGGGGGGGGGGTGTCTTGGGCCCCCCCACTGAAAAGGTGGGGAAAGAAATCTGCATATGCTAATTTGTATCTCTATATGCAAATGTTGCAATAATTACGAGGATTGGTTTAAATTTCATAGGTCCCTTTCTCATCCGAATGATCGCAGAGAAACGCTTCCGTTAATTTGCACGCTGGCTCAGATCAGCTCCCAAAGCAACGGGAAAAGTGTTTTTCTAAGCCGAAGATTTGGGTGTGGGTGGGTGTGGTAGGGTGGGGGGGAGGGGAGAATTAATTCTTCCCTCCCCACCTGCACCCCCCCTTGAAAATCGCCCTCTGCATGGCTGTGAAGGGTGCAATCCGAGGGAATGCTTATCAGATTTGCAGATGACACAAATTTGCAGGTGACACAAAACTGGGTGGAACAGCTAATACTCTGTGGAAGACAGAAACAAAATTCAAAGTGATCTTGATAGGCTGGAGCGCTGGGCTGAAACCAACAGCATGAAATTTAAAGGGATAAATGCCAAGTGCTGCACCTAGGAAAAAGAAACCAAATGCACAGTTACAGGATGGGGGACACTTGGCTCAACAATTCTACAAGTGAGAAGGAACTTGGAATTGTTGTAGATCACAAGCGGAATATGAGCCTGCCATGTGATGTGGCTGCAAAGAAGGCCAATACTATTTTGGGCTGCATTTCATAGATAGAGTTGGAAGGAGCCTACAAGGCCATCGAATCCAACCCCCTGCTGAATGCAGGAAACTAGAGGAGGGGTCTCCCATCCAAGTAATAACCAGACCTGACCCTGCTCAGCTTTCCACACTCAGACAAGCTGGGCCAGCGTGAGCCACAGGCCTTTAATAGAAGTATAGCTTCCAAATCAAGTGAAGTGATAGTTCCCCTCTACTCAGCACTGGTTAGGCCTCATCTTGAGTCCTGTGTCCAGTTCTGGGCACCACACTTTAAGAAGGACGTAGACAAACTGGAGAGGGTTCAGAGGAGGGCAACAAAGATGGTAAAGGGACTGGAAACAAGGCCCTATGAGGAGAGACTGAAAGAACTGGGCGTGTTTAGCCTTCAGAAGAGGAGACTGATGGGAGAGATGATAATGCTCTTCCGCCTGGACATCAGGAAAAATTTCCTGACTGTTAGAGCAATACGCCAATGGAACCAACTACTTAGGGAGGTGGTGGGCTCTCCCACTCTGGAGGCATTCAAGGTGCAGCTGGACGGCCATCTGTCAGGGATGCTTTGACTTGGGTTCCTGCATTGAGCAGGGGGTTGGACTCGACCGCCTTGTAGGCCCCTTCCAACTCTACTTTTCTATGAGAAAAAAAAGTTGTACAACTCCCAGCATGCCCCAGCCAGCATTGCTGGCTGGGGCATGCTGGGAGTTTTATGACTTTTTCTCTCTCTCGAAATATGCATAGGATTGTGCCTTAAGCTGAGAATAAATTCGGGGGCTCTGGGGAGTAGATTTGGGGGCACTGGGAATAGGTTCAGGGCTGGGGGCCCTGGCAACAGCCCTGTGTCTGGCTGGTTACGGTAGTAGAATCATAGAATAATAGCGTAGAGTTGGAAGGGGCCCATAAGGCCATCGAGTCCAACCCCCTGCTCAGTGCCGGAATCCAGGTCAAAGCATCCCTGACAGATGGCCGTCCAGCTGCACCTTGAATGCCTGGTGCATTCAAGCATCTGTCAGGGATGCTTTGACCTAGTAGGAGAGGGAGGCTTCACAAGCGGCTGGAAGCTTGTTGAAACCAAGCCACCTCTGAGCCGCCGAAGAGGCTCCATGGATGGCGGCAGCCTACCCCAGAATGCCTGGCGCCTGGGACAAACCCCAGGGAAGAGCAGGGGGCTGCCCTCGCGGCCTGTTTGCCAGCTGCCCAGACAGTGGTGGGGCTAGGTCGGCCTTTTCCAATCAGGTGCCCTTCGATGTGTCGGGCTACAGCTTCCGTAGCTGGCCGGGGGATTCTGGGAGTCGTAGTCCGACAGGTCTAGGGGGCACGAGGTTGGGGAAGGCTGTTTTGGAGCCCAGATGTAATGTTGTCTTGTGGGGCCCCCCTAGAGATGGCCCATGTCCTACGACTTCAGTTATGAAGCGCACACGAGTTCCTCTCTTTGCATTGCGGGCTTTGAAACTGCTTGATGATGCCAGTAGGAAAAACAGAACACTTTGTCTACCCCCCCCCAACCCACCCAGCCCCACACTCTGAACACGCACAGTCTTCATTTTGAACTCCCCACCGTATCGCCATCTTGACTACAGGAATGCAGCGGCTTTTCTGCACTTGCTGCTCTTTCTGTGGTCATGTTGGGGTGGGCCCCCCACAGTCTGGCCCCCACAGTCTGGTGCTGGCTGCGTGGCTCCAACCCCCCCCCCCCCCGAAGCATCCCGCTCCGTGATGATGGACCTTTGGCTTATTTATTTATTTAGTGTGAATTTCACCAAAACAAAGCAAAACCTAGTATATTGAAAAAGGAAGAAAAAAATAACCCACTGCTTCTCTTACAGAAACTAAAATGAATCGCTCACAGTAAATGTAAGAAATGCCTATCAATACATATCGATGTATATGTAGTAATACAGCTATCAATAAAAACAGTTACACATAAGCTTCAGAAAAAGCGGACCAAATATCCATATATTATATTTATTTATCCATCCGCAGGTGGCGTTTTAATGACTTTGGGCTTTTTTATGTTCTCGTGGTCACAGCTCCGTTCAGTCGTGCAGCAGCAGTGGTGTAATAAGATAAAAATTTAAATCAATAAAGATACTACTACTAATAAGGACGGGGGGGGGGAATAACTAATAACCTCGCAGCACCATTGGCTTTCTCCTCGGAGCCTGGCCTTTCCTCATTTAGGGCGCAATCCTAGGCATGTTTAGACAGGAAAAAAGGGCCTACAACTCCCAGCATGCCCCACCTGGGGCATGCTGGGAGTTGTGGGCCTTTTTTTCCTGTCTAAACATGCCTAGGATTGCGCCTTTACTCATTTAATTGTGCTGCCTCACCCCTCTTTGCCTGCACCCCTTCTTTAAAGGCAGCCATGGAATGATACAAGGAAAGGAAAGGGTCCACAGCTCCAGATTGTGGCCACTGGTCGCTCTGTGCGTGCCCAGAGGTGCCTTTGCTTTCGAGTAAGGCTGTTTGGTTCCTGGTTCCCAAGTTCTTTATGCAAGAAATAAATGAACAGCCTGAATAAATTGCTGAAGTTCAGGGCGCCAAGCTGGGGAGTGCTGGGAGCTGTAGGACTTTTTCCTCTCTAAACCTGCATAGGATGGTGCCCTAAAATATCTAAAACCCAGTTATGCCAGTAAAACTGTAGCTGGTCATCCAGGAAAAGCTTGTTTAAATAGCAACGTCTTTCACGGACGCTGAAAACAGCCAGTTTGGCGTTTAGCGGACATCAAGTGACAAGCCGCAGCTCTGTCTCATCGGGACCTGGCCCTGGAATGTCAGGAGTAGCAATGGAGAGTGCTTCTGGTCACATGCAGAGCTCCTTCCCTTCCTTGCCAGGGAAGTGATGATCACGGTTCCTCCTTGCAGCCGTCTCGGAATGCTTTCGTTTTGGCCTTCCTTTTCCCCCCTCCAGGGCTGCGTCAGATCTCCCGGAACACGGTGGCGGTGCTCCTTCTGGCTGGCGGGCAAGGGACGCGGCTGGGGGTGCCTTACCCCAAGGGCATGTATGACGTGGGGCTGCCGAGCCGCAAGACCCTTTACCAGATCCAGGCCGAGAGGATCCGCAGAGTGGAGCAGCTGGCTGCCGAGAAGTTTGGTGCACGATGCTCGGTCCCGTGGTGCGTAGCCTGGCTCGTGGCGTCTTAAGAAACTAGGGCGGGTGAGCTCTTGGGGTCCTATCACTGCTGTGCTTTCCGCTCAACTGGATGGCGGCAGGAAACGCGTGGGCAGCCCGCGGGCTGCACGTGGCCCTCGGGGACCCTCCTGCGGCCCGCTAAGTGCCTTAACCACCCCCGAATAACTTAGCACCATTACTGATCTATCTCTGACGCCTTTGTCTTGCAGCGGCAGAGCAGAGGGGTGTGTGCTAGGCCGCCCCCTGCCCGGATCCCCCTGCCGATTTCCTGGCGAAAAACTCGTTTCATCTGGGCTTGGTTCTGGGCTTGTCCTATGTTTAGCTCCCAGCCTGCTAAACATACATCGGATTGCGCCCTGAATGGATCGGTTAAAGGTTGCAGCCCAAAATATACTAACCGTGCAATCCTATATATATTTACTTAAAGCTGCCTTTCAGCCCAAATAGCACCCCCAAAGTGACTTAAAATTTAAAAACAAGTTTGAAACTTTAAAACCTCACAAAGATCAGAATGAAGAGTAGGAGAGAATATGAAGGGGGGGGGAATCAGTGCAGAGCAAATAAATTTAGGGTACCGTCCTATGCATGTTTAGACAGAAAAACAGCCTACAACTCCCAGCATGCCCCAGCCAGCTGTGCTGGCTGGGGCATGCTGGGAGTTGTAGGCTGTTTTTCTGTCTAAACATGCTTAGGATTGTGCCTTTAAAAAGCCATGCGGAGCAAACAAAAGGTTTTCACTGCCTGCCGAAAACTGAACAGAGATGTATCTGTCCAGGCAGAAGCAAGTCCCTTTGAATTCAGTGATACTTACTCCCAAGTAGGATTGAGGCCTACGGTGCTTTTCAAAGGGATAAAATAAACAGATCCTTGCCTGTAGCGGCGCATGATATAAAAACTGGCGATAGGCGAGCGGGAGCTGCGGGTGGCGTTTGCATGTTTCAGGAGGTTAAAGTGCCCTAAGAGGTCAAAGAGCGATGGAGAGAAGAGAGAGAGAAAGACGCGTCGGAGGAGCGCAGAGCCGAGGAGGAGGTGACGCGTGGGTGGGTGGGTGGAAGGCCCCGCCTCTCGCTCACCTGTCTGTGCCTCGGCCGCAGGTACGTCATGACGAGCGAGTTCACCTTGGGGCCGACGGAGAAGTTCTTCCAGGAGCACGACTATTTCAACCTGGAGAGGTCGAACGTGGTCATGTTCGAGCAGAGGATGCTGCCAGCTGTTGGATTCGACGGGAAGGCCATCCTGGAGGAGAAGGGGAAGGTCGCCATGGCACCAGGTGGGCTGCTGTCTCCCGCAGGCCTACCTGCCGTGGCAGAACAGGGCCGGGGTACGCGTGCTCCTGCCTTCTAGAGGGGGAGGACACCTGGACAAGCGTCTTTTTAATAAAATAACCCAGAAACCTTTTACAAGCAGGTGTAAAACTGCCCAGAGGGTGCATTTGTGGGGAGAAAGTTGTGTTAGTGACATCACAGGTGCTAGCCAATGGGCGCCAGCCATAGCTAAGTTTTGCTTCAAGCTTGCAGAACCACATTGCCCCCACTCCCGCACCTCTGCTGGATCTCAATCCTGGAGAAAGAAATTCATTTTTATCTATTATTTATTTATTATATGTATATCCCGCCTTTTTTCCTCCAAAGAACCCAAGGCGGCTTACATAATCCTCCTCCTCCTCTCCATTTTTATCCTCACAACAACCTTGTGGGGTAGGTTAGGCTGAGAGTCTGTGACTGGCCCAAAGTCACCCAGTGAGCTTCATGGCCAAGTGGGGACTTGAACTCAGCTCTCCTGAGAACCGGACCAACACTCTAACCACTAGGCCACGCTGGCCCTATTTTTGTATCAAATGCCTGCCCTGCTGCTTTATAAATACGACGTTCTGCAATTGGAAGAAGGGAATCAAAAGTGGCCCCTTCTTCCTTGGCGTGCTACAGATGGCAACGGCGGCTTGTACCGAGCCCTGGTGGACAACAAGATCTTGGAGGACATGGAGCGGCGCGGCATCCAGTACATCCACGTCTATTGCGTGGACAACATCCTCGTCAAGATGGCGGACCCCGTCTTCGTCGGCTTTTGCGTCTCGAAAGGGGCCGACTGCGGTGCTAAGGTGAAGACAGAGGAGATATTGCGGTGCAGGGTTCCATAGTTTCCGTACCACTTGATGCCCTGCAGATGGCTGGGCTGGCAGGGCATGATGGGAGTGGTAGTCCAGTGCATCTACAGAGCATCAGGTTGGGAAAGGCTGTGTAGATATGTGTGTGAGTGAGAGGGAGAGAGAAAGTCTCAATTTCTGCATTTGGTGGTTCTTGTCTTGATGTTTCATGATCAGATTAGAATAGTAGAGTTGGAAGGGGCCTGTGAGGCCATCAAGTCCAGCCCCCTGCTCAGTGCAGGAGAACAGATGTGGGCAGCCCAGGCGGTCACCCCTCCAAGCACTGACCCGGCTCAGACCTGCTTAGCCTCAGCATGTGGCCTGCAGTATGTGCTCTCGACGCCCCCTCAATGTTCTGATGGTCCTCTTGACATCCAAATGTCAACTATTTTATTTTTAATTATTTCTTTCCTGCATTTTTTCCCTCCTCCCTTCCCCCAATGAAGTCTCCCAGAATGGCTTACAGAGATCAATAATACTGCCCTCAGGCGTACAGTCTAAAAGACACGACACAAAAGGAAAAGGGATGGAGAGGGAGGAGGGGAAAAAAAGGAGGACGACGCAAAACTCAGGCACTAGTTTAGTTTCAAAGTTCTCATAGGTGTTCTTTCTGGTAGGGAAGGACGAAACAAGCTCCCTGCAGCAGTGCTTTCCTAATATGAAAGCTGCATGGAATGAAAAGCTAAGAAACTGTCTTTGGGCAGGGGAACGTGTAGTCTTTCCTCTTGGATACGGCCCCTTTCCCTCTTCAGAATTGCAGGTTAGAGGGAATCCCCTCTAAGAATACCCCGCTCTTCAGCCGAAAAAAGGCTCCCAGAGCAGCTTACACAGATTCATAATAAAACAGTCCCTGCCCTCAGGCTTACAATCTAAAAGACACGACACAAAAGGAAAAGGGATGGGGAGGGAGGAGGGGAAAAATGCAAAGGCACCAGTTCGTCATTTCACAGATCTTCTAGGTCAGTGTTCTCCAACCTTGGGTCCCCAGATGCTTTTGGCCTACAACTCCCAGCATGCCCCAGCCAGCATAGCTGGCTGGGGCATACTGGGAGTTGTAGGCCAAAAACATCTGGGGACCCAAGGTTGGAGAACACTGTTCTAGGTGTTCTTTCTGGTAGGGCAGGACAAAACAAGCTCCCTGCAGCTGCTCCTTCTCTGGCCGATGTACGAGGCAAAGTTGCCATCATGTTTATCCTGGGAGGTGAGAAGATCTTGTTAACGCTGGTTATGTCAGCAGCCATGTGGTACCTAGGGCGATAAATGGGATATAAATACATTAAGGGTGCAATCCTGTGCATGTTTAGAGAGGAAAAAAGGCCTACAACTCCCAGCATGCCCCAGCCAGCATAGTTGGCTGGGGGATGCTGGGAGTTGTGGGCCTTTTTCCCTCTCTAAACATGCACAGGATTGCACCTTAAGTGAATTGAGTTAAGTAAACATAAAATAGTTGTGAGTTTGGAAAAATTCACTGTAATTTGGGTCCTGCCACATTTTCTTTCCAAAATCTTTGGCTGCTTCTTGCTATCATATTTTTTCCCCCCATTGTGTTGCTGCTGCTGCTGCTGGAATCCAATTAACAAGTCCCTCCTGCTTAAAGTAAACCTTTCTGCCCTTTCTTTTTTTTTTTTTAAAAAAAGCACTGCATCCCTGATAGGGATCTGTTTTTCCTCCTGTATGTTGTGATATGCGTGTTCTACATACAGTCATGCCTTGGATTGAGAGCATAATTCGTTCCGGAAAGGTGCTTGTAATCCAAAACACTCTTATATCAAAATGAAATCCCCCCCAAAAAAATTTGTACAGAGATTTTTAATTTAAGCCGTACTACAGTACTTGTATTGCAAGACGTCGCTTGTATATCAAGTAAAAAAAAATTAAATAAATATTTAAAATTTTGCTTGTCTTGCAAAACGCTCTCAAACCAAGTTACTTGTAATCCAAGGTATTACTGTATCCAGTTTAGAGCATAGCATCTGTGATAGGATGCAGAATTCCAATAAGCTTTAAAAAAAACAACCCAATAAAACAGTCTTCAAAACATGAAAAGCGAGTTCCTAGTCCTCATGGAATGATGATAATATTGAAAACCTATCAGCAGTGCCTGCATGCAGTTGTAGAGGGGTGGGTTTGGGGACAATTTGCAGAGCTCCGTTACCTGCACCATGGCTTGCAGGTTAAATAATTTTATGCCAGATAAATAATAATAATAATAATAATAATAATAATAATAATAATAATAATAATTTATTTCTTACCCGCCTCTCCACTCAGATCATCGAGGTGGGGAACAACCACAGAAATACATAGTAGTTAAAAAACATAGTAAACATTATTAAAATATTCTTAAAAACCTTTAAAAGTATCCTAAAAACTCTTAAAATTCCACTGGGTAGGCCTGTCGGAAGAGGTCAGTCTTTATGGCCTTTTTAAAGGCCAAAAGACTGTCTAGTTGACGAGTCTCCTCCGACAGGCCACTCCACAGTCTGGGAGCAGCAGAAGAGAAGAGAAGGTCCTCTGGGTGTGCAGATGTGCAGACTGTTAATTGAAATTGGCCAGTGTTAGTCTCCTCTGTGTGCAATTTGATCTGATCTGTGGTATCAAGGGTTACCCAGCCTTCCTCCCCGAATCTAGTCCAGCCCCCGCTAAGCCTCTGCATTCGGTGCTTACAGGTAGTGGAGAAAGCCTACCCCGCAGAGCCCGTTGGCGTGGTGTGCCGCGTGGATGGCGTGTATCAGGTGGTGGAATACAGCGAGATCTCCTTGGAAACGGCCCAGGTGCGAAACCCTGACGGCCGCCTGATGTACAGCGCCGGTAATATCTGCAATCACTTCTTCACTCTTGGCTTCCTTCACGCTGTCGCAGAGTAAGTCCCTGCCACGGTCTGTCCTTGCTGTGCGTTTGCTTTTTGCTGTCAGTTCCGGGGCTCGAGAGAGTGGGATGCCTTTGCTGCTGTGCTCGAGAGCAACACAAAACTGGAAAGAAATGCATGCGTGGCAGAGGATCGGATCCCAAGATTGAGATGGTCGGTTTCTGGTTAGAAACTTGTTGCCGTGTCTTTTGAGTCCAGGAAAGAGCTGTAATAGATTTCAGACGCAATCCTATGTAAGTTTAGACAGAAAAAAAGGCCGACAACAAGTTGTCAGCCTTTTTTCTGTCTAAACTTGCATAGGATTGCGCCCTTAAAAACAAAACGTTTGTCAGGAATATGCAAAAAGTAGAATATGTAGACACGCTCCCCCCCCCCCCGCCACCTAAAATAATGCTATGAGTAAGAATGTTTTGATCAGCCTTCCCTGATCTGGTGCCCTCCAGAAGTTGTGTTGGACTACAATGTCCCTCATCCCCAGCCAACCTGGCCACCAGGCTTGGGGAAGGCAGGTTTCGATAATCTGTGATGTGGAAGGATTAGTTGTTAACAGCTGCACAAATAGCAAAATGCAGAAGCTCATCCTCTCTGGGTTTTGTCCAGGCTGCAGAAAGGTAAATACAGTAATACCTTGGATTGCAAGTAACTTGGTCTGAGAGCGTTTTGCAAGACAAGCAAATTTTTTAATATAAATTTTGACTTGATAAACAAGCGACATGTTGCAATACAAGTTTAGGGATGTAACCGCTCACACCCTCCAGCTGTGCTGCACTACAAGTCCTATCATCCCCAAGCAGCACACCTCTTGGGCATGCTGGCTGGGGACCATGGGAGTTGTTGTGAGGGCTCCAGGTTGGGAAAAGGCTGCTGTGCTTCGTGTCTGAAAAGCAGTTCAAAAAATTATTTTTTAAAAAAAAATAATCCACAGAAACTGCCTCCGAGAAGGGTTTAAAGGCGTTATCAAAAGATTTCCGGGAACCATCCCACGAGTTGCCAAAAATAACACGTGGAGTCAGCTTTGTGAGAGTCACAAGAAACCTTTTTCCTTCCCCGCACCGCCAAACAGCTGAACCAAAAGTCCCCAGTCAGCCGTTTGCTTAGTGTGTTTGCCGGCCTGTGACGTGACTTGGGCCAAACGACTGGCTGGCCGGGCACCCTTTCCTGCAGAGGAAAAAACAGGGGAGCAAAACAGCCTGTGGGCTGGCGCGCTTCTGCTACCAGGGAAAGCAAAAGTGTTTGGGGCCTTCCGCATTGTTCCAATGGATCTGCCGTGTTCTGTTTTTAATCTGGATTTTTGCGCATTTCCTTGAGTGGGCGAAGGGGCAATTTATTTACAGTCATGCCTTGGATTGAGAGCATAATTCGTTCCGGAAACATGCTTGTAATCCAAAACACTCTTATATCAAAACAAAATCCCCCCCAAAAAATGTGTACAGAGATTTTTAATTTAAGCCGTACTACAGTACTTGTATTGCAAGACGTCGCTTGTATATCAAGTAAAAAAAATGAAATAAATATTTTAAAATTTGCTTGTCTTGCAAAACGCTCTCAAACCAAGTTACTTGCAATCCAAGGTATTACTGTATTTATTTATTTATTTATTACATTTATACCCCGCCTTTTTTCCTGCAAGGAACCCAAGGCAGCTTACATAATCCTCCTCCTCCTCCTCTCCATTTTATCCTCACAACAACCCTGTGAGGTAGGTTAGGCTGAGAGGCAGTGACTGGCCCAAAGTCACCCAGTGAGTTTCATGGCCGAGCGGGGACTAGAACCCGGATCTCCCGAGTCCCAGTCCAGCACTCTAACCACTACGCCACACTGGCTCTCGGTATGTTAAATGATGCCTTCTTAGTTTAAGGGGGAAAGATGATTCAAAGTGGGGGCACAGTCAAGGTTCATGATACTTGCGCACCGCTTGAGAACGTGGATAGAGAGGAGCATTTCTCTCCTGTAACACTTGGAGTTGGAGTCCTCCAGTGGCATGAATGTGCAGTAGATTCAGGACAGCCGTAGACGGTGTGTGAGAAGAGCCCTGCGTGGCCTTCTGGGGACCTGCAGTGGTTCTGCACCCCTGCCGTACACGCCTGCCACGGACTCCCTGTGTGCTGCAAAGGATTTTGTGCCCCGCTCTCGGTTTACGTGGGGTGTCACCCAGGCCTGGAAAGTCCCCACCACTCTCCTGCAGCTGTGCAAAACAGAGGTAAGCCTTCAGAGGTTTTGGACCCCCAACTCCCATCAGCCAGCACGGCCAGTGGTCAGGGATGATGGGAGTTGTGGTCCAAAACATCTGTCGATCGCTGGGTTTCTTAGCCCTGCCGTAGCAGCCGAGAACCCTTTCAGGGCAGCTTCTCCCCCCACCACCACCCGTTTTCGTTCCTGCGGACGACGTCGTCTGAGGAAAGCCCCCGTCTTCTGCTTCTGACGCCTCTGCCTTTCCCTCCCGCCAGGAGATTTGAGGCCCAGCTGAAGCACCACGTGGCCATCAAGAAAGTGCCGTTCGTGGACCAGGAGGGCAATCGGGTAAAGCCGCTAAAACCCAACGGGATAAAGCTGGAGAAGTTTGTGTTTGATGTGTTCCAGTTTTCTAAGTTAGTGGCGTGCGCGCGCCTTTCCTCTGTATTTCTCCTGGAGAGGGGAGGGGGGTTTGTGGCGATGTGGCATTTCCCGGACTCCCGCTAGCTGCTCATTTTGTTTTCTGAAGTAACATGGCAGGCGCGAATCACCGTTGCACCCCCCACCCCCCGTTTTGAAGCTAGGGCTGGACCTTGGGGCTGAAGTCCAGGGCCCCCAGATCTCCCTCCCCCCCCCCCCCCCGGGGGAGAAGCCGGTGATGTGGGCATCTGGCTTTGCAAGAAGCAAACTCGACATTTTATTCCTGTGGCCTTGATGGTGTGCTATGATTTAAGTGAGCTCAAAATGCACATGCGCAGAGAGTTGTTATTGTCTCATCCGGGTTTGCAAACGGTCTAGGAATATCGAGCAGTTGGAAAGCAAGGAATGGCAGCTCTGGAAGGGGGCGGGGAGAGGCATGTGAGTGGTGTTCTTCACGGGTGAAGTGATCCACATGGCTGTGCTGTCCCACTAGTTCACTCCACACAACTTAGATGCAAGTACCGTAGGTCTTTATTGCCGAAATCCATATTTATTTATTTATTTCATTGATATACCGCCCCACAGCCGAAGCTCTCATATCAGAAGGTACGCCGAGGTCAGGACGGTGCAAGGTTCGTAGGGAAGGAGAGTAAGGTGCCAGAGTCACAGTCCAAAGTCGTAGCCACCAGGAGATCGGATTGAGGGAGTCAAGGAGTGCAGAAGCTTTGCCCGGAAACAGAGTCGTTGCTTTCTACACGGAGCGTAGGACCAGGCCAGCATATAAACCCTGACCCAGCCTCACTGTCAGTCAGATCCCGATCCCGGATCTTGGCACGGGTATCGAGCCAGGAAGCGCTTGCTACGCCTCCTTCGGTTCACGTGCCTCGCAGCCAGGCGTGTCTCCCGGGCGTCTTTGGGAGGGCGGCATCCCTGAAGGGCCCTCCTCCTCCTCCCCCGAGTCCTCCTGACAGGCCGAGCCCAGGAATCAGCAAGCGGCCTTCCCTGCTCCTGTTGCTGGGGAGAAGGAGGCCTGTCCAAGGTGGCCTGGCCTGGGCTGGAATCGGCCACAGCTGGGCACCCTTCTCCCTGCACCCACTCACCTTCGCTGTCAGCGCTGGCTCTGGAGTAAGACCCCACATCTGCTCTCTAAAGGGGAGGGGGGCACATAAGACCATCACGTCCAGGTCCTAAAATTATTTCACTGCACCGCTGCCTTCCTCCCACCCCAAAGCACTCTGCAGCGCGCTGCTGATCCGGGCCCGCTCCCTGATTTGGAAGGAAACCTGCACAGGCTAGCAACCTGCCCAGGAGGGCGCCACCTCTCAGGACTTGCCACTTGCGGGGAGTGACTGAACGTGCCAGTCGTAGCAGAAGCGGGAACCGACGGTGCGATCTGAGCAGCGGCTGAGTGGAAGGATATATAGTCAGTGTGGACATGAGACAAGCCCTGCTGGATCAGCCCAGGGGTCCATCTAGTCCAGCATTCTGCTCACACGGCGGCCAACCAGAAGCTGAAGGAGGAAATCCTGAGGGACCCCAGTCCCAGGCCAAAAAACATATGTATAGATTTATTTATTACATAGTCGGTGTGAACATGAGAAGAGCCCTGCTGGATCAGACCAAGGGTCCATTCAGTCCAGCATCCTGTTCACACAGAGGCCAGCCAGCTGCCCAAATGGGATCCCACAAGCAGGACAGGAGTGCAACAGCACCCTCCCACCCATGTTCCCCAGCAACTGGTGTTCAGAGGCAGACCGCCTCTGATGCTGGAGGTGGCATAGAGCCGCCAGGACTAGTAGCCACTGAGATCCTTCCCATCCATGAAAGGGGCGTGAGCTGGCAGTCAGTGTGCAAGACTAAGGCAGCGGAGACTGGGCTTTTCCAATCATCTGTCCAGAAACAACTAGTTGTTTAAAGCTCCCAACCAATTGGAACCAGCAGTTCAGGTGGCCAGACTTGAGATCGAAGGGCAAATTGCCCTGCCTCCGCCCCCAAATGTATTTCTATGTTGGTATTGCCAAGTGAACTTTTTGAGGCTGGTGGCCCCAATGCCTTGGGCTTCCCTCTGACCGCCAAAGGCACTGCCCGTGCTGCTGGAAACCCAACACCCCCAAACTAGGTTCAGCACTATGGTTCAGACTGGAGATGTGAAGGCCCGGAAAAAAACCAGAAAAAACCTATGTGCCCCTTCCCCCCCCCCCCGAATTATTCCTGTTTTTTTCCCAGGCCTTCACATCTCTAGTTCAGACTACAACCTGCAGTGGATAAGTTGCCCCACTGGCATTGGAGCCACCAGCCCTAACCTTGGAACATTCCTTGCCGTTCGCACCGGACAGGTACACAACCTGGAAACCCGTTTTAAGCCCCCCTGGTTTCTCCCCTTTTGCTAGGAAGTTCGTTGCCTTTGAAGTCCAGAGGGAAGAGGAATTTTCCCCGCTGAAAAATGCCGACACGGCTGACAAAGACACCGCCACCACGGCCCGGCGGTCGCTCCTCTCCCAGCACTACCGCTGGGCCATGAAGGCTGGGGCCACATTCATCGGTGACCGTGGCCAAAGGATCCCCGAGAAACAGAGGTGGGTGTGTCTGCGGGGACTCCTCCCACTTATCCTCCCCAGGGAATTCTGGGAACTGCAGTTCAGCAGGGGAGAACCGGGGGAGTTGTATTAGTATTTTCAGGGTGGAACACCATTGCAGTTAATCTATTTTAGGCAGAATCCAATGCAAGTTTAGACAGAAAAAAAGGCCTACAACTCCCAGCATGCCCCAGCCAGCTATGCTGGCTGGGGCATGCTGGGAGTTGTAGGCCTTTTTTCTGTCTAAACTTGCGTAGGATTGCTCCCTTAGTGTGTGTGTTTGTGTGTTGTTTGGGGTTTTGGACTGGGAAGGATAAAAATGCTAGAGTGTGCAAATGCAGTGGGCACTTAAGTTCTAAAGCTTCCCTGTGTTTGTTTGTTTATTTATTTATTTCTAAATAGGTGGGGGAAGTAAGTACTTTAAAGTTTTAAAAAAAAAAACCTCACAAAAAAACCCATGGAGATTTTGGAGCTCAGGGATTGCCGGGGTCACCCTCTCTGCTACTGGGATCTCTTTCTCTCAAGTCGTGTGAAGTCTGACTGCGGTCACTCCGGCAGTTTGGGGAAAGTGCTCTGCTTATGCTCCGGTGCTTCAGTTGCCCCGTAGCATGTCTGTATAGAGAGCTGTTAATGGCCTTTCTCTCTCCCCCTCCAGTTTATCAGGGGACGAAGATCCGCCCGCCGTGTGTGAGATTTCCCCTCTAGTCTCTTACTTTGGAGAGGTGAGAGTACCATTTTATGTGTTGGCCTCTAAAGGTGCAGTCCTATGCATGTTTAGACAGAAAAAGGCCTACAACTCCCAGCATGCTGGGAGTTGTAGGCCTATTTATTTATTGCATTTATACCCCGCTCTTCAGCCAGAAACGGCTCCCAGAGTGGCTTACAAAGGTTAATAATAAGACAGTCCCTGTCCTCAGGCTTACAATTTAAAAGACATGACACAAAAGGAAAAGGGATTGGGAGGGAGGAGGAAGAATGCAAAACTCAGGCACCAGTTCTTAGTTAAAAAGGTTCTTAGAGGTTTTTCTTTCTTTTTTTCATTCTTTCTACTGTCTAAACATGGATAGGATTGCACTCTTAGGGAAATAATAAAGTTATTTCTGGGTCAGAAATAATGTTATGGATGGCGCAGAGCCGTAAGATGCCAATGGAGGGGCCATAGCCCAGTGGTGCAGCTCCTGCTTTGCATGTCAAAGGTCCCAGGTTCAAACCCCGACATCTCCTGGTAGGGCTGGGAAAGGCCTTAATCTGAAACCCTGGGGAGCCCCTGGCAGTAGAAAGACCCACGCTGTGTAGTAGGACCAAGGGTTTGTCAGCTTTCTAACCAGGGCAAAGAACAATATATTATTAATTTAATTTGAATGTCATCCTCTGGAATGTGCCCGAAGCAGCTTAGGAGGGCCTTTCCAAAATGAACTGAAATTCACTCCCGCTTGCCCCTTCCTTCTTCCGCAGGATCTCGAAAAATACCTGAAGGCCAAAGAGCTCCAGTCGCCCTTCCTTCTTGATGAAAGCAAAGCTGAAACGTTAACATGAGCTTGAATGAAAGAGGGCTCAAGCTCGGAAGATGGTCCTCGTCTAATTTCTTAAAACTATTCCTCCCCCCTCCCTGCTGAGAAATAATTGAGGCAGGCGCTTTTTCGATGCACGTGATTCTGTTATGATCATATAAATCCAAAGTCTTAAATTCTCCCACCTGCCCCCCCCTTTTTTTCTTGTGCAGTTGCAAAGTTACCTCTGTGCCTGGTCAGGGATGAAACCTCCTCTTTCTGTCCTTGGCTGTGCAAACAGCATTCTTTCCAGCTGGAAGCCATGCCAATAAAATTGGAAACAGCCGTCCGAGAGAGGATCTGTCATCCTTTGCTGTAGTGGAGAGGCCATAAGAACATAAGAGCCCTGATGCTGGATCAGATCCAGTCCTGCATTCTGTTCACACAGTGGCCAACCAGCTGCCCATGGGATCCCACAGGCAAGGACATGAGTGCAGCAGCACCCTCCCACCCATGATCCCCAGCAACTGGTGCACATAGGCATACTGCCTCTGATCCTGGAGGAAGCATAGAGCCATCAGGACTAGTAGCCATGGATATCTTTCTCCTCCTGCATGAATTTGTCCAGTCCCCTTTTAAAGCCCCCCAAACTGGTGGCCATCACTAGAATCATAGAAAAGTAGAGTCGGAAGGGGCCTACCAGGCCATCAAGTCCAACCCCCTGCTCAATGCAGGAATCCAGGTCAAAGCATCCCTGACAGATGTCTGTCCAGCCGCACCTTGAATGCCTCCAGACTGGGAGAGCCCACCACCTCCCTAGGTAGTTGGTCCCATTGTCTTACTTGCTCTGACAGTCAGGAAATTTTCCCTGATGTTCAGGTGGAACCTGGGTTGCTGTGACTTGAGCCCATTATCCCTATACCTTGTGGAAGTGAGTTCCACAGTTTAACTGCACTGTGTGAAGAAGCCCTTCCTTTGATCTGTCCTGAGTCTCACATCTAGAGGGCACCAGGTTGGAGAAAGCTGGCTTAGAGAATGTAATCATTCCCGCCGGGGAGTCGCAGAGAGATGCTGCTCCTTTCTCAACTGGTTGGACATAAGCGTAAGAAGATGAGAGAAGAGCCGTGCTGCAGCAGACCGAGGGTCCCTCTAGCCCAGTGTTTCTCAACCTTGGGTCCCCAGATGTTTTTGGCCTACAACTCCCAGCATGCCCCAGCCAGCTACGCTGGCTGGGGCATGCTGGGAGTTGTAGGCCAAAAACATCTGGGGACCCAAGGTTGAGAAACACTGCCACGGTGGCCAACCAGCTGCCCACGGGAGACCCACAGCAGGACAGGAGAGCCACAGCCCCCTCCCGCCCATGTTCCCCAGCAACCGGTGTACACAGGCACACTGCCTCTGATCCTGGAGGAAACCTAGAGCCATCGGGACTAGGAGCCACTGATAAGCCGCAGTAATGTTGCAGTTGGAGGTGGCCTTCGGTCCACATCCAAAACTGGTTGCCTACACGGCCAGAGTGGGTGGTGTCCAAGAGGAGGGAACCTCCAAGACAATGCAGGGTGTTGCGTGCTCCGTGTGTGAGTTCCCCAGCGCAGGGTTGTTGTTTTGTGTGGCTGGGGTAGCACCACATTTTGTCAGCTCCGGGTTGTGGGCGGCAAGGGTCCTGGGCCAGGGGATGATGGAGGCAGGAGCAGGCCAGGGGTGAGCAGAATCCAGAAGGCCGGCAGAGGTCAAAGCACATATCAAGCGAGGCGGGGGCCAGAGGCAGCAGGCAAGTCCAGGAAGCAAACGGAGTTCAGGCATGTACCAGGCAGAGGGGGGCCAGAGGCTAGAAGCGTTGGTCAAGACAGGGCCGGTGCAAGGCAGTTTGGTGCCCTAGCCAAGATCAGATATTTAGCGCCCCCCCTTCCCACTTGCGCCCTCCCTCCAGCCCTATGCCCATTATGCATGATCCGCATTCACACACACACACACACCCTTCCTCTCCAGTCCTAAACATGTTTCCAGCTCCATCGAGATCAAGGGGGTTTACTTCCGTGTAAGTTCTTTCCACGGGCTTCATTCAGCGGCCCCCGTTTGCTGCCGCCGCCACTCCTCTCACGTGCGGCGGATCTCCTCTTTGCTGCTGTCCCCGTCGCTTCTCTTCCAGCTCTTTGCCAGCCTCGCAGCCTGCCGCCTATCTCCACGCTGCCTGCACACTCACATCAAACTTTGTTTCCCCGCCCAGCCGCCTCTCTTTTCTCCTCTCCTGCCGCATCACGGGGGGACGGGACATTATTAACTGCCTTCTCTTTCTCCTTTGTCTCGATCAATTTGCTTCAAAAGTGGGCTCAATTCCCAACTTTTTAGCGCTGTATTTTTTTTTCAAGGCATTTCTGGCGCCCCCTTTAGCCCGGCACCCTAGGCAGCTGCCTAGTTGGCCTAATGGTAGCACCGGCCCTGAGTCAAGAGCAGACACAGTTCAAACACCAGGCAAGGCTCAAGGTTGGTTGCTGGAGACAGGAACCGGCTGCCAACAACACGTAGGGTTGTGTCACTGGCGAAGGCTTGAGAGAAGAGGAAGCCCTTATTTAAGGCCTCCCACCGCTCCCAGCTGGTGTGTGTTAATGCACCTGGGAATGGCTATCGGTCTGGGATTGAACCCTGCGAGGAAGTATTGCAGACTGGCCTGTTGTTCCCAAGGTGGCCACCAGATGGAGCTGCAGAGTTCCATCTGCACAGCCCAGCCTGGGGCAATCCAGATGCGTTGGATTCCAGCTCCCCCCTGCCCCGACCAGCATGCCTAATGGTCAGGGATGATGGGAGTTTGTAGCCCAACAACATCTAGAGGGCATGAGGTTCTCCCGCATCTGCCCTAGAGGGGAACCATGGTCCAGTGGCAGTGCAGGATCAGTCCTTTGCATCTCGCATGAAGAGGATTGGGAGTCACAGGACTGGGAATGATCCCCCGCTGCTCAAGTAGACCCTGGCTCCATAGAGGGCAGGGAGTCTGTGTCCAACAGGTCTGTCTGTGTGGCCTCATCTTAGTAGCGCTTGCTGGAGAAGAGGCGCTGATATTAGGGTCCTGGGGGGGGGGCTGCGGCCACCCCACTGCAAGCAGCTGGTTTGGCTGTGTTGTTTGGCTTGACCCGAAATTTTTACTTCTCATCAACCGTCGGGTGCATAGTTTTTCTCTCTTTTTCTTTCTCCCCAAAGTGCCTTTCTGACACTGACAATGCTCTATGCGCCCTGGACAGATGTGGGGAAATGCTCTTGTCTGTTGGTACCCTTTACATATTAAAAGTGCTTCTAAAAGCAGTCTTCTTGGCATTCTGAATTTCTTTTTTCCAACTGACCCTGCTCCACTGCAGCCGGGCGTGCAGAAATTTGTAGCATCGGAAAAGATGAAATAATCTCTCTCCCATCAATGGAGATGAAAAGCATGGGAGTGTGTGATTGTGAATGAAATCGCTTATAAACATTTAAGGAGGGAAGGAATAACAGTACAGAAACATTGCAACAGGATTGGGTTTTTAAAATTTGATTTTGGAACAGGTTTATAGACCTGGCTTAGCACCAATAAACCTTTGGACAAGGTGATCTGTAAGATCTGTTGTACTTTGGAGTTGTGATTTGTAAAGCTGGATTATATGATTGCTGTTGAAGTTGATTATGGACGGTGTGTCTGATAACAATGCAGTGAATTTTTTAAAAACGTAATAGGGGCTGGGATGCCCTGCCGCCACGGTGGGCTATGCACAAGCCCCCTGAGTGCTTCTGGGATGGTGGTACGGTGGGGTGGCGTGGCGTGGCGTGGGGTGGCGGCGTTTTCTGCCCTGAGGACTGGTGTCCATACAGTAGACCTAGCAGTACTTGGCACAAAAGATCTGCGCCCAATGTGATCGCCAGGAAAGCACCACGCTGTATAAATTATATAACTTGGGCAAGTTTATATAATGACTTTGTTTTGCATAACTTTGCTAATGAAGTGGTAAGATCCACTTGGGCCATGCTGGCTGGGGGTGATGGGTGTTGTAGTCAATGTTTCTGGAGGGCACCAGGTTGGTGAATGAGTGTGCTGTATGTAAATGTGAGATGATGAATTATTGGGGGTTTATTTAGACATGTTCTATGCAATAAACCCTTCTCAGGCTAAGCACCAACACTTAAAAACCTGAGGGGAGGGTCAAATGAAACCTTTCCCCTACTAATGAGGGAAAAGATTTAATACTGGTCTCTTAAGGATCTTATGTTAAATTTATGATACTGTGGGTACAAAGGTGTGTGTAGGTTTATCAGTAATGCTGGTTAATAACACCAAGCTGACACTTAGGATTTGGGTAGCAAACAAAATAAAAATAAGTTTATTTTAATTCTCAAAATCTTAGTTCCAGAAAATAACTTTAAACCTGCCTACCCCAAACACTTTGTAATTAACCTAAGTCCCTACAATTCTAAATACTTTCACTCCTCAGACAAGCACTGATTTCTCTCGGAACTCCTGACAGACCAGACCAGACCAGACATGAATAACTCAACTAACCTAACTCCCAACACACACTCTCCACACAACACTCAACTAACTCTGACACTGAGCCAGTGTGGCGTAGTGGTGTGAGTGCTGGACTGGGACTCGGGAGATCCGGGTTCTAGTCCCCGCTCAGCCATGAAACTCACTGGGTGACTTTGGGCCAGTCACTGACTCTCGGCCTCACCTACCTCACAGGGTTGTTGTGAGGATTTAGTGAGTGTGGTCCTTGGGCTGAAGTCTGTGACTCCTGTTCATCCAAGTCTGGCCCCTCGGAATTTAAAATAACTGTCAGAAGTGAAAAAGTATTTACTTGGGTCATCCCTGCAACTGTTTTGCTATAAGGCTTATCCTTCTCTTGTGGCAACCCTTTAGGTCATTTCTTCTCTTCGTTGTTATTGTTTTGACACATTTATCCCTTTTACTGACATCCTCTGTTGTGAGGATAAAATGGAGAGCAGGAGGAGGAGGATTATGTAAGCCACGTTGGGTTCCTTGCAGGAAAAAAGGCGGGGTATAAATATGATAAATAAATAAAAATAAAAAAATCACTCAAACACTTCTTATATACTCCTCCCCCCCCCTTTCCCAGTCATCACAAACCACACCCACTCAGTTCAACATTCTATACTCATTAAACATACTTAAGTAGACATACACCAGGGATCTGAATTGTGGGATTACACCACATTCTACTTTTATTATACATAGTTTATTTGGCTTAAGGTGCAATCCTATGCTGAGTCACTGAGTCAGGCGATCACTCGTGACCGAGTAAGATTGTCTTCCAGGGTTTAAAAAAATTATTTATTTATTTATTTAATTACAAAAAGATTTTAAAAGGAGGAGAATTCTAAAAAAAATTGTGTAGACTCTAGCGATGGGTCCGTAAGTGACTGTGGAGGCCAATTCTAGATCCACACAGCTTCCCACAGTGAGGACACAGGTTGCCAGATGGAAGATGGTCCTGTAAAGGATTCATTTGACGTGGTTTTCGCTTAGCACGTTTCTCCCTTTCACCTTGCACTCGAGCTTCTTCAAAGTCCACGGAACCTTTGTGAAAGGCCAACCTCCAGTTAGATCGTTCATGGGCCAGAGCTTCCCAGTTTTCGATGTTTATATTGCATTTTTTTAGATTAGCCTTATGAACATCTTTAAACCTCTTATGTTGACCACCGATATTCCGCTTTCCATCCTTGAGTTGGGAATAAAGTAACTGCTTTGGGAGATGGCTTTCAGGGATTCGAACAACAAGACTGGTCCACTGAAGTTGGCGTTGAAGGATCATTTTTTCAATGCTAGTAGTCTTTGCTTCTTCCAGTACACTGACATTTGTTTGCCTATCTTCCCAAGTAATTCGCAGGATTTTCCGGAGGCAACGTTGATGAAATCTTTCAAGGAGTTGGAGGTGACGTTTATAGCTAGTCCATGTTTCGCAGGCATACAATAAAGTTGGTAATACAATGGCTTCATAAACCAGTGTTTTGGTCTTCTTACAGATATCCCGCTCCTCGAAAAACATGGCACTTGCGGAGCTCAGGCGATGCTGGATTTCATGCATTGCACTATCCTATGCATATTTAGGCAGAGACCTATAACTCCCAGCATGCCCCAGGCCTACAATTCTCAGCATGCCCCAGCCAGCCATGCTGGGAGTTGTAGGCCCTTTCCCCGGCTAAACATGCGTAGGATCGCGCCCTTAAGGGAATGGCGGGGCTTCAGAACTTGCGCGTTGCTAAGGAGGGCACCATAGAGGGTGGGAGGAGGGCGCGGTGTCCTGGGAGCGTCCGCTCTGCGCCTCATCTCTATGGTCAGGGGAGCAGCGGGAAGAATCATGGCGGCCGGTGGAGGAGCGGTCCGCGGCTCCTGAGGGACCGTCGTCCGCCGCCATGTACTCGGCCGCTTCCTCCTCCTCGTCGTCTCCGCTCCTGCCGCCGCCTCGGCGGGACTTCATCTCGGTAACCCTCAGCCCCGGCGGGCTCGAGGCGGCGGGCGGCGGCTACAACAACAGCAAGGCCTGGCGGAGGCGCTCCTGCCTAAGGGTGAGAGGGGGCGGCCATAGAGTCGGAGGGGGGTAGCGCGGCTCAGCAGCGCCCTCTGCGGGAGAGGCAGGCGGGGAGAGCGGCCGCTGCGCTCCCTGCAGGCGGGGGTGGGAACTGCAGCCTGTGGGGGGAGCGTGGGGCTGCATGGCCAGCCTGTTTTGGGGGGCAGGGGAGGAGGGGGGTGACTTCCTCCCCCCACCCCAAAAGCAAGCAGGAATTGCTGGACTTTCACAGCTGCAGGCAAAGGGAAGCCATCCCACAGGTGCAGCTGCTCCCGCCCCGCCCAAGCATTGCATCTTAAAATGGCTGGAGAAGCCCCCCCCCCCCCCCCGTTGGGTTCCTGCCCTGCTGCGCTGAACTCTTGGGGGATCTCCCAGTGATCACAAATACGATAAAATAACACCAGAATGTTGTGTGAGATTGATGATACTATTATTGCCTGTGCATCTGTTGAAATTACTGGTTTGTTTAGTGTTTATTTTATTTTATTTTCTTGTATTACACTCCTGGTTTAGCCAGATTATTATTATTTATTTCATTTCTATACCGTCCAATAGCCGAAGCTCTCTGGGCACTCATGATGTACAAACGATCAATGGGAACTTTGCATGGATGACACAGACCAGAAACATAATGGAGCTCTCAGTCACACATGGCTGGCTGGGGCATGCTGGGAGTTTCGGGATTTTTCTCTCTCTCTAAACATGATAGGGTTGCACCCTAAGTAGATCCCACAAGCTGAAGTCTGCCCACACCAGCTACAGGCAACATTCAAGGAAAGCCATATCGCCCTTCCTTATCTCTGTCCACTGCCAGAATCCTGCTTCAACTGAAAAGAGAGGGGCACCTCTTACGTACAGTGTGATCCTTTAGATCTGTACCAAGCCTGTTCCTTGGCTTCATCTCACTTCTTCATGACCAGCTGCCAAAGGAAACGCAACCAATTCTCTCTGCTCAACGTTTATTTCCCAAACAATGAGGAAGGCAGAAGCCACCTCATCGTTTCACGCCAAAGGCTCCCCACATGCCTGCCTATTTGGTTGTGATGAGTCCGCAGCGAGAGAAAGGCTCCCTGCCCCTCCCTTTGAGGTAGAGCACCTGCTGCCAACATCAAGTGCTGAGGATTAATGGACAGAAGCTGCTTCTGCGAAAAATACTTGTCTGGAAAGCAGGACAAAAATGTAACAGATCAGCCTTCCCCAAACCGGCACCCTCCAGGTGGGTTGGGTTAGGATTCCATTTGCCCCCAGGGCATGATGGGAGTTTTAGTACAAGCCATCCAGAGAGCACCGTCTTGAGAAAGGCTGTAATAGACAGAGAGGCGGCAAAGTCTATTAGAGAGCAATCCTATGCAGGTTTAGAAAGAAGAAAAAGTCCTACAATTCCCAGCATTCCCCAGCCAGCGCTGGCTGGGGTATGCTGGGAGTTGTAGGATTTTTTTCTGTCTAAACTTGAGAAAGACACACACACACACACACACACACACCTAAAAACAATTTTAAACTAGCAACCAGAAAAAAAATTCAAGGCCTGATTCAAAACCTCATCATATGCTGCCAAATGCCTGAGGAAATGTTCAGTTACTTAAAGTGCAGGGCCAGAAAAGACATGAAGGAAAGGAAAAATCTCGCTGGTACAGGAGGCTAGTTTAAGGCACAATCAGACTCTGTTACAACAACAATTGTTATACCTTCAGCATCACAGTTTGGTTATGTGTTTGTTGGTTGTAACATGCGTCATCGTTACATGCGTTTTCATGTATTATTGCCTCTTTTTTTACTAGTAATAACGCCCACTTTAGATATTTTATACAGGACCTTTTGACTTTGACTCTGTGGGTCTTTGCGGTCCTATACATGCAGCCATCGTAACTAACATCTGACTGGTGGATTCGAAACAAGGCAGACAGAGGTGGCATAATGCACATTACTTAAGATTTATACGCCCATCATATACGTGCAGAGGGTAAACCAGAATCAACTGATATCGCTGGATGATCTGCAAGGGACCCTCTATGTTTTCTGACTCCCTACTATTTAACCATAGCAGCAACGATTAGGCTCCCCCCCCTCCCAAATTAGGCTATTAACATCTTAGAACCTCAGTATCTCAGATGTAGATTTGTGTGTCTACATGCAGGCCATCACAGTGTATGGCTCACAGGGGTATAGGAGGTAACTGGCTCTGCCCCCTGTTGCCATTTTGCACCTAGATCCACATTTGCTGGGCCTCAGGACTCTAGTAAAAAGCTAAGAGCACAACCCTATATAGAGTTGTAACAGCTGTTCTTTATAATGGGCTTTGGTTATTGGTTATTCGGGGGTTGGACTCGATGGCCTTGTAGGCCCCTTCCAACTCTACTTTTCTATGATTGTACAAATCTAGTCTCAGTGTTTTCTGGTTATAACGTGTGTCATTGTTACATACGTTTTTCACGTATGATCATTTTTTACTAGTAATAATACCCAGTTTATATGGATCCTTTTGAATTTGTGGTGTGTGTGTGTGTGTGTGTGTGTGTGTATTTTGTGGACTTTCTCCTCTGAGCTGGCTCTATATGTATAGAACCCCCATGTCAAAAGGCAGCAGACCTGTTGAGTACCAGAGGCTGGAGACAAACTACAGGGGAAGGCCAGTGCCCCCATGCCCTGCTCTGTGGGCTTCCCTGAGGCATCTGGCTCTCCACTGTGGAAAACGAGTGGGCCCTTGGCTGAACTAGTGGGACCTCTGGTCTGATTCCAGCAGGGCTGCCCTGGTGTGCTTCCCTTTTCCACAAAACTCTTGCTTCACTCCCATCCGTTGTCCCCAGCTACACATCATAGTCAAAGTTAATGTGATGCATCTGCTTGCAATTCATGCCTATCCTTCCCCTTCCTGCTTCCCCTCTCCCAAAGCATTAGTTTTCAGATTGTAAGCTCCTTGCGACAGGGATATTCCCCCCCCCCCCCGTGCTTAGGCTGTAGAGTGCCATGTCTGTTAAATAAATACAGTATAAATGATCACCAGTGGGAGTACACCCTCGCTGCTATTATCTGCTGCGGGAAGAGAGAAGGGAGGTGCAAACCGGGCAGCGTTCAGTACAGCTTGTGAGAACTTGTACAGGCACCTGTGCTGTCAATGTGTTTCCCGTGATGAGCTGAAGATATTTCCTGTAATGTTTCGCTCTCAGAAATGGAAGCAGCTGTCACGTCTCCAGCGAAGCGTGATCCTCTTCATATTTGCCTTTCTGGCTGTCTGCGGAGTCATCACTTATGCAAACATGGCCGAACCCTGGAAAAGTAGGTCCATTTGATTTTCTGTCTCTTAAGTAGGGTTCCAAACTTGTAATCGGTAGTTTTTAAAGCAATGAACAATGCAGTCCTATATGTGTCTGATCAGAAGTAACTCCCACTGAGTTCAGTGGGGTTTACTCCCAGGTAAGTGGTTGTAGGATTGCAGCCTAAAGCTTTTATGATTGTAAATCCTTTGGGGCAGGGACTTTTCCTCTTGTACTTTGTTAAGTGCCACTTGCCTAGATGACCCTGTATACAATAATAATATTTATTTATTTATTTATTTATTTATTTATGTATTCATTATATTTATACCCCGCCTTTTTTCCTGCAAGGAGCCCAAGGCGGCTTACATAATCCTCCTCCTCTCCATTTTATCCTCACAACAACCCTGTGAGGTAGGTTAGGCTGAAGAGTCAGTGACTGGCCCAAAATCACCCAGTGAGTTGCATGGCCTGAGCGGGAATAGAACCCGGATCTCCCGAGTCCCAGTCCAACACTGCTTAAGGCAGAATCCTATGCATGTTTAAACAGAAAAAAAGGCCTCCAACTCTCAGCATGGCTGGCTGGGGCATGCCGGGAGTTGTAGGCCTTTTTTCCTGCCTAATCATGCATAGGAGGGGGGCACAATTTTAAACCAGCAAGAGAAAATTGTAATCAATGGAGCAAAATTAAGGGCACTCTTGTTTATCTTTTGAGGCTGCTTGGCTTCTGGTGTGTTACTGTCATGGGGAATGAAACCAAATATTAAACCCAGTCCCAACTTCTCGTACCATGCCTTTTGTTTTGTTTTCTTTCTTTTTGTTTTCTTGCAATCCTGGAACAAGCATTAACCGGCTGAGATCCTCGCCTCGCGTCTCGGGCACTGATTTCATTACGTTGCATCAGGCACCGCTCATTGCAGTTATTGTCTCCACACAGGCACGCCCGTTGGATCTTCGGAGGAACAGAAGACTGATCTGGAGATCCCCGGTTTGAAGCCAGCAAATCAGGCGATTCTCCCCATACCCCAGAAAGCTGGTCCTGGGGATTTTTCACTTCAAGTAATTTCACCCCCACCCCATGGCGTTTTGTGACCATTTACGAGATTTGGGATAGCCGCCTGCCACACAGCACAGCTCATAATCCGTAGCTTGCTCCCTGTTAGCACTGTCCTTACCTTTCAAACTTCCTGCCTAGAAAGATCCTTTCCTATACAGACTGAACCCCCTGACAAACCCTTGCCAATTGCAGAAGATTTGGCAGCTCTAAGGTGTGTGCTCGATTCATTTGGCGAACTGGGCCGGGCCTGCTGGGTCTCGCTGTTTCCCCAAATGAGCTAGAACACACTCAGCTCTCCCCTCTGGCTGTGCTTTGCAAGGGGAGACCACTCCTGGGGTGAGCTGTCTTTTGCAATGCTTTGTGCTGTGTGACTGATCTGCTCCAATGCTGCTCTAATCTGCTCAATGCTGGCATAAAGATAGGCTCAGGGGGCCTCCGAGGGACAACAAGGCTGCCAGGAACACAGTTTGAAAAATCATTAGGCTGCGGTAATGGCAGACCAGTGAGTGGGCCTTGCTGCCAGAATCCTTACTGGAGTGTCTCTCGAAAGAACGCTTTTCCTCTCAAGGTGGACACTGGGGGTCTGCGACGGGCTCCCCACCATGGACTCATGTCCTTGCAGCCCAGCCCAGCGCTCCATAGGTCGTGTCACATGCAGGTTTCCGAGCAGGCTGTGCTCGTCTGCCATTCATGTTAATGGCTGCGGGCGCTTTGGGTGGCCAGGCCCTGCCCCTCCCTGATGCAGAGATTGCTGCCAAAGGGGCCTGCTGCTCGCCCAGGAGTGCTGTGGATGGCTCTAGAGATTGCCAGAATTTTTCTTTATGCCTGAGGGGGGGACAGGATTGTAGGCTCTTTGGGAAAGCAACCCTGCTTCTCTTCCTTCGAGGCAGAGGTTCCCCACCACTGGAGTTGCTCCTTCCACCTGTGTCGGAGGCAGGGCTACGCAAATGACTTCGAGCTGGGTCCCGTTCAGCAGCAGGGGGCCCCCCACGCTTCAGTCCCGCCCGCTTCAAGGCCACAGGCCTTTCACGCCGTGGATTTTTCTTTGTTGTGGCCGAAGCCGCCCTCAGTGTTTTGTTTCCCTGACATGTGATCTCACCCTGGGAGGGAAGCATCTGTCTCATGGAGGAGGGAGTCCATGTGAGCTGCCGACAGGAGTAGGGCTCCCAAGCGTCCCAGGCCGGGAGTGGCCCCCCTTTCGGCTGCCGGCAGGGCGACTCCCCTGCGTGGAGGAGCGAGCTGTGACTTAGCCGCAGAAAGGTGCACCAACGAGCTCCTGGGCTAGTAGTCCTGGTAGGGAAGTGCTATTTCATGGAAGGCTTTATATCAGCCTTCCTCAACTTGCTGCCCTCCAGATGTGTTGGACTACAATTCCCAGCATCTCCCAGCCAGATGGGAGTGACCCATAGTAGAGTTACCAAAGCTGATCCGCAAGTTCTGCACATCGGACGCGTGGCTGGTTCCTGTTTATTTTTATTTATTATATTGATACCCCGCCTTTTTTCCTGCAAAGAACCCAAGGCGGCTTGGTTCCTTACTCTCATTTGAAAGAAGTAAACGGGAGCTGGTCGTGGCAGCCCTCCATTGGCCCTGAGCCAGGGCTGGGCTGAAGATCAGGCCCATGCCGGGATAGGGAAGCTCCAGAAACGACCAGCTAAAGCTGGGGTATCGGTCCCAGGTCAAGCGCTCAAAGGGCTACGCCAGGCGTTTTGGGAGCTCCAGCTGGGACAGTTCCAGAGGGAGCCCAAGTCCATCCAAGCCTTGCAAATAAGTCCACAGACATTACTGGCTTATTTGTCCATGCAGACTGATGTTCGTTGTCTGTGGCACTTGAAAGGAAAGAGTCTCTCGTCTGCCTTCCCTGCTTGCTCGCCTGGCAGTCATTCTTGCTCGCCAAAGGCGACTAATGTAAGCGGCTGTTTACAAGTGTGATTTATCCAGTCCTCTCTGTGTGTTTGTGAGTAACGGTTGTCTTGTTTGGCTTCCTTTTCTCAGAAACCTCCAAAACAGCTTCCTAACCGACGAGGGCCGCCTAACCTGCAAATCAGATCACCTCGGAAAGAGACGAGGGAGAAGCCACAAGGAGGAGTGGCCGACACTGAGGGAGAACCTGGCCAGGCCGACAAAGAACACAAAACGGAGAAGTCCATCATTAGGTAGGTGGGCTGAAGCGTCGCCAGCCTCTTCCGATCCCAAAAAAGAAAAGGATTTTAGCTTACAAGACTTTTTAACCCATGCAGAGTTCTTCTCTTCCATTTGCTTGGAGCTGCTTTGCGAAGCTCAAAAGCTTGCATTAGCTTTGTGTAGCACTATCCATGTATATGGCACTTCCCACTGTGATATAATCCCAGCAGACAGGTCCCTGCTGCAAGGAGCTTGCAATGCACGTTTTGCCAGTGCAGGAGAGATGGGGTGGCAGGAACAGAGGTGCGAAACTAGTAAGGCACAAATGTGAACAAATGAAGTGACAGACGCCGAGGTTTCAATTCAGTTGGTGGAGATTAAGCCAAAGGCGGTTTAGAGGTTGGAAGGAAAAGCTGGAAGTGGCACGGCATAGGTGTGAGGGCAGCAAGGCAGAGCAGCTGGATCATTTAAGAGAGCAGGAGATCTTTGTGCGGTTCCACACGTGGAAAACCTTTGCCGCCACGATGGACCTCCAGCCATGGGTCCAGCAAAAGGAGTTTGTTGCAGATTGGCAGGAGCAGCGATCCTTGGGGACGGCTGGGGGATGCCCTCCATCCTTGAGTGCATCTTTGGTAATTAGTTGGGCCAGTCCAGTGAATCGGGGCCAGTGTTTCCGGAGCACTTCTCCCTTTGCAGCTGGAGAGGAGCAGTGATCGAGCCGGATCAGAGCACGGAGCCGCCTTCCAACAAAATTAAGGAACCAGACAAATCCTCACCTGTGACATCCGAAGACCAAAAGGAGCCAGGTAGTGGTTCAGGTGGCACCTAAGGCTTCTCTCCCTGCCAGACACACACCGCCCCTCCCCCCCCTAGGGGGGTCGAATCCAATTCTCACTGCGTAAGCAGCCGCCAGTTTCCACTACATCAGGATGCATGCCTGAAATGCCTGTGTGGTGCGGAGACTTTGGTGGATGTGGTGACTCAAATTCCCCCCCCCCCCCTACAAAGAACCATTGTGACTTTTCTCCCTACATTTGGGGGAAAGCAATGTCTGGAGGGCCCCTCGGTTAAGCAGAACCCGGGGCCCGTCCCAGCATCCTGCAGTTAAGTCTCCTGCATCTCGATTTCAGTTCCTCTCAACGAGCGCCAGATGGCTGTGAGAGAAGCATTCCGCCATGCAGTGGAAAGGCTACAAGGAGTTTGCCTGGGGCCATGATGAGTTGAAGCCCTATCTCCAAGTCCTTCAACGAGTGGTTTGGCCTCGGACTGACCCTCATTGACGCGCTGGACACCATGTGGATTTTGGGCCTGAAAGAAGGTCTGTGTTCCTCTCCTCTCCCCGGCTTCTTAGCTCTGTGTCCGTGGTCCCGCTCGCTCCGCCAGGGATATCCGTGGGCAAGGAGGGGGTCTTCCTGCCCGAACGGCCATTTGGTCTGCAGGATGTGCACGCTCACCGCAGCCGCAGGGAGGCCTCCTCTGTGTCCTACTTGGCCCAAACCACATGGGATCAGAAAGCCAGTCCTCTGGCCCCACTGCCTTCGCCAGGCCTGCTAGTGAAAGCCGCCCCTTTGGTTCCACGTGCTCGAAGGGCACGTGGCCGTGATGCGGAGGGCCGCGGCTGAGTGGCGGAGCGCATGCTTTGCGTGCAGGCGGCTCCAGGTTCAGTCCTTGGTATCTCCGGGGAAAACAGACGCACAAGCTGTGGCCCGCACGGGGGGCCCCCTCCATGGCCTGAACTGCAGCCCCCCCCCACGGGACTCGGTGTCGTTCCGTCCCTTCCCGCAGCAGTCCCGCTGAAGACTGCTCTGTTCCCACCACTGCTACCACCGAGGAAAGAGTGGTCTTTGTGAGGATCGCTGGGAAGTGTGTGGCTCCCCACCCAGCGTCGTGTGTGTCTCTTCAGGGCTGGAAAGGCTGAGCACCCCTGATTTAAAAGGATCACTTTGCAGGTGAGAAAGGGAGACAGGCAGAGGCTGCCAGTTAGAGTACACTTACCGGGTTAGATGGACCGAGGCAGCTGTCTGTGTTCCTAGGCCCGGGGAGGGCGACCACTAGTTACGACAGATAATTTTGGGCACTAGATTCTCTCTAACCCCATACTCTTACGAAAGGTTTAGGATCTTTGGCTGGGGTAAAACCTGCACTGCTAGGGGGGAGTGTGTACTTTGCTCCTTTTACACTTAAACCTACACACACATACACACACTAGAAACAAAAGGGTGGTTTTATTGAAGAAGAAATACAGAGAAGGTACAGCGTCTTACTTGTTGGTAAAGCAAACCTAGTGATGTCAGGCAGCAAAACATCCTTACACTACGGTTTGAACACACCCTGAATTCTGGAAAGGAGAAAGAGTCCCTGTTGCCCTGACAAGCCTGAATAAAAAAGAAAGGGGGTGGGTGTGGTGAGAAGGATAGAAAAGCACGGCTACTACCTGTCTGCTGCGGTGAGGTCCCAGGCTCCCAGCTGTAGCCCTGGTGGAGGCGGGAGGGGTCCAAGGTGACCCCCTCAGCTCTCTCCTGACACACCCTTGCTAAAACCTCTTGGTTCTTATAGTCTCCTTCCCTCCTTATTGGAGAAATGAGAGCAGTGGGGGCCGTCTTTGCCCCACAGATGTCTTCAAACTCTGAATGACCTTACTCTTTATGTTTTGATAACTCCTGATGGGTGTAATTAGGAAAGCAAAGGTTTGGTCTACCTGCTGATGGGACTGTTTGGGGGGGAGGAGCCACTTCTTTTCAGGAGAAATCCTCCTGTGCTTTATCTTAATCAATGCAAGCCTGCCACCCATTTGTCTATGGGTGCCTCTAGGCTTCACTCACTCTTCCATTCAAACCTTCGGCCATGACCTTTTGCCTTCTGCCCTGCTGGGGAGGTGGGCAGGCTGCTTCTTTCTCTCCCGACCCCTTGCTTACCCAACGCTTCTTACGAGGGCTGTGGACTTCCTTTTAGAGGTATAGCCATAACCAAATGATCAGAACTATATCTCATCCTAACACCGCCGGCCTGTGGAGGTGGCCCATTCCGCCTGTGGAGACTTCCAGGGTTCCACCAGGGGGTGGGGTTTTGCCTCCAAGCCCTGCCCCCTGGAGGAATCCCCGCTGTTGTCTCCCTGGGATGGGGGAGGGAGATCCACCCGCAGGGCGCCTGACTGAGCTGGCGAGTGGAGGAGCCCTCCTCCACCCATTCACTCTCTTCGGCCGAGATGCCTTGCCTGCCTGACAGCTTTGCCAAGGGCCTGGGAAGCTGCTGCGTAGGTGAGGCCACCTGGCTGAGCCTGTGGCTGGACGAGCGCCAGCTCCGTCGGCTGCTTCACCTGCCCCGCGTCCTCCCAGGGCAGGCGATGCCGGTTCCCGGAGGACGCGCCGGGGACCGAATGACGTGGCCATGCCTCCGGGCAACATTTGGCCTGCGGAGGGCTGGGGGGTGGGCATCTGACCCCCCACCCACCCATTTCCGGTTGCCCTGCCCTTTTGGGCCCTGCCCCTGAGCCGGGAGTGATCCTCTGACATTCCAGGGACGGCTCTGGGTAGCTCCGCCAACTTGTCCCTCTCGGAACTGCTCCGGGGTGACGGCTTGGCACCTGCAGGTGAGACCGGGACGCAGATTTCACTGTGGGGGCAACACCAGTGGCTGCCCCCCTCCTCAGCCTCCTTTTTCCCCTCTCCTTTTTTTGCATCCAGGTGGGCAGGAGATCTGTAGACACTATTTGATCTAGGTAAAAATGTATATCCTGACATATACAGGGCATATGTATCCTGTGCATGTACAGGTGGCTGACAACAATTAAAAGGAACCATAAAATACAATGAAATTCCAAGAAAAAACCAATTTATTTTTTCATTTTTCATTTTTAAAAATATTTCATTTAATTTTTGTAAACTAAATACAACACAATATAACAGAAACGCACAACGATACCTGTATACACAAAATCATAAATTGCACCCCCCACCCTCCTAGGGACCAATTGTTATACTTCTATCCCATTAATCAATTACCTTCCATATTCCAAAAATATAACATATCCTGACAAGGCATACTCAAGCGGAATATCGGTGGTCAATATAAGAGGTTTAAAGATGTTCTTAAGGCTAATCTAAAAAAATGCAATATAAACATCAAAAACTGGGAAGCTCTGGCCCATGAACGATCTAACTGGAGGCTGGCCTTTCACAAAGGTTCTATGGACTTTGAAGAAGCCCGAGTGCAAGGTGAAAGGGCGAAACGCACTAAGCGAAAAGCACATCAAACGAATCCTTTACAGGACCATCTTCCATCTGGTAACCTGTGTCCTCACTGTGGGAAGCTGTGTGGATCTAGAATTGGCCTCCACAGTCACTTACGGACCCATCGCTAGAGTCTACACAATTTTCTTTAGAATTTTCCTCCTTTTAAAATCTCCTTTTTGTAATTTTTATCCTGGAAGACAATCTTACTCGGTCACGAGTGATCGCCTGACTGACTGACATAATCTAATAATTAATTCCAAATTTCCATAAAATTATCTTTAACTGTCCCTTTTTGCATTTGATATTACAGGTTAATTTATCGTTTAGGGCTATCTCCCATACTTCCTTATACCAATCAGTAATTAAAAAGACATGTTGTACTTTCCATTTTCTCGCTATCATTAGCCTAGTCGCAGTTAACAAGTTTAAAATTAATTCCTTCGTATTTTGGTCACAAATAACTTTCTCCATTATTGATAACAATGCTAGTTTTGGACAGACCTATAGATTAATACCAATAATTTCCTATATTTCTGTAAAAACCTCTTGCCAAAAAACCAGTACATATTTACAACTCCACCACATGTGAGCATCTGTCCCTTTCTCCTGACATCCTCTCCAACAAAGTGCGGAGCAATAATTATCTATTCTATTTAATCTTATTGGAGTTAAGTACCATCTCCAAATTAGTTTATAGAAATTCTCCTTTATCCTTCTCGACATAACTTTCAGAATACGTCTATCCCATATATTGTTCCAACCCACCATCGAAGTCTCCTCCTCAAATTCAGTATCCCATACTGTCTTTAGATGGTCATCTTGTTCTTCAGCTTTTTGAATCAATCTATATAAATCCCTTGTTATTGAAATTCCAAGAAAAAACCAATTTAATAACAAACAGGGACAGGTGCAGCAAACAAAACAGAGGCACCAGGTAGAAACGTGCCTGTCTGATGAAACAAATCCCTGTCTGAGCAATAAGTTTTCTTCCATAGGGTGAAACACCATAAAAGAGGGGGCGGTCTGACCGAGCCTCCCGGGACAGAGTTCTACCATTTCGGGGTGGCCACAGAGAGCACCCTTTCTCTCGTCTCCATCAACCGAACCCCACCATAGTCGGGACATAGAGAAGGGCTTCTCTTTCCGAACGTGGTACAGGGGTGCACAACCTGTTTGGCCCTGAGGGCCGCATTCAGTGGCCGCACATACAAACATGCACACAGACCTGGGAATTGCCTTGCTTGTGCCAGCGAGGGAAGCCTCAGGCAGATGCAGGGTGGGAGGGTCTGCCCCCCCCCCCCCCCATATTTGCACCTCTGCCTTGGGGCCCTCTGTGGAATGGAGGCTTTTGCAAGGATCCCTTGCCTCAATACCACAGGAAACCTTGGGGCGGTTGTGTGGATAATCTCTGGCTCTTTCGCTGATGCAGAGTTTGAAGAAGCAAGGAAGTGGGTTTCCACTGACCTAAACTTCGATAAGAACGTGGATGTCAACCTCTTTGAGAGCGCCATTCGGATCCTGGGAGGCCTGCTGAGCACCTACCACCTGTCGGGGGATGGCCTCTTCCTAGAAAAAGCTGTAAGTAGCTCCTGCTTTGATCTGGCAGTCCAAGGACCGCTCTCCCTCTTCCCCCCGCCCCTCCTGTCCGCAAGAGCATTTCTCAGGTCTAGGAACTGAGGGACTGTTCATGTCTCTTACGGATGCCTCCCCCGTCTCTATAAAGGGACTCTGCAGATCCATGGGTCTGGGTAATCCTTTTGTGTGCGGTGGGTGTTGTGGGGGGAAACCCTCAACGGGCTTTGTCACTGTGGCTGCTTACTTCTGAGTAAACATGCAGAGGGTTGCCCTGCTAGCTTTCTAGCTGAGTTGAATTTTTAATTGGTGGTTGATTTGAGTAGTTTTGAATATTTGTCATGGAAATTGTGGTACTGAGCCCGATGCAAAGAAGCGCCCGGCTGGTTCTGCGCTCCCAAGAGGGCTGTGGACTTGTGCTTCTCGAGTGGCAGCTCCACGCCACAAGGCACACTTGCTTTTGAAACGGAGGGAAATGTCAAGAGCCCTCGGTCACGTGGCATCGGCGTGTGCGCATCTGTGTTCTTCAAAGGAAAAAGGTCGTGCACGAGCCCGTAGGGCCTCCTAAAATAGTTCTTTAGATCCTAGTTGCTCTGTTGATCTCGGCAAGCCCCAAACGCACTTGCTTCGGGATGGGCAATTGGACAAGTTTTGGAAGTGCTCTCCAGGGCACGCGGGGGATCCTGGGAAGCTTGGCGCGAGTTCCCGCATGGCATGATTGGTGGTCGGCAAACGGTCTTCATTCCCTCAGCTCGTGCAAAGTGACACTGAGGTCCACAGGGCCCGGCCACCCCGACCGACTGAATGCATGACCCGAAATGCTCCCCAGAATCCTTGGCAACGTGCAGGGGTTCCTCAGCAAACAAGTTTGCATGGGAAGGGTTTCCTCAAGGTAGAAGGCATGGAAATGAGTGTGCGTGTGAACTTGCGCACAAACTGGACCAAACTTGGGGAACCAGGTGGAAAGCCCGAGTCCGCTATCGGCATGGTCGGGCCTTGGGGGCAGTTTGTGAGCCTCCCCTCGCAGAGCAGCTAAATGTGGTTGTTGACGCTTCTCCTTCTGTCTTGTTCTCTCCCCCGCCCTGCAATGCATTGCAAATTCCTCGGCTGTTCAGAAAGATATCGGGAGCAGGCTCATGCCAGCCTTCAGCACCCCGTCTAAGATCCCGTTTTCAGACGTCAACCTCGGCCGGGGCACAGCCCATCCCCCTCGCTGGACGTCCGACAGCACAGTGGCCGAAGTGACCAGCATCCAGCTGGAGTTCAGGGAGCTCTCACGCCTCACCGGGGAGGAGAAATTTCAGGTACTGGGGGCCTGCATCTGGCTGCATACCTTTGGAACCAGGCTGATAAGCTGGACGGATCCTTGGTTTGATGTAGCAAGGCTCTTCTTGGGATCTGACATGTCCCTCAAAACCAAATTTCGAAACCCAGTCCGCCTGTCGCGCATCTTCCCGGGGGGTTTTGTGGGCAGGCGAGAGAGACTCCCTTGTTTGTCCTTTTGTCCCTGCAGAGTGCTGTGGATGGGGTGATGAAACACGTCCACAGCCTCGCCGGCAAGCACGACGGCCTGGTGCCCATGTTCATCAACACCAACAGCGGGCAGTTCACCCACCTGGGGGTCTACACCCTCGGGGCCCGCGCAGACAGCTACTACGAGTACCTGCTCAAGCAGTGGATCCAGGGTGGGAAGAAGGAAAACGAGTAAGTCCTCTCCCACACATCCGGCACACACGCGCACACGTGCACACACTTTCTTCACTCTCGTCGTCTTTTTATAAGCTCTACAACAGGGCTCTCCAACCGTGGGTCCCCAGATGTTGCTGGACTACAGCTCCCAGAATCCCTTGCCATTAGCCATGCTGGCTGGGTATGCTGGGAGCTGTAGGCCAGCAACATCTGGGGACCCACGGTTGGAGAGCCCTGCTCTACAAGGAATATAATCTGCAGCAGTCTTCCCCACCCTGGTGCCCCTCCAGATGTGGTGGACTACATGCCCCATCATTCCCAGCCAGCATGAATTCGGCTGCTCTTCACATACATTTAGTAACCTTTCTAAGCTGTGTTCTTTTGTTCTCAAAAGCCGTTTTGTTCAGACTATGATGTGTGATGGTTTCATAGATCATAGAGTTGGAAGGAGCCTACAAGGCTATCGAGTCCAACCCCCTGCTCAATGCAGTAAACTAGAGGGGGGGTCTCCCATCCAAGCCCTCCGGGGATCCCCAGAGGGCCACGCCCCTTCCCCCCAACCAACCATTGTTTGTTAAGTTTTCCGGCTTTTACGCAGTTTTCCCCCCATTCCAAAAGGATGATATGCCCCTCTCCTAATGTTCAGTCACTGGCAGGAAGAGCTTTTTGTTCAAATGTGCTGCTGTTTGGGGTATTTTTGGCCCCACCCACCCCTTTGCCTGTGGCCCTGCCCAGCCTTGGAATGCGGCCCCCGAGAGCTTCTCCAAAATGGGACTTGGCCCTGGGGCTGGAAGAGGTTCCCCACCCCTGGTTTACCCAGACAATGTACAAACGATGGATGGGGACTTTATGAAGATGACACAGACCAGAAACTTGATGGAGCTCTCTGTCTGCCACTTTATTGGTGGAACCTGATGGATTGTCTCCTGCCTTCGCTGACCGCAGCTGCAATCATGACCCCCCACCCCCCCGAACGTGTGTGTGTGTGTGTGTGTTTTTCAATGGCAGGCTCCTGGAAGATTACGTGAAGGGCATAGAGGGAGTGAAGATGCACCTTCTTCGGAAATCCCAGCCAAGGAGACTGACTTTTGTGGGAGAGCTTGCTCACGGCCGCTTCAGTGCTAAAATGGTATGTTTCTTTTGGGGGACGGGGACGGGAGAAAAGGAGGCTGTTTCTTCAACCGCATTCTCTTGACAGCTCTGTTCTGTAAAGAGTTCATTAGCTGGGCAATACCAGTTAGTACCAAAGAGGAGTGGTGCAGAGTCCACCTTGCTCTCTACTAAACAACCAAGCTTTACCTACATCTATCAGTAAGGGTGTCTCCATCAAAATCTGTGACTTTTTTACCGTCTTGTGCCTCATTTTTTCCTTTCCTTAAAGTTAGGCTGCAGCTCTGTGGAAGCTTACCTGATAGTAAACCCCCACTGAACGCAGTGGGATTTCCTTCTGGGTTTAAGTGCTATTAGTCACTGTTTACTGTTTGTTTCCCCTTCTTTGAACAAAATCTGAATTGCAATGGATGAATTTAGTTGAATTCAGCAATACCAGGGCCAGTGCAAGGCAGTTTGGTGCCCTAGGCAAGATCAGATATTTAGCACGCCCCCTTCCCACTTGAGCCCTCCCTCCCTCCAGCCCTATGCTCCTGGCGCCCCCTTTAGCCGGACGCCCTAGGCAGCCGCCTAGTTGGCCTAATGGTCATCTGCCCTGAGCTGAGCCATACGCTACGACCCTCTGGTTGGTGCTGTAGAGCTGAGGTTTTCAGGCTGTGCTCTGGAGTGGGGTGGGGTGACTCTGGGGCATCTTGGGAACAGGGGATAGGCGTCCTCAATGAGAAGATCTGTCATGGCGAGTCTTCCAGCTCCCCTGAAAAGGATCAGACCACCACTACCTGACCTTTTCCTGCGACGCACAGCCACAGGAAAGTGTGTGCGCACTAGGATTCATGCCTGGCAGCACTCTTCCTCTTCCCTCTCCATCCTTTTTTCCTTCTGTATTGTGTCTATTAGATCATCTGCCATTATTTTAAATGGTAAAACCCGCCTCGGGTGCACTGGGTAGAAAGGCAGTATGTAAATGGCGCAAAGGAATACATTAAATGCAGAGAGGCCCAGCAGGGCCAGCCCAGTACCCCGCGTGAGCAGAGCGCGTGAGCAGAATCCTCCGTTTCTGTGTCAAATGTGTCAGGGCTCCTTAACAGACAAACTGACACAGGAGGGGGCTCCCCAAAGGTAAGGACGTTGAGAACACCCTTGTTCAGAGATCTGATTCCTCATGAGCCACTGCTGTGTGTTCCCTGGGCAGGATCACCTGGTCTGCTTCTTGCCCGGAGCCCTGGCTCTTGGTGCGCACAACGGGCTCCCCGCAGATCACATGACCCTGGCGGTGGAGCTTGCCGAAACCTGCTACCAGATGTACGCGCAAGTGGAGACGGGCCTGAGCCCGGAGATCGTGCACTTCAACATGCACGCGCAAAAGGACCGGAAGGACGTGGAGATCAAGGTGAGCAGCTCAGCAGGTGTGCCTTCCATGGGTGCTGCTGAATCTTACACCTCCTTTACGGCATCCTTCCTTGTATTCACTGAACATTATTTTTAGGCCGCCTTTAAGGGTCAAACTATCTCAAGGCGTCGCACAAGATAAAAAACCATCCCAAAACAGACACAGTAATATGTAATAAGCATAAAGTCGTTACAAGTTCAGTGGAAACAAATGTTGCTGCCCAATGGAAACCGATTCCTTCGGCACCTCCGCCAGGCGCTCCCACTCAACCAAATCCACCCGCCCAGCCCGCACTCTGTTCCTCATCATCAAGAGGGTCCCCCTCCCTGGCAGGGTGCAAGTTCCGGCAAAAAGAGACCCTGGGGAGTCGCTGCTCGATGCACGCTCGATGGACCAGTAGCCCAACCTTCATCTAAGGCAGTGTTCTCCAACCTTGGGTCCCCCGATGTTTTTGGCCTACAACTCCCAGCATGCCCCAGCCAGCGTAGCTGGCTGGGGCATGCTGGGAGTTGTAGGCCAAAAACATCGGGGGACCCAAGGTTGGAGAGCCCTGATCTAAGGTGGGGAAGGCAGATCTCGTGAGTTCTGATCAGAGACGAGATGCCTCATCCATGGCTCAGTCTCTTTGCGACTGCTACTAGCTGTCATGTATTGCATGTTTGTGCATGTGTATGTTTTATTTACGCCTACATACGCACACACGTTATAAAACTATAAAATAATCACTGTTTATCACAAATATTCTGTGTCAAGAAAAGTAAGGATTATGGCATGACAGAGGGTGTGGTTGTTTTTTTTTGCCAGCCTCTGTCTCGGGGCTGTGGCATCTCACCGCTGCTGAGGAGGGTAGAAATGGGTCCTTTTTCATTCTTAATTTCTTTTCCTTCCCCAGACTGCAGACAGACACAACCTCTTGCGCCCGGAGACCGTGGAGAGCCTTTTCTACCTGTACAGATTCACTGGCGATAAGAAGTACCAAGACTGGGGCTGGGAGATCTTGCAAAGCTTCAATAAGTACACGCGGGTGAGGCCGACTGAGAACCCATCGTGAAAGTCCTAATTATTAAGACCGCCGCTACCAACAAACAAGTGCATACGCCCCGTCTTCCCCCATGGCTGTGTGTAACTCCCGCAGCAGCCCCCTGTGGCCCCTTCCGTGGGATGGCTGGTGAAAATTGCAGGCCTGCTTGAAGGCCGTGGTGACGGCAGCACCTGCCCTTCCTGCTCTGATAACCGTAGGCTGGAGCGGTACTGACTGCAGCCGACTCAAGTCGGGGAACCCGGTCCCTTGTCCAACTGATGCCAGGTAGAATTGGGGGTGCCCTTTGCAGCGGCGGAGTGGCGGGGGTGCGTCTCCCCACGATGTGTCATGGAATGTGTGGAATTTGCTGCCCCAACATGCAGTGAAGGCCACTAGCTTCATTAGCTTGAAAAAGGGATTAGACAGATCCATAGAGACGGGTCTATCCGGTGTTGCTAGTCATAATAGGGAAATGGAACCTCCATGTTTAGGGGCAGTGTCCTACCAAATGCAAGTTGCTAGGGAGGCTGTTTCCTCTGTGTCCTGTGCTTGTGGACAGGTCAGCCACTGCGGGAAGCGGCACATACTGGATGCCGTGTGGACCTCTGCTGTGACCCCACAGGGGTCGCTCTTTCGTTTGTACTTACTCCCAGCACACATTTATTTATTTATTTATTTATTATATTTATTAATCGCCCATCTGGCCGGTCACCCGGCCACCCGGGTCCAGAGCCGAGAGACAAGATGGAGAGCTTGCACATGCACATTGTACGGGCCAGTTCGCATGACACGGCAGCTTATCATGGCTTTTTGAATATGCGACCTCCGATCGGGGCGAACCCGGCCATTGTGGGTTAACAGGAGGGTTTAATGGCCCACACTTAACCCGACTACTGTTTGAGGGTTGAGTGTGGATTGTATCACCCTCAATTAACTCACGATGGCACGCCACAACCCGATTGGAGGTTACCCATTCAAAACGGCGGTTGCACGTGACCTGCACACGCGGTGGCTAATCATGGGTTAATTAACCCATGAGAACCCATCCTGTTATGTGAGCCAGGTTAATATCTGTATATCTACCTATCTGTCTTTGAATGTCTCCTACTTTCCCAGCTCACATTAGCTGCCCAAAGTTGCTTATAATTAAAATGCAATGATGAGAAACAAATGCTAAGCAGTACAGGAAATGAAACGTACCTCCAGAGGGGAAGGAATTCTCTTTGTTCTGACATACAAACTCCCCCCACCCTTTCCTCTTCAGCATTCCTCATGCAACCTCCCAGCTACTTCTCACTGTGATCGGGAAAACGGTTTGGAAACCCAACTGGGCCAGGAATGGGGGGAGGGGGTGAGATTACGTTTGCTTAACAAATCCCCAAATGGATCTAGGTAAGGAGCATTTTCATGCGCATTTTGTTTTATACACGTCTGTTCTCTTTGGGCTCTTCTGTCCAGGTCCCTACAGGCGGCTACACGTCCATCAACAACGTCCAGAACCCCAGCAGTCCAGAGCCGAGAGACAAGATGGAGAGCTTCTTCCTTGGTGAAACACTCAAGTACCTTTTCTTGCTCTTCTCGGACGATGTGAACTTGATAAACCTTGACAAGTACGTCTTCAACACAGAGGCCCACCCTCTTCCTATCTGGCCGTCGGCGTAAATGGAAGCTGGAGTGTCTGCCGTTCCTGATTCCAGTCGTGTCCCAACTTGTTGGGGCCCAAGGGAGGGGCGCAGAATGCTGTGGATTCATTTCTTGCTGGGCGGCGTGTCAGGAGGAAAGCTTGGAATATGGAGGGGGAATTTTCGACCTGGAATCCACCACCACCCCTGCCCCCATGTCTCACCTCCACCTTTCCACCAAGACGTTGGACACATGTGGTTGGATAAGTGACTAATTGCCAAGTCCAGCTTGGCACTCAAGGAATTTTGGGAAGAGCAGGGCTCACATTGACCCAGCGAGGTCCACCGAGTTGTAGATTTGTCTTGGTGTCAAAATTCACGTCTTGGCGAGAGGGGGCTCCTTTGGGAACGCCAAGAAATCCTGGCTTGTCGGCATCGTTCCATTGTGTGAGCCTGTACCGTGTCTATACGGCAGAGGCAATAAAAGCAAGAAGTGGGTGCCCTCGTCCCAGATTCAAAATGCAGGTTGTCAGTGCAATTGCTGATTCTCCAGCATCATTCCAAGCCAGGAGGTTGTGCTGCTGGCAAAACCAGACCAAACCTTACCTTTTAGCAGTGTTACTGGTGGTGGAATTCTGAATTTGATAGGCGTGTTCTGGGTAATTTCATGGCGCTTGTTCCCTGTTGTGAATTGTAGAGCAGCTAAGTACAGAGGTGGCTCATTTGGGTGGAGAGCTGTGTATATACCTGCAAGTGCATTGTGATAACAGAATTTCTTAATTTATCTGCAGAAATGCAGGGAGACAATGTGAGAAGAAACTTTATGTTCTTAAAAAAAAAAGGGTTATCTTCACAGGAGTTTATATATATACATGTGTGTGTATAATATAATGTTTTGGCTCAGGTATTCTGACTGAAAGCTGCTTCCTGAGGCTACAGGAGACCTGAGAAATGTGTGGGCCACCGCTGTTTCCTCCTCTGAATTGGAACCCGTGCCTGAAATAGGGAGGGATTGCTGTCCTGTCCTTTGCAGCGTGTTAGCTCTGCAAGGCCTTTGCTATAAAGCTGGATTCTTGTTTTGCCTTGAGAGCAAGGAAGACGAGGTGCCCGGTGTCTGATTTCCATAGCGAGCTCAAAGAGGTATTTCCTCCAGAGGGGGCTGGATGGTAATACATTAGCGCAGAGTACATATTGATCCACACACACACTGCTGCTTGCTTATTTGGCTGTCTTGGGAGGGAGGAACAAGCTTAAGGAAACGCTCTGCTGGCTTTTAAAGTACTGGTCAAGCAGGAACAAGCCCAATAAAAGTGCAAATTGCAGCATATTAAATGACTGAGTTTGGGGGGCCTTGAAAACTCTTCTTAAGGGGAAAACTCAGTTGAAGGAAGTAGGGAATCTCTGGGGGTGGGTTGTGGCTATATTCTGCAGCTCCGGCATGATGTTTCCCTGTTGGCTTGCTGCCCACCTTCCAGGGTTAGTTCAGAGTGGTGAGGAGTCTTGTGCAATAGCGCGACTGCAGGAGAGCTATGGGGTTTTTTTTTCTCTCCAAAGACTCTCTCTGGCCTGGGTGCGCTACCCTTTCATCGTACTGCAGCCGTGTATGGCGTTCACGCGTGTATTCTGAAATGTCTGTCCACTATTTTTCTTTTGTTTTGTTCTTGCTAATGGTTGTGTAGCATTATTTCTTCCTCCTTTCATCCAGTTGTTCATCCCCACAGCTTCATAGGAGTTGGGGAGAGGGTGTAGAAGACAATCCTCCCTAGTTTGGGGCTGACTTGTCACTCACCCCTTCTCAGACCAGCCTGTCCTTTAGTGCTTGGCAAAGAAGCATCGTCTGGCCAAGCTTCTTGCACGATCATTTGAGTTGGAACAACTTCTCTAACTAATGGGGGGGGGGGGGGATCAGTGGGGAATTGTCCAGTGCCGCCCTGTTGGAACGAACAAGAACCACACACATGAGCACAGTGGTGCAGAACTTGCTGCTGGATCCTCTTTCTGGCAGATCCTTTTTGTCTTGTGTGTGTGTTGTGGTGGGGATTGTGACAATGGTTTATGGAGGGTATTCTGTGAGTCTTTATCAAATCTGGTGCACACATTGACGAAGACTTGTTTTTGCCCATAGCAAGAGGTGCATGATAACAAGAGTCATCTTAAGTAATCCAAAAGGCAATCTTTCAGAGACGGTGAGTGTGGATGCTGTGCTGGCTGGAGTAGTGCTGTGGCTGAGGATCCAAGTTATGAGCCAAGAAATTCAGAGTTCAAACCTCACCTCTGCCACAGACCTGCTAGGTGGCAGCTATTCTCTCAGCCTCAACCCTTCCCCAACTCTCTCAACAATGTGCAGCAATGATTACACTGGCCCTACCTTGCAGAGTTAAGATTCCTGGGATAAAATACATAGTGCTTTGAGCACTCACACCACAATATAAATGCCGAGGAGGATTTATTCCTGATGGCCTCCTGCTGTAACCACCAACTTTCAGAGGAACACTGTATGCCAATTGTTTTAAGCAGAGTCTCTTTTTACACTTGCCAATTTGACTGGGCAGTAAAACACCAACTGAAGTGTGTGCGTGTGTGTATTGTTGCGTTCCTGTTTCCCACCCTATTCACATAAGTGCACCCCTCCCTGGAATTTAAAAGCCATACTCTAAAGTTGAATAATTGCCCCATTTCTGGGAAGCAGAGTTTACTTTGCACCGGTGCCTTCTAAAGATGAAGCAACAGGGAGGTGGGTGGGTCACGGAGCTAGAAATTCTGGAAAATGCATCCCTTGGTCACATGCAATTAGGGAGAGGCATGCCGGAGTCCTTTTGAGATCTCAAACTTGTGGGTCCCAGCCAGAGGAAAATGAACGAACCACCCACATTTGCAGAAAGTGGCTTTTGGCGGTGCAGAATCCTGGCTTCCCACTCCCTCCACCTGCCTGGCTTAATGAGAAACTCCGGGTGCTCCCCACAAAGGCCAAACCCTCTTCATTCTCTTGGCTTGTGTGTTTTTTCTCCCTTTTCTTTTAAAGCAAGAGAAGCCCACTGCTTCCGGAAAACATCTCTACGTGCTCACTTTGCATTGCCAAGTCTGCAGACATTCCTTGTTGAGTTTTGCGTGGTTGTGTGTGGGCAGGTGCACATAGTCTTATTTCAGTGCTGCCTGTGAACATTGCCGCTTTTTTCTTCCATGTCTTAAGAGGTGGAAATGAAGTCTCCTCTTTTGTTGAGAGGGTGACATGAAATGGCAATCAGGAGCTATCTGACAACCTCCTGCTTATTGATGGCCAGAATTTACAACCGCCCAACCTCATGTCTAGACGCTCAGTGCTGCGGTCTTTGCACCTGCTGTGGCTGAGAGGAGTCTGGCGCCTGCTCCCAGGCCATCCTCCCCCCTTTTCTTGCACAATTGCTTTAAAGCTCTCCGACTTCTCCCCACCCCCTTCCCGGAAAAAGTCTTATTACTGAAGCCTTGTTGGTGTGTTACCTGGTCGTCTGTATTTGTTAAGTAGAAAAGTCCATCCCTTTGTGAATGTGCAAAAGGCTGTAAGTGTGCTTCACCTTGTCAAGAGGTAGGAGAAATTTATCTTTTAAAAATCAAATCGAGTCTCCTCTTGTATGAGGCAGAAGCTAATCCGCAGAATTCTATTCCACTTTAATAAACTTGTAATTTATTTTGAGATGTGGTTTTCTGTGTGACTTCCTGCTTATGTGCTGCTATCTGTCGGTGTCGGTGTGTTGGAACGGACTTTGCTTGATCTTGCACTGAAAGCAGTGGGCTATGACAAGGGTGCATAGAGGCCATTCAGTTCATTCAAGCTGCCGGCAGTGCCCTCTAACTCCCTACCTGACCCGTGCCCTGCTGCACCCAGGGGAGAGGATCTCCATGCAAGCACAACCTTTAGGGTGGATTAGGAATGTTATCAAGGCAGCGGCCGGAGCCCGGTGGCAGAGCTCCTGCTTCGCATGCAGAAGGTCTTGGGTTCATCCCTGACATCTCCAGATAGCGGGTGATGGAAAAGACCACACACACAGCCCAAGACCCTGCAGGACTGTGGCTGGTCAGACTCCATCTCTGTACAAAGCCTTGGGATTCTGTTCCCCTGGAAACTCACCAAAGCCTGATCCTGTGTCACCTTCAAGCAATGTTAAGATGTTTTTATTCAGAGTGAATTTAGGTGGGCAGTAAGAGGACTGAAAAATCAGCAGAGTGTTAATCACCCCAAGCCGTTAGGGTGGGTTGGGTTACAAACCCAAAGTAATTTCAACAGGACATGCACAAGAGCTATTCCTAGCCTGGATGCCTCAGCCACGTCCGTTTAGATACTGTTTTTTTGAGAGAGAGATGCAGTTGAGCAGGGAGCTTACTCCTCAAGCAATTAGTGACAACTGGCCCCTGTTCCTTTCTCCGGAGACAGGCGGAGAACTTAATAGGAAAGACAATACCTGCTAAGTTGGAACTGTGACCCCAGACGCCCAACCTCCAGGAAATACACAGGAAGCAGAATGGGGCTCCTGAGGGATCCCCAGTTTTATTCTTGCTTTTACAGCCCTGCAGCAAGAAGTGTCACTGCCTTGGCAGCTCCCATCAGCTGCTGCGGAAGGACACGGTGCATCCTGCTCCCTGACCCCACTCCCAAAGGCTCAGCAGCACTTCTGGCTGGTTTTGGCACTGCAAATGTTGCGTTGATGGCTCCTGTCCGGTCAGTGGTTAGGAGTGTCTCCCTCGAAGGCTCCAGGAGATCCCTTTGCCCCGGCTGCCTTGACGCTGGCTGATCTCACCCAGTCACGGATGATATTGGCTTCCTGGAGACGGGCCTCTCTGGCGGATGGCGGGTCGGCTGGGTTGGAGCCCCTGTTGGATCACCAAGCCATATGAAGTGGGTTGTCGTTCATGCTTTTGGGTGAGCTCCAGGGAATCGCAATAATCAGCATCAAATTTTTGAACGGTGCTAATTCGGAGCTAGGAGATTGGCTATAGAACAGACTTCCCCAACCTGGTGCCCCCACAGATGTGTTGGACCCACAACTGGGGGATTATGGGAGTTGTAGTCCAACACACCTGGAGGGGCCAGGTTGGGGAAGGCTGCTCTACCTCTTCCTTTTGGGGATGAAATAACAGCATTCCATATTTCTAGAAGGCTGGAAGCTTGCCAGGCAAATTTGTTTTGACAAACTAGTCCCCGTGAGAGCAGCACTGTGGGGTCAGATCAAAGGGCCTTCCTAGTCCAGCGTCCCGATTGCCACAGCTGCCAAGCAGATGGCCCCAATGGGGAGCTCAAAAGCAGGGTCCCCTCTCCAGTCTGCAACATCTGGTAGACTGCTTCTACATACCGGGGTTCCACTTCGGTATCATAGTTAGGAGCCACCCTCCACAAATTTTTTCTTACTCAGTAGGGCACTGAAAAGAAAAAGGAACCACAGCGGCCTGGTAAAATGTTGTGGTGAGCACGGCATAAAGTCTTACAAAGGGGAAGGAGGTATCCAGCACCTCTGCACCAAAACAGTCCAAATTTAATTGTCTAGTGTTATAAAACAAGCGAAGGATAAAAATGAAGAAGTAAAACCCTACGGGGTTGAAAAGAATCCCCGCTTTTCTGGAGCTGGGAGGATTCATTACTCAACACCTTTCAGCAACAGCACCCATGTGGTGGTGGTGGTGGTAGTGCAGACCCCACCCCACCCCGCGGATTCCTACAATACGTACCGGAGATCTAAGTGGTGGGCGCCTTCCCTTAATGATTATGGCGATCAACGAGGAGCTCAGGTTCTTTCTAACCTGAAATGACATCCAAGAGTCAGACCTTTTGGGGGGCCAGGCGACCTGTGCCGGCTGGGATAGGAGGACAGATCCAACGAACAGTCTTTGGCGTGAAGGCCGCTCACAGGCGAACCACGCCCCATGCGAGATACTTACTCCACCACCTGCCCAGGGATCCAGGTCGCCATTGGAGAAGATGATGTTGCTGGCAGCTGCCAGATCTGGAGATGTCGAAACAGGGTTATCAGAGGAGGCCGTTAGTTGGTTGGGCAGGTATTGCTAAATTGCATAAAAGCTGCGGGAGCCCCCCCGCAGAATGGGATGCGGCAAAGCGCTCTTCCAGGTGCCGGCCTGGGCCGGCTGCAAAGCTAGCGAGGAGCTCTGAGAGAGCTTCGGGGGTGGTGGTGAAGGAGATGCTGCTAAGAAAGGGCGTTGACAGAGCTGGGACGCTGTCCTACACGGAGTCAGACCGCTAGTCATAGAATCATAGAAAAGTAGAGTTGGAAGGGGCCTACAAGGCCATCGAGTCCAACCCCCCAGCAGATGGTCCTGGGCTCAAGTCCATCGAGCCCAGGACCATCTGCTGGTTGGACTGGCGGCAATGGCTGTCGAGGGCCTCGGCCGGAGAAGAGCCTTCTCCATCGTGATCCTCTTAAGTGAAGACGCCTGGGGTGGAACCCGGCAACCTTCTGCATACGGGCGAAACAGATGCTCTGCCCCCGAGGCAGCTTGCACCCGTGGCACCAGGGAAGAGAGACGTAGAGCAGGGCTGGGGGGGGAAGGTTTAGAAACGGGGAGGCTGCGCGTGGAAGGGTGCCGGGTTCCACCCCTGGCGTCTTCACTGAAGAATCCTCAAAAATCCTGCTCGCGATTTACTACCATGCTGTAGAACAGCCTTCCCCAACCCGGTGCCCTCCAGAAGTGTTGGGCTGCAAGCAACTCCCACAAGCCCCCAGCCAGCAGAGCTGCAGTCCAACACTTCTGGAGGGCGCCAGGGTTGGAGTGGTACAGAAATAACAAATGGGGCCCCGCGGCAACGTGCTACGGGGCATCACCCCCCGCAAAGAGCGGGCTGTTCCCAGGTCCGACGGCGGTTCCGGTTCCTTCCTCAAAAGCCCTTTTGCCTCTGGGTTGGCAGCTGAGCTTGGGGCAAAGGACAGCCCGCATCTTTGGGTCGGAGAGCTTCTTCTGGTGACCGATGCCAGCTGCAAGGAGGGCGGGGGGGGGGGTCCCTGGCCAGAGAGAGAGTGAACGAGAGGGGGAGCTGCTGTTTCTCACCCCCGCCCCAGAAGCCGGTGGACAGCCACGAGGGCCGGGGGCTCACCCCCCATTTCTGGAAGCAGTACTGTTCCCTGGCGGCTTCTGTGAAGGGGATCTTCGGGAACATGTCGGTCACGTTGTTGCTCTCGAACGTCAGGTTGATCTCGGTGCAGGCCTGGAACAAGGATCGGGGTGAGTGAGGCAGTGCGCTCCATTCGGATCCAGCAGAGCCAAGCCTCCCGCAACCTGAAGTCCTCCAGATGTCTTGGACCACAACTCTCAGCCATGCCGGCTGGGGTTGAGGTCCAAAAACCTCTGCAGGGCACCAGGCTGTGTGTGTGTGTGTGGGGGGGGTTGGCTGCTGGAGGAAGAGGCGGCTTTCTCGGAGGAGGAAGTGGGGGTGGCCCAGACCCCAGTACATGCTGAGTGTCGGATAACAGGGACAACCGCACATGCTGAGCGTGCTGTATCAACAGCCACTTGCCTTGTCCATCCCCCTTGTTGTCCTGTAACTTGATCGGCTCCTTTCTCCTGCTCCCTCCCTTTCCTCTGCAACAAGCAGCATGTGCCCGCCCCCAGATGGAAGCGAGTAACCATATCTCATGCCTTCGCTTACTTACACTCCTGCACCCAGCTTTAAGGGGCGCGTGTAGTTAAACAGGGTTAGATAGCCTTCCTCGATAATGTGTATCAAAGGCACTGATAAAGTAAGGGTGCGATCCTATGCCAGTTTAGACGGGAAAGAGGCCTACAACTCCCAGCACGCCCCAGCCGCTGGCCATGCGGGCTGGGAGGGATGGAAGCTGCGGTCCAACACAGCTAGCGGGCGTCCGGTTGCTGAAGGCTGGGCTCAAACATCTGGGCCTTTCTGATTTGGAAAAAAGGTGACTCAGGGGAGGCACGATGGAGGCTTGTAAAAGTACAGTCTGGTGTGGAGAAAGTGGATTCAAACAAACGGAGGTTTTCCTTCCTTATAACTTTAGAACTCGGGGTCAGCCGACAAAATTGAGGGGCAGAAGATCAGGACCGGTGCAAGGCAGTTTGGTGCCCTAGGCAAGATCAGATATTTAGCGCGCCCCCCCTTCCCACTTGAGCCCTCCCTCCCTCCAGCCCTATGCTCCTGGCGCCCCCTTTAGCCCGGCGCCCTAGGCAGCCGCCTAGTTGGCCTAATGGTAGCACCGGCCCTGCAGAAGATCCGACAGCTGAAAGAGAGGCCTCCCTCATGCAAAGCCCGGTCAAGCGCATGGAACTCGCTGCTGCAAGAGGTTACGGAGCGCGCCCATTGCACACCACTCCCCCCTACCAGGCAAACGCACCTGGTAGTCCCACGCTTCAGCATCTGAGCCCGTGCCACAGCCGGTCGGGTCGGCGCATTTCCGGTACTGCTTGTAAATGTCGAAACACGGAGCGGTGCCGGTGGAGTTATAGAATAATCCTAGTGAGCGAAGGAAAAGGAGGGTTGTTTCAAGGTTGAGCTTTGCCCTGTTTGAGGGGTCAGGGATAAGGTTGGGTAACTTAAAGGGAGCCAGGGGGTTACAGCGGTGAGAGTGTTGGACCAGGGCTCGGGAGACCCGGGTTCTAGTCCGCACTTGGCCATGAAGTTCACTGGGGTGACTTTGGGCAAGTCGCTGACTCTCAGACTAACCTACCTCACAGGGCTGTTGTGAGGCTAAAATGGAGAGGATCACCTAAGCTGCTTTGGGCTCCTTGGAGGAAAAAGGGTGGGATATATTTGGAACGAATCAATAAGTAAACATGAAGAAGCCCAACAGAGTCAGAGGTGTGTGGGCCACTCCCGTCGCTTGAGCCTTGCGGGCCTGGCTGGGTCATCTGTGGACCTGGCTTTGAGAGAAAAAAAGGAGGAGAGGCGCGCTCTCATTTCTGAGCTACCAAATTATAACAACAGGATCTGGAAGGGCAACCAAAATGATGAAGGGGTTGGATCGCCTTCCTGATGAGGAAAGCTTATGGCATTTAGGACTTTTCAGTTCTAAAAAATAAAGTAAAAAAATTAGTAAAGGGGGGATATTTTGTTACATATTTATTTTTATTTTATTTATCAATACTACTTACGTATCACTTAAAATAAGAAAATCTCTAAGCAGTTTACATATATGAAAAAGCACTGTTTAAAACACACTATTAAAAAATGACAACTACAATAACAATACAAAAGCAATGTAAAAAAAAGAGTTAAATGGAGCAGCGTTGTGATTAATTACAAGCCGGAGATGTTGTAACATTATGCACGGTGCAAGAAAGGAGGCAGCCGTTCTCTCCCCCACGCCTCTTTCATGCCACGAGCACTCACTGCCGCCCAGTGGAAACCGTTGGGCAGCAGATGCAGGACAGACCAAAGGAAGTACGTCTTCACCCAAGACAGAGTTAGCTCATGGAATCTGCTGCTAAAAGCCGCGATGAACGCTGCTTTACAAAAGGGTTGGGGAGGGAACTATTGAGTCACAGGGGTGGAAGGCACTTTCGAGGTCATCTAGTCCAGCCCCGTTCAATGCATCCCCTACACTGCAGGGTGCATCTACATCCTCTGCTCAGATCCCCCCCAGTGAAGGGGAGCCCGCCACACCCCACGGCTAAACAGCTCTCACAATTAGGGCGTTTCTCCTAATGTTTAGCCAAAGATAGAAATTTGCCACGAGAGCTAATGGAACCCCCGTTATGAGAGACAGTCTACCGCCAGAGTGCCAGATGCTGCGGGGGGGGGGGTGCTGAGGGTGCCCCTCATCTGCGAGCTTCCCAGGAGGATTCGGCTAGCTGGCTGCCTTTGGAGATGAGACGCCAGACTGGATGGACCTGCTCGACAACTCGGGGGCCGACCCTGCTTTGCCCTGGGACAGATGCTAGAGAAATTGCTGGCAGCCAAGCTCTTCTCTGCCTGTGCTGCTGCTGCCCAGCTTACGGCTAGAAGCGCGTCCAGCATGTTGCAGCCCGTTCCCAAGCAAGGGCTCTGAAAGGCAGGGGGCAAGTCCGGGCTTGCTGCCTGGCCCGTTGCGAGCCACTCCGGGCATGACCGGGTCACGCCTTTGTGGACGTGAATAGGCTTGTGGGAGGGAGAACAGAGAGCCGTGCCTTGGGAGTGACCTGCTCATCAGCTGACCCGCTCTCATAGTAGCCCAGAAAGAAAACAACAACTCTGCAAGCAGAACACGAGCCTCATCTACAGAGCAACTACACAGGACAGCCAGTCTTGCCAGCTGTGTGTGGGGAATCGGGGTCTCCAAATTCGAGAGAGATGCCTCTGGCTTTTAACGAGAAGCTTTGAGTATAGTCAGGCCAGAGGGTGGTTGGGAGGCCTTCCGGGCAGAGAAGGGCCCACCCCCTGTGGATTGCCGTGCCGTGGCTTCTGGAGGGATGTCTCTCGGCGGCCAAGTCTGGGCCAAGGGCCAGTGCCTTTCCTCAGAGACCTACCCGTCCAAACTGCTCAAGGGGCTCGGGAACCTGCGCTCACAGAAGGCCCTGTGCGACATCACGCTGGAGGCCGAGGATGGCGCCTTCCCCGTGCACAAGGCCATCCTCGCTGCAGCCAGCAGCTACTGCAAGGTGCGCTTCGTCGGGGATGCTGCAAGCCACAACGCCCGCGTCAAGCTGAGCGCGGTCACAGCCCGGGGCCTGCGCAATGTCCTGTCTTTCATTTACTCCAACCAGCTGGAGCTGACTCTCCAGACCGTCGAGGAGACCTTCAAGGCAGCGGAGGTGCTGCTGGTGCGCGAGGTGATGTGCCTGTGTTTCCGGTTTCTGGAGGAGGGCTTGAATCGGCATACCTGCCTGGACATCCTCAACATTGCAAAGCGGCTCAGCCAGGAAGATGCAAAGCAGAAAGCCATGAGCTGCGTCAGCAGGCACTGCTGCGAGATCCTGGCAGATCCACTGCGGCTGAAGGAGTTGGACAGGGCTGCTCTGTGCGAGATCTTAGACAGGGCGCACATTGAAGACCTCAGCGAGCTGGAACTCTTCTATGCTACCGCATGCTGGTTGCGTCACAACGGTGCGCACCTGAAAGATGCGGCTGATATTTTCAAGCGGATCCACTTTCCCCTGATACCTCTCCAGGATCTGCAGCAATTCGTCCAGGCAGTTCCTGTCATGAAGACAGACCCCACATGCCGGCGGTACCTTCAGGAGGCCTTCGAGTACCACTCCCGCCCGTACGCTCAGCCAGTCCTCCAGAGCCAACGTACCACGGTTCGTGCGGGCGCCGAGACTTTGCTCATCCTTGGCGGCAGATCAGCGGACAACACTATCTGCGGCGACATGTGGGCTGCTGACCAGAGTTGCCGTTCGTGGGGAAATATTGGAAAACTCCATGGGCCCGTGTACAACCACTGTGTTGCTGTGATCCACAACTTTGTCTTTGTGATGGGGGGCCAGGACAGGTTCGACCCTTCGGGACAGTGTCCTTCCAACAAGGTAAGTGCAAAGCTTAAAATGACAGCAGCTAGTTTGTGTGCAAGTTAACCCAGAAGCGACTGGAGGAACGTAACCCACGTATCGTGCCACATCCTGTCCCAAGTAGGCCTTCCGTTTCCGAGTGTGAAAATGAGACCCCCACAAAGCAGGCAACTAACTTTTTATGAGACCTCTTCATGTTTGCACAGGCAAATGTTTCGGAAGATCCTTTCCTTCAGACGCTGTCCCTTCAGTTCTTCTCTTTCAACACATCCTCCCATTCACCAACCTCTTCTTTCATGGGCCACCTCGTTTTTGGTTCTTTCTGACCTTGCATTGTCTCAGCAGCTGCATAATGCCACGGATCTCGAAGGGTCCCCGCCGCACTCTCCAATCCGTCACCCCAGACAAGTTACCATTCAAAGCCACATGTGTCTGTGCAAACATTCAACATTATAAAGCAGTGTTCTCCAACCTTGGGTCCCCAGATGTTTTTGGCCTACAACTCCCAGCATGCCCCAGCCAGCTATGTTGGCTGGGGCATGCTGGGAGTTGTAGGCCAAAAACATCTGGGGACCCAAGGTTGGAGAACACTGTTATAAGGGGAGGGAAGCCCCAAAGGCAGCAGTCTTGGTACAGCAAGAGACAAAGGGAAAGTGAGTGCCAGGCTGACCCAGCTGAGCACTTGAGCAAGTCTCATCCTGTTCCCGGTTTTGCACGACCTCTTTGCACTGCAGTCATGTGAGCGAACTGCGTGGATCCCAAGACCCTGCTTGAGTCTGTGTTCTCTTCGGCCTCAGTTTTGCTTTAATCTACCCGGAGGAATCGGAGAGCAACCTCTGTATGTATATCAATTTCTCTACCTACATTCAAGTGAGGACCATTCAGTAAGGTTCCACCCAGCCCAGAACAGGAGCCCCGTAGCTCTGTTTGGGGCTTGCCGAGGGACGTTCGTTCGTTCTGGAATGGAAGTGCACACCACTAGCTGAGTGAGTCCCCTTGTCTTGGTTTCATGCCTAAACAATTCCCCATGGTAACATTGGGGAGCGCCTGGCCTCTGGTTCTGCACGGAGGTTCTAAGGCTGGTGCCTCAAAGACCTGATGCTGGGGACTTTTTTGTAATCTTTTTTCCAAGCCTGGAGCTGGGAAGGCAGAGGCTGAAGGAACAGGCAGGACAGGTGGCCGCATGGTCACACACGCGTGGCCAAAAGGCAGGGGAGGCGGCTGGCTCCTATTTCAGTGGGGCTCCCTATCCTTTGCAGGTTTCATTTGGAGCTTGATAGGAGCTATCCATGGTGCTGGAATCCGCCCCAAAATAGGACCGCCACCATGGATAGCTCCCACGAAGCTCCAAATAAAACCTGCAATGGAAAAGGAGCCCCACCGAAATAGGAGCCAGCAGCCTCCCCTGGAGAAATGTAATAGAATCATCCGCAAAGGTGGCGGCCCCACAGTCCCCTTTCGGAGCCTGTGAACTGTGGAATGTTGCCCCCACCCCACCCTGTACAACCGTCTCCCCCAACCTGGCACCCTCCAGATGTGCTGGCAGCCCAACACATCTGGAGGCAGCAGGATGCAGAAGGCTTCTATGGACCATACTCCCACCATGGTACCTGGCCTGTAGTGGTCCCTCGCGGCACCCTGGCCAACCCAGGAACGGGAAGCCTTCCCTTCGAAGGAACACCTGGCCGGCTTCTGCTTCCGATTGCACTAGAACCTGTTGCACAAGAGCCCTTGGGTCGCCCCGAGGAGGAGGAGGCGGCGGCAGGAGACGGCCCTCTAACCCCTCTCCCTCCCCCGGCTCCAGGTCTTCAGGTTCGACCCTCGCCACAACACGTGGCTCCAAGTGGCGAGCATGCTGGGGCGGCGGACCCGCTTCCATGCGGGGGTGCTGAATGGCCGCCTGGTGGCGGTGGGAGGAGGAGCGCTGCTCGGGGCACTCACCGACACGGCAGAGGAGTACCACCCTGCCGGGAACGAATGGCGGCCCGCTGCGCCCTTCCCCATGCCTGTGGCTGACCACGCAGGGGCAACCCACAAGGGGATCCTCTATGTGTCAGGTGAGAGACCGCTGCTGCCTTGGGGGGGGGCTGAGCCGCTCTTGAGGGAAGTCCGGCTTCCAGGGTAGGGGGCGGTTACTCTAGAACAGGAAGAGCCCGGCTTCTTGGCAGCTTCCTTGCTTCCCTCCTAGGACACACACACACACCCATAGAGGTCGCCAGCTTTAAGGGTGCATACAGGCCAAATATAGCACTCAAGGCACTTCCCACGGAGCCTCTTTTCATAGCGATGTGGCTGTGATCCACACTTTGGCAACCTGCAGCTTAGACTACTGTCACGTGCTCCACATGGGGCTGCCGTTCAAGGCTGTTCAGAAACAGCACTTGGCTCAGAATGCAGCTGCTAGGGCCGGGCGTCACGATCACAGCTACACTGGCTCCCAGTCCATTTCAGGGCCCCAATTCGAAGGGCTGGTTCTGACCTTTAAAGCCCTTTGTGGCTTCGGACCAGGATACTCGAAGGACTCCGTACACGTCTACGCCTACGTTAAGATCATCTGCAGGTCGGAAGCTCAGACGAGAGACTGCTTAGGGTCTGTGTTTCTATGCTTCGGGGCTCCGCATGTTAATTGCTTTTTGGATTTTCTTTTTACACAAACCACCAGGGGGGCATCTTAACTGAAAGGTGGCATCAAAAACATCTCATAAGTATGTGGCATCCCAGTGAATCAAATGCTGGTGCATGTTCAGTCTGACTGGCTGGTCACCCAGTTGCTGCCACCTCTGCTGGTGAACACGGCGGCCCTGGGCGCAAGGGGGCAGTGCCCCGTGGAGAACAGCAGTCCATTTGCTAGTCTGCTACAAAGCAGCCGACATGTAGGTGATGCGAAGCACCTGATGCAGCACTCCAAAAAACAAAGAAAGGATCACCGGTAGCACACCCAGTTCATAAATTTTGCAGATTAATTTTTTAAATACTTTTTAAAATAGATTTAAACATATAAAATGTTATAGATTTTAAATTTTAATATATATAAAACAGATTTTAAAATGTGAAACGTTTTGGTATAAAACACCAGCTTGAAGGTGTTGTTTTATACCAAAATCTTCCACATTTTAAAATCTGTTTTATATACATTAAAATTTAAAATCCATAAAATTAAAAAAATAATTTTTAAATCTAATTTATCAACTGGATGCACTACTGGTGGTCATTCGTTTGTTGTATTTTAGTATGTTACAGCCACACACACACACCGAAGAGAGGCTCTCAGCACGGTGAAGACATTTTGCTTCTCTTTTTAACATTTCTCTGCATGCACCCTAAAAACTGGCAAGCCTTCCCTTAGCCGCAGGCGACATACTCTGCACGCAAGCCTCGGCCCCCAGCGCCTCGGGGAGCAGGGCAGGGAGAGCCCGCCGCGCAGCACGGACGGGAGGCGGGCAGATCCGTGGCCGTGCAACGGAGGGGTCATCTCCTTCCGCCCCTTTGCACCAGGGGGCTTCTCCGCAGGCAAAACCTTACGGGACACGTACAGCTACCTCTCCCGCCTGCGTCGGTGGATCAGGAACCGGCCGATGAGCTTCGCCCGGTGCGACCACGGGATGGCAACGGTCGGAGACAGAATCTCTTCTGCGTCGGAGGAAGGGCCCAGACACACGTACGTTGATGTTCTTAAAACATTTAAATCATTACAATGGGCCGAACTTTCAGGTTCTCTGTGCTTGCTACGGCCCGGAGGTCCACCATGTGCTCCTGATTCTCTCTCGCTGGCTCCTCTCCACGGTCCCTTTTCATTTTTGTTTTAAACATACTGTGCCCGTGGCAGTAGCTGACTGGCTCTAGAGAAGCAGGGATATACGGACTGTGTTAAATCCGTTCCGTCTGTGTTTCGCGGATTGTCGGGTGTCTTTCGTTCCGTCATGCGCCCCCCCCCAAGTGAAAAAACCGGTCCGCAAGTCAAGGATGTTGAAGAGTCCTTGGTCTCGAGTCACAAGTCGAGTCACGAGTCTTTGGACCCGAGTCTCGAGTCCGAGTCCTTGGTCCAAAATGGTGACTCACGAGTCACGAGTCACTCCCAAAGCTGACTCCACGAGTCCCTATTAAAATCAATGGGGGTTTTTCCCAACAAAATAAGGCTACTTCAGATGTGTGGCTTAAATAAATTCTAGGCACAAGTGTGCCTTTTTATTTCAAAACTCTGCAACTGATTTTGGCAAGAACAGACCAGGCCGAAAAACCCAAAATAACCAGGCAGGCAGAGGAGGCAGGGAACCCCAAAGCAGGCAGGCAGAGGCCTTTGTCTTGGACAATTCAACTGTTGAACTGGTCAAGAAGAGACCAGGCAGGCAGAGGAGGCTGGGAACCCCAGACAGGCAGGCAGAGGCAGCCAAACCCAAAATGTCTGAAAGGTTGCATTTTAGAAAAATGATTTTAAAAAATAAACTTGCTGTACTTCCTAAAACTTATCCATGTTGCATTGGAGGAACATGATTTTTTTCTAAATGTTTGGCCCCCATTCTGGAATGGTGAGATCTCATCACAATTCCACCCACACTGAACACCCGCTCCACTGGTGATGAACTTGCTGGAACCAGAAACACACTCGCAAGTCCACGGAATCCGCATGACTCGGGAAAAGCCAATCCGCTGCGGATTCATAGAAATCCAAACTCATGTGAATCGGCTGCGGATTTCTCTGACATCCCTATTAAGAGAAGGAGCGAGAGGTCCTTCCCGAGGTGGCACTCGGCTGGGGAATCCCATTTAAGAGGCGGCCTCTGGGCAGAAAGAGCAGTGCCTGGACAACGTAGAGACAGAAGAGGAACTCGCAGGAAAGCCGGAGGCCAAGTTCTAGAAGCGGCAGCCGCTTGCTCCCGCCCTCACTGCCGCTGTGGATGACTTCACTCCTGCTCGCTTCACACAGTCATTACGGTGGCCTGGAACGGCTGCTGCTGCTCTTCACCCCCGTCTAAGCTGAGGCGCACCAGCTGTCCCATTTCACTTCACTCCTGTTCGCTTTACACTAGGGGTCGGCGGCCCACCCGGCACGCGACTCACGGTGCTGCCAGCTGAGGTGCTTGCCGGACCTCCGGGTCCCAGGCTCTACGTTGTTTATATAGAAAATAGTGTAAAATACATTTAAAATACGTTAAAAATTTGCACAGATTAGGCCGTTTTTAACATACCTTACGCCATTTTCTACTGTAAACAACGTAGCGCCAGAACCTGGAAGTCGCTTTCCCCGGCTCGGCTTGCGAGAACACGAGTAGAGCGAGGGATAAGGTAGGGCGAGCGGTGCTCGGGGGGGGGCGAGCCCGGAGAGTTTGCCGGACTTCCAGCCCCCCAATGGAGCTCCGCGCACTCCCCTACCTTACGCAGTCATTACGGTGGCCTGGAACGGCTGCTGCTCCTCTTCACCCCCGTCCAAGCTGAGGCGCACCGGCCGTCCCATCTTATGCGTGGCTTTCCGGAAGGATTGCCACATGTGTCGACAACCTACTGCCATCATATCCAGGGTTTCCTGGTCATGACAACCAGCAGTGACGCATTTCTTACTTAAAAAGGAACAAACAAGCACGCGGCCGCCACATGGAGTGGGCAAGGTCTCAGAACGCAGAAATCCCTCCAGGAGTTGATCATGGGGAGAGGTAACGAGCGGGGTACCACAGGGCTCGGTCCCTGTGCTCTTCAACATTTTTATTAATGACTTGGATGAGGAGGTACAGGGAATGCTTATCAAATTTGCAGATGACACAAAGTTGGGTGGAACAGCTAATACTCTGGAAGATAGAAACAAAATTCAAAGTGACCTCGATAGGCTGGAGCGCTGGGCCGAAAACAACAGAATGAAATTTAACAGGGATAAATGCCAAGTGCTGCACCTAGGGAGAGGAAACCAAATGCAGAGTTACAGAATGGGGGACACTTGGCTCAACAATACTACAAGTGAGAAGGATCTTGGAATTGTGGTAGATCACAAACTGAATATGAGCCAGCAATGCGACGTGGCTGCAAAGAAGGCAAATGCAATTTTGGGCTGTATTAATAGAAGTATAGCTTCCAAATCGCGGGAAGTGATAATTCCCCTTTACTCGGCACTGGTTAGGCCTCATCTTGAGTACTGCGTCCAGTTCTGGGCACCTCACTTTAAGAAGGACATAGACAAACTGGAGAGGGTTCAGAGGAGGGCAACAAGGATGATAAAGGGACTGGAAACAAGGCCCTATGAGGAGAGACTGAAAGATCTGGGCATGTTTAGCCTTCAGAAGAGGAGACTGAGGGGAGATATGATCGCACTCTTCCAGTATTTGAAGGGATGTCACACAGAGGAGGGCAAAGATCTCTTCTCGTTCATCCCAGTTTGCAGGACACGGAATAATGGGCTCAAGTTACAGGAACCTAGATTCCACCTAAACATCAGGAAAAATTTCCTGACTGTCAGAGCAATAAGACAATGGAATCAACTACCTAGGGAGGTTGTGGGCTCTCCCACTCTGGAGGCATTCAAGGTGCAGCTGGACAGACATCTGTCAGAGATGCTTTGACCTAGATTCCTGCATTGAGCAGGGGGTTGGACTCGATGGCCTTGTAGGCCCCTTCCAACTCTACTTTTCTATGATTCTATGATTCTATGTGACCGGCCCGGGGGGGGGGCACCTTGGTGCTTGGGGCTGAACGTCTTCCCCAACCTGGGGCACTTCAGACATCTTGGGCTACAACTCCCACCCCCCCCACTGGACAACCATCTGCCAGGGATGCTTTGACCTGGATTCCTGCATTGAGCAGGGGGTTGGACTCGATGACCTTGTTGTAGGCCCCTTCCAACTCTACTTTTCTATGATTCTATTATTCACCCCCAGCCACGCTAGCGAGGGATAGTGGGCATCGCGCCATCACCTGCTACTTAGCAGGGCTGCAAAATTCAGTCAAGCAACCAGTGCCCCGACTAACCGGAGAGCCCATTTTAAGCTACACAAAAGGCAGGAACCCACCAGACTGGTGATTGGTTGGGGGGAAGGGGTGTGGCCAGGGGATGGGGCGTGGCCATCTGGGCAACCCGGAAGAGCTCGGGTTTGGCCCAGGGCCTGAGTTTTCCCACTCCTGCCTTTCAGCAGCTTCTGCATCAGGCTGGCTCACGGGGCCCTGAGCAACGGGGAGACCACCTTGCTCCCTGCTGGCTACGGAGCCCCTTCGGCCTCGCCTTTCCCTTAAGAGGAGCAGGATCCAGCCCCGTGGTGACCCTCCATGGCCCTTTGGTTCTTTCCAGGGCGAGGAATGGGCTCCCGTGAACGAGACGGAGTGCTACTGCCCCATCTCCGATCAGTGGACCCTGCTCAACCTGCCGGCCTTTGACCTCTGCCAGTTCGGCCTCGCTGAGCACCAGCTGCAGCTCTACGTCACGGGCGGCGGGTCGCTGCGGCGGAGGAGCAAAGAGGACGGAGTCTTGGTCTGCAAGCCTGGCGGGAAAGCGTGGGAGAAGGCCAGCTCCTTGCCCATGGCTTTGGTGGATCACGCCTGCTGCTTTGTGCGGCTGCCACGGCGGATCACGGGGGGCCGGCGGCAGGGCGGAGAAGGGCCCTCAGACACCGGCAAGAAGGAACCCACCCTCGGCCTCTTCGTCACCAACAAGGACACATCCCAGCCAGCCCTTTAGAGAGGAGAGGGAGAGGAACTTTGGGGTGAGGGTGGGGAAACCAGCCAGGACGTCCTCCGGCACAAGCCCCACTGAAATCATCGGGGACAGCGCTGGATTTCCCCAAGTCCACGGCCCCCAGGCCATCGTTTGGAGGGTCGGGAATGAGACTCGGGTTCGTGTGCTCCCTCCTTCATGGGTGACGGGAGGAGATTTGGAGCCCCCGCTTCTGGTTCGACAATCGTTTGCCGTGGGGTCCGACTGTGGCAAATTGAGTGTTGAGCGACAGTTCGTGAGTAAAGCAGAATCCCAAACGGTGGTTTTCTTCTCCTGGTTTGGGGTCCTGCTTTGTGGGCAAATAATGGCTTGCCCCTCACCAAAAGCAGAACCTTCTCATCCTCTCCCCCTCGGCCACGGAGGAAAGAGAGGAGGAAGCACGCAAGCCCAAGACTTGTCCTCGCTGCCAGTGCCACACCCGCTGAGAGCATTCTCCCGATGATCGTCTGAATGCAGCCGACGCCACATTTGTGTTTTCAGGTCTGACGCAAATGCTTTGGATGGAAATCCAGCGCCTCCCCGCTACTCACCGCTCAGAGCTGCCAGGCCTTGGATCCGGTCCTTGTGCGCCAGCATCTGCTCGCAGCCAACCTGAGTTAACACACGTAGGCCAGGTTAGGTTTTCAGACAGTCAAAGGGAAGTCAGAAGCTCAGGCCAGAGCTTAACAAATCTTTATTTTCAGCATTTCCAAAAAAAGGACGGAAAAGCTGTTCATACAGGCTGGGTCTGGCTGTGCTGCAGGGTCAAGGGCAGGCATGGGCACCTCCTCGGGCCCTTCCAGAGGCTTTGGCCTAGAGCTCCCTCCGGTCCTAGCCAGCGTAGCGAAGGGTGAGGGAGCATGGGAGTTGGAGGCCAAAACCCCCAGCAGGGCCACAAGGTGCCCACCCCGGCCTAAAGGCTGACCCAAGCACTGAAGATTTTCCAGTTTAATTTTTTAAAAAACAAACACAATTTAGATCTAGAGCCAAACAGGGGCAGTTCTAGCATTAACCATTGGCTGTTTCATCCCAGCAGAAATGATCACTACCTAAACTAGCCTTCCCCAACCTGGGGCCCTCTGGATGCGTTGGACTACGACTCCCAGAATCCCCCAGCCAGTTGTAGTCCAACGCATCTGGAGGGTCCCAGGCTGGGAAGGCTGATCCAATCTGTACACATCCTGGTATGAAGGCCAAAATTCCTGTATTATCTTTACCAGCAGTACAAAATATTTTTAAAAGCTTCTCTTCCATGCCACCACTCAACTCAGTTCACTCCCTGCTGAGTTTGCCGTGTAGACAGAAAAGAACTGAACTACTTTCCTGCCGACGCTGAGCGCCTCCTGTTTGAAGGAACACTTAGCGACGCACCCTACGATTCCCAGGGTTTCCCGGGAGAGGGAGAACTGGGAGCAATGGTTCCACCCAGGCCTATAATTTGCCTGGTTACCCTGTGGCAGAAATAAATCAGCACTGGGTGAGGAAGCTTTATCAAAGTTGCTGTGTGGGGGGTGAGGGGTGGTGGTGATGTAAAATAAGATAAAACTACAAAATAAAGACTAAAATGCCTACCGTAGGCATGTGTGGACTAGTTGTGCGGCTAAACCAGTTGGCGGTCTGGCATATAGATATGTCCGGAGACAGGCAAGGGGAAAGCTTGGCCCTCCAGATGCTGTTGGGCTGAAACTCTCCATCCCTCTTGGCTGGCCAGGGAGGGGCTGTAGCTCAGTGGCAGAGCCCCCGCTTTGCATGCAGAAGGTCCCTGGTTCGGTCCCTGGCATCACTGGGCTAGACGGACCAAGGGGCTGACTGGGTATGAGGCATCTCCCTGTGTTCCTAGGGCTGATGGGAGCTTGTAGTCCAACAACGTCTGCAGGCCACACGTTCCTCACCTTTGCCCAGCATCTCAGGGTCTGAGGGGAGGAGGCTCCGCACAATGCAGCCAGCAGCCAGGCTGTGGGGCAGTGAGAACGGCGTCCGTCTCCGGCACACGGACGAGGGGGGTCCCTGCAGGCCTCACCTTGACGGGGTTCGCTGGGAAGTGGCCCATGAAATCGGTCTTGTAAGGGTAATCCATCATGGCTATCATGGTGAAGGCGTTCCGGGCAAATTCAAACAGCTGGTAGACGTCGTCCTTGGACGAAAGCTTTTCGCAAGTAGACATCTCGCTGCTGATTTGCTCGTAAGCTGAACGAGGAGAAAAGAGACGGGCAGCGCACTCCAAGGCTTATCTGCTCAGACGCAAGCCCCACTGTGTTCCATCAGGGCTTACTCCCTTGTAAAAGTGTGTTTAGACTTTAGGATGGCAGCCTACGTCGGTCCCTTTGGGTGATGCAATGTTGTGAGTTCTGACGCAGCAAATGGGAGGATGGAGGATTTCTGCCTTCATTCCAAAACAAAATGAAGTTTCTAGGCCTTATGGTTATGGAGCTGGGCTTTAAACTGCAGTGCTTAGTCGCTTAGATCGGTTGATTTAAAACATCTTGATTGACTAAAAAGGGGTCCACGGTTAACTGGGCAGCAGTTGTTGTTGTTTTAAATGTGTTTCTTCTTAAAACACAAGTATTTACAAAAACTGCACATGCCAAGCACTATAAAGAGGCAGGCGTTCCCTCCCATACATGAGAGAAGGAAGCATGCCTCTTCTGAGATAATGTCTGCTGCCACAGAGGAGTACTTAGGGTTCTTGGGCTAACTCTGGATAGGACCCCTGATCGGAGAGCCTGGGCATCGTTTTAATTTTTGCAGTTCTTTGTAACTCTTTGCAATTTGACTGTTTTAACTGACTTATTCCTGAGCTCCTTGTAACCACTCCGATAAGGGGAGAAGACAACAGAGGCTTCGTTTGAATAAACGCTGCCCTAGGAAAAGCTATCTCCCCTCCCTATGTTTGTTTATCCTTTCATTTTCTTCACATTCTTTACTGAGGTTTGAAGAGGTCCCAAGTGGGCTGAGGAAGAGGAAATGATTGGTGTTTTTACAAGCTCCCTCAAGTGTTGTAATCCTAAGGAGTGATCCAGATAACTGTACTGCAGGAGAGACTGTTCTGTGTGGACATTGAGAGCTGAGAATTGAGAGCTGAAAGAGTTCCTGACTGAACACTGAACATTGATGTGAGAAAATTAGTTTGCGTGGTGATTCTTGGATTGGACCTCTTGGACCTCTTCCAGTAGCCAACCGTGAGCAGACGAGGCCCTGAAGAGCCCATAGCATATAGTGTATACAGTCATGCCTTGGATTGAGAGCATTATTCGTTCCGGAAACGTGCTTGTAATCCAAAACACTTCTATATCAAAACGAAATTCCCCCCAAAAAAATTGTACAGAGATTTTTAATTTAAGTCATACTACAGTATTGTATTGCAAGACGTCACTTGTATATCAAGTAAAAAAATAATAATTACCGGTAATTAAAAATTTAAAAATTATTTTAAAATTTGCTTGTCTTGCAAAACGCTCTCAAACCAAGTTACTTATAATCCAAGGCATGACTGTATTATGATTACAGGCTGGATATACTAACAAGAACAAGAACATTAATACTTAATGTTTGACTGTGTGAATGTTTGAATATTAGTATGTTAGAATAGATAGCTAGAATGCTGAGTACTTTATCTAAAACCATACTGGGCACGCTTTCTTTACAACTATGGTTCTTTCTTGCAGACAGATTGCTTGATTAAGGGTGCAGTCCTATAGCAGGTTTAGACAGAAAAGAGGCCTACAACTCCCAGCATGCCCCAGCCAGCCCTGCTGGGAGTTGTAGGCCATTTTTTCCACCTAAACATGCATAGGATTACTGCAAGCCTTGGTATACTTTTAAATCAGCTATGCTGGTTGGGGCATGCTGGGAGTTGTAGGCCTTTTTTGTGTGTGGTCTAAATAGGATTGTACCTTAAGGCTGCCATCCTATGCACCATGCTGGCTGGGGATGATGGGAGTTGTAGTCCAACACATCTGGTGGGCAGCAGGTTGGGAAAGGGTGCTATACAGAAACTCAGTGAGACTGACTTCTGAGTAAACACGCATAGCACCGCTCCGTAAGGCTGCAATCATCCTGAGCACACTTACTAGGGAGTAAGCCACATTGGACAGAGTGGGGCTTACTTCTGAGTAAACATGCACAGGATCGCACTGTGAAATGTGTGTCTGTGAGTGGCAATTCTAGTTTAAACCTATTCCAGGCAGAACTGGAGACCGGTCACACAACACAGCTGCCTCTCTTTCCCAATTCCTAATACGTATCAAGTTCTGGAGCTGCCTTGTACCGTCAGCCTACAGGACCGCCCAGCCCATGATGGCGGCAATGGCTCTGCAGGGTCTCGGGCAGAGAAAGGGGCCCCTGCTTCTGGGGCTCCCACTATATTCCTTCCCCCCCACTTTGTCCCATCAACGGCACATTCTGGCTACCGGTATTTCTTTTTTTTTTTAAGAAGAGAATTCAGTATTTTCCTAGGATTTAAGTGACAGCAAACAGGTGAGGTGAACAACCTGGTAGGAGAAGAAAGCAAATGCACCTGTGTGTGAAGGTCGGCTGATCGGCTGAAATAGGGGGAATGGCCCAAAGATGTCCTGCCTTGCTCTTTCTGAAAGCCACAAGGTACCAAAGGCTGATGATTCTGTGCTCAGCTTTAGGATTTACTTGCAACTGTATTTGCGAACATTCAGGGCGGCTTCTTTCCTTAAAACTCCTTAAGGATTTATTCCAGCCATCCCAAACCTGGGGGCCTCCAGGTGGTTTGCACTACAACACCCGGCATTCCTGTCCACTGACCGTGCCAGTGGGGGTCGATGGGAGTTGAAGTCCACAACATCTGGTGGGCACCAGGTTGGGGGCAGCTCCTTTAGTCTACAGCTGCTCCAAGAGTTCACAGCATGAAAACCCTCTCTCGTGCGGCTGTTCCCTACCGGACAGATATGCTCGCTTTACCTCCAGCCAGATACAGGTCGCCGATTTGCCGGAATGCTTCCCGCACAGCCTTGGCGCAGTCTGGACTGTAGTTCTGAAAATCCTGGAAGAAAGAGACAAAAGCAATCACAGGGAAATAGGTGTGTTTGGGAGGCTTTCACACCACATCACAGATTCGTACAAACCCTTTTATAACGAGGACTGGGGGCCACATCCTGTAGGAGGAAGTAAACCCAAACAAAGCTGCCTCGACCTACCGCCGTGACATCCTTGAAGAACTGGTTGGAGTCTCCAATCCCAGCCACGGAGAGCACAGGGGCGCTGGCAGCTAGCGCGGCGGCAACTACGTTGGGATACTTCATTCTCATGTATGCACTGAGCATCCCCCCGTAACTGCAGAGAGGGAAAGACAGGAGAGAGAGAAGTGGGCTTCATTACTGATGAGGAGAGATCCAGCAGATCCGCTTGCTCACTGGAGGGACGAGGGGCTGCAGCCTCACTAAATCTTTGGTCCGAGGATGCTGATTCACCATCTCCAGGAGTCAAAACAGAGCAAGGAGAAGTGGACAAAATGGTGGCAGTTTTGGCCCAAAGTGCTTTTTCCCTTCTCTTGAGGCTGGCCCCAAACCCAGACCACTACTGCTCAGAAGAGAAGGGCATACTGGCCCCAGACAACGGGGGGGGGGGGGAGTATGTCCCCCTACCCCACAAGGTATGCCGAAGGATCTGAAGTCTCCGCCCTGTGCACAGTGGGCTCCTAAAAATCTGCAGTGAGCTCAAACAGGCACGTGGGACATCTTCCCAGCTCCGTGCAGAGAACTCTGCACACACCAGTTGTGGATAACGATGGAGAACAGGGAAAAAGGCGAAAGGGACAGAGGGAGGGAGAGCGCAAACTCACCTGCCTCCAAAAGCGACGACTGGAGCATCCCGCGCTCCGTACTGCTGCCTCAGCTCTGTGATGAGCACAGCGTAGTCAGCGAGGGCTTGCTCGATGCTGAGCAGGCCAGCGTTCTTCCCCTGCAGCGATGCTGCTCCAAATGGAAGGGACTTCCCATAATACCTCTGGAAAAAACATTACAGAAGCACAAGGGACGTCTCAAGCACCAGCGAAACTCCTCTGTTGCCATCTTCCTCTAAATGAAAGACTGTGTGTGGCTCCGGCAGCGAGTGGGGGTGGGGAAGGATGCGCTCGCCTGCAGGGTGCGGGGGAAACACACTCACGTGCTCAGCAAAGACCACCAGGGCACTCTGCTGCTCAGCCAGCTCCAGGACGAAGCCGCAATTCTGAGCAAAGGTCCAGACGTCGCCTTCATTCCCAGTGTAGAAGAAGATGGGGCCGGCTCCCTTCTTCCAGAATTTATCTGCGCAAGACGGTCAGCAGAAGCAATAGAAAAAAAGCAATAGTTAGAAAGGTAAAGCCTCCTCAAGACTTGCAAACAGGATTGTGCCTGTGCTCCGCCTGCCAGACTTTTTGTCCCCCAAGCAGAGCATGGCCCCGCCACTTTCTGATGTGTGCATTTCATTCCTGTTCGCAAATCATGTGAACGTGTTCTGTTCGCAGCCCCGAACACGAGCAGGAGCTTCCAAAAATGTGCATTTCTCCTCAAAACCCGTATTTCCACGCTTTAGCCTATGGGGGAAAGTGTGCACTTGGGGTGCATGCTTGGAAAAGTGCACATTTTCCTGTTCGGAAAAAAAAAGGAGCTTGCATTCGGGAGTGAGAATGTGGCGAGACGAGCATCGAGGTGGAAAACAGAGAATTGGGAGAGGCTCGAACATGGCTCATTCCCCCATCTGCAGCATGAACGGTTCCCCTGGCCCTCAGCAGGGGTGCTGCTGGAACAATCTGCCCCGATGGTCCAGAGAGGCTCCTGGCCATGCCCTTCCCTTTTGATGCTCTGATTTCCCACAGATTATTAATCTCTTTGGCTTAGTTCCTGAATTTGAATCTGTTCAAATTCAGGAACTAAGGATGAAGTGGAGATACTTCATCTTAGGGGAGCCCTGCAGCCTAGCATGTGCCTTTCACGCAGAAGGCCAGGGTTCATTTCCTGGCTTCTACACCCCGCTGCTGCCACCCCCAAAAAGAAAAGAAAAATAGATTGCAGATAGCCAGGCTGGGAAAGGCCTCCCTCTGCCGGGGACCTGGAAGAGCTGCTGCCGATCAGGGTCGACAATAGTCGGCTAGATGGACAGAGGGTCTGACTCAGTAGAACGCAGCTTCCTATATTCCTTCAGCAAGCCACTGAATACCGGCTGCTGCAGGGGCAAACAGTTGAGGGATGCCTGCTGCGTTTGTGCCCATCCCGCGGGCTTCCCAAGGTGCCTGGCCGGCCACGGTGGGGAACAGGAAGCTGGACCCGCAAGATCTTTGATCTCATCTAGCACAGATCTCCTTACTTTCTTATATAAGTTCACCACCACCATCAGCAGCTTCTGACAGCGTACCTGTGACGAGGTATCTCTGGGCAAAGGTTTTGTTGCTGTAGGTTTCAAAATTGAAGTGGTCCAGACACTGCTCAAAATATCTCTCTTCGAAAACAGGCTGAGGCGTTCTGTAAGCTTAAAAGAGAAGCAGCAGCAAACTTTCAGCTAGGAGCTGGACTTCAAAGGACAAGCAGCTAGTTCACCCTTAAAGGAAAAGCGGCCCACTGCCCTGGAACCTGATCCGTCAGTCATGCCAAGTTCAGTTCTCTGCTCAGCGGTGGTTTTGTGCACATAAGTAGTTGTATTTTATCCCCTGCCAAAGATCAACTGCTTTTCCCTGCCTTACCACTGAACAATTGTCCAAGGCTGCAAATTTGATAAATTGGGGTATAATATTAATATTATTAATATTAATAAGTAGTGGTAGTAGTAGTAGTAATAATTTTTAAAATCAATGGTATTTCTGATCAGGTCTGGTCCTCTCAAAATTTGAAAGGAGAGGTGGGGTACCTCTGAGAATATGCAGAGTGCCTTCATCCGCACCACAGAGGAATGGGAAAGAGCCCCTCTAAACCTGGAATAGGGGCAGAGGAAAAAGAGGGTGATGCACAGGTGCACCTGAGCTCCAGCGCCCATCTCTTTAGCAATTCAGCACTGGGAGCAAGGGACTTGCATTAGGGCAAAAGGGGAAGGTGGGGATGAATTTTCTAAAAGGTGAGGTGTTGGGGTTCGAATCTTCCCAGCCCCCATGTCCGTTAATCCTGGCCCACGAGAAATGGCTGCTCTTATTCAGAACTGTAGATGCTCTGAACCGTTTGTTGCTTCATTTCAGAGACTGGGTGTTCATAATGTAATAGCTAAATGCAATTTAAGGCACAATCCTATGCATGTTTATAGACAGAAAAGTCCCTCAACTCCCAGAGAAACATGCATAGGATTGCGCCCTTAGCTATGTGTTTATTTTGTGCATCACCTTGGGAGGGCAGTTATGTCCTGAAAGGCAGCTTATAAATAACTGAATCAATCAAATAGCGTTATTGTCAGGGATGTGCGAGAGACACTCTGCAGATGCTCAGAGGCACTTCTGGTCTGAAGAATCCTAGAAAGTGCCAACACAGCAGCGATTCCTGATGAGGCAGCTTCATACATTCCACATGTGGATCTGCAGGGCGGAGAGGGAAAGCTGTGCTGAAACAGCACTGACAAATGGACATTAATAATGAAGGCCTTGTTCCTAAGCATGCGAAGGCTGCATCTCTCTCTCTCACACACAGACAGACACAGACACACAACTACAGCCAGCCCACCCACAAATAACATACCTGGGACCTGAGAATAATAAACAAGAGTGCCTGTGAGCTCCCACAAAGCAACCAACCCTTGAGCATGTGCAGAGGGCACCTTGGTCTCACAAAGCAACTCTGGGCGTGTGCAGGGGCACTTTGGCCCTGCAAGGCAACCCTTGAGCATGGGCAGAGGGCATCTGGGTCCCACAAAGCAACTCTGGGCACGGGCCGAAAGCACTTTGGTCCCAGCTGAATGAAGGTGTCGCTTTCTTGTTAGGGGCTGCGGGAAAGAATGAGGAAACAAGGTTAGAATGAGGCCACCTTCTCGTGCAAATGGCCAGTCACAGGTGTCGGTCCGAACTGATGTCCTTGCTTCCTCCGCCTGCCTCTGAGAAGCCTGAAAGAGTTATTCCCGGGGGTGTTCGGGGGAACTGGGCGTTTCCAGCTTCCACACAGCCCTGTTAATAAAGTTCTCTCTCTTTCTGCATCCCGGATAGTAGTGCAGTTGGAGTTTCCCCCAACACCCCGCAAAGCAACCTTTGCGCATGTGCAGAGGGCATTTTGGTCCCACAAAGCAACTCCAGCCAGTCAGGCCTTGAAATGGGGGGGGGGGGGATGAATGAATAAGTGTGCTCTTGAGCATGTGCAGAGCTCCCCTCCTTCCCTCCCGCGGTCCTCCACGCCCTCAGCGGGGCCCTGTGCGGAGGGGCTGACCCAGGAGCCTCACCTGCGGGCGACCCCCGCGCCCCCTCCAGCAGCAGCAGCAGCAGCGGGGCCAGGAGGCGCAGGGGGGCTGCGGGCCGCGTTTCCATGCCAACCGCCTCGGCGGGGTCCCTCCTGTGCAGCGGCGGGGGGGGGGGAGTCACGCGTGCAGAGCCCGAGCGGGTCACGTGAGCGGCAGCCGGTCGCAGCGAGGTCACGTGGCCTCTCTGAAGGGACGGGGAGGAGCCCGGGCTGCTGTCGCCATAGCTACCGAAGCGCCGCCATCTTGAATACCGAGACAATGCTCCCCCTTTCTGGCTTGCCTGGAAGCCCCGCTGCTTAGCCCGAGTGCACTCTGCACATGCTCAGGGACACCCTCATCCTTTCTTTCTTGTAAATTCTGGACAATGGGGATTACAATAAAGCACTCTGCACATGCTCAGGGATACCACCGTCCTTTTACATTCGAGATCGTAGGGTTTTTAGTAAAGCACTCTGCACATGCTCAGAGGCCCTTCTGTCATCCCTCATTCCAAGAGAGACAGGAGCTGCTTTGGAGGACAGCTGGACACAGGACAGAGTCACCCCTTTCTTAATCTCGGATCCCAAAAGCGTTGCTCCGTGTCTCAGTCTGAGTAGTGCAGTTTGCACATGCCCATGGGCTTCTCTCACTGTGATACCAGTTCTCAGGTATTTTGTAGCTGTAAAACAGAGAGGAGGAGGATCATGTAAGCTGCCTTGGGTTCCTTGCCAGAGGAAAAAAGGCAGCATATAAATGTAATAAATAAATAATAGTTCAGCTGGACAGAAGTGCGCTCTGCTTATGCTCAAAGCCACCCTTCTTTATCCACTCTTCTATCCGATATCTGGCTGGCCGGCTGCACTTGCGTTGTGTGACAGTAGTGAGTGATTTCAGCTTGGTTTCCCGGGGGTCCGGTCAACCCAAGCGGCCAGTGATTTCAGCTTGGTTTCCCAGGGGTCCGGTCAACCCAAGCAGCCAGTGATTTCAGCTAGCTGGAGCACGCCGGGTGCTGCTACCCGGGGTTGCCGATCCCTTCGTTCCCTTACCCCAAGCATGTGCACTCTGCACCTGTGGCTTACGCTGGCTCAGCTTGTCTGAGTGTGGAAAGCTAAGCAGGGTCAAGCCTGGTTATTAATTGGATGGGAGACCCCTCCTCTAGTTTCCTGCATTAAGCAGGGAGTTGGACTCGATAGCCTTGTAGGCTCCTTCCAACTCTATGATCTATGAAATCTATGAGATCCCAGATGTGTGCGGGGCTGGCTGGATGATGGAGAGGGGTGCATTCCACGCTTGCACAGAGGCACATCTCTTTTTTAATTCCTTGCTCCGAGATGCAAGTAAGTGGCTGGTTACACGGGCACTTTGAGTCCCAGAAGTAAACTCTGCAAATGTCCTGGGGCCCTCCACAGGTGTTGGGACTACAACTCTGTGGTAAGGAAGTTCAAGCCACTTCCCAAGTTCGTTTCCACAACTCCCATAATCCCCCAGCCAGCTGGTTGGGGATTATTGGAGTTGTAGTCCAGCACCTCTGGAAGGCACCAAGTTGGGGAAGGGTGCTATGGGGCACCCATTCCTTGTCACTCTCACCTTCTAGATGTGTACATGTGTTGGCCATCGCAAGAGAAAGGCACTTTGCTTATGCTCAGAAGTCACCCCTTCATTAGGAATTCTCTTTGGGTTGGACCCAGCACTTTCAGAACAGTTTCAGAGGCTGGCCTCTCTAGCTCCGATTTAAGCCCTGGGGAAAGGGAAGGAGGATCTAGGCCCAATAATTCACATTTCTAAAGAGAGAGAGAGAGAGAGAGAGAAGAGAGATTCCTCCTTCTCTCACCCTTTCCCACCTCACAGAAATCCGCTCCGTTATTATAGCTCTGATCGATCTCATGCTCGACCTCGTGGCCTTCGGACCCCACTTTCGGCAATTTAAATACCAGAGAGAACCTCCAAACATTAAGGTGATAGGCGCCAGTGTGATCACCAGGCACGTGTCTTGCAGCTCGGAGAAACTTTCACTCAAACATTCCCGGAATGTGGATATAGATGCAACCCCAAAGCTTGGAACAACTATTGTATGAATAAGAACATCAGATGTTTGATAAAATGACATGAGATTAAATATAATTGCCAAAAAGAAAGCCTCCAAATTGCAAAATGTATTCTCGCTGCCAACACGCTAGTGCAAGGCTAGTCCAAGAGAACAGACTAAGACGTTGGTGGAAAAGAAAGCTGAAGAAATTCAACAACTTGCAGAATCTCATGATGCACGGGGCTTTTTTAAGGCCACAAGGGCCATTTATGGACCAAAAACCTATGGTACAAACCCTTTACAATCAAAAGATGGCACCAAACTCTTAAAAGACAAAGAGTCTATTGCACTGCGTTGGAAAGAGCATTATTATGACCTTTTAAATCGTAAGTCTAAGGTGGATAATGAGATTTTTTTCGCAAATCCCGCAAAAACAAATTAAAGAGGAACTTGCAATACTCCCCACTTTGGATGAAGTAAAAAAGCCATTAACCAAATGAAGAACAACAAAGCTAGTGGACCAGATGGGATTCCTGCTGAAATCTTTAAAGAAGGGGGGCCCGAACTTGTACAACATCTTCATAAACTCATCGAAAAAATCTGGATAAGAGAAGAGATCCCAGAAGACTTCAGGGATGCCATAATTATCACCCTCTTTAAGAAGGGTGATAGAACAGACTGTGGAAACTATCGGGGCATTTCTCTCTTAGCAACCGCAGGTAAAATATTTGCTAGGATTCTCGCAAACCGTCTTCTATCTATTTCAGAAGAGATCCTCCCTGAAACTCAATATGGTTTCCGCCCCTCTAGAGGGACAGTAGACATGATTTTTACTGCACGTCAGCTCCAAGAAAAATGCCGGGAGCAAAATCAACCCCTTTATATGGCATTTATCGATTTGGCTAAGGCCTTTGATACTGTAGACCGTACAGCTCTCTGGACTATCCTTATGAAAATTGGATGCCCCAATAAATTTGTGAATATCTTGCGACTTCTCCATGACAACATGACGGCAACGGTTTTGGACAACAACGGCTCTCATGGTGCTCCATTTAAAGTGGGATCAGGTGTTAAACAGGGATGTGTTATTGTCCCAACATTATTTGCCATTTTCATCGCCATGGTTTTACATCTTGTCAAGGGGAAACTTCCCACTGGTGTGGGAATTATATATCGAACAGATGGAAAGCTTTTTAATCTCAGCAGGCTGAAAGCAAAAAGTAAGGTAATTACAACCTCCGTTGTGGAACTTCAGTATGCTGATGATAATGTGGTCTCCGCACATTCAGAGGATGATCTCCAAACTATCCTAAATGCTTTTGCAGAAACATACGAAAAACTTGGTCTCTCACTTAACATCAAAAAAAGTGCTTCATCAGCAAGTGCAAGCCAATCCTTTGGTGATGCCATCTATCCAGCTTGGCGGGACAATACTGGAAAATGTCGATCATTTTCTCTATCTTGGCAGCTATCTTTCTGTTACAGCTAACATCGACAGTGAAATCCAGCATCGTCTGAGCTCCGCAAGTGCCGCATTTTCTCGAATGAAACATAGAGTGTTCGAGGATCGGGATATTTGTAAGAAGACCAAAACACTGGTTTATGAAGCCATTGTATTACCAACTTTATTGTATGCCTGCGAAACATGGACTATCTATAAACGTCACTTCCACCTCCTTGAAAGGTTTCATCAATGTTGCCTCCGGAAAATCCTGCAAATTACTTGGGAAGATAGGCGAACAAATGTCAGTGTACTGGAAGAAGCAAAGACTACTAGCATTGAAAAAATGATCCTTCAATGCCAACTTCAGTGGACCGGTCATGTTGTTCGAATGCCTGACTGCCGTCTCCCAAAGCAGTTACTTTACTCCCAACTCAAGGATGGAAAGCGGAATATCGGTGGTCAATATAAGAGGTTTAAAGATGTTCATAAGGCTAATCTAAAAAATGCAATATAAACATCGAAAACTGGGAAGCTCTGGCCCATGAACGATCTAAATGGAGGTTGGCCTTTCACAAAGGTTCCATGGACTTTGAAGAAGCCCGAGTGCAAGGTGAAAGGGAGAAACGTGCTAAGCGAAAAGCACGTCAACCTCACTGTGGGAAGCTGTGTGGATCTAGAATTGGCCTCCACAGTCACTTACGGACCCATCGCTAGAGTCTACACAATCTTTAGAATTTCCTCCTTTTATCCCGGAAGACAATCTTTGTATAGATTGATGTAGGCTCTGCCTTCCTTGAACCTTATGCATAACTGTTTTTATTGATAGCTGTATTTCCATATGCACCTATATACTTATAGGTATTATTATCATTTATTTATATAGTGCCATACATGTACATGGCACTGTACAAAAACAAAGGTACACATTTCATCTGCATCTAGTGCAAGTGCTTTATTTAAATTTATGTAAGAACATTGTATTTTTTTCTCTCTTTATTTTTTTCTTCTTTTTATGGTTTGGTTTTGTTGAAATTCACAATACAACTTAAAGATATAATATCAAACACTGCAGGCATTGCTGCTGCCACTGAAAATAGGTTCTGGGGCTGGCACAGACAGAGCCCTGCCCAAATCCTCTCCTCTATGGAGCTTACGGAGTGGGGGAGGAGATGCAGGAATAAGTCTTCAGGTCTATCAATGGGAATTAGCCGTGTTCGTTAAATGGAACTTCCATGTCGAGCAGCAGCAGTCTACCCGATACTGGAGAGGACTGTTCCCTCCCTGCTGTGCTGGGGGTGTGTGTGTGCTTTCTGAAGGCATCTGGCTGCCCACTGTTGGAAACAGGAAACAGGGCTAGGAGGACCGGTGGTCTGTCTGCTCCAGTGGAGCTCTTCTTATGTTCTCATTAGCCATGATAGGAATGGAACCTGCATGCTCAGAGGCAGCCTACCTCAGAGAACCAGATGCTGAGGACATGAAACTGGGGAGGGCTGCTTAAGAACTCTTCCTGTGTTCTAAAAACTTTGGCTAAACCGCATCTCACCACCCCTTCCAATGGCATCTGACCCCTCCCCACTGTCGTCTTTGGTCCTCTCGCCCCCACCTCCCTGCCCGCCTCTGCTCCCCCCAAAACTCTCAACTGTCAGTCTTTAGACCGGCTCCTACCTTGTTACTTCTGTGTGCAGTGCCTTGGGGTGCAATCCTATGGACACATTCATGGAAGAGAAGGCCATCCGTGGCTACTAGTCCCCACTGGCTATGTGCTTCCTCCAATATCGGAGGCAGTGTGCCTGTTGGAAACCTGAGCCGCCGGGGGGGGGCGGGGGGCGGGGGCAAACAAAGTTAAACAACCTTGTACCCGGCAGCTGCAGAATCCGCAGCAGAGAGATTGTGGCGTGGGTAGCTGATGCTAGGCCAGTAGGCAAAAAAGCAAAACACAAGTCTGTTTCTTTAAACACAAAGGTTTACTAAAAGACTAAGACTTGCAAAACAGGAACAGAACATATACAGAGTGCTGATTTACAAAAGTGAAAGAGAACAGTATGTCAGACAAAAACAAGTACAGTCTGGACATACATAAACTATGTCTATACTCACAGAATGCTTCTACTCAATATAATCAATAACTCCTTATAACAATTAACTCCTTTCCCCCCAACAAGAACACAGAGACATTGCACACCTTATATACCTTTCTGTACAGACACACCCATAGATGATGTAATGCCAGCTGTACCCATACAATGAGGTAATCCCCAGCTGAAATCAACCTATCATACCCTGGCTCCAAATCACCTGAAGCCAGTTAGTAGAAAACTGTACGCCCTTCTACACTGGGCCAAAGGTGACAATGATGATCTCATCCAAGACCTTGATCATGTTGGATCTGTGGTGTTAGCTTCTTGCTCGAAGGCAAACCTGAATATGCGATGCCATATTCCAACAGTGCCTACATGCACCGGTTGCTGGGGAACATGGGCGGGAGGGTGCTGTTGCATTCATGTCCTGCTTGTGGGATCCCACTGGGGCAGCTGGTTGGCCACTGTGTGAACAGAATGCTGGACTAGAGGGACCCTTGGTCTGATCCGGTATCAGGGCTCTTCTCATGTTCTTCTGCATGTTTAGACCCAACAACAACAAATTTATTGAACAAGTCCTCAGACCATTTCACACACAGGGCCGGCGCTACCGCTAGGCAGACCCAGGCGGCTGCCTAGGGCGCGTGGCGGAAGAGGGCGCAGAGTTTCTGCGCCCCTTCCTCGCCTCCGGCGCGCTCCTGCCCTGCCTGCCGCCTCCGCTGCGCCTCCCCGCCTGCTGCCGCCGCCGCCGCCACTGCACCTCCCCCCTCCGCGTGCGCGCCCCCGCCTGCCAACCACCTACCTACCTTCCCGTCGTAAAGCGCGGGGGTCCCATCGCGTCGGAGGAGGAGGTGGCGGCAGCAGCAGCAGCAGCCAGCAGCCAGCAGCAGGGGCGGGGGGAAGGTAGGTGGTGGTGACGGCGGCGGCGGCGGCGCGGGGGGGGGTTGCAGAGCAGGGCTGCTTTGCTCCGGAGCCCCCCCCACGGCACGAGGGGGGGCGCTAAATATAATTTGGCCTAGGGCGCCAAACAGCCCTGCACCGTTCCTGTTCACACATAAAACCACACACTGGAAACAATTAAAAAAGGAGCATTAAAATAGCAGAAAGTTAATAATGATGCTTAATACATACAGCTAAAATTAATATATAGAGTAAAACAAATTACATATACATTTTAATAAAAAAGATCCATTAATACCCACCTACATTAGGAGCTAGCTGTAGCATCCTTAAATGCGCTTTCTTTTTCTTTTTTTCTTAAACTGGCCGCCTTAATTACGAAAAGGGCAACCCTTTGAGTCACCAATTGGTTGGATCCTCGTAAAAGAAAATTCAACTTGTCCTCAACTGCCCAATTTCTCATACGACAAAGAAATAAAGACAAATAATGATGGCGCGTGAGTGAAAGCAGACCCCCGCGTGTGCGAGATGGGAGATTTAAAATCCTGTTCGTGTGTAGAGGCCCATAAATCCACACACAGAAATCCAGATCTCACCCCCCTCTGCGCAGCGTGCAGCGTGTCAGTTGGAATCTGCCAGCCAGCTTGCCTGTAATCCGACTCCAGCTTCCAGCTCCCAGCTCCCCCGTTTGCAGACTAATCCAAGTAGCAAGGAAACACTCTGTAACTCCACAGGTCTATTTCTACCTGTTTATTTACTTAGCAAGTACGGTAATATTCTACAGAGTATACATTTCCTAGTTACAGTCCATGTGCAGAGTACAATGCATAGCAAGCATTTCTTCCAGTGGAGCAAGTTGAGCTTTACCCCACTTCAGCAAAGATGTTACATTGTTGCAAAGTCCAGCAAGCAATAGTCAAAAGAAAAGAGGAGAAGAATAATAGAGAAAGCAGTCCTGCTCTTCTCTAAAATGGCTTCAGACAGAAAACAAGTCAGTACGTCATCAGAACACACAAACCATATGACTAGCTCATAATGTTCCCAGGCCTAGCTTTCCCATGAGAAAGCACACGGGAAAGTAGAAAGACATAACACACTTGTTTACCGCCATTCTGTTCCTTCCATGTGTAAACAATGTGCTCCAGCTTGTCTATGTGATACATATCACAACACCCTACAGCTGCAATATAACTGGCATTTCAGTACAAAGTGAGCCAGATCTTCTATTTCTGGAGCACCGCATATACACAATCTATCTTGCACTGGAATGCCCTGAAATCTGCCTTGCTGCATCATCGTATCCATTTGTTCAAAACGGAGGCGGGTAAAGACCATATGTAGATCCCTTTTCATTGGGAAGAAGATATATTTCTCATCCTGATAATGGGTTTTTGCTCCCGCTAACCATTTCATGGACCTTGTATTTGACAAGGCCGCCATGTCTAGCTGAGCTCTTGTATCTAAAACTCTTTGTTTAAAAATATTTTTTATGTCGTGTCTAAAAACAGTTAAAACCTCCATGCTAAAACCATGTTTTAAAATCAATTGTGAGAAACCATAAAGCCAAGATTTTTCTACAGTTTTGGCTGCTTGTTCATTTAGGCATTTCTTAGGTAGCCTAACTTCACCCATTTCAACTAACTTGCCATAATAATTAAATAACCGAAGGTGGATCAGATCTGATACTGCCTCTAAACCAAGTTCTGTTCTAACTATGTGAGCCGGGATAGCCCTAGACACGCCTAAAACCAAACGGATGAAACGATTCTGAACCCGTTCAATTTTCTCATTGTTGGCAAACCCCCAGATTTCTGCACTGTTGGTCAGAACCGACAACACTTTTGCCCTATAAACTCTCAATACTGGTTGGAGTGAGCCAGGATATCTGTAGTTGAATAGCCTGTTCAAAGTTTGAGCACAGGCAATTGCTTTCAGCTCATTTCTTCTCGTTTGTAATGTCCAGGATCCCACAGATGAAAAGGATATACCCAAATAAGTAAAAGAGCCCACCTGCTCTATTTCTTTAATATCTAAAAACCACTTGTATTGCTTCTTTTTCTTGCCAAAGATCACCACTTTTGATTTCCTGTTATTAATTACTAAGTGGTTCTCCCGACAGTAGTCACTGAACTTTCTTAATTGTCTATGCAGGCCTACCTGTATAGTAGATAGCAAAATCATATCATCTGCGTAAAGAAGGTGTGGAGAAAGCCTGACACGAGTATGCATGCACACACACACACACACACACACACACACACACAGTCTCCGTCCAAGGGAGGGGGGCGAGGAGGGGGGATTGAGTTACAGGGGAAGCAGCCAGACAGACCAGCATCCCCAACAATGGAGAGTCTCGGTTGAATTCCACAAAACCCAAGGAAGGACCATCAAGAACCATCAAACTATCAGGGCAGTCTCAAAGAGCTGTAAAGTACCAGTACGTCACCTTCTTCCCGGGCAGGAATAAACCCACCTGATACGAAGGGGCAGGCATAAGCCCCCACCTGACCTGGAGGGTGGGGAGAGCGGGAACTCAGGGGTAGAAAACCCCTCTCCCTTCCGGTAAGGGGTCGTTGGGAACACAGGGTGCTTTGGAACAAGATTCATCCTGCAAGCGGCGGCTGGAGTAAGCTGTTCTCATCCCCGGATCGGCCGACCCGGAGCCAGGCTGAAATTGACTAGCGTAAAGTCTTTAGTCTAAGGTAACTGACTAATCCCACTGCGCTAGCCTGGGAGCCTGTTTCATTGACAAACGTAGAGGGCACCTCAGGTTGTGTTGACATTATAGTATTCCTAGAAAGCTGTTAGTTCCGCTCCGTATCTTGTGTAAATAAATAAAGCCTTATTTGGTCATTTAAAGGGCTCTAGTTTCCTCTTGTATACGCGAACCTCCGAGGCGGTCTCCTGTGCTTGTACGGGCTGTAACTCAGTGCCGGTTAACCCGTTAAGCGCCGAACTCACGCAAAGGATCCAGGTGCTGATCCTTCACATGGTGGCAGATGACGGGACTATTGGAAACTATAGTTAACGGACGGAACTAATAGGGTCTAGGGCAGGCTAGCGGATTGCTGGAAAGTAGTCAGGCAAAAGTAAAATGAATAGCCTGAGCCAGGAACAACTAGAGCTAGGGAGCAGTCCAGAGACCCCAAGAAGAGAGGGGTGCCAGGTCTCCACAATGGAGTGGACTGTGCGGCCGAAGACTACACACCAAGAGGGGGAGGGAGCCCCCTCATCCTCGCTGGCGGGGCAGGAACCCAAACAGTGGAGTAGCCCCAGCTTTACGAGTAGCCTCAGGAGAGGCGACAGGAGGGACCCCGGGTTAGAGGAAGACCTCAACGGAGGGGTTGCTGGTGGAGCCATAGGAGGGGGAGGTTTGGACGCCCTCTTCCCCCCACTGAATTGGCAACAGACCAGGGAGGTGATGCGACATCAGCAGGAGATGATCCAGCATCAGCAAGCGGCGCTGCAGATGCAGCTAGAGTTAGCAAGGCTGACCGCGGGCGCCGGAGGGGGGGGACCCACTGCACCCCAGAGTGGGAGCACTCCGACCCCTAAATGGGACTGGAAACAATTTCCCACCTACAAACCTGGGCAGGACGTGTTGATCTTCTTCACCTTGTTCGAAGCTGCCTGCCAGGAGCAGAAGGTGCCGGACAATTTGCGAATGTCCGCCTTGAGGACACAGGTCAGCAGGGAGCTGACCGATCTCTTGGGCATTCATACCCAAACTGCCCCTTTGGACTATGTTGCATTTAAAGAAGCTGTGAGGGAGCGTTTTGCCCTCACAGCCGAACACTGTCACCGTAAATTTCGTTACGGGCAGCCTTCCCCAGGGGACACGTATGCCTCCTGGATGGCGCATCTGGGGCAAGTCTGGGATGCGTGGATCGGGGCCACCGGGAGGACCACCTTGGCGGAGGTGCGAGAGCTCCTGATCCAGGAACAATTTTGTGCCACTATCCCAGAGGATTTGGCTACAGCTGTGAGAGACCGGGACGGGACCCCAAACTGTCGGGAGATGGGTAAGCTGGCGGACCAAATGGGGCTGTATCGGCAGCCCAAGGGAGTAAAAGGGGGCAACCCCAAACCTCGGGAGGGAGCCCCAAGCAAGCCCAAGGAGAGCCCCAGCACCAGTGGCTGTTTCTACTGTAAAGAAACGGGTCACCTCAAGAGGAGTTGCCCCAAACTCCTTGCAAGGAACCGCAACCCCAAAACAGCCCCGGGCAAGGTGGGAAGGATGCTCGCTCCCGAGTCCCGCGAACCAGAGGAACAGGAGGAGGATCAGCGGTCGGTCTCGTCCCGGGAGGAAGAAGCAGGGGATGCGGCGCAGCCCCTGTTGAGCAGAGGACAGCATTCCCTTGGGGCCATCTCGCAAGCATCCCTGATGCGCATTGCATCTCCGGAACAACTGCGTTGGAGCCAGAGCAAATTCTGTGAGTCCATTTCTGTGAACAATGTTTCCCATGTGGGGTATAGGGACACCGGGGCGGACATAACTGCTTTACCTCGGAGTAAGGTAAAGAAGAGCCAGCTGTTAAAAGGGCGTACCTGTGCCATAAAACCCTATAACTCCCCCAACATAGCTGTTCCCCTTGCCCGGGTCTGGGTCAAGTACAGGGGATGGGAAGGGAAGGTGGATGTTATAGTGCATGGACAGCAAGAGTGGGGGATCATAATTGGGAATGACATTGCGTTCCGGGCTGCCCAGGTCAAGGTGGGGGTGGTGACACGTCGTCAAGCCAAACAAGCCCCTGCCCCACAGCCCCACAGCCCTCCGACTCCCCATCCCGGTCGCGGTAAAGTGACCCCGGCAACCAACTGTTCGCCGCCCCCCTCAGCTTCGGTGAGGGAGGAGGACCCAGGGGGGTTTGCCCCAATGGCCCGAGATTTTGGGACTCAAAAGGCTTTCCAAGAAGAGCAGCGGCACAACCCGTCCCTCCGAGAATGCCGGGATCGGGCCGGTCAAGCGTTGGGGGCAGTGGACCAGTCAGAACAGTTTTTGTGGGAAGCAGGAGCCCTTTACGGGGAGTTCAGTCCAAAAACCGAACTGGGTCTCCAGCCAAAGAAAAGACAATTAGTTGTGCCTGCAAGGTACCGCCAGGCTGTACTGCAGTTGGCCCACGATGTAGCCTGGTGGGGCCACTTGGGACAGAAACGGACATTAGCCAGGGTGACAGAAGGGTTTTACTGGCCCATGGTGGCAAATGAAGTCCAAGAATATTGCCGGTCTTGCGATGTCTGCCAGCGGGTGGGGCATAACCGGGACCACCCGAAAGCCACCCTTCAACCCCTACCCATTGTGGGCACCCCTTTTGAAAGGATAGGGTTGGACATTGTGGGACCCTTGAATCCCCCCACCAAGACGGGGAAGAAGTTTATACTGACTGTTGTTGACTTTGCCACTCGCTATGCCGAGGCTTTTGCCCTAGCCTCCATCTCCGCTACCAGCCTGGCTAAGACTCTCCTCTCTCTTTTTGCCCGCCTAGGAATGCCTCACACGGTGGTTTCGGACTGTGGCACGGGATTCGTGTCCAAATTGTTTTTTAAAATGTGGGAATTGGGGGGTGTGGAGCA